>WNWU01000003.1:54722611-54748938 GCA_012654045.1 Ptyas mucosa
GACTAGACTAGACTAGACTAGACTAGACTAGACTAGACTAGACTAGAATAGAATAACAGAGTTGGAAGGGACCTTGGAGGTCTTCTAGTCCAACCCCCTGCTAAGGCAGGAAACCCTACACCACTTCAGACAAATGGTTATCCAACATCTTAAAAACTTCCAGTGTTGGAGCATTCACAACTTCTGGAGGCAAGCTGTTCCACTGATTTAATTGTTCTCCCTGTCAGGTAATTTCTCCTTAGTTCTAAGTTGCTTCTCTCCTTGATTAGTTTCCACCCATTGCTTCTTGTCCTGACCTCAGGTGCTTTGGAGAATAGCTTGACTATGTTTGTTAACCTAACCCTAACCTTCACACAACATCACCTGTCAGACAGCATGTCACATGGCATGATCAGCCAGTCACATGACCCACCAACCACAGGACCACATGAGCTCAATAAAAGAGGAGGAAAACTAAAACAAGACGCTTCAACTTCAAGTCCCACTGAGGATGTTACCTAGCCTGGTAACAAAACGTTTGGAAGCTAAAAAGGAAGCCCAGAGAACAGACTACCACCAACGTTAAACAGTGTTAGCCCTTGTTTAGTATCTGAGGCCATCGTCCATAGTTGTTAGTTGAGTTAGGTATTAGTTCATTCCATGTCAAGTGGTCTGATTTCAGAAAATTGCCTCGCTCAACGATCAGGGATTTCGATGAAATTTTGTGTCAACATGCACACATGTCCCCAATGAACATTGATAAAGTGTTACGTGTGCTGATGCAATACTTGCGGAGATATAGGCATTTGTGTGACCCCATATTGCCGCCTTCTACAGTATGACTCTGAGGTTCCAGCAACTCTGAGACATAATATATCTGGCAATATTTTGTTGAGAGAAACAAAACTCAGCCATCTTGTACAACTTTTTGTGCTCTATTAAACAAAATAATAAAAACATTCTCATGAGCGATCCCCATCTAGATAATTTGGAGCAAAGTTGGCCAAAAATAGTGCGACTCGAAAAAAGGTTAAAGTTTGTTTTTTTTATATCTCTGGAAGAAAAAGTTATAATAAAAGAGAAACTTTGTGTGTAATAACTTAGCAACACAAGGTTTTCGAATATAAAATTTCATTCTACTGCTTTCCAGTAGTTTACAAATTGAGTGTAAAGTTGACGTTTTTTTGTAAAAATGCCAAAAATAGGGTATTTTCAGCCTGCTTTTACAAAAAAAAAAAGACCTGGAAACTGTTAAATCATTCTCATTAGAAAGAGCATGTTTCAAACCTCCTAAAAAGTAGGGTTAGTTTTTCATCACTGTGGACTCCCAGACCACTTGACATGGAATAACTAATTGAAACACAAATTTGGACATAATTAAGTGTGTGGCCATATCATACTTAAGGTGCAGATGTTGCTTTGGTGCCCAGGACGCTTCTGAGTACAGTTCAGTGTTGCTTTGTTTTGCTGAAAGCCTAAACGTTTGTCGGCTGAGCACATACAAAACCGAATGCTTCCCCTTGTGCCTCTATGATGAGTCACTTGATTGAACGGTCAAAGTGGAGTCATTGCAAAAGGGCCTTTCAAAGCTGTGTCTGCCGTATATCGGAGTGTTGTATTTGATTATTATAATTACAATGGCAATTAATTTTTTATGGCATTTTTCATCTTATTTATATCCTGCCTTTATTATTTTTATAAACAACTCTCTCTCTATAATATTCTTTCCTCTTCCTATTTCCCCACAACAACAAGCCTGTGAGGTAGGTTGGGTTGAGGGGGAGGGAGGGAGAGAGACTGACTGACTGACTGGCCAAAGGTCGCCCAACCAGCTTTCATGCCAAAGGCATGACTAGAACTCATAGCCTCCTGGATTTCTAGCCTGAAGTGTTGTTATAGTTTTTATGCTTATAAACTACCGGGAGTCCTTGGACTCTGATGCTATATAAATGAGAGAAATACATATAAAACAAGCATGCTACAAATGAGATGACTGTTCTTTACAATATGCTGCTAATGAGACTGATTGTTCCTATTCCTATTGTTAAAATGTTTGTTTTGCCTATAATAGCACTTAGCAATTGCCTATAATTGCACTTAGCATTTAGACTTACCGTATATACTCGAGTATAAGCTGATCCGAATATAAGCCGAGGAACCTAATTTTACCACAAAAAACTGGGAAAACTTTTTGACTCGAGTATAAGCCTAGGGTGGGAAATGCAACAGCTACTGGTAAATTTCAAAATAAAAATAGATACCAAAAACATTACATTAATTGAGGCATCAATAGGTTAAATGTTTTTGAATAGTTATTTCAAAGAAAAACAGTAAACTAGCTCTGTAAGCGCATAGTGTAAACTACACTATAACTAAATTACACAAGAGAATGTAGTATATATATCAAAAATAATTCAATAACAATTTAATCTGATACATTGGGTTAAGTGATGTAGGGCTTGATCTAATTTCAGGCAAGTTCAAGCCTCTGTTAAGAGATACCTGCATTCTCTCTCTCTCTCTCTCTCTCTCTCTTTTTTCTCTTTCTTTTTTTTCTCTTTCTTTCTTTGTCTCTTTCTTCTCTCTCTTTCTTTTTGGCCTTAGCAAACCTCCTTGCAGCCCCTGGAAGCCAAAACGGGACATGGGGGAATGCTGCACCCCCACGCCTCATTTTGGCCTTAGCAAGCCTCCCTGCAGCCCCTGGAAGCCAAAATGGGCAGGAAAAAAGGAATTTTTCCTCACTCAAATATAAACCGAGGGGGGCTTTTTTTCAGCATTAAAAATGTGCTGAAAAACTAGGCTTATACTTGAGTATATACAGTATATACTGCTTCACAGTGCTTTTACAGCCCTCTCTAAGTGGTTTACAGAGTCAGCATATCTCCCCCAACAATTTTACCCACCTCGGAAGGATGGAAGGCTGAGTCAATCTTGAGCCGTGGGACTTGAACTGCCAAACTACTGGCAATCAGCACTCAGCAGAAGTAGCCTGCTGTACTGCACTCTAACCACTGCACCACCACAGTTCATATATAAGGGAGCAATAACTTTGGTTTCAGGTGAATTCTCCATGTTGTTTTTTTTCAGTGATAGTGTTTTTTTGACACCTGAACTGACACCTCGAAAACTGAGAGCGTTACCGTTTGAAAAAGCTGCCAGCTGCCATTACCACGGTCTTGAGTAAGTTCCCTTACTGTGAATTATTTCCTGAGCCCTCTCCTTCGGCACAAGTCAAGTTTAAGAAAATATTGAAACTTTAATAAATAACAATAGGTTTATCTCCCAGTTCTTTTCATATTTTGGATATTTAAAGCTTGAAACCAAGCATAATGTTTAAATGCATGCTTTTGTAAGTGCAAAATATGTTCTGACAAATGTTTTCAGCTGAAAGTAGAGCAGTTGACCTGGTAGTATTTGAGCGTAATGCGTCTGATAATACCTACTTGAGCCTGGGTCACAACATACCTGTAGTCGTAGGCCAACTGGCAGAACCAGGTTTAAAGGCCCTTCTGGAAGGCCAGATGAATGGAGGTGGATTTCAGCTCCAGTGGCAGGATGTTCCCCAGGGATTTGAGCAAGAAAAGCAAGGACGATATTCCCTTATGGCAAGAAGGGCATAAAATTTTTCTTTATGTCAGAAGGAGCCTAGACTTTCTGCAGTCCTGGTGGTTCCAAACCCTGTTTTTAATGTCGATTGTTAGGTACTGCCTCGACAACAGAAGAGCTTTGGAAAGAGACGGCGAGTTTGCTGAACTTCAATCTCGGCTTATCCGTTTTGAAACTCAGACCACCTGCACGAAGGAGTCTTGCCCTGTGCCCTGGGTCTTGAGTCCCCTGCCATCCCCGGCGGTTTTGTCTGAGCCTGGAAGTGTCCCTGACGGAGAATCTTCACAAAGAGAACTCCAAATGGAAACATCTAAGCTAAAACGGAGATCAAAAGACGTAGAGAGCTTTTGTTCCAACAAAAGGTAATATACACTGTATGAAAATAAATAGAACTGAGAGATTTCTTTCCTTTCTTGATCACTGTTTTGTGTGGCTGTTATGCAATGTTTCTCTATCTTCTATCATTATTTTCTGGCTATGATAACCTTCAGTGTACCATGTTTTCTATTGAAGTAAGTGGCACTTTCTTCTTCCTTTTTGAATAGAATCTTTTTTTATTTTTAAAACAAAAACATAAAATACATCTTTTCAAAACAAAGCTTTTGCTCTGGTCACATATTAAAGCAAATCATTAACAAATCTTATTTTTCAATTAACACAACTAAATATTTTAAACAAATATTTCCCTCAAATCTGCCTATATAATTATGCCATTATCCCCAAAAACCCGTTACCTTAAATTAACCAATTGTCAATCCATTTTTCTCTTTCTTTTGCCTAGATGGATATATTTTAACAATATAGAGCATACAATTATATTAAACATTCCAAAAATATTTAATTTCAACATATCCATTTTATTTCTAACTATTAGACTCAAAATTTATACTCTTTATTTCTATCATTAAACCTAACTTATTCATCTTAACTATCACTTTCAACATACATCTCATTTTAATTATCCCACCTCATTTTATATTTTCCTAAAGAAACCCAGATTATTATCTCTATCTTTGTTGTTAAACCAATCATTTTTATTTCTTGACTGTTAAACACAGCATAAACATTTGTTTTAGCTCTTGAACACAGCATATCCTTTTATTATTTTTTGGCTGTTACACAGCATGCCCTTTCTTATTTGGCTGTTAAACACAGCATATTCATTTTTTGGCCGTTACACGACATATTCAGTTTTGTTTTGGCTGTCACACAGCATATTCATTTTGTTTGGCTGTTCAACACAGCATTTTTTAAAAAAAATTGATTTATATGCCACCCTTCTCCGGAGACTCAGGGCGGCTTACAATGCGTTAAGCAATAGCCTTCATACTTTTGTATATTTATACAAAGTCAGCTTATTGCCCCCACAAACTGGGTCCTCATTTAACCTACCTTAGAAAGGATGGAAGGCTGAGTCAATCTTGAGCCTGGTGAGATTCGAACTTATAGTAATTGCAGACAGCTGGTTTAAATCACTATGCTTTTAGTCTGCTGAGCTAAACCAGGCTCCTGGTTTAGCTCAGCAGACTAAATATTGTGGCTTTTTGGTTGTTAAACATAGCATATTCATTTTTTGGCCGTTACACGGCATATTCAGTTTTGTTTTGGCTATCACACAGCATATTCATTTTGTTTGGCTGTTCAACACAGCATATTGTAACTTTTTGGCTGTTAAATACAGCATATTCATAGTTGGTTTAACTATCTATCTCTACTTGAACCTTTCTTTGTTGTTTCCATCCATCTATGCATTACTTTATATAATAATAAAATAATAATCTTATTTTTCTGTATCCTTTTTCATAACATTCATGACATTTTAACATTGAGACATGGTTATTGCTTAAAACATATCTTTAACTGTATTTATAAATTCCTTTAAACATTTTCAATTAATCATATTTATCCTTATTCTTTTTCTTTAACATTTTGACATTAAAACATAGTTCTTGCATCTAACATAGCTTTACATGTATTAATTAATTTCTTTTAACATTCTTGATTTCTATAAAGACCTCCCTTTTATTATTACAATCCATCTTTATTTTATTTTTAATCACTTTATCTTCATTTCCTCATCTGCAAACATATATTTCCTTCCATTTTCCAAATTATTAATTTTGTTCTCCATATATCAAGTTAATTGTCTTTTCTTATTTTTATTCCGGATATATCAAATCTTTTTCTTTTGAAGCTGCACTTAATCCTTCTTCTGTTCCTGGTCCAGTACTTAAGTTATTATTATTTCAACTGTAGGAGTTACATTGTAAATTTCTTTTCTTTTCACCATAGTCAGACCGCCTGCAAACAGGAAAGAAAAATCCTCCTCCACAGAGTTCAGTAATTCTTTTCTATAGATTTCAGAGTTTCCCATAACAAAAGGAGGTTACAAAGTTTCTCTTTACGCCAGATGGTGTCTCTCTGTAATCTACATTTTCCATTAGTCATGGAAGACTCCATTTTATTTATTGTTATATAACCGTCCAATCTATTTCTTCTTCTTTTAATTAAAAAAATCTTTTTCCTTTTTAAAATCCAATTCAATTTTTTAAGGTGTTTCGTCTTTTAACCATATCTCCAAATTACTTCTCTTAGTTCTGTTCCAAAATTAATTGTTACTCGGGTCTTTGTCTCTTTAAAGTTGTAGTTTTAAAAAATTTTTCAAAGCCCCTTTGTTGCATAGCCACTGTTTTAGGCTAGGGGTCTTCTAATTACTAATAATGCTCCGAACATTGTTGCGAGCCTGGGCTGTTGTCACTCACCCGGCTTCAAAGAGCTCAGTCTTTCTGAGCTTTCCTCCAGCACTTTTCTTGCCCGGTTGTCCCAGCTTCGTGGCAGCCGCCATGGCTGCTGCCCCCCGCCGCCAACTCACAGAAGGTTCCCTCTGAACTCCAAGGAACTTGCCTGTTCCACTCGGTCATCCGAGGTGCCCCTCTTCTTCCCCCGTCCCTGCAAGACGGTTTGGTCCGAAGACCCATCGGTGGTGATTCGGCAGTCGGGGTTTTCGCGGGACTGCTCAGAGCCTGCTATTTCCCTGACTGTCTCACCGCAACGTCAAACCGGAAGTCTAAGTGGCACTTTCTTAATCCCTATGTTAAGGTTCTGACTAAGGAGCCCAACCAAGCCAGCAAATCGAGACGATCAGATCCCTTTAAAAACAGCTTTATTGAGTACATCATTTCAGCCTGCACGAAAGCAAAACCAACTCTTAATTATTTCCCATGTTTCGTACAGTTAAAGAACAGATATTTCCCTATCTCCTGATCACAGGTCACATTGTCCAATTAGATGTTCTGGCGTCTCCCGGGTAACTCCTTCCAGTCTCTAGCCAGCACCTCTTGAGATGATCTTGGTTCCCACGGGATGATCTGTTGTTACTGTCTGGTCTGACATTCCAAACCTCTCCCTCCCCCTCCCCCATACTGTGTGGCAAGCTGAGAAACAAAAAGATGGCTACGGCAGCATGGATCCATTTCAAAGTTGGCACCCTATAGGACAGAGTTCCCCAACATTTCTGGCTTTGCGGATGGGGGCGGGGAGAGAGGATGGTTTGTGCAAGCGGCCGGCACGTGTGCATGCCTAGCTCCATTTCCATGAGCAGAGTGCCTGTCGCTCCCGCAAATGGAGCATGGTCACACACACTTGCCCATTGCTCACACAAGTGAGGATACACGCTCTCACTGGCTGTTTCCATGGCCCAGTTGCAAATTCCTCACGGTCCACTAGTGTACCATGGTCCACAGGTTGGGGACCACTGCTATAAAAGATAAAGGTAAAAGTTCCCCTTGCACTTATGTGCTAGTCGTTCCTGACTCTAGGAGGTGATGCCCATCTCCGTTTCAAAGCCGAAGAGCCAGCTTTATCCGAAGATGTCTCTGTGGTCATGTGGCCGGCATGACTAAACGCCAAAGGCGCACGGAACGCTGTTACCTTCCCCCCAAAGGTAACCCTATTTTTCTCCTTGCATTTTTATGTGCTTTCGATTTGCTAGGTTGGCAGAAGCTGGGGCAAGTAATGGGAGCTCGCCCCGTTACGTGGCACTAGGGATTCGAACCGCTGAACTGCTGACCTTTAGATCGACAAGCTCAGTGTCTTAGCCACTGAACCATCGCTACATAACACCCCATATAACACCCCTGCTATAGCACATTGAAAAATATTGCACAGTGCTAGCTGAGGGTAATTTGCTCAAGAGTGGTTCCATTTAATTACTTGTGTCATATGTCAAAATAGTTGTATTTTCATCTGGAAACCAGATTAGGGACAGCTGGTCATGGAGAAAATTTATTTAATGTGGTCACTAAGAGTTGACAGTGATCTCATGGCTCATAATATTTTAATTTCGCTTTCAGGCTGATAATTCTGATAGATGATAGATGTCAATACTGTGATATTTTCAAAATAAATCCAAGCCGGCATAGATACATTTTGGTAAAAAGAAAAGAAAAGAAAAAAGTAATGTTACTCTTGTTTCAGATTACTGCAGCCTGAAAGCACGGATTCCGTCTTGTCCCAGGCGAGCAAAATCCGCAGGAGTCACCAAGCCCCAGTTGTCCCAAAGAAGTGCTTGAAGACTTCAACTTCTCTGCCCTCTGCGGCTGACAAATCTTCTCAGAATTGGGTGGTGAACAAAGAAACTTCCAGGAGCAACTCAGCAAGCCAGAACTGTAATAAGGAACCAGAGACACCGAAGCCCGGAAAAGAATCGAGATCTCAGAAGCATACGCGGGTAAAGAATTCCTTTCTCCCTGCTGGTGACATCATTACACCACCAAAAACCCTTCTATGGCCTGGTTGGCAACTCAAGAGGTTAATCTTGTTCTGACTTAGGCCTCCCAAGATCATGAAGCAGACTCCTCATCCCGATAAAACCTCTTTTATTTAGGTTAAAGGGAATTCCTCTCCAGCAAAGTCCCAACAAACAGTCTTTTATGAGCTTTCACAACTACAGACCTTTATTAGGCTTGGAGAGTGGCCAGGCTGATATCTTTCAAACACCTGTAGCAGCAATTACCTGGCAGGAAGTCAGGAACAGATCTTCACCCTAATGAATTGAATTAATTGTCTCCTGCAAACTCCCCTCCGCTCCTCTTTATTCCCTATGGGAGGGGCCATTCACCATCCACTTGTGCCTTTACTCCCGAGTCAGTCCTTGTTCTTTAGCTTGTTCCCTTCTCCTGGCAGCTCTGCGCATGTGCACATTGGGAACAGGTTCCAGCTGTTGTTCTGCCCCACTGATATCCAGCTCTGAAGGCAGCTGATAACTATTAGACGGCCCTGGCCCTATCTCTGCCTCTGACGCAGAGCACTCATCAAAGCCTTCCCCAGACTCCAGGGGTGGCCCATGTTCTTCCCCAACCTCCTCACTGTTTTGAGTCTGCCACCAGCTCCGCTGCCTACTGGCAGGCCAGAACAGAACTCCAGCTTTCAACCTAGAATTTTACTTCTCTAGAATATATCACATGGTTACACTAACTGGTGCCTTTGATCTGCTGAGGTAAAGCCTGATGTGCTGGCCCTTGAAATTAAAATAGACCCATTTTTTTTTCTTCCCAAGATGCTGAAGGACATAGTGATGAGTACTCTGGAGAAGCATGGCATTGCAAGAGACCACAAGTGCTTCACAACATGCAGTCAACGTTTATTTGAAATATCCAAGTGTTACTTAAAGGTACTCAAATGTTCTCTCTTTCCATGTGCAAAATACCAGAATACAGCCATTTTTGGCTTCCTGAAACCCCGCCCCGTACGTCCCGTTTTCGCCAAAAACAGGCCCATTTTTCATAAAAAAGGGACACGCAAAGGGTTGGGAGGCCGTCAGAGAGCTCCTGGGGGCCGGGGAGGGCAAAAACTCCCCCTGCCCCGCCCCCCCTTTACCTCTTCGAAATCTTGGTGCATCTTATACTCTGGTGCGTCTTATAGTCCAAAAAATACAGTACCTGTCAACTTTGGCTGAACTCAAACTGAATATTTAGCACTGTCCCTGATACTGAATGCATTTCATGGCCTGTGCCACAAATACATTCACAGAGTTCCATGAAAAGCTTTTTTTTTTTACTTTTTCAGATTTTCTGTCTTTCTGGTTGCATTATTTTGTCTGCTTTCTAGCAAGAAATGTGGAGCAGGATTGGCCATTCATTATAACTAAATAATACCTTGGTGTCATTTATTCATTCAGAGCTCTTTAATACGCGAATACTGTAGGAGCTCAATGAAGCTGTGATGGTAATATTCAGTGACAAAAATATGCAAAAATTCAGAAAATTTGAAAAGGAGGGCTGCGCTAGAACTCAGTAACTCCCATTTTATATGCAATAGATGAGAATATTTGTACCTTGGCCATCTGTGAGGTTGGTGGTTTTCTTGTAGACGTTTCATCACCCAACTAGGTAACATCATCAGTGCATAACCAAGCTCAGAGAGCACCCAAGGGCCCCATAATGTGCATCCTACTGTCCTAGACATCTCTTCACCTCAGCCTAAACTTTGAAATTTCCAGAGGAAAAGTGAAAACTGAAACAACGGCAGCATCCGTCAAAATTTGTCTTGGTCGAAAATAGGTAACTTAGTGAGAAATTTTCATCAGGATTGTGAACTTCTTTCTGTGTGCTGCTAATTAAGTTTTATTCTGTACGGATTATACCCCACCAGCTTGAATCTCTACTTCAGCCTACCTTGCAGAAAATATTTTGAATTCTTTCAGCCTTTTGGGGGGGGGAAGAGTTCCACTGTTCATAGCAGACCATTGCCATCTAGTGGTCAGCTGGGGACACAGAGTTTTCTTTTTCAACCAAGCTGCTGCTTTCCCATAATCTAAACCAGGGGTTTCCAACTTTGGCAACTTTAAGACTTGCGGACTTCAACTCCCAGAATTCCTCAGCCAGCAAAGCTGGCTGAGGAATTCTGAGAGTTGAAGTCCGCAAGTCTTAAAGTTGCCAAGATTGGAGACCCCTGATCTAAACAACTCCATCCATTTACCTCCACTGCTAATGGAAAAGCTTTTTAAATATTCCTCCTGTTTTAAGATAAAAGTTTGCTTATCTCTCCTAAAATGGATTTATCGGAAGGGCAGGAAAAAGAAGAGCTGAATCTTCTAGCCACGTTCCTCCCTCATAGGGATTAGGAAGAAAAGCAATAGATGAGAGGCTCCCCTCTTGGAGAAGTTGGTAGCAGGAACTACTAAGCCACTTCCCCATATTGTGAAGAACTGAAGGGCTTCTGTTGGAGCATTTGTGAGATATAGGCCGTCCTTGATTTACGACTGGTCACTTACCAACCGTTCAAAATTATGACAGGTCTACCGTCAAGCTACTTACGACCTGGATTGAACGTTCCAACAGTCAGAGCCCCTCCACAGTCACCTGACCAAAACTCTGGTGCTTGGCAACAGAGCTGCATTTATGAGAGCAGCATCCTGCAGTCACATGATCACATTTTACAAGTTTTGCCAAACACCGGTATTTACTTCTGGTTTTCGGCAGAGCCATGCCATACATAGCAAGCAATGGCTTTGCTTAAGGCTTGGGGTTCGTTTAATGGTTGTCATATTCCTTTCACAACTGCCACAGAAAAAGAACGTAAAATCAACTGTCGTGACTTACAACTGTAACGGGCACGTCCCATTATGATTCTTTGTCAAGGACTACTTGTGCCATTGGGTACAACCAATCCAGAACGTGTCAGTTTTTCTCCTGATGTGGCTCATTATCCTCTCACTGCATATTTAAGTTAGGAACTCCTCTAATTTTACACAAGTACCGTATTTTTCGGAGTATAAAATGCACCCCCCCCCCAAAAAAAGAGGCTGAAAATTTGGTTGTGTCTTATACTCCAAATGTAGCTTTTAAGAAGCTTTTTCAGCCCTAACGAGGCACTAACGAGGCACTATTGCAGTATTGCAGAATGCAGTATTGCAGGCTAACTCTGCCCGTAGCCGGGAGTTTGATCTTGACTGGCTCAAGGCTGACTCGGCCTTCTATCCTTCCAAGGTTGGTAAAATGAGGACTCAGATTGTTGGGGGCAATATGCTGACTCCGTAAACCATTTAGAAAGTGCTGTAAAGCACAATGAAGCAGTATATAAATCTAAGTGCTATTGCTATTAACCAGGCAATAATCAGAAAATCCTACTATAGTGGCTTTAGATTTCCAAGCCTTGGAAAAGGAAGCTATTCAGTGAAAGCTATATATTAATTTTTTTTATACTTTACGTTACATTTTCAATCAAAAGGTCTCGGTTACACTTTATGGTAGATTGAACCAATGCAGGGAAAATATAAAAGCAATTGATTAAAAAATGCTATAGCTGAGGTAAGTCCAAAAAAACAGCCTTACTTCCTCATGAAAATAGGTCACTTATCAGATAAGAGTGAGGATGATCCTTAATTTTTGCAATACCCTGCCAAAAAACATTAACAATGCAGAGTGAAAAATAAACACAACTCAGAGTAAAAGAAAATTTAAAGCATGGGAATGTACAAATATGTACGGTTGTAACCTTAAGGAAGTTACAAAGAGTCCTTGATTAATTACTGTATTTTTCAGAGTATAAGACACACCTCCCCCCCCCCCCCCGAAGAAGCTGAAAATTTGGGTGCATCTTATACTCCGAATGTAGTTTTTTTCAAGCTTTTTTTCAGCCCTAACTAGGCGTTAACAACGCAGTAGAGAGCAGTCTTCTCAGTTTTGCTTGCTCCCTCAACTTCGCTGCTCTTTAACGAGGCGCTAGTGAGTGAAGCGATCTCCATGCTTTGCTCCGACTCTCAGCTGTTCTTTAGAAGCTTTTTTTCAGCCCTAACTAGGCGCTAGCCGAGTGAAGCTATCTCTGCCCCCCCACCCCGCTTTGCCTGCTTTTCTCATTGCTGCTTCCTCTGAGCTGTGCCTTAGAAGCTATTTTTTAGCCCCAAGCAGGGGATAAAAACCCAGCAAACTAATGTGCTGAAGCTGACCAGACTAAGGACGCTAGCCAGATGAATACCTGATAGGCAGATTTTCCCCCCCCCCCCCCATTTTCCTCCCCAAAAACTAAGCTGCGTCTTATACTCCGAAAAATACGGTATGTCCCAGCAACCCTTCTGCTATGACTATGGTTGGATATAAACATTTGGGCATTGAATTACATAACAATATAGGGTAGTGGTCTCCAGCCTTTCCAGACCGGCAGAAGCGGCAGAGAAGGAGGGAGAATTGTTTCACACATATGCCATTTTCACAAATGTAGCTTTCCACGCACACACTTCCACAGCCCGGTTCCAAACTGGCCGTGACACGGCACCAGACTGCGGACCAGGGGTTGGGGACCCCTCATAAAGGGGACTAAATAGGTTATGATTCAAACAAAAATTGGTAAGGAAACTTAGTTGACAAAACTAAGCTACAATGATAAATGGGTTTTCTTGTTTGTCCGTAGAATTTCTAAATTAAGACGCCTATATAGCTATTTACTATTGAAAATGTGACAAAAGTGTTACTAAATAAGAACATTATTCTTCCTTGCCATCTTAAAAGGTTTTTTTCATTAATAAACCAGCACATTTTGAAAGTAATGTATTTCATATTTAGGATCTGAAAACATCTCGAGGTCTGCTGGAGGAAATGAAAAAAGCTACTAACGGCAATGTTCAACAGGTAAAGTAATGGTTGTCTGGAAGTAACTGCTCCAGAGAATTGGCTTCCATCATTTGTCAAAGTTTGGCTTTATGAATTAGGTTAGCTGATGTCAACTGCCCCATGCTGGTTGAATCTGAAAGAGGGCTGACTCATTCCTTTAATGATTTGTGGGATGTGTAGCCTAGGCTGTTCAAATTCAGCCTGAGGGACTCAAAGGTGAGGGCGGCGTCGTTCTCAGCCAAAGCTGAGTTGGCCAGCACACTACAGATTTATTTATTTATTTAATTTTATTTATATGCCGCCCTTCTCCGGAGATTCAGGGTGGCTTACAATGTGTTAAGCAATAGCCTTCATACTTTTGTATATTTTTATACAAAGTCAGCTTATTGCCCCCACAAACCGGGTCCTCATTTTACCCACCTTAGAAAGGATGGAAGGCTGAGTCAACCTTGAGCCTAGTGAGATTTGAACTTGCAGTAATTGCAGGTAGCTGGATGTTTAATGCTGCCTTAGTAGGAGGCATTAGCCTCCTACGCCACTCAGGCTCCTGATGATCCTTAATGCAAACTGAGGGAAAACCTGCAATAGATAGAATGGTCCAGGAATGGATGTATTGGAGCAACTGCCAAATGCGTCTGTCAGTTGACTGAGTCGAAAAACTGGGGCCGACAGAGGTGCATGGAGGTGTGGCCAAAAAAAATTATGACTCAGTCTCCAGGCATATCCAACTGTATCAACCCATTCTTGTACCATTCCGCAGCCTATTGGGAGAAAAGATACTAACAGCAATGTTCAACAGGTAAAGTAATTGTTGTTTGGACCACGTCACAAGTAACTGCACCAGAGAATTGGCTTCCATCATTTGTCAAAGTTTGGCTTTATGAATTAGGTTAGCTGATGTCGACTGCCCCACGCTGATTGAATCTGAAAGAGGGCTGACTCATCCTTTTAATGATGATTTGTGGGATGTATCTTGAGTGTTGCTACACAGTCCTTGTTCATTGCCTAGCGGAAGCCTTGCTGATTTTAGGGGTTACACGGTATTTTCTTTTAGAAATTAGGAAGAACTGTTTCAACATCTAATGTACGTTCTCAAACTTAAGTGTTTGTTTTATTCAGGTATTTCTATTTTTAATTATGTTTTCTGTTGCTTATTTGTAGGTCATTGACTGGGTTTTAGAAAAAAACAAGGATCGGTGACATAAGCAAGTGCAGCCACACTCTGAGAACAACTTGAAGTGTCTTGTTGGTAGATACGTCTAAAGCTTGGCAGTACCTGCTACGCAATACTTTCAAACCTCTGAGATCATTAAACTGAAGTTATTTGTGTTGTAAAAAGTTTTCACTAGAATAAAAATAATTTCTTAAAGCTGTCTTTCCCGTCTGCATGATTTGAACGTTGCTTAGCTCTGTAAACATAAATTCTTTATTATATTCAAATGTGCAGAATGTCCGGTTAAATTAGTTAATGGTTTCTTTAAATAAACTTGAAAGTATTGCTTAGCAAGTACTTTTAAAAACCAGGCATTTCAACTGTTTTAAAGGTGAGGGACGCATGGAATTCTAGGGATAATACCACGACTGTCAGGAAAAACTACTTTTGAGAGTGATTGCAAGTCACAGCTCACTCACTTTACGAGACAGTAAACTATCCAGATTAAAAGGTAAGAAACTTTATCAAGATCTTAGAAAAAAAGGAAGAATAACTCAAAACACGAAATATTTAAATTCAGTTCTTTCCCTGAATTGTTCTCTATGTCTCATTCCATCCTTCAAAGTATAATTCTGACTAGTGCTCTGTTCAAATACGACCAGGATGTTTTGCCATCCTTGAATGTATAGATTCAATATATACAAATTTATATATTTCTGTGAAATGCCAGGAGGTTGATAGTCCTTTCAATGAACTAAACTATTGAACAGTAGTAGTTTAGTAAGAGTCGGGAATAACTAACACATATGTACAAGGGGAACCTTTACCTTTACCTTTTAGTTTAGTAAGAGAACTTACCTGGAAGAATTGTTCCCATCCTGTAAAATCAGTACTTCACTGTTTTATACAAATTTTAGTAGGCTGAAACTGTTGAACAAAAATCGATGGCTTTCTTCTTGTCAAATAAATTATCACTTCACAAAAAAAAATCCAATAAATGACACTTTATTAAATATAGTCATTTTTTTCTCCCTCTTGAAAATATAAATATTGTAGATTAAATTCTTATAAATCTGGGGTAGTTCCATTTAATTCATTCTATCAATCCCATCTAAAGCAACGGCGTCTAGAGTCATTCAAAATCTGTATTTGACTATAAATATATATATTTATATTTCTTTTTGCAAATTAGTTATTCACTTCTTCATGTGATTTGAGCACCGTACAATATGTGATATAACTAATGAATTAATCCTGATTATATACAAAGCAGATATAGTTATAATATTCCAGTGGAGGGGTGTTAGGTATTGAAAGTAGCAGTACAATAGAATTTACATATGCATGAACGTTTCCTAAAATACACAATATTCTACTTTATGCTCTGGCTTTTGCTCATTCACAATAATAAATACTGCCATGGAAGTAACTTGAAAATCCTGCTACATTGGAAAGGGTTATTTGAGATTCCTTATTTTTTCCCTCCACAAAATGCTGTTTAAATCACAAATTTTGTAGGTCATCCTTTCATGGACAGACACAAACCAATGGAAATTCCATATCTGCAAAAATATATTTATTTTAAAGTAGAGAGACCTCTGGGATATATATGATATATATTTAAAGCTCCAAATGAAATAAAAATGGAAGCTTAGGCACAAACTGGGCACATGGTGATAACATAGGCTCAAAATCAAGCAGCTTTTTATTAAGTTAATTTTATATTACTAACAAAATACTAGGAAAGAAATTATACGGTAGATATTCCATGCCAATCAGTTAATTTATAGAACTACCCAAAGACTTCTGCGTATGTAAAATCTTAGCCATAGCTAACAGTTCAATCTTGGGTTGTTGTTTTTTTAAATTCCAACCTCCTTTCAAATATTCCCTAAGTTTACCTTAATCACATTTAAGAATTAACAGGACAGCCTTTATGAATCCTATTTATTCTCCCAATCAAATTATCTTGAAACCTAGATTAATTACTTCAGGGACGATATAGTGCTGCAGAGAATTTTTTTCAAATGCAGCTGAAAGCAAGCATAACTTAGGTGTTTACACTTAGCTTCCAGTTTTTGCTATCCTCATAACAATTTATTTTATTTTATTTGTAATCAGTAGCAGGGAAATAGCATGGATTCAGGTTGAGAATTCAGGGGCATTTTCCCAACTGACCACATATATCTAAGCAACCCTAAAAAACACACTTATTTACTATGGCCCATAAATAAACAAACAAAAAAAGAACAATTGAGTTAATTTGTGTCTCTGGGCATCCATATAGCAAACAAGTTTTCTTTATTCGGCCTTTTGATGTAGCCATTAAGTTTTTAATATGGATGAATCTGACAATCATTTAGCCGGTTATTAAAGAGGCAAGGTAGGGTTGGATGTGGCTTGTACCTGGGTGTAAAAAAAACCACAAATATAGCTGGGGAACAGGTGAAAGCATCTGAGAAGACAACAGTTCAGGTAGTCCTTGACTTATGACCGTAATGGAGCCTGCCCATCATAAGTGTACTGTCAGTCATCATGATGGTAACGTGGGTCATCTACACGACCAACTCGATTTTGTAAGTTTTGTGGCTGTCGTTTAGCGACTGCAAATGTCGCGAAGCGAAGCGATGTTTTGCTGCGGGTCAGTTTTGCTAAAAAAAAAAATGGAACGCCAGTTTTCAGCAAAACCATTGTAAAATGGCCATGTGACCATGGGATGCTGCAAATGGCCTTAATTACGGCTTGACTGCAGAGTGCCTGAAGTGCAGTCATGTGACTGCTGGGGAGAAGGCCATTAGAACTTCAGAACGGGGTCATATGTGCCCCGGTCGTAAGCCGAGGACTACCTGTACATCATGTCCATGTTGCAGCCAAGATGAGTCCTTGGATGTATCTATGAAGTTGAGGGCAACTTTAAGGAGACTTTAGTTTTATAGACCATATGAAAATAGTGTTAAAGTGACTCTTCAACAGCAGTTCGGTCTGATGCTGCTGTGATGGGATTGTCCTTGTTCTCCAGAACGAGATGGAAAGAAAAGATCCTTGATGTGTCTTGGGTTTTAATCCAGTGAATGCCAGTCACCAGGATGAAGCGCTGCTGCTTAGATTTCAGCCTACGCCAAGTTTCAGAGCTCCCAAGCCACAAGACCACAATGTTCAGATGCCCCCTCCCCCTTGGTTGACGGCCACCATACAAAATTTAAGATCTCAACTAGTTAAGTCTTGAGCAGCTTTGGGATTCTTCTAGTTAAACATGGTTAAGGGCACCCAAAGGTGCTTTTTCAAGAGGCAAACTGGACTTTTCTCTGACGACATTTCGCTTCTCATCCAAGAAGCTGCTTCAGCTCGGACAACCATGACCTGGATGACTTGAGAAGCTCCATAGACATAGTTAAGGGCAGTTGATCAAAATCTTGAAAAATGACCGTATCTCCTTTCCTTGGTGGAATATGCCGAGTATGGGTGGTAGGGAAGAGCCTAGATCACACAACTTATCTCTCTCCTCCTTGATGTAAAGCCACGAGAAAAAGGAGAAGACCTTGGAAGGTACAGAAGGTTCTCTTTCCTGCTTAGGTGAGGTCTCCAAAACATCGATGGAAAAGATACCCCATGATATTGCTGATTTTTGCAAGTTGGATCAGACTGCCTAATAAAGGACAGCACACTTGCCAACTTTAACCTATTTTCTGAGCTTTAATAGCCACTTCTTGCTTCCTCTCTGCACTAGGTGATTTTTGTATGGATCTTCTAGCTAAGGTTGGTTCCCCTTCTTCGCCTTGTTCCTAGGTTTTTCAACATGGCTGATCGCCATGGCTTCTGTCCTAAATTGCTCAAGACTTCATGGGCAGTGCTTCTGTATCCTTTCTATCCATACTTTTTCAGCATCCTCCTCTGTCTCCTGGTAGCTGCTTCCACCTTCTTCCTCATCACAAAACCTTCTCCTCTGCTTTAGAAGGGCCTCTAGAACCAAATGTTGCAAAGGGGTTGGTTGCAAAGCACAAGAAAATGACAAGCCACAAAACAAGCGAGCCAAAATTCCACTTGACCGCATCACATACGAACGAAAAGTTCAGCCAACTTGGGACTCAATTGAAATGCATTTCTTCTTTTCAAGATGTTTTAAGATGTTTTATCGTTTCCGTCGCTTTTACTGTACTTCCACGGTGATCTTTCAAAATGCATTATGTACGCCAGATTCCACCTCCCTCCCCTTCACAAGTTGTAATCGTTAACGGAACACTTGCAATCTTATAAAACTTACGTTATTGGGATGTCATCAATTGAATGGGCTTTGTTTTTCCCCCCAGCAAATTCTCCAATGTGTCCTGTGTCTACGTCCGTGATGGCGAACCTATGGCACGCGTGCCACAGGTGGCACACGTAACCATATCAATGGGCACACGAGCTCAGCTTCCGGTGGGGCTGTAAGTTGTCAAACGGGCCATGTTTGGCCTCCGGAGGGATGGGGAAGGCTGTTTTTGCCCTCCCCAGACGCCTAGAGAGGTCCTGGAGCCAGGTGAGAAAGAAAAACGGGCATTCCAGGCCATTGTGTGCCAGGAACAGGGTGAGTAGGGGGTGGGTGGGTCACATAGAATTATGGGTATGGGTACATGTGCGCGTGACCCCTGCCACCACCCCCTTCCTGGCACCCGATGGCAAAAACGTTAGCCATCACTGGTCTGTGTTATCTAGAGATATTTTTGAGATCTTGCTCCAAGTGTGTCCACTCAAGAGTTCCTTTTTATGGCTGGTTTGATCAGTCAGCAAACTCAGTCTACCTACAGCAGGATTTGCCAAACCTGACATCTTTAAGACATGTGGACTTCAACTCCCAGAATTCCCCAGACCCAGGGAATTCTAGGAGTTGAAACCCATGTGTCTTAAAGTTGCCAAGGCTGGGAAATCCTTGATCTACAGCAACTTGAGCTCTGCCCATGTGACTTATACAGATTGATGTGCTTATTAATGGGGGGGAAAATTAAGAGCGGATCGCACATCCATCTCATCTCTCAACAACCAAATCACTAACTTGCACATAGATATTTTCTTTTGTGCTTTTTGAAAACTGAAATATAGTTTAATAAATCTAAAGCACATAAGAGTTCGTTTTAAAAATCCTTATTTTGATGGTAACTCTCTACTTAGCTTTTTACTTTTCAGTGGCTTTCAAATTTCCTGCTCTCTAAGATTTCTATCCACAACCGTTTCTCTGCAGTTTGCAAAGGATTTAGAATATGTTACCAGTTTACAAAAACAGCCCAATCTACTAGAGGTAAATAGAGAGTATGTTTTAAAGCAGGAATCTCCAACCTTGGCAACTTTAAGACTTGTGGACTTCAACACCCAGAATTCCTCAGCCAGCTTTTGCAAAGCTGGCTGAGGAATTCTGGGAGTTGAAGTCCACAAGTTTTAAAGTTGCCAAGATTGGAGACCCTTGTTTTAAAGGGTGGGGGGAAAGACGATGAAGGGGAGAAGGGAAAAACTTTGCATTCACAGAAGCTACTCTACCATCACCAATCTTTTCATTGAAAAATTGCTGAATCTTCTAGGGAAGCCCTGACATTCTCAAAACCCAAGATGGAGCGGACTGCTCTACAAGCATACATAGAGGCACACTGAATGAGTACGAAATGTCATCATACAGTCATTCATCTCTTCTTAATGACTCAATTTTGGCTTTATTCAGAGCAATCAATGATGTTTCCCTTGCAACATATGTTTTAGTTGAAGCACATATTCTGACTTTTATTCTTCAGAGCCCTATTATTGTATTTGATCATAGAATTGACTTTGCCCCATATCTGAACTTCAGGTCATCTGCAGAAGAGTTCATATGATCTCCTAGTGACTCCCAGTGTTGACAACATGTTGGAGAGTTGGACTCGAGTAGTTCCACTTTTTGTTCTTGTTGTTCTTGCCAATGACAGAAAAGAATTTATGCTACCAATCCAAGTCTTGTAATCTTGGCAAAAAGGAATGAATGAATGATGAATACAATCGGCTTTGGGCAGGAATGAAGGTCCAGTTGCTGAAATCAGAACACAAATAGACAAGGAGTTACTGTGTGTGGTTAATTCTGGACTGGGTCCAGAATTTGTTGCCCAAGCCACCAAATATTTTAGTTGAAAATGTAGCATTATTTCTCAGCCTTGTGACGGAAGCTTTGGCAAATACAGTGATACCTCGGTACTCGGCTGCTTCAAAACTCGTCGAATTTGGTTCTCGAAGCATTTTGATGTGAAAATGTTGTCCCGGTACTCGGCCTTTGTTTAGTACCGTGTTTCCTCAAAAATAAGCCCTCCGTGGATAATAAGCCCTCTCCTGAAAATAAACCCTTCCCCCGATAATAAGCCCTCCCCAAAAATATTTAACCGGATGTGCAGCCAGTCTCTGCCATTTCCTCTAGTTAGGGTTAGGGAGACAGAGCTGGAAATCAGGTAAGACGGCAAGAGGAGCCCCGTCTTGCTCCACACGCCCCAAAATAATAAGACCTCCTCAAAAATAAGTCTAAGCGCTTATTTTGGGGTTCAAAAAAAATATAAGACAGGGTCTTATTTTCAGTGAAACACGGTACTTGATGTGCTGTTCTAGGAAGAGGGAGACAACTGTGGGGAACAGACAGGAAGTCAGCCATGCTGGGAAAGTTGTTTCAAAAGGAGGAGGATGGCCACAAACGGACAGGAAGTTGGCCATGTTCGGAAGGTCGATGAGATAGGAAAAGGGACAGACAGAAAGTTCTTCCCGGCCAAAACAAAGGCTCATATGGTAAGTCACATGGTTTGTTTGGCACTTGTCCGTTTTAGTTCCTGTCACACCTTCCAGAATGAATTAAAACCAAGTCCCGAGGTACCACTGAACCAGCATTTTGAAGCTCCAATAGATAATTTAATGGAATAATTCAGACATGTTACATCAGGAATGATTTTAAAAGACAGACAGAAAAGTCAGTATCAAAACAATCACCAGATAAGTGGGCCTTGAGCCCTGGCCCAAGAAAATAACTTGGAAAAAAATGTCTCAAACAAGCCTCTCCCTAGATAAAAGGAGACAGCACATTCAAACTTGCAAAATTCAATTACTATATCTGTTTCAGGAAAAGTAGTCCTGACCTTGGGACGGGATCTAAGTCTGGTCTATCTTTTGTAGGGCTGACATATGGTTACCACTGTAATTCTACCACGACTATAGGAAACTGGGACACGAGATGAGAGGGAGAGGCAAGTCTAACATTTGATTCTCTACCCAGATAATAGATCTGCTTGCTGATGGGGACAGTGAGGAACAGGCTGTCTCTCCAAAATCCAATTGAGAGACCATGAAAAGAAAGAGAGTTTTACATTCAGTTCTAGCTGTGAATTTAAGGAACAGGAAAATGTATTCCTGTCTGCGTGGAGGGTTTCCATATGTGAAATGCCCTTCACCCAGTGATGGGATTCAAATAATTTAACAACTGGTTCTCTGCCCTAATGGGTGGGCGTGGCCAGGGGTGTGTGACAGGCAGCACCTGGCCTCCTGCACCCCACTGGGAGCAAAAACAGGCCGCGAGGAGACAAGCCGCCCCTTGCACCCCGGGTTTTTTTTAATTTGAGTTAAAGTTGAGGCCTAGTAGACCTCCCTGAAGCCTCCTGGGGGCCAAAATGGGGTGTATGGAAGGGGATGGGCGGGGCCAGCCAGCAATTTAACTACCGGTTCACCTAAACCAGCCCAAACCGGCTGAATCCCACCACTGCTTTCACCGAAAGAAAATGTCCTCTTGGAATGAGGCAGGACTGCAAAATATGATCCAAGGAGTAGATGATGCTCATCAGCATTTTCCAAGCTTTTCCATAGAGTGCCTCCACATGAGTAGGTTCCTCACTATCCCCATCAAGAGTCAGACTTTTTTTTTTTTTGTAGTTATGAAGTTGTCAACCCTGAAACTGACCTGGCCGAAGCCATCTTGGAGCTTCAGTGCTGCCACTCTGCAGTGAGGGATAGGGAGGGGGGGGATTAGAGATAGCTGGGGTTGTAGTCGAAATAAAATACTTTCTCTTGGGAACCAAAAACGTTCTCACAGCTGGCTGGAGGAAGGAGGAGTGATGTCACCAGACCAGCGGACGCTGCCTTGACTGGGCCATGTGACTGATTATTTGGGGCTGAGGGAAAAACTTCTACTTTTAATTAGGTGAAAACCAAGGGACCCCTCAAGAGTTAGTCTTTACTGGATATGTGTCAATATGATATTTCCAATAAAGCTATTCTTTGAGGAATCCACCTGCCTCAGAGCTTTTGCTTGCAATGGATCTATTACTTGGAACCCTGACAGACGTTTTCTATGGAATGGAGAAAATTCTTCTTTTGTTTTATAATGCAGACAATTTGTTGTTGTTTTTAGTTGCGAAGTCGTGTCCCCATGGACAATGTTCCTCCAGGCCTTCCTGTCCTCTACCATCCTCTGGAGTCCATTTAAGCTCACGCCGACTGCTTCAGTGACTCCATCCAGCCACCTCGTTCTCTGTCATCCCCTTCTTCTTTTGCCCTCAATCTTTCCCAGCATTAGGCTCTTTTCCAATGAGTCCTTCCCTCTCGTTCAGTGGCCAAAGTATTTGAGTTTCATCTTCAGGATCTGGCCTTCTAAAGAGCAGTCAGGGTTGATCTCCTCTAGGACTGACCGGTTTGATCGTCTTGCAGTCCAAGGGACTCGCAGGAGTCTTCTCCAGCACCAGAGTTCAAAGGCCTCAATTCTTTGGCATTCAGCCTTTCACATGGTCCAACTTTCACAGCCATTGCAACTGGGAAAAACCAGTTTACAATGCAGAGAATATCCATGGGTAATAATGTTAACCATGCAAGGGACAATTCATTAATGACTAGTAATGCTGACATGAAATGTGCTTTTCCTGCTTCATAGAACAGCTAATCTGTGGGGATCGTGTTTTCTAATAACCAGATGCTACAAATGATAGCAACCTTCACCCCCAGCTATGTTGAAAAACAACCCAACACACTTACAATTTCACCTTCCTTTCCTCCAAAGTCCAAATAAAGCATCCGAATGCCATCGTCTGAAGACGATTTTAGCTTCTCGTAGGGATACTGGAAGATGGTTTTGGGAAAGGCACCAACTTGGGGTTCGGTGGTGAGGGAAAATCCATGGTCATAATGGATGGTCAAACGGCACTCCTGGTTTTTGTACGTGCAAGCTGAAGAAGGAAGCAAGAACAAAACAGGATTTATGGCACTTTAGAAGAATGATATTGCTAATAAAAGATTATGAGGCCACTCCGATGCTGGCAGTAGCTTGGGGATTAATAGGAATGCTAATGAGTTCCCTGCTAATTGGAAAGAAGTTCCAATGATTGTAACAATGAGGTTAATATAGCACAAAGGTTTCAGCACAGCTGACCATGCACCATTAAAACATGGTACGATCCATAGTGTAATACCAATTGCTGTCTGTGTTTAATTAAAAAGGGAGTTGGGTATCTTATAACATCCCTGAATCAGGTTTATCAGCCTTGGGGAAAATACTACAGTCAAGGACATGGAGTAAAGTGTAAACTTTCAGTGAGTAAGAGACGTTCAGCCATTGGTCTTGCTTTTCAAAGTTTCTCGATGCTAAGACTCCTCTTGCGATAGCCAAGGATTTACTGATAAACATTACATTTATATCCTGCCTTTCCTTAATACGGGGAGTCAGTGTTCTTGTCCTCATTTATCCTATGTCATCTCAAAAGGACCAATTTGTGAGGCGGCTGAGACAGGGGTGAAATCCAGAAGGTTCTGACAGGATCTGGAGAACCGTTACCAGAAATTCTGAGTAGTTCGGAGAACCGGCAAATACCACCTCTGGCTGGTCCCAGAGTGGGGTGGGAATGGAGATTTTGCAATATCCTTCCCCCAGGAGTGGGGAGGGAATGGGGATTTTGCAGTATCCTTCCCCTGGAGTGGGGTGGGAATGGAGATTTTGCAGTATCCTTCCCTTGCCATGCCCAGCAAGCCATGCCCACAGAACCGATAGTAAAAAAAATTGAATTTCACCACAGGGCTGAGATACTGACTGCTTCAAGCCAATTTATAAGCTCTATAATGAAGTGTCAGGTTTAGCACTTCATGTCACAGATGGAAGTTCAATCCACCCTACAGAACTCCCTCTCGATTCTTCTTCTGGCCTTGAACCTATAAAACTCACCTTGGTTCTCTGACCAGGCCAATGCAGGGACTAGGATTAGGCCAATTTCTCTGCTCCCAATTTCTCCTCAATGTCCATCTCACATCAGGCTGCCTGAATTGTTTTAATCTCCAGAAAAACTGTTGTTGACTTTAGTCTTTCCTCCTCCCTCCCTTCTTCTTTAGATCTTTTCAAGTGCGCAAGTCTTGAGACCAGACCATTGATCAAAGGATTTAAACAAAACAACAGTCCAGGCTAGCATTCTTAAAACGATCTGCCATTTAGTATGAGCAACAGATGTTGGATGGAGTTGATTTCACTCTCTAGCCAATCACTCCAAACTGTAAAAAAAATCCTTTCAATACCATCTAGTTTATTGACATGGTCTCTGTTTTGATCCTGGCAGAAGCCAGGGAGGTCCATCAAGATTTGAGACTCTAGAAAGAGTGCAGAGAAAAACAACTAAGATGATTAGGGGATTGGAGGCTAAAACATACAAAGAATGGTTGCTGGAACTGGGTATGTCTAGTTTGATGACGAGAAGGACTAGGGGAGACATGATAGGAGTGTTCCAATATCTCAGGGCCTGCCACAAAGAAAAGGGAGTCAAACTATTCTCCAAAGCACCTGAAGGCAGGACAAGAAGCAATGGGTGGAAACTAATCAAGGAGAGAAGCCACTTAGAACTAAGGAGAAATTTCCTGACAGCTGGAACAATTAATCGATGGAACAACTTATCTCCAGAAGTTGTAAATGCTCCAACACTGGACATTTTCAAGAAGAAGTTGGTTAACCATTTGTTTGAAGTGGTGTAGGGTTTCCTGCCTAAGCAGGGGGTTAGACTAGATCTCCAAGGTCCCTTCCAACTCTGTTATTCTATTCTATTCTTATTTCTCCTGCTCTGGGAGAACTTGATTGCCAAGAAGCCTCTCTGCTGTTGATTTACCTGTTGTGACTTCTACGGAGAGTTCAGCTGCGTTGTGGCAACCTTGGACTAGGCTCCTGGTCCACAGTGAAAGGTCTCGGCTAGTCTCAGTTTTGAAAAGATGGCTCTCAATGCCTTGTTGCGTGCCCGTTCGAGTGGCAAACGACAAATCTACCCCAGACTGCGGAGAGCCCTTCCCGGGTCCTGAATGTACCAACCTGAAAACAAAATTAAGAATCAACACATGTTGTTAGGGAAACAATTTTAGTGGGAGAAAGCGGAAGAAAGACAGTTTCACTGGGGATCCCGTATGTGTCTGCCATTTGTTCACTTGCATTTTTAGGAAACTTTTCCGTGTGACTAATCAAAATCCTTTTCCTAAAATTTTAATCCTAATAGCTCTTTCTCCTCCCATCCCTCCTTCCCTTCCCCCATGCCGCTCCTGGGAGGCTTTTTTCCCCCTCAGTGCTGCCCGCGACGGACTCGAGGCAGAGGCCATGCCCCCTTTTTCCACTCCCGTCTCTCGGCCTCCCTTCCCACCGCTGCCGCCATGCAGGAGCTGATCGCCAAGTTCGACTTGGAGATTGCGGTGGAGCAACAGCTGGGCACCCAGCCGCTGTCCTTCCCGGGCATGGACAAGTCCGGTGCTGCTGTCTGTGATCTTTTTTTTTTAAGGCAGCATGTGGGAAAGGGGGGATATGTCTGTTCTGGCACATCAGTGGTGAAAAGACAGTGGTTTGTAAACATGGGTTATGAAGCCTGTGCAAAAAAGGGGACCAGTGTGAATTCTTGCATGAGTTATAAAATGACCAAGATGCCAGAATGTTACTTCTATTCAAATCCTAATAAAAAGCAACATTTCCTTCCTTCCTTCCTTCCTTCCTTCCTTCCTTCCTTCCTTCCTTC
>WNWU01000003.1:54748948-54770234 GCA_012654045.1 Ptyas mucosa
TTCCTTCCTTCCTTCCTTCCTTCCTTCCTTCCTTCCTTCCTTCCTTCCTTCCTTCCTTCCTTATTTTTATAATACATAAACCTTCAATCATACTTCATGTCTGATGGGTGTTATTGTCCTATCTGGAAAAAAGAAGCTACTAGGGAAAACAAGAGCCCCACCCCATTTTGCAATATATTACCTTGTTTACTAAGGGTCCACCCCCCCCCCCCAAAAAAAAAAGAATCATGTCAAAGAGGCAACTAGAAAGATGTATCTGTAACAGCTTGGTAGCCAATGTAGTTTAAACATATTTTATGCATTCCAGGGATCCAAAAGATTTGCTGCACGTAGGTTGAACACAGTGGTGATATGTAAAATTTGTTACTACCGGTTCTGTGGGCGTGGCTTGGTGGGAGTGTGATGTGACTGGGTGGGCGTGGCCAACTTTTTTTTTTTTGCTTTTAAAAGCATTTTTTCTACAACCTTAAGAGGTTGCAGAAAAAAATGCTTTTAAAAGCCTCTGACGATCCCAGCTGAGCTGTGCGATCATCAGAGGCTTTTCTTTAACTTTTAAAAGCATTTTTTCAGCCAAAGAGGTTGTAGAAAAAATGCTTTTAAAAGTTAAAAAAAAAAGCCTCTGATGATTGCGTGGCTCAGCTGGGCATTGGGGGAGGGGGAGGAGGGATTTTTGCTACCGGTTCTCCGAACCACTTGCCATCGCTACCAGATCGGGCGATCTGGTCCGAACCGGGAGCATTTCACCCCTGGTTGAACAGCATCAGGAAAAAACCTGAGCATTTATTAATCTGTATAGATCAAGGTATCAGAGGCCATTTCAAGGTAACTGAACAAAGGATGCAGAGTACAGAGAAAAGAGACGGGTTGGATGAGGGAGCTGATGAGAGCTTTCGCCCACAAAGTTCTCCCAGCTGGAGAAGATTTGCCAGGTCAAAGGAACCTTTTAATGGACTGCGCTGTGCATTTAAGAGCCAGCACGCTCTAGCAGGTCACAGTAGGTGGCAGTATCTGGCCATCTTTTCCTGCCTGGCTGTCATATAGGGTCAAACTTGGTTGTTGGTACATAGTTATTTATTAAGTGCATTTGATTTATACCTCCCTTTCTGCTCTGGCAAATACGCAAAGCACCCAATAATATGCGCACCGAATATAAAAAGTTTAAAAATCCCACGCTAACAAGGACGTAAGCAACATTTGTCGAGAATGAGGCATCTTCGCAGATTTCCTACGCACCAATTGGGGGTGGGGAGGTGGAATAAATATATTCCGTTGTCTAAGAGCAATGTCTGAGAACCCCCATCCAATGAGCCAGAAAGTAGGATCTATAACAGTGGGACATCTTCAGAATGATTGACCAAAACCACTCGTCAGCTTTGTAACAGGACAGGCAGCCCCTTTGAGACTTTAAAAGATAACGCCAGCACCTTATATATTGCCAGTAACCAACAACCAATCAGTACAGATCGTTTAAAACAGGCATTATACTAAACCTGTACTTGGAAAGTAGCCCAGCTCTTATCTTTGACCTCAACGTCGATTTCCAGATTCTTTTTTTTTTTCAAGGACAGCCCAATCAGACTTTTTTTTTTAAATTTGATTTATATGCCGCCCTTCTCCGGAGACTCAGGGCGGCTTACAATGCGTTAAGCAATAGCCTTCATACTTTTGTATATTTATACAAAGTCAGCTTATTGCCCCCAAAATCTGGGTCCTCATTTTACCTACCTTAGAAAGGATGGAAGGCTGAGTCAACCTCGAGCCTGGTGAGATTTGAACTTGCAGTAATTGCAGGCAGCTGAATGTTAATTACAGTGCTTTAGTCTGCCGTGCCACCAGGCTCGTACCATTGTACGACTTGTACCATTGTCATGATAAACTGTCATCAAAGCATGGATAATCACTGGTAGGGGTGGCCAACTTAGGAAGAGTAGCGGTTGGTTTATTACAGTGGTGGGTTTCTACCGGTTCGCCCCGGATCGGGCGAACTGGTAGAAGCAGCAGCGAGAGGCTCCGCCCACCCGCCCGGACGTTTCGGCACATGCATGGGCACAAGTGAACTGGTAGCAAACGAAACTGAAACTCACTACTGGTCTATTAGTCATACTGGCCAAATATCCGCCACACATTTCTTCCCCTACCACTTTCCAAGAAAAAGTCTTCTATCTTACGTAGTGGGGAGGCCAAAGTATAGGCTGGGCTGGAACGCTGGAAAAATATCTTTAAAAGAGGCAATGGAAAACCTTTTCTGTATTGGTGCTCCAAAAAAAATTAAAAAATAGGAACATGTCTACAAAGTTACCAGGAACCAAGCTAAAGATCATCATCTGGATTCATGTCAATCTTGTTTCCTGGCAACTGCCTAGACCAGGGGTATCGAACTCAAGGCCTGCGGGCCGAATCCGTCCCGCGGGGTGCTTAGATCTGTCCCACGGGGCTGCCCTGGAAACAGCAAAAGACCGGATAGCGGTTCCTCTGCCAGTGAAAGTGTGTGCAACCTCCCAGGCTCTGTTTTCACTGGTAGAGGACTACGGGAGGCCGTCGTGGCCGAAAACAGAGTCTGGGTGGGCTGTGTGTGCCCCCCCCATCAGTTTTTGCTGGCAGAGGGCTGCAGGAGGTTGTCGCGGCTGAAAACAGAGCCTCAACGAGTGACATCAAGCTGGCCATGCCCACCCCAACAACCCCCGAGGTCGAAGACAACCCTGATGCGGCCCTCAATGAAATCGAGTTTGACACCCCTGGCCTAGATAAGTCCCTGCAGCTTTGTTGACAACATTTTGGAAGTGGTTTACCATTGTTTTCTTCCCACGACCGAGAGAAAGTGACTGGCCCAAAGTTAGTTTCATGCCTAAGGCAAGAAAAGTCAGGGAATTGCACAGCAGCTGTCCACAAGGAGTCAAGAGACACCGACACAAACTTGTAGTTTTATATAAATAAGTATATCTATTTTTTTGCTGTAAATTGTAACGTTTATATTTACAGCAGACAAGATAGTCAGTACCAGTGGTGGGTTGCTCCCAGTTCGGCCCGGTTCGGGCGAACCAGTAGTGGTGATATTGTGATGTCAGTGAACCGGTTCTCTATGACTGTGAGCTGGGCCCTCCCACCTGCCCCTGCATTATACCTACATTTATGTGTCGTTTTTTAGCCCAGCTGATAGGCGCAGCAGAGTGGATTGCTGCATCTCACCTGGGCAGAAATCTAATGCGCATGGAGCGTAAGGTCAGCGCGTGTGAGCAAAGCGAGCACGCGTGCGGCAATCGCACGCAAAGCATGTGCGCGAAGAGAATCGATGGTAACACCGGTTGGAACCCACCACTGGTCAGTACATCATGAAGTATACACACAGAAGAGTGTGTGTGTGTGTGTGTGTGTGTGTGTGTGAAACACTTAGATGCCCAGCCTTTTGTTCTATGGGACAGATTTGTGAACCAAATTACATGTGTAAAAATGGACATAAAACAGGACTTCGAAGATCCATGTAGGTTACAGACAGTCCTCAACTAACAACCATTTGTTTAGTGGCTGTTCAAAGTCACGACAGCCCTGGAAAAAGTGAATTATGGCAGGTTTTCACATTTACAATCCTTGTAGTATTCTCATGGTCATGTGATCAAAATTCAGGCACTTGGCAACTGGCATGTATTTATGCCAGTTGCACCGTTCTGGGGTCATGTGATCACCATTTGTAATCTTCCCAAGCTGGTTTCCAACAAGCAAAGTCAAAGCAAGATTTTGGGGGGGGGGGGGGGGGGGGGGGAGATTTTTTTAATGACTCCATGATTCACTTAAAAACTGCGGTTGTTAAGTCGTTAAACCTTAACAACTGTGGCAAAAAAGGACTGTACAATGGGGCAAAACTCACTTAACAACTGCCTTGCTTAGCAGCAAAAAACGTAGGCTTGCTTGTGATCCTGAGTCGAGGACCAGCTGTATCTAAAATAGCTGAAAATTGGGATTCTGATCTAACTGATTATGACAATACACAGCATGCTGGCGGGATGAATTTTTCAAAGACGAAACTGCATCTCGCGATGTATATTTCCAATCCCCCCGACTTCAGACAGGTGCGTGCTTGTGGCAAGTTAGTTGTTCTTTTCTAAGTAGTTGTCCTAAGATAACCTTCCTGGTCTATAGAAATAGGGAACTGGATACCACAGACATTTCGCTCGCCTGTGGGGGCTGTTCAGAGGTTGCAAAGTTTCTCAGGTTTCTTGTGCGGTTTCCAGAACAAAACAAATACAGAGTCAGACAAAGTTTGTCTGACAGGTAGCGGGAATCCAAGGTAATAAAAACTGCAGTCCAATTAAGCGTACATTAGGATTGGGGATCAGAGTTTCAGCGGATTCCATGGTTTCAAGCCAACGAGCTAGCTTTAAACCCAAAATCGTGTGTAGAAACCATGATGGCTGGATTTTTTTTTCTACAGTAATTAAGTTTCTCACTCTTGCATCATCAGAATATTAGGTTGGGAAAAAAGCCTCCGAAATGAAGCTTCAGAAAAAAGCCTCCGAAACAGAGCTGCAGAAAAAAAAGCCTCTGAAATTAAGTTTCAGAGGCCTTTTTTTCTGAAGCTCTGTTTCGGAGGCTTTCAGAGGCAGAAAAAAAAGTTTTTTCTGAAACAGAGTTTCAGAGGCTGAAAAAAAAGCAAGGCACAGAGCTCATAACCAACGAACCTGTTGCTAAAATTCACCTCTGGGAACAGCTGATTGGGGGTATTCCGGGAGGCCTATCCACCTGCCACTCAGCTTTTTTCTTATTTTCCTTCCCAAAAACTAAGGTGCATTTTATACTCCGGTGCGTCTTATACTCTGAAAAATACAGTAGTTAGTTTTTGTGGGTAAATGTCTATGGAGATTCTCAATCATCCAGGACACGGTTGTTCCAAAGATGCTTGTTCCAAAAGGCAACTAGACTTTCCTGGGTTTTTTTGTTTGAAAACATTTCGCTTCTCAACTGAAGAATTGAAGAACCTTCTTGGATGAGAAGCGAAACGTTTTCAAACAATAAACCAAGAAAGTTCAGTTGCCTTTTAGAAAAAGCAACTTTGGGATAATTTTTGTGGGCTCCATTGTAACTTTGAATGGCCACTGAGCAACTGGTCCCAAGTTGAGGACTACCTACATAGAAACCCATTAATATAATAATACCACGCTATTTCCTATTATGGGAACACATAGTTTGTTATTTCTCACCTCTCTCTCTTTCCAGTTATTTTTCGTCTTGTACCTTTTTAATTGTAGCCAGAGGAGAGAATCTGTTTTATTACAAATCTGCATAAGCCCCTCTGGCTAAAATGGGAGGTGAAAAACAGGGGAAATAAGTAATTTAAAAACATGATTTCTACATATATATTCTGAACTAAAGAAACGGGGGTACCCTCTAGCCAAGAGAGAACTTAAAAATGAGGTATCTCTTTATATATTCTGGACTAGAGAAAGGAAAGTGTCTGGCACCCATCAGAGAGCTTAATAATGTGATCTCTCTCTCTCTCTCTCTCTCTCTCTCTCTCTCTCTCTCTCTCTCTCCCTCCCTCCCTCCCTCCCTCCCTCCCTCCCTCCCTCCCTCCCTCTATATATATATAGGTCCATGATGGCGAACCTATGGCACGGGTGCCACAGGTGGCACGCGGAGCCATATTAGTGGGCACACAAGTGTTGCCCTAGCTCAGCTACAGCACACATGCACACACCGGCCAACTGATTTTCAGGCCTTCTGGTCCCACCGGAAGTCAGGAAACTGGCTGTTTCCGGCCTCCAGAAGGTCTCCGGGGGGATGGGGAAGGCTGTTTTTGCCCTCCCCAGGCTCCTAGAAAGCCTCTGGAGCCTGGGGAGGGGGAAAAACGGGCCTACGGGGCCCACTGTGCCATCGCATGCCAAAAGCAGGGGGAAGTGTGAGGGGGTCACATGCGCATGCGCGGGAGGGCGGGGCGCATTAAATTATGGATGTGGGCACCCGTACCCGCGACCCCCCCCCTGCGACCCCCGCTTTTGGCACACGACAGCAAAAAGGTTAGCCATCACTGATATAGGTAAAGGTTCCCCTGGCACATATGTGCTAGTCGTTCCCAACTCTAGGGGGCGGTGCTCATCTCCGTTTCAAAGCTGGAGAGCCAGCGCTGTCCAAAGATGTCTGCATGGTCATGTGGCGGGCATGACTAAACGCCACAGGCGCATAGAATGCTGTTCCCTTCCCACCAAAGGTGGTCCCTATTTCTCTACTTGCATTTTTTACGTGCTTTCGAACTGCTAGGTTGGCAGAAGCTGGGACGAGTAACAGGAGCTCACCCCGTTACACGGCACTAGGGATTCGAACCGTTGAACTGCCGACCTTTCGATTGACAAGCTGCGTGTCTTAGCCACTGAACCAGCATGTCTCTATATATATATTCTGGTCTAAAGAAAAGAACATACCTGGTAGCTAAGAGAGGGTAGGAATGCAGTGGAGTAAACCAAGCTTCCTTGATGCGTGGCATGCTTTCAAATATCAAGAGATCCTTCTCTGTCAAGGCAACCAACACAGCTTTCCCAGGTTTCTCATTCTCTCCCAGCACCTGGACAAAACAAATCAAGATTTCCAATGAAAGAGGCGCAAGGAAAAAATTCAGGAGAACGCTGCTTTTCCCATGGCAAAATACCACAACACCCGAAACCTAAGATCAGCCCCGCTGGGTCATAGCAAGGCTCACCTTCGTTTCAAACTTTGTTGCCCGCAGCAAGCCAACAAAACGTTCTTGGCCTGGGGATAAATGCTTTTAAAGCAGGAAACTGAGACACGGAACATTTCTCCGCTGCTGATTTACGACCTCTGTACAACGTCTTCCAGCTATCATTGAGATGATGTAAAGCTTGTCCTCCTTACTGCTATTTTGGCTCAGCCATGGTTGGATGACATTAGAAGATGCTATGAGTCACTGGTGTGAAATGAATACTGTATATCTTCCCCCCTGGTGTTCCCTGGTATTTGGAGGTAGGCCTTCCTCAATCGGCAGAAAATATTGAGTCTTCCAGATTGCGCAGACAGGCCTGTCTTTCATGAATTCATCCAATCCTCCCCCCCCCTTTTTTTTGGTAGCCATCCTGACGGTTTCACTGTGCAAAGAAGTGCTCCCCACCCCCCAGCCCGATTGTATAGGTCAGTGATGGCTAACCTTTTTGCCATCGCGTGCCAAAAGTGGGGGGAGTGTGGTGGGGTCACACACACACGCGTGCCCACATCCATAATTCTATGCGCCCCTCCATGCTCCCCCCCCCCCGCTTTTGGCACGCGATGGCACGGCGGCCCCGGTAGGCTCGTTTTTTGCTCTCCCTAGGCTCCAGAGCCTTTCTAGGAGCCTGGGGAGGGCAAAAACGCCCCCCCGAGACCCTCCAGAGACTGGAAACAGTGTGTTTCCTGACTTCTGGTGGCCCCAGAAGGCCTGAAAATCAGCTGGCTGGCGCACACATGCGTGCCGGAGCTGAGCTCGCGTGCCCACCGATATGGCTCTGCGTGCCACCTGTGGCACCCGTGCCATAGGTTCGCCATCACGGGTATAGGTTTTATTGATGTTATCTGGTATGTTTTCTTTTATAAGCCATTGTCCCTTTCCTGCTGATTGCCTTTGTCGGCCAATCCACCTTTGAGGATAGCAAAAAGACCCAAACTTTCCTTCTCTCGAAGTGACCTTTCCCAATTCTCTCCTGCCTCCTTGCTGGTCCTGAGGGGAGGGATTTCCTGAGAAACTTTAGTTTGTCCCCAAATCAAGAGTCGACCATCGTGCAGGCCAGTGCTAGGACGTATAGCTTGTGGCTTCTCACAATTCCTCAGGGATTCATCTTGTATTTATTTCTAAAAGCACCTCATCCTGTCTTCCATTCAGCTTTATATGTTCTCCTCCCAGAAGTTCACAATAATATAGAAGACGTACCGTATTTTTTGGAGTATAAGACGCACTGGAGTATACGATGCACCAGAGTATAAAAGACGCACATTAGTTTTTGGGGAGAAAAACAAGAACAAAAAATCTGCCTCTGCCTACCAGCATCCACTGGTCTTCATCTCCCTAGTGTCCTTGCAGCAAATAGCAAACAGCCTGGTTAGCTTCAGCACATTATCACAGCCTGATTCAGCACGAGCAGCTGATTAGCGGGTGGATCGGCCTCCCTGAATACCCCCAATCAGCTGTTCCAGGCTGCAGGGATTGCCACAGACCATTGTGCCTCTTGTTTTTGGCCTCTGTGCCTCATGTTTTTGGTCTCACTCTGCGCTTTGCGTTTGGAGGCTAAAAACACGAGGCACGGAGGCGGCAATGTGCTGGGGCGATCCCCACAGCCTGGAACACGTCTAAAACAGCGTGCGGAGGCCAAAAATGCGATGTGTGGAGGCCGAAGGGTGGGGGCCGGTATATGGGTGGGGCTACATTCAGTGTATAAGACGCACCCAAATTTTCACCCTTTTTTAGGGGGGGGAAAGATGCATCTTATATTCTGAAAAGTATGGTAATACTTTAAAACCACCACAACTCTGAAACAAAGATAGTTATATCTTTTTGAAGGTGCATTTTCAATACAGTCTGTAGGAAGGGGGAAAAAAATCAGAAAATTTCATTAGATTGCTTCCAAATGCCTTTTCAACTCTCTGGTTTTAAATGCAGCCAAATTAGCTTCCTGAGGAAGGATTTTGCAAAAGGGAGGCCATTACCAAGGAGATCTTGAGATGTGTACCAAGGAGAATTGAACAGGTACCCTGGTGTCCAGTTTAGTGATGGCAAGCAAAGGAGCTCTCTTGGGAGATTATGATCCCCACCTACTTATATATGGACTGTTTTATCCAGATTGGAAAGTTACCTGTTATTTATCAAAGGAGAAAAAAAATCAATCAAAATGTCCAATGTAATAATATCTTCATTGCTATTGAAGCAATGAAACATGACACAGGTTCCAGCAGGGGTGGGCTGCTGGGGGTTTGCAAGAGTTTGGTAGAACCTCTAGCTAAGATTCTGTGCCCCCAAAACCCACTCCTGGCTGGCCACACCCACCACAGCCCTCCCCTCCCAGGAGTCCCCACGCGGCCCGTTTTGGATGCAGGTAAGTGCAGGGCACGCGTGGAGGCTTGGGGAGGGAGAAAAACAGGCCTATTGGAAATTTGGAAAGGCGGGAAACAGGCCTGTTTCCGGCCTCCGGAGGGCCTCCGGGGCCCAGGGAGGCCATTTTCGCCCTCCCGGAGGCTCGAGGATAGCCTACGTAGCCCGGGGAGGGCAAAATGCCCCCCCCACCGCCGTGGAGCAGGAAGCCAAGTAGGCCACTCTCACCATGGCCACAGCCACCCAGAGAACCCCTTGCTAAAATTTTTGAAGCCCACTCCTGGGTTCCAGGGTGTCTGAGGAGCCATCTCTCCCCAACGGGAAAGCCTCTCCCTCTCGTGCCAGTGAAAGAGGCCTGCCATGGATCCTTTCTGTTAAGGAATTCCAGCAGGCGGGTTCAAGGAGAAGAGCCTTTTCTGCTGTGGCCCCATCCTTGAGAAACGTTCTTCCATCGGAGGTAAGAACTGCCCCCTCCCTTTTGGCCTTCTGAAAGGGTATCAAAGCCTGGCTTTCCTGTTGGCCTGGGTCCCCAAGGGGAGGGGGGGCTCACGACTGGAGGTGGCTGATGGGATAAGAAAACCTCATCCCTGTGCCATCCATCTCTTAGCTCTCTTAGTTTTGGTTTTGGTAGAGTTTTCAACATTCAATCGGTCTACTAGGGCAGATAGGAGGCATACGGTGTTTCCCCGAGAATAAGACTGGGTCTTATATTAATTTTTGCTTGAAAAGATGCATTGGGGCTTATTTTCTGGTTAGGTTTTATTTTTGGGGAAATACGGTACTAAATGCACCCATCTGGCTGACGATCTTAACTGGGGCTTATTTAGGGGGTAGGACTTATATTACGAGCATCCTGAAAAATCATGCTAGGACTTATTTTCCGGTTGGGTCTTATTTTTGGGGAAACAGGGTAATAAATAAAATAATAAAATAAATTAAAATAAGAAAAAATTAAATTAAACTAAACGGAATTAAATAATTAAATCAAATTAAATGGATGGCTTTTTAATTTCTTACGTTAACAACACTGTTTAATGAAGATTTGGCTGAATGGCTTAAAAAATGAATTGTTTACCATGAGGCTGACCGGTAATTAAATGGATTTTTTGGGTGGCTTTTTTTTTTTTTTTTTTGCAAAACTATTCTTTATCATTAACAGAGAGCAGCTATTTAAATTAGAGTCCCTGTTTAGTAAACAAATTATCTCTTATTGGCAAGCTCCAACAGGTTTTAGCAGGTATTGAAGCAGGTTGGAATTTAATTGAAGTGCTTTTAGGTTTCATAACGGGAGGCTGCTTTTCACGGAAAAAGTAATTTCTCCTTCCTCGTAGCCATTAACCCACTTCAAAAAGAATGTTTTAGATATACAGAATTGGAGTCAGAAGGGGCCATAGAGGCCATTAAGTCCAACCCCCCCGTTTAGTGCAGGAATTCAAATTAGAGCGCTCCTGACTGATGGCTGCCTAGACTCTTCTTGAAGACATACAATGAAGATGAGGCTATTACAGGTGGTCCTCAACTTACGACAACAATGGAGTCCAAAAATTTCTTGTTGCTAAATGAGACATCTGTTAAGTGACTTCTGCCTCATTTTACGACCTTAACAACCACAGCTGCTAAGTGAATCACTCCAGTTCTTAACTTAATAATGCGGTTGTTGACTGAATCTGCCTTCCCCATTCACTTTTGCTTGTCACAAGGTTACAAAAAGTGATCACGTGGCCCCGGGACACTGCGACCGTCATAAATATGAGTCAGTTGCCAAGCATCTGAAGCAAAGGAAATCTCAGGGCAGAAGTGAAGCGCGTCAAATATATACCCCAGTGGCCCAAGCCTTGCAAAATTTCCTTTGTAATCACTCAAAGTCCATGAAAGCAAGGTAATTTCCACGGTTGATGCTGATTAGCAGAGGCAAACCGTAAACGCAGGATGTTGATACTTCCCACGCAGCAGGAAATGGACTATAATATATACCTTTGACCCTGGTGGCACGGAAGGAGGCAATACTGGGAGAATGATTGCAAAGAGGAAAATGAAAAGAAACTAGAGCCTAGGTTTTCATTTCTAATCTCTTCCTGATCCAAATATGCTCTACAAAGCCGTCCTATTTCACTATCAGATCTGGGCATTTGCCAAGGTATACAAAATCCTCCAGAGCACACAATACAAGCCGTTGTCGGTCCCTAACAAAAACAGTTGATGCCAGCGACAAAAGCAGTTGGAATTGGAAGGAAGAGGTTGCACAACCTTGGCTCTAGTACCCTTTTTCTGCTAAGCGTTGACTAAAAGGTTGAGGAGATGAATAGGAAGACCTGGTGAAGTTTGGCCCTGGGCTGTAAACCAAGCAATGTCCTAGGGACATTGTGAGTCTAGTTCATGGCCGTTAAGTCATAGCCGAACCAAAATCCTTCTGTATTGTGATTGTTCTGGCCACCACTAAAAAAAAAGGACGAGCAAGTTAATCGGAAGATGGAAAAACATACAACGAGGCCAGATTGGGAACTATTTCCACCCAAGAAATGATGCAAAAGACTGGAGATATTGTGTAAAAATATTGTGTTATGCTTGGTATCTATGGTTGGCTTTTACACATTCTAGTTTTGTGGATCCTTGGATAATTGCCAGGCCGGGAGCTGCCAGCCACAAAGCTGTAAATTAATTCCTGGCAAGAAGTCTCTGTGGCACAAACCACGATGAGCAAATCTTCCTAACGAAATCCGAACAGTTGTCTCCTACGACACCACTCCCTTTTTGCTTCTATTTATTCCCCAACCAGGGAGGGGGTCATTCAGCGTCCATGTGTGCTTTTCTTTCTGAGTCGGCTCTTGGTACTCAATTGTTCTCCTCTCCTGACAGCTCTGCGCATACGCACATCTGGAACAGGCCCCAGCTGTTCTTCTTCCCCACTTATCTCTGACTCTGAAGGCAGCTGGGAAATGTCAGACGGCTCTGGCTCTCTCTCTGCTTCCGATGCAGAGCATCCATCAGAGTCTTCCCCAGACTCCAGGACTGGCCCAAGTTCCTCTCCAACCTCCTCATTGTCCGAGTCTGCCGCCAGCTCTGCTAACAGCTGGCGAGCCACAGCTGGATCCTTGCCATATATTAGCCATTGGGAATTGATTTATTACACTCTTCTTGACCTCCTTTCATGCAAATAGGTAGTAAGACAATTAACCAGTAAACATAATAAAATAAAATGTTTATGTTTTGGGAGAACAAAACGAAAGCTTTTTAAAATGAGAGTTCACTGAACAAACTACAGTGACCTAATTTAGGCACAGTGCAAAGCCAAAAAGGAAATTCTATTATTGCCAATTTTGTTGCCAAATTCCACTGATCCTGGTCCAAAAGTCAAATCAAATTGGTTTTTAAAAATTCTTATACCAAAGAAAATTATATTAAAACTGCATTTTCTCTAGCTTTATCTAAGGCGCCAGAACATTTCTTACTGATATGGCTTGCCTATAGAATGATAAATAGATTAATGAAAAGTTTCTTATACCTTCTGGAAATCTTTCAATTTTCTGGTACGTGTCCCCCTATAGAATCATTTTTCATGAGAAATGAAATCACCCGCCCAGCTCCAAAATAGCATCTTATATTTTTATTTAATGTTGACAACTGCTGAAATATGCTTCTTTTATAACTCTGTAGCCCTCTTCCCCAACTAGATGTCCTTTAAAAATAATTTAGGATTCCCCAGGCTCAGAATTCCCACCCAGCATGGCCAAATTCTTTAATCTCAGTCCCACCAATTAAAAAGAGTTTTCACCTACTAATTCTACAGAATAGCCTTCATTTCTACAGGTGTCACAAGCAAAGCAGTTCAAAGTTGCACACTCTTTTAACAGCTGAGGTTTCTCCTGTTTGAATAATGGGCTTATTTGTTACAAACTGCTTGAGGTAGCAGGTGCAGGGTAATTATCAGATGGCATCTGGTTTATATTTTAAATATTTGGAGAATTTGTTCATTCCTTTGGATATGATCTCAAATCACATCCCAGGCTTCTTAGTTATTCCAGTAAATACTCAAGACAAGCTGGAGAAAATGTTTCTGAACTGTACGAGGGATTATGCTAGGTATGTTCCAGGCTAAATTAAAATGTTTATACGCAACTAAGCAGCAATGAATTGTGGGTAAGGAACATTTTCACTAAAGTGGTAAACGGTTTTAACTGTAGTTCTTGACTTATGACCATACTTGAGCCTGGAATAAGAATAGTAAGTCATTATGGTCGTAAATTGAGACATCACCTGACCGGATCCGATTTTATGACATTTTTTTGCAGCAGTCATTATACAAATACCGTGATCATTAAGCAAATCAATTTTTCCCAATCAGTGTTTGCTGGAAATTTAGTGTTTGCTAGAAACTTACAAAAAAAGCCACAAATCAAGATTATGTGATCACAATATGCTGCAATTGGCCCTCAGGTCAGCTGGCTGCCCAATAGCCAAAATATAGTCACGTGACTGAGGAGGGCATAGTAAATCAACAAAAGTAGTTTTTGGAGGGCTATCATAACTATAAAATCATGGGTAAGCTGTAAGTCAAAAATCTACTTGTAATTTTCTCCAACCTGGTGCTCTCAATACACATAGCGAACAATAGCTCCAGTGATTTCCACCTGAATACCTAATCTAGCTATTTTAAACTGGGGGGTCACCAACCTTTCGGACCTCAGGGACCACTAAATTCATAATTTTAAATCCCGTGGACCACTAATATGATCTGCTTAATGACCGGCTGGGTGGGCGTGGCTAGGTAATCATGTGACTGGGTGGGGATGTCACTCAGGTCGAAGGGCGCCTCGCCGGCCTCTATTCACCTCTCCCCTCCCCAGCCACTCCTCGCCTGCCTGCCTGGGTTCCTTAGGGCCCCAAGAGGAAGCAGTTGTTGGAGCTAAGCAGCCACCACGAGAAAGAGTTGGCAAAACAGCTGGCTCAGTTCAGATTGGATCTGACGGAGAAGGAGGCTTAGCAGAAGCACCTCATGGAGGACTAGGTGCATAGGCTTTCCAAGCAGAGGGAAGACCTGCGGGAGTTCAAGGCCAGGTACCGTCGCCTGGAGGCTCAGCGGGCTGAGATGGTCAGCCAGTTCCAGGCCATGATGCAGTCCCATTGGAACGAGGCCCTCTGGCTCTTCACCACCAGCGGTGCTTCCCTCCAGCCTTCACCCAAAGCCCCACACCAGGAGGCTGAAACAGACTCCAAGTCGGAATTTCTGCCCTCCTCCAACCCACACAAAAAGATCCCGAAGCGGGAGACTCTCTGCAGTAACACAAGCGTTCACTGCACGTATCCGGCCCAGGGACGGAGTTTGAGTACCCCTGATTTAGTGCGATATAAAAAATGTAAATAATTTTTCTGCGGACCACCAACATTTTCTCACGGACCACCAGCTGGTGACCACTGTTTTAAACTAACTATAGTTCCCCTTCCTTGGTTGGGGAGGAATCAAGGAATCAAGGTAACTTTTCCTGTCCTTGAGAGATCTTGCGATATCTTTACCCAGAGGTGTCTAACCGTAGCAACTTTAAACCATGGAACGCTGTTGAAATCCACAAATCTTAAAAAGTTGCCAATACCCCTGCCTTAAGCCTTTCGAATTTCTCTTATTTTTAATACTGGTTTAATTAAAATTGGAGCTGCTTACCGAATTAATTACTGACGGATTTCGTTTCAAATACTGCAGCTGGGGTCGCTTTATGAGGTTGGCTTGCGGTCTTGCAAGTGTGTTTTAATGTTTTGTTAATAAGCAATCCAGAATTCTGTTTTGTGCATCCATGTGTCCATATGGGGGGTAAATAAACAGAGATACTGTTTTAACAGTGACTTCCTTTTGTGAGTGACTACTGATGCAAAGGAATTATCAAAATTGAACTTGTATATTTGTATTGGCAAAATCTACTAATCTGAGCCACATGTTGGAAGATGATGAGAGGAATAGTCCTGAACAACATATGCTTTGGCACGGAGACTCAATTCTAAGGTTTTTAAGGCTTTCACAATTCAAGGTTATTTTTTTTCCTGATGCTTTGCATAAAAACTAGCCTTCCATTGCCGATTTCTATCCAGATGGCATTTTTCATACTTGACGATCTTGTTCTTTTGATCTTAATGATTATTATAAACATACATGAGGAAAGCAGCTTTTGTGTCTCATTTTATGAAATGAGAAAGACTCACCTGTGCCCGTAAGGTTATTTTTGTTGCATTAAAACACACACACACATACACACACGCATACAAACACTTTTAAATCCTCAGTTTTATCGGGAATTCTTCACGCCAGTAATGGATGATCGTAACTTTTTATCCATCTGACGTTGCTTTCCTGTTTCCTGAACTGATGGCAGAGTTTTATTCTTCTTCTTTTTTTTTTTTTGTAATGCCCTGTGTCCAAAATTGTGCTGGCTAAAGATTTAATAAATAATCAATAAATTATAAATACACTGAAAAAAATCTATAAATAAGGAATCTTTATGGTGCCCAGAGATTTCAGTGCACTGGAAGAACAGAAGGCTTCACAGTAAACAGTGAGAGGATGTCACTGTGCAGAAACCAGGAATCACTGTCAGGAAATTTTGCCTTAGTTCCAGGTTGTTTCTGAACTTAGACCCATCATCTACAGGTGGGACTAGGTTCAGCCCTAAATTCTGTATTTGATCTCATGAAACAGATTCCATAGGAATGAGAAAAGCTCCTTCCAACTGTAAGTTTTCCTAATTCACCAAACAGATTTTTTTACAAGATTCAATTTTCAATTTGTTATACCTCATCCAGACTGCAGTTTTGTCTAGAGAAGCGATGCTAACCTTTTCTGCCCAAAGTGCTTGCATGCACGCACAAATGCGCTCGTGCTCCCGCACCTGTGTGTGACCCGTGCATGTGCCCCTGTGCATGTGGGAGCCCTCGTGCATGCAAGTGTGACCCCCGCATGTGCCTCACTGCCCTACTCATGCATGCATGCCCTCCCACAGGTGCCACACCTCCCGCGTGGTCCCACGCATGCGTCACACCCCCGTGCATGAGTGTGTGCCCGTGTGCGCCCTGCCCCCCTGCGTATGCGCAGCAGAGATCTTAAGACCAGCTGGCCGGCGGGAGGCACACATGCATGCTTGGCAGAGCTGAGCTGGGATGACGGCTTGCGTGCCCACAGAGAGGGCGCTGTGTGCCACCTCTGGCACACGTGCCATAGGTTTACCATCATGAGTCTAAAGAAAAGAATTGGGTATTTGGTACATTAGATGAGGATGGAAAAAGAGAAGTAAATCTGGTTATCATCCACATAAAGAAATCCAGCATATTACTTCCATGGCTTTATAAATATGCTAAAGATGGCATGAGGGAGACTGCTACCACCCAGCCCCAAAGCTGTAAATGAGAACAGAAATTCTCCAGTTCTACTGCCTCAAACTAGCGAAAAAACCGCAACAAAGTGCCCTCAATCTCCAACTTCTAAGCATGAGCCAAGACAATAGGACAATCAACTGAACCAAAAGGACACTAAGTCATTCAAGAGCCTAAGTAGGGACAGCTAGCATTTAGCATCGTAATTATGGAGGTTGAAATGACAAAGTCTCTTTTTAATCATAGCCTTAATCATAACCAAACAACAGTACTCCCGTATTAAGTTTTGTTAACTAGATGAGTAATATACAAAAGGTGCCAAAGGGTTTTTAACTGCCTTCGTAAAACCCCACGCACAACATAATGACCAGCTTCAAAACCAACCTTTGACCCTTTCAACCACAATTCCACAAATTAAACCCCTTTACTTTTCTACCAATCTCCAATTCAAGAAACAAATGCATCTACTGACCGCAGCCCAAATCTTACTCACAATTCCCACTTTCACAGTTCCAATTATGGTACTTCCTTTAGCTGCACATTAGAATGAATGAGCTGGAAGGGACCTTGGAGGTCTTCTAGTCCAGCCCCCTGCTCAAGCAGGAGAACCTAGACTATTTCAGATAAGTGACTGCCTAGACTCTTCTTAAGTGATGGAGCACCCACGATTTCTGGAGGCAAGCTCTTCCACTGTCCTCAGTTTATTATCCTGTTAGGAAGTTTCTCCTTAATTCCAGGTTGCTTCTCTCTTTGATTAGTTTCTAACCGTTGTTTCTTATCCTGGCCTCAGGTGCTTTGGATAATAATTTGACCCCGTCTTCTTTGTGGCAGCCCCTCAAGTACTGGACTATTGCTATCAGGTCACCCCTAATTCTTCTTTTCTTTAGACTAGCCAAACCCAAGTCCTGCAGCCGTTCTTCATTCATCTGCTTCTTTACTTCACTCAGCTGTACAATTCCAAGAAACTTTATAATTCCTATCATTTTTTTCTTCCATGTTCCCCCATGTTCCACAACTTTCCCCTTCCTTCCTTCCTTCTTTCTTACACACATAGTATATTCTTTGTACAGGTAATCCTCAACTTATGACCACAATTGAGCCCAAAATTTCTGTTGCTAAGTGAGACAGTTGTAAAAGAGAGTTTTGTCCCGTTTTACGATCTTTCTTGCCACAGTTGTTAAGCGAATCAGTGCAGTTGTTAAGTTAGTAACACAGTTGTTAAGTAAATCTGGCTTCCACATTGACTTTGCTTGGACAGAAAGTTGCAAAAAGGAATCACATGACCCTGGATACAGCAATCATCATAAATGCTCGTTGCCAAGCATCCACATTTTGATCGTGTTACCTTGAGGTGTGTGTGCTACAACAGTTGTAAGTGTGAAAAACGGTCATAAATCACTTTTTTCAATGATGTTGCCCAACGGTCACTAAACGGATTGTTGTAATTCGAGGCTTATCTGTACTTCTATCAATGTCTTCCAAGTGTCTGTCATGTACAACATGTTCCTTTTCAAATTATCAACCTTTCACCATCTCATTCTTTCTTCCTCCCTTTGCTCAGTTACCCAGAGAATTTGTCTCTCCTTTCTGCTAATTATCAGGAAATTCAAATTGAATTCCAAAATAATTAAACTTTCTTAAGAGAGGGATTAAAAATGATCACTAAAGTCCTTTACAACATTATCTTCCAAATGTCGTTTTAGTTTTTGAAAAGTTGGTTTGGATTTTTTTTAAAAAGGTGATGTAGCTATTATTAATATCATCAAGTAAATTATCAGAACAATTAATTGATATGCTGCAATTAAGATTACCTCGTGCATAAGAGATCTTAAAATTCCATGCAAGTTTATTCTAAATGAATGTCATCTTCTTGAACATCAAATTATAGAATTGCAATCAAGAAGTTTAAAAATAGGCCTTAACTGATGTATGTATGCATGATAATTATTTGCACCTCAGGTTAGCCTTACTTATGGAAAAGGGAACTCCTCTGAAATGGAATAGAATGGACATTTTAGATGCTTTTTATTATCATGTATTTTTATGCTGACCTTCTTCCCCAGCCAATAATCCCTGTAAATATGATCATTCCGATATGGTTTATTATTAGCATTGTTTCTGTAAGAACGCCTTGCACATTTGATATAAACATAATCATATAAACACTTTTAATAGACGAGCCATTAATATTCATTAGTTTAAGGAAACAAGCCCATTTGAAATGGTGATCTTGACTGGTTTTCAACAACAGTTAATAAATCAGTTTGGCCTCGTTCAGCTACGGTGACACAGTGCCAAGCTTCGCGTATTCTGTTAAACCATGGTTGTTTAAAATGTGTTTATTCAATAAACACAGCTGTCATCAAACACACTAAGACAGGTTTTGCAAAGCTGGCTGAGGAATTCTGGGAGTTGAAGTCCACAAGTCTTAAAGTTGCCAAGGTTGGAAAATCCTGCGCTAAGGTTCACTACAGTTCACAAACCATGATAGCTTGGTTTAAAATATGCTATGCTACATTTGGGGTGGGGGTGGGGGAATGTAATCCCAGGGCCATGCTGAGCTCTTTTTATGGTCAATAATTCTTTCTGTGCTTGTGATTATGAAAAAATGCATATTTTCCTGCCCTTTTTGAGGGGACAGATTATGAAACATGTAGTGAATGTGCCCTAAAATGATCTTATTCACCGTTAAAAAGAAAGGGAAAATAAATGATCGAACTCTTGCCTCACACCCAGACCTTGTGATATGGCTTCACTCTTCTTTTGAGTTTCAACTGTTGACAAATGTTCAGTGTAGCATTGGCCCCCAAAGAATGCTTTACTTCTAAGTCATAAAAACCATCAAGCAAACAATGGTTTATTTTTAGGCCAAGTTCTATTTTTAGATCAAGAAGCATATGCTTCTAAACTTCTCATCTTGCCTGTATTTAAGGAGAAAAAGGAATGTGGAATTCATTGGTCTTGTCCAAAAAATATTAATCTATAGTTTAGATGAAGGTCTGCCTAATATTTAAGTTCTCGGTGATGTAGTTCAGGTAAAAATGAAAAGTTATAAAAGAACAAGGGACACAAAAAAAGCTTGTTTTCTTTCTCCTGCTGATTATATCACACAAGCCATAAACCTGCATTCTGCATCATTGTGTCAGCAGTCTCCTTCAATTAACCAGCCAGCGTGGTTTCCTTCCTTCCTTCCTTCCTTCCTTCCTTCCTTCCTTCCTGCCTTCCTTCCTTCCTGCCTGCCTTCCTTCCTGCCTTCCTTCCTTCCCCTTCCCTTCCCTTCCCTTCCCTTCCCTTCCCTTCCCTTCCCCCCTCATACGAGGACAAATTATGCATTGTAAACATCATTTACAAGAGGGACGCAGTGGCTCAGTGGCTAAAATGTTGAGCTTGTTGATCGAAAGGTCAGCAGTTCAGCCGTTTGAATCCCTAGTGCCCTAGCCCGGGTGAGCTCCCGTTACTTGTCTCAGCTTCTGCCAATCTAGCAGTTTGAAAGCACGTAAAAAATGCAAGTAGAAAAATAGGGACCATCTTTGGTGGGAAGGTAACAGCATTCCGTGCGTTTTTGGCTTTTAGTCATGTCGGCCACATGACCATGGAGACGTCTTCGGACATGGAGACGTCTTCGGACCATGGAGACGTCTTGAAACAGAGATGAGCACCGTCCCCTAGAGTCGGGAACGACTAGCGCATATGTGCGAGGGGAACCTTTACCTTAAACATCATTTGGAGGCGGGAAGTGCTTCGAATGTAATCTGCCGAATGCCCTGCACGGATTGCCCTTGTTACTATGTAGGACAGAAGGGGAGGAAGCCCTCCACCATATTGCAAGAAAAAAAAGAGAGCGGTCAGACGAGGAGACCTGAACTCATTGCAGCCTCGCACTACAAATGAACAAGGATACACATTCCATTTTGCAGCTACCAAGATTGTTGGACGAGCAGGCACAAAAACAGCTAGGGAAGTGATTAAAGCCTGGGGAACAGGTCCCTCGTCAGTCAACAGGGGTGCTGATTTACCACCCCCCTATCAAGTACTTAGAAGGCAAGAGCTGGGCAGCACAAGCAAAGGACAGCTAATGACTTAAAAGCCAGCCAACAACACACCCCAATCAACATCTAAAAAGGCACTTACAACAGATATTATAAATACCACACACAGAAAAGCACACATTCTGCTAGAGAGAAGTTCCCTGAAGATGAACTCCAGCACTAGTCCGAAAGCTCAGAAGATAAAATCTCTGGTTCCGGTGACCGACCCAGATTGGATTCGGCAACATTATTTTGGGACACGTATATCCGCTTTCATTTGTAATAAACAAGTTAATTGCATAGAGCGAGGTGGCACAGTGGTTAGAGTGCAGTACTGCAGGCTACTTCACCTGACTGCTAGCTGCAAGTTCGATAGTTCAAATCTCACCAGGCTCAAGGTTGACTCAGCCTTCCAACCTTCTGAGGTGGGTAAAATGAGGATCTAGATTGTTGGGGGCAAGAGGCTGACTCTGTGAACCTCTTAGAGAGGGCTGTAAAAAGCACTATGAAGCGGTATATAAGTCTAAGTGCTATTGCTATTGAATTTATTTAATCTAATTTTAATTATATTTGAAATAACTTTATGAAATGTTTTCAGGGTTGTAGTACTCTCTTTCGCCCGGTTCTTGAAAGTGACCCACAATCAAATGGTTCAAGAAATGTGATTTGGCCCAACCCTATAACATCTGTAAAATCGATTTTAATCATCTCTTTTCTAGTCATTACCTAAATAATGAGGGCGAGAAACTTTAAAACTTTAATTACCACTATTGTATTCTTCTATTCTAGAAGGATAGGATAGGATAGGATAGGATAGGATAGGATAGGATAGGATAGGATAGGATAG
>WNWU01000003.1:54770244-54784151 GCA_012654045.1 Ptyas mucosa
AGGATAGGATAGGATAGGATAGGATAGGATAGGATAGGATAGGATAGAATAGAATAGAATTCTTTATTGGACAAGTATGATTGGGCACACAAGGAATTTGTCTTGGTGCATACGCTCTCGGTGTACATAAAAGAAAAGATACGTTCATCAAGAATCACAAAATACAACACTTAATGATAGTCATAGGATACAAATAAGCAATCAGGAAACAATATCAATGTTCTACACTTTGATTCTGGATTCTATGATTAATGCTAGACTAATAAACCAAAACACAACCAACCAACCAACCAACCCCCCTCCCACAATCCTTTCATCTTGTAGGAAATATGCTCTTGGTATTTTTTTATAAAGTCTACCAAAGGTGACCTCTCAAAAGGTCTGAGTGGCACCAGTCATTTATACTTTAAGTTGATCTTCAGACACATAGAATGCATACCTAATAAAAGGTCACTCAAGTCCCCCCTGGCATCACTTTTCAGTTCTGTGTACCATCCAGTTCCTTGCCTTCGAAAATAATCTCAAGGAATAAAGACAAACTTTGTTTTGCAAGAATGCTGAATCCAGAGACTCAGAACAATAAGAACAGTTGAAAATCCCCGAAAGTTTCATTCAAAACTTTACTATTATCCAGCTCAAACTGCAATCCCTGAAAAGCCAACCATGTTACATAAGGTATAATAAATGCACCATTAAAAAAAAACTAGTTAAAATTCACAGTATTCGGTCCATTTATGTAACCAGAGTGCATTCTATTTTATAGGGTAATAATAAAGACAGATACATTTCGTATAACTTGACATTAATCAAACCCTATTTTTTTCTTACGAGGAGATCAGTATTTTACCTTGAAAAAATACTACAGATGATCAGTTATATGGTATGCTGTTTCTGGAAAGGTCACAAGCTGGGGTGAAATGCTCCTGGTTCGGACTGGATCGCCTGATCCAGTAGCAATGGCGGTGGGTGGTTTGGAGAACCAGTAGCAAAAGTCATGCCCAGCTGAGCCGCACAATCATCAGAGGCTTTTTTTTATTTTTAAAAGCATTTTTTCTACCTCTTCAGCTGGAAAAATGCTTTTAAAAGTTAAAAAAAAAAGCCTCTGCCGATCAGGCAACTCAGCTGGGATCATCAGAGCCTTTTGAAAGCATTTTTTTTACAACCTCTTCGCCGAAGAGGTTGTAGAAAAAATGGTTTTAAAAGGAAAAAAAGGAAAAAAAATGGCCACACCCACCCAGTCACATTACCCACCACCACCAAGCCACGCCCACAGAACCGGTAGTAACAAATTTTAGATTTCACCACTGGTCACAATGTTTACTTTTGGCAAGAAACATAATAAAACATCTTGACTCAAAGGTAGGCAACTAATCGTCCTCCATATTCTTCTCCCATCAGTTGTAGTTTATATCTTTCTGGAAGCAGTAAATTCCTCGTTTATATCTTACAGGCTAATAAGTTCTAAACGTTGTCCAACTAGAATTCATCAGATACAGTACAATTCTTAATTGGTGCATAGACTGTAGCACAGAAACTGAAATTATTAGTTTGTGCTTCTTACATTTTGTGGGAGGTTCACTTGGACGCGGGTCTTAATGAGTCTAATATAAGATAATTCATTATCATTAACTAATGATAATTAATGCAGATGACAGACTCAATAATGAATTATTGAGCCTGTCATCTGCACCTCTATAACTGCCTGGTTTGGTTCTGCAACCCAACAAGACAGACACTGACTTCAGAGGATAATTAGAACTGCAGAAAAAACAATGGCTACCAACCTGCCTTCCATTGAGGACCTGTATACTGCACGAGTTAAAAAGAGGGCTGTGAAAATATTTACAGACCCCCCCTCGCATCCTGGACATAAACTGTTTCAACTCCTACACTCAAAACAACACTATAGAGCACTGCACACCAGAACAACTAGACACAAGCACAGTTTTTCCCCAAATGCCATCACTCTGCTAAACAAATAATTCCCTCAACACCGTCAAAAAATTTACTAAGTCTGCACTACTATTAATCTTCTCATCGTTCCTATCACCCTTCTCCTTCCACTTATGACTGTATGACTGTAACTTGTTGCTGTATCCTTACAATTTATATTGTTTCCTAGTATGATTTGATTGCTTATTTGTACCCTATGACTATCATCAAGTGTTGTACCTTACGATTCTTGACGAATGTATCTTCTTTTTTTATGTACACTGAGAGCATATGCACCAAAGACAAATTCCTTGTGTGTCCAATCACACTTGGCCAATAAAGAATTCTAAACTAATCTAAAGAATTCTAATGAGCAATAGTGGCTAACCTAGTTCACATGATCAATAGGAAAACAAAAAGAACCATTCAAGGTGTTGGTTGTCACCTACATGGCTCAGGACCATGTTATTTGAAGTACAGTTTTTCCCATCTACCTGACCCATCAGAGTGGAGAGGCACTATGGGTCGCTTCTCCTAAGCAGACCCATCTAGCAGGATGGAGAAGATGGTTCCCTCCCTGCGGAACATCATCTCTATGGATATAAGCCTGCCCCCCACATTGACACTCTTTTGCAAGGTCCTGAAGACCTGGTTTTGCGCCAACAGGCCTGGGACCCCATAGTGGGATGGAGGCCATCAAATGGCTCATTTGATTGTGGTCGCCAGGAAGGTGGGTGGGAGGTTTATTGCTTTTTTTATTGTTTTTATATTGGGTTTTTATTCTTCTTAGTCACCTGGAATCTCTCAGAGTGAATATATCCTGCCTTACGTACCTTGAGGAAAAATGAAATTTAGGTGGTAATGCATAAATAAAAGCCTATCTAAGTGTGTGTCAAAATTAGTGAAGAAGTCTTGAGGAACTCAAGATGCTCTTTACGATTAACATTAAAAAGGCGTACAGGGCCTCACAAGGTTGCTTAGTAGAATTGAGGCTTTTTCAGAACTGCCAGTAGCCATCTAGGAAAGTAAAGGTAAAGGTTCCCCTCACACATATGTACTAGTCGTTCCTGACTCTAGGGGGCGGTGCTCATCTCCGTTTCAAAGCCAAAGAGCCAGCGGTGTCCGAAAACGTCTCCGTGGTCATGTGGCCGACATGATTAAACACCAAAGGCGCACGAAACACTGTTACCTTCCCACCAGAAGTGGTTCCTATTTTTCTACTTGCATTTTTTACGTGCTTTCGAACTGCTAGGTTGGCAGAAGCTGCGACAAGTAAAGGGAGCTCACCCCATTACGCGGCACTAGGGATTCGAACCGGTGAACTCCCGACCTTTCGATCGACAAGCTCAGCATCTTAGCCACTGAGCCATCTAAGAGCCATGTAGTAAATATCATATCATGCTCTGAAAACAGCTATGAAAAGTAAGTTCAAGGAAATGGTGACTCACTGTGGGGAGCTCTCAAACATGAAAAGTTAGAAGACTGCTACCGCAAGGAGTTGGGGATTCAAAAGCAAGAACGGAAAGACCTATAGCTGGTGGTTAGGAAGCTATCATGGCTGAAAGTGTTAAAAGACACTGAAAGTGAAAGAAAGTGTTAAAGGACATTGACTAAAAAGAGGTCCCAGGTTTTGCATCGGCCATATTCATTGTTTTTTTTCCCCCTTCCTTTCCATTTGTAGACAATCATTCATAAACAGTAAGTAGGCATTAATGTTGCAGAAAATTGTTTATATCTTGTAGACATTCTAAAAAACAGTTAACACTGTCAACTCTGAAGCTGATCTGACTGAAGCCATCCTGGAGCTTCAATGTTGACATACACCTTGATTGAAACATTAGCCTGCAAACAACTCTGTATATACACAAACAACTCTGTATATACAGAATAACAGAGTTGGTTGGAAAGGACCTTGGAGTCCCCAGGCAGGTTACCTTATACCAGTGATGGTTAACCTTTTTGGTACCGAGTGCCCAAAGCGTGTGTGCAAATGCACGAGTGCATATGCACGTGCGTGTGCCTGGACCCTCAAAATGCAATGCAAGCGCCCCCTGCACATGTGCACGCATCCCCACGCATGCGTGCATGTCCCCCGCACATGCACCCTGCCCCCTCGCCCCGTTTTGGCTTCCAGGTTGGTGCAGGAGGATTTCCAGGCCCAAAACGGGACGCAGAGACCCGAAGAGCAGCTGGCTCGTGGGAGGTGTGATGGAGCTGGGCTGGGGCGATGGCTGGCGTGCCAGGCGACATGGCTCCATGTGCCATTTTGGGCATGCGTGCCATAAGTTCGCCATCACGGCCTTATACCAATCCAGACAAATGGCTGGTCCAGTCTCTTTTTATATGAAGATGTTTCATTCATGTGTTTTTAGGGCACGTGCCTTCCGCCGTGCCCTAAAAACACATTTTTTCCAACAAGCCGGGCTGGCTTAAGAAGAAATTTTAAATATTTGAATATTTTAATTGGTCTGTGAGTTTTAAATTTTGTAGCCAAATTATATATATTTTAATTGTCTTAATATTTATATTTCATGTTTTTTATTGCTGGCTGTACACCGCCCTGAGTCCTCAGGGAGAAGGGCGGTATAGAAATTGGAAATAAATAAATAAATACCATGGATCTTCCAGCTAATACAGATATCCCAACTCTTATGCATATAGAACTTTCAGGACAAAAATACCCCAAAGGTGAATGGGGTGAAGTCAGGACCACAACTGGAAGAAATGCCCATCCTTTGTATATGTTTAGGGTATACATGAATGAATGAAATGTATAGTTATATGCAAACATTTAGGGTACCTATGACCAAATTGTCTGTTTTAATTAATATTTTAATGCACCTCTCTTCACAGAGTGAAAGCAGATACACCTCAATCAGGTATTTAACAAGGTTAAATATCCATCATGGGGGTTCTATAAAAGAAAGCCATGCGATTACTTTAAAGCCACTCCATATTAAGTTGTAGGAGTGGCGCATCCATGATTCCAAGAATTAAAGCTAATTTAACCGCTTTAATACCAAACTAAAAGTCCTGACAATTCAAGCACAGGCTGTTAAAGACAAGAGGAAAAAGTTGGCACTACCTTTTCTGCCAGCCAACCCAAGTGCCTAATTTCTCGGCTTCCGGCTATTCCTGCTTTACCCAGTTGATCTTTGACCTCTGAGATGACTTTGGGAATGAGCTCGCTGATACAGGAGTGGATGGCATAGAACCAAGCTTGGGCGGTGCTCGCATCTTTACTCCTTAGCACCAAGATGTGCTTGGCATCCGGTGAATGAACTTCAACAATCCTGTAGAAGAAAAATAAATAAATAAATACAACAAATAAGAAAAGAGGGGAGAATTAGAGGTGTTCTCAAAGTTCCAGCCTGATTACCTGATTTGTAGGTGTAGAAGTGTGAAAAACCACTGTGCCAGGGATGGGGCACCTGTAGTCCATTGAGCCATGACTAAACCAACATAGCTAAGGTCCTGTCAGGTAGCAATACCGATAGCACTTAGACTTATATACCGCTTCATAGTGATGTACAGCACTTGCTAAGCGGTTTACAGAGTCAGCATATTGTCACCCCAAAATCTGGATCCTCATTTTACCCATCTCGGAAGGATGGAAGGCTGAGTCAACCTTGAGCCCCGTCAAGATCGAACTCCGGGCTGTTGGCAGAGTTAGCCTGCAATACTGCACTATAACCACTGCACCACCAGAGCTCCCTATAAGCTACCTCCCCATCCTATAAGCTTGGTATTCCACCGCAGCTTTTTTTCCTCTTGAAGACATTTCACTTCTCATCCAAGAAGCTTCTTCAGTTCTGGAACTGTAGAAATGAAGAAGCTTCTTGGATGAGGAGCGAAATGTCTTCAAAAGAAACAAAACCAAAAACAAAGTCCTTGGCCTTTTGAAGAAGAACCTTTGGGCCACCTTTCCCTTCCATCACTTCCAAGAAGAGAGCTAAGGCCAGTCTTCCCTACACAGGAAAGGATAGCTTTGTCCAATGGCAGAAGACATTTTCTCAGTGGTAAAATGTAAAATTTGTTACTACCGGTTCTGTGGGCGTGGCTTGATGGGGGGAGGGGTAATGTGCGCTTGTAAAAAAATGTTTTTAAAAGCCTCTGACGATCAGGCAACTCAGCTGGGATCGTCAGAGGCTTTTAAAAGCATTTTTTTTCCTACAACCTCTTTGGCGGAAGAGGTTGCAGAAAAAAATGCTTTTAAAAGCCTCTGACGAACCCAGCTGAGCCGCGCGATCATCAGAGGCTTTTTTTTTAACTTTTAAAAGCATTTTTTCAGCTGAAGAGGTTGTAGAAAAAATTATTTTAAAAGTAAAAAAACCTGCCTCTGATGATCATGTGGCTTAGCTGGGCATGGGACGGGGGGGGGGGGGAGGATTTTTGCTACCGGTTCTCCGAACCACCACCCGCCGTCGCTACCAGATTGGGTGATCCGGTCCGAACCGGGAGCATTTCACCCTTGCATTTACTGGAGGAAGATATATTCTTTTCGAAGCCAAACATGAGGAATGACGGCTTGCTCTGTTCTTTCTCCATGGAGCAGAAACATCAGGTGGCAGGGTCAAGTGACACCACAGGATTAGGTCAGTGATACCCAATCTTTTGATGCCATCCAGCCTGCCGGATCAAGTCCACAAATGGCCCTGCAATGTCACCACCCATTCATCTAACTCAGCTTAAAGTATCTGAAAGAACTGAACAGTTCAGCAGAGGAAGAACCGTTGCCACGATGTGAGAACAGAATAGAATAACAGAGTTGGAAGGGATCTTGGAGGTCTTCTAGTCCAACCCCCCTGCTTAGGCAGGAAACCCTACACCACTTCAGACAAATGGTTATCCAACATCTTCTTAAAAACTTCCAGTGTTGGAGCATTCACAACTTCTGGAGGCAAGTTGTTCCACTTATTAATTGTTCTAACTGTCAGGAAATTTCTCCTTAGTTCTAGTTGCTTCTCTCCTTGATTAGTTTCCACCCATTGCTTCTTGTCCTGCCCTCAGGTGCTTTGGAGAATAGCTGGACTCCCTCTTCTTTGTGGCAGCCCCTGATATATTGGAAGAATGCTATCATGTCTCCCCTAGTCCTTCTTTTCATTAAACTAGACATACTCAGTTCCTGTTGAATTTATATTTACTGGCAAAGAAATAAAGGGAAGACTAGTATAGATCTATTTCAAGCTATTTAGCTCTCGTCAACTAGCCTTTTACCTTAGCTTATCCCTTTATTTCTTTGTCGGTAAATATGAATTCAACACAAAAATAATTTGCCACGGAAATGACTGCCTGCGAAGGCCCCTGGATTGGAGCTGAAAGGAGAAAGCGGAAGCAGTATGCTCTGCCCTATATTTCTGTGGACCAGGTTGCCCTGATAGACTGGACTCACCGGGGAAAAAAGCAACAACGCTTGTTGCCACAATGGTGGCGTGTGTATCTCAGTTTCATAATTCCTCCTAACACCACTGGTTAAAGAGGAGCAAAGAGCTGTGGGCGGAAGTGTCTTTTTCGATACAAGACCCTGTTAAATTGCTAGCTATAGAAAAGAAAAAACCGGCCCATGACTTACAACACTTCGGTTAGTGACCATTCAAAGCAGTGGTGAAATTCAATTTTTTTTTAATTTACCGGTTCTGTGGGCGTGGCTTGGTGAGCGTGGCGGGGGAAGGATACTGCAAAATCTCCATTCCCATCCCACTCTGGGACCATCCAGAGGTGGTATTTGCTGGTTCTCCAAACTTCTTAAAATTTCCACTACCGGTTCTTCGAACTACTCAAAATTTCCGCTGCTGGTTCTCCAGAACCTGTCAGAACCTGCCGGATTTCACCCCTGCTTCAAAGTTACAATGGCACTGAAAAAAATGACTTATAACCGTTTTTCACACAATCATTGCGGAATCCCCACGGTCGCGTGATTAACATTCAAACACTTTGGCAACTGGCATGTATTTATGACGGTTGCAGTGTTCCTGGGTCATGTGACCATCTTTTGCAGCCTTCTGGCAAGCAAAGTCAATGGGGAAGCTAAATGCACTTAACAACTGTGTAGGAAAGGTCTTAAAATTCACTTAATAGATGTCTCACTTAAGAACAGAAATTTTGGGGCTAAATTGTGGTCGTAAGTTGAGGACCACCTGAGGTGAATAGAATTTACTTTAAGAGTTTCCATAAGGGTAATCAGTACGATGTAGTGGTTAAGATAGTGGGCTAGGAGATGAGAGATTAAAATTCAAGTCTATCTTCATCAAAATTCAAGTCTAAACCACCCACTGGTTTCCTTTAGGCCGGTCTCTTAGTCCAACCAACCTCACCGGTTTTTCTTGTGTGGATTAAATAAAGGATTATTCCCATATATGTCACCCTGAGCTCTTGGAGAAAAGGAAGAATATAAATCTATCAAATAATATCGGTCTGCTGCAGTAAATCTAATCACACCTTAAAAATTACACTCTTATGTTGGCTTTGAATTTAGGGAACTGCCATCTCAGCTTAACTTGAAAGGCAAAGGAGACACTGTAGTATAAGATACAACTCGTCACAATTCATCCATATTGGGTGTGGGAGAGGGGTGGGCTGCTGAGGGTTCGCAGGGGTTCGGGAGAACCTCTAGCTAAGATTCTCTGCAGTTCGGAGAACCCCCAAATCCGACTCTTGGCTGGCCCCGCCCACCCCACCCAGGAGTCCCCACATGGCCCGTTTTGGATGCAGGTAAGTGCAGGGCACGCATGGAGGCTAGGGGAGGGTGAAAAACGGGCCTACTGGAAGTTCTGGCCTCCAGAGGGCCTCCAGAGTTTGGGGAGGCTATTTTTGCCCTCCCGGACCCTTGAGGAAATCTTCCGGAGCCCAGAGAAGGCAAACCCCCCCACCACCACCATGGTCCAGGAGGCCAACTAGGCCACACCCACCATTGCCACGCCCACCCAGCAACCGATGAAATAATCACTTGCTAAAATTTTTGAAGCCCACCCCTGGCGTGGGGTGGGACCACAATTAACCCTTACGTTCAAACTGGACAATTAGAAAGCACACTGAGTGTTTGAGAAAACAATTTATTGGAAATCAATGTATTCTCTAATAAAACATGATCAACAAACATCTTTTTGACTAACAAAAATAGTACTCATTAAAATCCGTACCTTCCCATCTCTAAAAATGGATGGTGTCATTTTTCTAAAGTAAGCATTGAAAAGTCGACCAAAAAATTACGGAGATGAATTTGCTCTGCTTTGCATTATTTTTGACAATTACCCTCATTGCAGTAACATCAATGTGGCCATATCCTTCTAGTCTATTCTACTTGGCTTTCCAACATAAATGCCCCTGGGCACGGTTGATGATTCTTCGCCTGCAGTGAGAATATGTCAAATGATACCAAAGCACTATTTTAAGTGACTTAAAAATGCAATCTGCTCTTCTGTAAACCTCGCTGGTTTTTCCCTCGGATCTGGCTTCTGAAACATGACATTATCTGCAATTTGGTGATAAAAGTTCTCTTTTAAATTTCCCCTTGTCTGGAAATATTTAAGGCAGTGCCACAGCTCTGTTCCTTCATATCCTCCACCACAGTTATGTAAACACTGCATACAGAACATTTTTGATAAAGCCCATATTAGCCTAAAGGAACTGTGCATTTAAATAGATGTCTGCCATGATATATATACTGTCTTCTAACCATGAATACAAATGCTATCGTGCTTTCAAAGAGCCTGCTCGGATAACCATATCAAGAAAAACTATCTTTTTTTCCCTAAAGCCTCCATGGTCAATAAAAACATCTCAAAGTTCCTTATAAAATGACAATAAAACCCACAAGTTGGCAACCTCCAAATGTACAACGTTTGAAGACCAACAAAAATGATTAGAGGGCTGAGGGTTAAAACATACGAACAATAGTTACAGGAATTGGGTAGGTCTCTAATGAAAAAGAGGACTAGGAAGTGACATAATAGCAGTGTTCCAATATTTGAGGGGCTCCTACAAAGAGGAGGAGGTCAAACTATTTTCCAAAGCACCAAAACGCGTGACAAGAAACAATGGATGGAAACTAACCAAGGAGAGGAGCAACCTAGAATTAAGGAGAAATTTCCTGACAGTTAGAACAATTAATCAGTGGAACAATTTGACTCCAGAAGTTGTGAACGTTCCAACACTGGAAGTTTCTAAGAAGAGATTGGATAACCATTTGTCTGAAATGGTATAGGGCTTTGGAGGTTGGACTAGAAGACTTTCAAGGTCCCTTCCAACTCTGTTATTCTACTTCCTCCTAATGGAATAGCTTGCCTTCAGAAATTGTGGGTGCTCCATCACTGGAGGCTTTCAAAAAGAGACTGGACAACTATTTGTCCGAAACGGTGTAGGGCCGTGATGGGGAATTTATGGCATGCGTGCCATAAGTTGCATGCAGAGCCATCTCTCCGGGTATGTGAGCCATTGCCCGTTGTTCTTTTGGGTTCCAGCGTGCTGGCCAGTTGGTCTTCACACATGCAGGAGTGCCGGAAACAGGAAGAGCAGCCGCCCAGTAAGCATGCTGGTTGCCAAACACCCAAAATCCGATCACATGACCCTGTATGTGTGCGTGCGTGCAGCTCTCAGAACTTCAAATAGGGTCATAAGTACCTTTTCGGGGATCCACTGTATTTTGAACGGACACTAAGCAGCAAGTCATTAAGCAAGGACCATTTATATCAAAAGCAGTTTCCAATAGTATTATTGTATTACCCTGACTTTGCAGGAAACCAGCAATCTGATTTTGCTTTTATGGACCTAACCAAGATGCAACCCTGTTCTAAACAAGCTTCTCACCTTGGAACAATATGGTAGAATGAGAGGCAACAATGCAAGATAAAATATGGAAGTTTTGTGCCAGGAACATGATGCAGATTAAGGAATTAATTTGCCCTGCTTATAGGAAATCTTTTATTTTGATTCCAATATTTGGGATTTCACTACTGGCTGGATTCCTCATTTAACCACCTCCAGTGCAGAAACGCTACAGAAGCAACTTGTATTTTTCGCCTACATTCCCACTTTCCTTTTTCACTTTAAAGGTGCTCTTAAACAAGTGAAGAATGAAGATGAACGACAGTTCATCATAGAAGACAAACCCTCTTTGTACAAATACCAAGGTACAAATACCAAGGTACAAATACCAAATGAGATACTGTGCAAATTCCCAGCAAAATCCAGCAGGTTAAAGGTGATGACCTGTGGCACAGAACAATGACCTATAAACAAGTCCAGGAGAAGACACAGCTGTGTTACTTGAGTTCCCAGGCCAGGAAACCTGTGGGTTTTGATGGAATATCTGTAATAACCTGCTTAATTCTATCAACAGAAGAATCCACTTTCTAATCTGAGTTTGTGGAGCACATTTCGTAGAACCATGATGGCGAACCTATGGCATGCGTGCCAGAGGTGGCACGCAGCACCCTCTCTGTGGGCACGCAAGCTGTCGCCCCAGCTCGGCTCTGCCGCGCATGTGCACGTGCCTCCCGCCAGCCACCTGGTCTTCAGGTCTCTTCCGCGCATGTGCGGGGTGCAGGTGGAGGACCGTGTGCACATGTGGGGGTGCATACAGGGGTGGGGCATGCACATGCATGGGCCGGGGCACGTGTGCAGGGGGCACGCATTGCACTTTGGGGGTGCACGCTCACATGTGCACTTTCGGCACTCGGTCCGGAAAAGGTTAGCCATCACTGTCTTAGAAGAACTGGAGTAATGGTATTTTTGCCATTATCTGCAAATAGGTAGGTAGGTAATACAAGACCTAGGAATACTAACAGAATAACAGAGTTGGAAGGGACCTTGGAGGTCTTCTAGTCCATACTATACTAAGCATGTTGCCTACAGAGCCCTGAGAAACTCAAATAGATGTCCATTTGCTACACTTTTACTATAGAAACCAGTTCTGCTCCTACCCCACACAGTATCTTTATATGTCCACGACAATTCTTGATGTCCTTTAAAAAGGGCAGAAAACCAGAAGCAAATATACTAGGAAGCAGAGCTGGTATTCAGCCGGTTCGGGCTGGTTTGCCCGAACCGGTAGCGGAAATCGTGGGTGGGCCTGCCCACCTGCCCACGCTCTATGGCATCCTATTTAGGCACATTTTTTAGCATGCATGTAAGCCGCTCGCACGAGCAAAGCACATGCACGGAAGGCTGTGCGCATGTGTGGACGAGCATGCGCGCACTCTCACATTTGCGAACCGGTAGGGAAGGTAAGTGAATACCATCCCTGTAGAAAGGATTCCTCCTCACCAAAGTGGTCAGGCTTGATGATTTCTGAAAAAAATATATAACTCCATCCATAAACAAAACTACCACAATAGCAATGTGCTTGCTAATATCTTAATTAAATAATAGTAATTAATAATAGTAATTAATTAGATTTCCTGATTCTTATTAACGAATGAAAGTGTATCTGCAATCACTGTCTTAGTTATTCAAGTTTCTTCTGGAAGTTACAGATGGTTTTTCTGGAAGTTAGAGAGGGAGAGGGTGGGGCTTTGTAGGGGTGGCAGAATCTGGGGAAGGAGTTAAAAGAGGGATCAGCCTAGAATCCCTACATAGTCACAAACGGCCTAAGTCTTACCCTCCTAGAATGCTGTGGTCCCTTATCTAACTCTAAGCAGGCTGCAAACCATTATCTGAGAAGATTCCTGTGCATAGGCTCTTTAGCAATAAATCAGTTTAATTGCACCTTCATGTGTGGACCTGATCTTTCCCACCTGATCCAATCCCAATAATTCACTGCCATAAAACAACTCCAACCATACTATGTAGCCCCCGGATCTATCACTGAGCCCCAGGGATGGTATCCACTTACTTTCCCTACAGGTTCACAAAAGTGTGTGCGCGCGCATACTTGCTCGTGCCCCATCCACGCATGCACCCGGCCTCAAAAACGTGCCTCAATAGGACGGCATAGAGCCTCGCCCACCCGTGTTTTCCACTACCGGTTCGAGTGAACCTGTCCAAACCGGCTGAATACCACCTCTGCTGCACCCTCTCCCAAACAGCAAATTCTTTGGGTTTCTGCCTCTTATGCAGAAGAAGCGCTAGATGCTAAGGAAGTTTCTTTCGATTCCTTTATGCTAGATAGAGGACAAAAAAGGCCATGAATGTAAAAGAAGAAAATAAGATTATCCTTTTAACTACCCCATCAGCCTTTTCCAATTTCACAGATTTTCTCCTCGCATAAGAGGCTTGCAGGTGTGTGGTGTGATGCAACTCTCTCCATACATTATAGATGAGGACCAATAAGTTTATCCTATTTTTAGAACCTGGAAGCTCTTAAAGAGCTATCAAAGTCTCATTTCCCATTCATTTCCCCAGGCTGCCTTTTCTCACTTCCCAGGTAAGCAAATGCCCAGAGATTGGTGGCTCAAATTAGGATAAGGAATCCAGTCCCCCAGTGCAGTTTCTTGCTTTTTAGGATTGGCCATGAAAGCACAGCATCTGCCAAAACAGAAGAGTACAATCAAGGCAGTCAAATTCCAGACTGGCCTTCATTAATTTAAGCTCTCAGATATTCTATATTTAGCATGTCCAACTGGTATGGCCAAGTTGTGGGTGGTGAGACTTTAATCCAAATCTCGTTGGATTTTACTTGTTGAAACTCTGCCCTTTATTTATCTATAAAAAAAGAGAGTAAGCTTTGATTGCATGGTTGGGCCACCATCTTTACTTTTCTGACGCATCTTTGGTTCATATCTTATTCTGTATGCAATGGAAAAACTCAGCCAATCAGAACTTTTATGTGAAAGGACAGAGATGTGTGCATGACGGTGTAGTCTACAACCCTTTTCCTATTTGAACATATTAACTGCGTAAGAAAAACACCATGCTGGGAGCCAGTTTGGTCTAGTGGTTAAGGCATTAGGCTAGAAACCAGGAGATGGTGAGTTCTAGTCTCACCTTAGACATGAAAACTGGCTGTGTGACTTCACGTCAATCACCAGGAGACAGTG
>WNWU01000003.1:54788461-54803613 GCA_012654045.1 Ptyas mucosa
GTACGAAGCCGAGAACACCAGCCTGAAGATGACGAATGAGACTTCGTCGAAACGTTGCCAAGACACTTCCAATTTTACGCGGGAGAAAACCTGAATAACCAAAGACCTACATACAAATACCCGCAAAAACCTCAGAAAACAAATTTATATACTCACACACACACACACGTATGTATGTATGTATGTATCTCAGTGGTGAGTTGTCCCCTGTTCGGACTGGTTCTATAGAACCGGTAGTAAAACCGGCAGGAGGCTCCACCCACTGATCCTGACATCACCAGAAGCGTTCTGCGCAGAAGCAAGGTACGTAGGCGAGTGAAGCAAGCACGCATGATCTCGTTGCGAAACGGTAGTAAAGGTAAGTAGAACCCACCCCCAAAAATAAATACACACACACACACACACACACTGTATATTTATATGGATGTGTTTTGACTCCTCTACCTGAAGTCTAAAATATCACTTTCAATTCCATGCCTAAGTGTTTCTTTTAATTTGTTTTTATACCTATCTCTTCTCTAAGGTAGAAGTGGAGGTTTTTTATTATATTTTTTATTTATTTACCCCAATTATGTTTTTTTCGCTGATACACCAAAACGTCTTATTAAGGGATAACCTTTGCTTTTATTCATGCAATTACCATCTCATGATCTTCCCTGATATATAGTTAGGTCAGCCAGGTTGTTAAAATAGTGTCTTTAATTGCACTCACACAGCATAAACCATAGCAAACAATGATCTATCTTAGCCTTCCCAATATAATATCTATCAAATGAGCAGGGTTAGAAGGCCTATCACAAAGAATTGAGGCAGTGGTGAAATGTAAAATTGGTTACTACTGGTTCTGTGGGCATGGCTTGGTGGGGGGATTTAATGTGACTGGGTGGATGTGGCTAACTTTTTTTTTTTACTTTTAAAAGCATTTTTTCTACAACCTCTTTGGCTGAAGAGGTTGCAGAAAAAAAATGCTTTTAAAAGCCTCTGAGGATCAGGCAATTCAGCTGGGATCGTCAGAGGCTTTTAAAGGCTTTTTTCCCCCCTACAACCTCTTCGGCCAAAGAAGTTGTAGAAAAAATGCTTTTAAAAGCCTCTGATGATCCCAGCTGAGCCACGCGATCATCAGAGGCTTTTTTTTTTACTTTTAAAAGCATTTTTATTTGGCCGAAGAGGTTGTAGAAAAAAATGCTTTTAAAAGTAAAAAAAAAAAAGCCTCTATGATCGCGCGGCTCAGCTGGGCATGGGGGGGGGGGGTGCAGGGATTTTTGCTACCGGTTCTCCAAACTACCCACCTCCATCACTACCGGATCGGGCGATCCAGTCCGAACCGGGAGCATTTCACCCCTGAATTGAGGCCTAGACAAAAAGAATTGAGGTCCTGAATCATTGAAGTCAACAAGTCAGAAAAAGCCCGACATAGTCTTTACTCAATGTTAACTAGACTAGTGATACACAAATGAATTGATAGAGGTGCCCCGTAACAATTGTCCACAAGTTGATCCCAACCTCTTTTCCAGGTTGAACTTCGAATTGTCATCACATACTATTGAATAAATCTGGCCTCTTGTCTCCAACAAATTTGAAATTGAGGTCAGGTAATTAAGATTCCAACATTTGTTTCTCGTTCCTCCAAAAATCCACTTCACCCCTCCACTCTGAAAACGACGGCAAACGAGGAATTGTCTTTTGAGTGAATTAATCTGCTGCCATATGCTAACAGCTTCATTATTTTCCTGTTAGCTGGGCCGACAGCCAGCCAGTGCCGTGTTCTAAAGAGCACTTCATATGCACCCATTTTCACCAAAGCTTCAACATTTCCACAATTAAGCCTTTGTTATATATTCACAGATGACATTTCGAAAGGGGGAGAGAAAAAAAAAAAGACAAAAGGAGAAAAACACACTTCTTGCAAGTCAGACGGACAAATGCGATCAAATCTATCAAGCTGCTGCTTTTTTTTTTTTTTTCTAATTAGGTTCTCGAACATCTTGTGACTCATTCAGGTTAGCCATAACAACAACACCAAAAAGGGGGAAAAAAAAGAAAAGAAAGGAAAAAAAAAAGAAAAAGACTTCAAACTGCAAGAGTTTCACTTTGATTCTGTAGGGGAACAAAAAAATGGGAAGTATCAGCTTATGGAACGATGAAGGTAAAAGGAAAGAAACTTTGAAAGAAAGAAGAAAAGAAATTTGATCAAAGGCAGAGTATTAAGAGATTTTCTGGCTTCGCGAAATACCCCACTTCATCACCAGGCTTTAGGAAGTGACTGATATTAAAATACACACAAACACATACACAGACTCAAATATTACTCCAGTAATGGTTCAATTAAAAAAAAAAACCAACTTCATTTATCATAACCACAGAATTTTCACATAGTCCTCAACTTACAAACACTCAGTGCAAAGTTGCAACAGCACTATTAAAAAAAAGGGGGGGGGCTTGCATACGTACGACTACTGCAGCAGTTCTATAGTCATGTGATCAAAATTCGGGATGTATGACAGTTGAAGTGTCCTGGGATCATGTGATCTCCATTTGTAACCTTCCCAGCTGCCTTCTAACAAGTAAATTCAACGGAGGACCACATGATTCACTTAACAACTGGACTGATTTGCTTAACAACTGTGGCAAAAAAATAAATACATCATAAAATGGGGCAAAACTCACTTAACAACTGCCTTGTTTAGCAACAGAAATGTTGGGCTCAATTGTGGTTGTGAGTTGAGGACTACCTGTATTCCTTCTTACTGGGAAACACAGCTTCTAATACTTTCCTGTTTCTATACATACACACCGACATACAAAGGAAAAGAGAGGGACAATAATGGTTTCCAGCTATTGCAATTTAAACTGCATCCAGATGTCTTTGTTTTGTTAAAAGGAAGTTATGAGAAACCAGAGAATTGGAAGATGTCAACATAGAGAAGAAATATGTACACCTTTGAGTACAAAATCTCTTATTTGGAATGGGACACCCCAGAGTAAGGGCCAGATTTCCCACTTGGGTGCTATCCTAGTTGAGACTGGAACTCTTGTAGTTCCCATCTTGGAGTAATTGGATAGGATAGGATAGGATAGGATAGGATGGGATGGGATGGGATGGGATGGGACGGGACGGGACGGGACGGGACGGGACGGGACGGGACGGGACGGGACGGGACGGGACGGGACGGGACGGGACGGGACAGGACAGGACAGGAGAATTAGAGTAGAGTAGGGTAGGGTAGGGTAGGGTAGGGTAGAGTAGAGTAGAGTAGAGTAGGGTAGGGTAGGGTAGGGTAGAGTAGAGTAGAGTAGAGTAGAGTAGAATTCTTTATTGGCCAAGTGTGACTGGACACACAAGGAATTTGTCTTAGGTGTATATGCTCTCAGAGAATAAAATACATTCATCAAAAATAAAAAGATACAACACTTAGTGATAGTCAAGGTTACTAATAAGCTATCAAATCATACTAGGAAACAAATAAAAACAATATAAATTGAAAGATACAAGCAACATAGTTATAGTCATAAGTGGGAAGAGATAGATACTAGTAAGGAAGAGAAGAATAACAATAATACAGTCTTACTGAATTATTTGACAGTGTTGTGGGAATTAGTTGTTTAGCAGAGTGATAGCATTTGGGAAAAAACATGTCCTTGTGTCTAGTTGTTTCGGTGTTCAGTAAGCAGCAAAGTAATAAAAGAAATAATTATCATGAGTAGTAATGGCAGAGCACATAATGTATTTTGGAGTTATTTTCATAACTGCATTCATGCCAGGCTCTTAAGGTGGCATACTGTATTTAGATTCTTCTTCCCATTTTATCTACATAATGATCTTGTAGGTCAAGGATGGGGAATCATGGCCCTTTTATGACTTGTGAACTTCAACTCCCAGAATTCTGGGGGTTCCCCACCCCTGTTGTAGGGTACCATCAGATCTGAGACAGAGATTCATCCAAGTTGTTTAATCAACACCAATTGCAAAAATATTCTCCCTGATTTTGATGAAAACTGAAGTCGGAACTACAACAGCAACAACAAAACCTCTCTCTCTCTCTACACGCACACACAAAATCACACTAGCCAATTGCATTTCGGTAACAAAATGAGAGCTGATTCTAAAGCTGAAGTTGGAGAGTGCACATGGGCTACAGATTGCCCACCCTACTTTTTCTTAAAAAAAATAATTCGCCTTTAACATATCACCTCTATTCTTCATTTCCTCTCGTACAATGCTTATAGTCATTTGTTGTTCCAAAATGGAATGTGCCATATCTAAATATTTGATTAATAGCCACCAGCATTATATTACTGATTCATCATTTGGTGGTAATTGAGTTTTGAGCTGGCAGGAACAGGAATTATTGTTGCCAGATATTCATCAGGAGGAGGAGGAAAGAGGAAGCAATTGGAAATTTTAGAATTTCTGTTTTTATGGCATCCTGGAATAGAGAAGTGAGAGAGATAGAGAGAGGGAGGGAGGGAGGGAGGGAGAGAGACAGAATGAGAATAAAAAGAGACAGAGAGACTCTCTCAGAATTCAGTTTTGCGGAGCGTGACCCCTGATCTGGCCTACATCAAAGGGCTGATAGAACGATAATCTCCAAATCACAGGAAGTAATAGTTCCACTTTTATTTTGCACCGGTTTGACTCCATGAATCTTTGTCCAGTTCAGGGCACTGCATTTTGGTACCTCCTTGTTACAAAATAAGATTTTTGGTTCTATCCAGTGGTCGGATTCAAATAATTTAACAACTGGTTCTCTGCCCTAATGACCGGCTGGGTGGGCGTGGCCATGATGTGTGATAGGCAGCACTTGGCCTCCTGCACCCCCCCCCCCGAGCAAAAACATGCTGTCCCCCTACACCCCGTTTTGGGCCTAGGCATCCTTGAAGCCTCCTTGGAGCAAAAACAGGCCACAAGGGGTCACGCTGCACCCCCCCACCCCCGCCACCCCATTTTGGGCCTAGGCGGCCTCCCTGAAGCCTCCAGGGAACAAAAACCGGCTGCGGGCACTGCGCCCCACGCCCCGTTTTAGGCCTAGAAGGCTTCCCTGCACTTACCTGGGAACCAAAATGGGGCATGTGGGGACTTCTGAAAGGGGTGGGGTGGGGCAAGCCAGCAATTTAATTACTAGTTCACCCGAATTGGCCCAAACCGGCTGAATCCCACCACTGGTTCTATCCTCCTTGTTGCAAAAGGCAAAGAGGTGGAAAGAACCATACATTTTATAAGAGAGTTGGAAGGAACTCAGGATCTTCGACTGAGGGTGATATAATAGCACTCGTCAAAATCAGAAACGATGCCCTACAGAAGATCCAGACCTTTTTCCTCCCTGTTCTAAACGTGTTAAGGCACAAAGCAAGGGACTTAATTACAGGAAGGCAGGTTCTGACTGTGTCTCAGGAAAACAACTTCCTAACAAATAACAGCAGTGCAACAGTGGAAGCAATTAACCAAAGGTGATGGGATCTCTCGGATGTGTTGAAATGGTGTCTAGACAGCCAACTATCAGGGATGCATTAATTAGGGTTCCTGCAAGGAGATGACCTTGAAGGTCTAAACTCCCTCTTCAAATGTGCTGAATCTATAGTCAGAAGGGCCCACTGGCTCACAGCAAAGCCCAGCTTCCTGCTTTCCCCAAGGGAAAAATTGCCTGATAATTCTAAGCAGATGTTAAATGTTTAGGAACAAAATGTACACATTGCACTAAAATTCTTTCCTATTTTACTTGACTCTAGCCATAGTTGATCTTTCGTTCTAGCTCTTGATACTCAAGTAGTCCCCAACTTACAATCACAACTGAACCCGTTGCTAAGAGAGGCAGTTGTTAAGATGGAACTTCTGCCACTAAGCAACACAGCTGTTAAGTGAGTTATGTCCAATTTCACAACCTTTTTTGTCCTGTGATTGTTAAGCGAACTTAGCTCCCCGCCATTGATTTTACTTGTTGGAAGCTAGCTGGAAAAGTCGTAAATGTTTATCATGTCAACCCAGGATGTTGCAACCGTGGTAAATACATGCTGGGTGCCAAGCGCCCAAATTTTGATCATATGACCAAATGTGCTGAAATCTATAGTCAGAAGGGCCCACCGGCTCACAGTGAAGCCCAGCTTCCTGCTTTCCCTAAGGGAAAAATTGCCTGATAATTCTAGGCAGATGTTAAATGTTTAAGATACAGAGGCACTTCCCTTGCCATATCAAGGAAGCAATTTGGCATTATCTCATGTTCTGCCAATCAATGCTTACTCTCATTAACCTTGGTTTATGCCAGAAATTCTTAAATATGGTCTAGATCCGGAGACCCTCCGGAGGCCAGAAATGGCCTGTTTGCCAACTTCCAGTCTCACCGACGGGCTGTTTCTGATCTCCAGAAGGCCACCAGGGGGGTGGGGAAGGCCGTTTTAGCCCTCCCCAGACTCCTAGAGAGGCTCTGGAGTCAGATGAGAGAGAAAAATGGGCCGCCTACCTGGCCATTGAGTGCCAGGAGCGAGGGGAGAGGTCGTGCATGTATGCGTGGGGGTGGGGTGCTTAGAATTACAGGTGTGGGCACATACGTACGCGATCCCCCTCCGCCCCCCCCCCTCCTGACATGCGATGGCATAAAGGTTAGCCATCACTGGTCTAGATAAATCATTAGATGTTCACAGTAATACCTAACACACTTCATTACGTGCTTTTTGAAACATTCTTGGTTGTCTTTTTGATTAAGGAAATATTTTTAAATGTTTCTAAATGCCTGCAAAATATGTCTTGCAGATAATTAAAAGACAATTCAGCTGATTGATAAATGAATTGAATGAGACAAGTTTATTTTCCTTCCAATTCTTCTCTCAATTCTCATAAAACCCAGGATGTCGTTATATAATTGCACTTGCCCAATGAGGTTGATTCATATGTCATCGTTTTGACCTCATCACGACTTGTTAGTGATGCTGCTAATTTGAACCCAATGCTCCGAAGGCCAAAAGAGAATCTGCAGGATACAAATTTACTCCTCCAACTTTATTGCTTCTTCTAAGTATTTGTCTTGCTCCGATTGGGGGAATGACCAGTCTGGATTCTGGATAAGCTTGGGAGACAATATACAAGTAGTCTTTAACTTATGATCGGTTGCTTAGCAACTGTTCTAAATTATAAGGGTCCCCCAAAAGGGGCTTACAACCCAAATCCAAAATTTCTGATGGTCCACCTATCATTCCATGGTCATGTGACCACACTTGGGCCTCAACAACATTTTATGGCCATTGGCAATGTCCCACAGTCATCTAACTGTATTTTGTGACAGTTTTGCCGAGAACTGGCACTTCTGGTTTAGGCAAACCTCACCACAGCGAACGATCAATTCGCTTAATGACTGCAGGGTTCTCTTTACAACCATCACGTTCGCTTAATGATTGCCACATTTTGTTAACAACCACCTCAAAAAAGGTAATAACTGTACAACTTACGACTCTAACGGGCAACCTTCATTACGGTCGTAACTTGGGGACTACCTATAATGATTTGAAACCTGGTAAATAACCATGTTAGGAGTACTAGCATATTTGCAAATGAGCATTAACCTAAGAGAAAAAGATAAAAATGATTAGAATCATATATTGGGCTGTTAAGTTATTTTCAAGCTCTGGTTTGTTGAACAAATCACAATTGGCCATATTCACACATTGTACCAAGCTATAAACCGTGGATTTACAAACCACAGTGGTAATTTTCACGCAATGCACTGAACCAAAATTATGTTATGGCTTAGCTTATACGGAATGCGTAAGTCTACCACGAACATCCCACTGGTCTATATGAAATAGGATAACTATTAGACAAAAACACCCACTGGGTTGTGAATGGTATAAGATGAGATTTTTCTACATTCCGGGTAAATAAAAAGGACATTAGAATAAAGGAATGATATACCCAGCTGCTGCCAGTTAGCTGATCTTTAGAATGGGCGATACTGAACCTTAGCTTTCAGCAAATGTCACCAGGAGATAAACAATTTAAAATTTATAATGTCACTCGGCTCTGAGGTTTCAAATTTCATTTGCTTGCATTTACACACATACACACACACACAACCTTGTGTTCTTTAAATGTTTTCTTAAGGCATGAGTCATGACGAAACAAGGCAGGATCGTCCCTTTAATGACAAGCAGGTGAGCTGCTGTTCTCTTTTGCTTAGGAAGGGCATTTATGAGTTTCATTAGTGTTTCCACTTTATAATGCTTTGGTAAGGCCACACTTGGAATACCGCATCCAGTTTTCGTCGCCACGATCTAAAAAAAGATGTTGAGACTCTAAAGAAGGTGCAGAGAAGAGCAACAAAGAAGATTAGGGGACTGGAGGCTAAAACATATAAAGAATGGTTGCTGGAATTGGGTATGTCTAGTTTAATGAAAAGAAGGACTAGGGGAGATATGATAGCAGTGTTCCAATATCTCAGGAGTTGCCACAAAGAAGATGGAGTCAAGCTATTCTCCAAAGCACCTGAAGGCAGGACAAGAAGCAATGGATGGAAACTAATCAAGGAGAGAAGCAACTTAGAACTAAGGAGAAATTTCCTTCTTAGTTAGAACAATTAATCAGTGGAACAACTTGCCTCCAGAAGTTGTGAATGCTCCAACGCTGGAAATTTTTAAGAAGATGTTGGATAACCATTTGTCTGAAGTGGTGTAGGGTTTCCTGGCTAAGCAGGGGGTTGGACAAGAAGACCTCCAAGGACCCTTCCAACTCAACTCAACTCAACTCAACTCAACTCAACTCAACTCAACTCAACTCAACTCAACTCTTCTCTCCTCTCCTCTTCTATTCCCAACCCAGACATTTTGCAGATGTGTAGATTCCTACTTCCAGAATTCCCTGGCCAGCTTGGGGATTTGTCCACAAATGTTAGGGACACATGGCTTGCAAATCATCTCCACACAGTATGGCTGTGGTCAAAGCTGTTACCGGAAGGTAGAGAACCCTCTGTTCTTGACTGCTTGCAAAACAAAACATATTGTGACTGAGTTCGCTCATCTAGCCACCTCATGCATATTTATCTGCATCCCACCTTTCTAGTCAGAGGTAGCTGGCTGTGGTATGTAATGTTTAAGAAACTCATCCAAACCAAAAATTATGCTATTTACAGTACGGTTGTGCAATGCTCTTGAAGGAGCAGGGATGAAACACATAGACGTCCAAAACTTTTTAGAAGAGCTGTGTCTTTTCCCAGCCGTGTCTTTTCCCATGTATCTCCCTGAGCAGTTGGCACATAATCTGGGGAAAAGGTCTAGCTGCTTTAAAGAACTGCAAACAGATGCTATCTATCTGAAGTCCACCTAGTCCTTGAAGTAGGACCACAATTCAGGCGGAACTTCTGTCAACTAAGCAAGGCAGTTGTTAAGTGAGTTGTGTCCAATTTCACAACCTTTTTTCTCCGGTGATTGTTAAGCGAATTTAGCTCCCCGCCATCGATTTCACTTGTTGGAAGCCAGCTGGAAAAGTCATAAATGTGGCGCGGTGGTTAGAGTGCAGTACTGCAGGCTATTTCTGCCGGCTGCCGGCAATTTAGCATTTCAAATCTCACCAGGCTCAAGGTTGACTCAGCCTTCTATCCTTCCGAGGTCGGGTAAAATGAGAACCCAAAATTGTTGGGGGCAATATGCGGATTCTGTGAACCGCTTAGAGAGAGCTGTAAAGCAGTATATAAGTCTAAGTGCTATTGCTATTATCATGTCACCCAGGATGTTGCAACCCTGATAAATACATGCTGGTTGTCAAGCACCCAAATTTTGATCATACGACCATAGGGATGCTGCAACCGTTGTAAATATGAGGATTGGTCATTAAGTCACTTTTTTCAGCACCGTCATAACTTTCAACAGCCATTAAATAAATGTTTGTAAGTTAAGGACTACCCGTACCCTATCATAAATAATACAATTCTGTTTTGGGTAAGTTACTTAATCATAGTAAACCACTAATCCGTGTTTGTGAACACACCTCTCCAGCCATTTGAGGAGAAAGTGAGAAACCACACACATGGGCATAAGCAAACAGGCTCGTACAAATCCTGCCTTGGAAATGAATTAATAGCTAACACAAAGTGTAGGTATAACTGTACCATTCTAGTAACTTCTCACATATAGCCTATACTTATCTGGGCGTATTTAAACCAAGCTTTTTTTAATTTAATTTTATTATTATTTTTTTGCTTCATGCTAAGGATAATTGCACACAAATTTCCTCCAGTCATCATTTTACTTCTCCTTTTTCAAAATACGTGGCTGCGGTACTGTAATTGAACGTGATCCCGCTGTGTTCAAAAATATTTATGCTTTGGAGTTATTCACCAGGGGAAAATAGGAGCTAGGCAATGTTCTTACAAGCTCTCTGAATGGCCTTAAGTGGCATTACAAAACACTTAATTGCATGCCTCTTTGGAATAGCTCCCTGCCTATTATCATTTTTGCATATTAGTGGTTAAGAGTTATTTACTTATAAAAATGCCACTGCCACCTTTTCAAAATTTGCTCAGGGAACACCAAGTTTAAAAACATTACAATTAATGCTAAAGTCCTGGCAACTCCCAATCACTTCAAGAAGGGCTTCTTCCTTAAATTATGGTTTCCAAGTCAACAGAATCAAAGGAGGAACTAGACACCGTGTCCTCATCACAAACATTTTTAGGTAGAATCCAAGACTAGAATTGAATGAATCAAACTTTCATGGCTCATAAAGCTCGTTGAATCGGTTGCACGTATGAATATGCAGAAGTAGAAGAAAAAGAACTCTCGTGGTAGAATAAACAAATAAAAAAGGCTTAGCATTTCAAGGAAGATTCTGAATTTTGATCTATACACGCCGAAAAACGAATCGGCAAAAGGAGTTTGCCATTTCAGAGGGCAGATGGAGGTTACTATTTTTAAATATTTTTAAAAGCCAGCCTAAGGAACATGAAAAAACAACAACAAATCAAATTAGGATCACTTGATTAATTTATCATCGTTCCCGGTCTCCCAAGTGAAACATTCAAATTCAATACAAATTATTTGATTTTTATTTTATCCCGCCTTTATAGGTAATTCTCAAGGCGGTGACCGTATCTAATACACCTTCCATCTCCTACTTTCCCCAACAACAACTTTGTGAGGTGGACTGGGCTGAGAGACAGTGATTGGTTCAAAGTCACCCAAGCTGTCTTTCACGCCTAAGGCAGGACTAGAACTCAAAGGGCTCCTGGTTTCTAGGTCAGGACCTTAACCACTATAAAAAAGTAAAGGTTCCCCTTGCACATATGTGCTAGTCGTTCCCGACTCTAGGGGGTGGTGCTTATCTCCATTTCAAAGCCGAAGAGCCAGCGCTGTCCAAAGACGTCTCCGTGGTCATGTGGCCGGCATGACTAAACGCCAAAGGCGCACGGAATGCTGTTATCTTCCCACCAAAGGTGGTCCCTATTTTTCTACTTACATTTTTTACATGCTTTCGAACGGCTAGGTTGGCAGAAGCTGGGACAAGTAACGGGAGCTCATCCCGTTACGCGGCACTAGGGATTCGAACCGCTGAGCTGCCAACCTTTTGACCGACAAGCTCAGCATCTTAGCCACTGAGCCACCACTGAGCAACCACTATATCAAACTGGAAATCAGTCCGTCCATCCATGAATATAATTAACAAACAGTAGTGGCATTTCTCGGGGTAGTTTAGTCATTACTTCCACTTCAGTTCACAGCACTTTGTCCTACAACAGGACTGTCAAACTCGCAGCCCACATCACGCGCTGGCCACACCCACGCCCGGTTTAGCGAAGGGGGGAAAACCCCTGACCTATAGGATTTACAATAGACCCAGCCTATATCCTAATGAAAAGAAGCACCTACCTCTTCAAGAGCCACTGAATTCAAATTCAGAGTTTGACTCATGCTGAAGAGACGTCAACTGAACACTTTTGGGTGTAGAAGCACTGATGATGTTACCTAGTTTGGGTACTGAAATGACTGCAAGAAAAACCCAAGCTCAGAGAGCACCAAGGACATTTTAACCCTGAGCTAAAAATAGTGGCATATACCGGGTTGGGGATTTACCCCTTAATTTCATTCCCAGGTAGGCCGGGCACAAAAAAATGTATGATTTTGAATGATCTGAAGTCCTCCAAGTTTCTGAAGTTCATGTCCAGTAGCTTGAATACCACACCGATGCTGGTGTAGGATACTGAACTGTGAACCCTTCATAAGCATCTGCATTGTCATTGCCACCTCTTCTTTAATGATTTCCCAACTAAATCTGTGTAGATGAGAATGGTTTTTTTTTCTTGATATATCTGTGATATAAAAAAGGTTCATAAAAAAAGTTGGCTTGATGTTGGTTAAGGCAGTAGTGGTATTCAGCCGATTCTTTCCAGTTCGGGCGAATTGGTAGCGGTGGCTGCGGAAGGCTCCGCCCACCCACCCGGACGTCATCATGTCCCGTTTTTTACACTCTGTGCATGCGTGAAGGCCCTGCGTATGCATGGAGGCACGCATGCTCACTTTTGCAAACCGGTAGCGAAGGTAAGTGAATACCACCCCTGGGTTAAGGGCATGGATGGCTGAGGAATTCTGGGAGCTGAAGTCCACACATCTTCAAATTGCCAAGATTGAGAAACATTGATTTGTGGTTCACGGAGCTGAGGAAACCCACGTCTTTGTGGCTTAGATCAGAAGCTATAATTAAGTCATAGCTTTCTATGAAATCCGAACTGCAAATTTTTCCAGTTGTTGTAATAAATCTTTGCATTTTGTGTTGCCACGCCCTTCAGAGTCCCTTGTATTCACATTTTCATCAGCATAGAATAAAATAGTTATTTTTAAAAAGCAGTTTTAAAAATCCTGGTGTTATTCAGGATATAAAAATGCATTGTTCTATCCAAAACAGCTGACACCCAATTGAAGTTTTCTTTATATAATATAACAGAAATATTTCTGGTATACTGTCCTATGTGGGAGGGAAACTTTGGAAAGTAAAATCTTAACTCTAAACGCTTCTATGGGTGGGGAAAGAATTTGGAGAATGTGCGCATAAAAGAACAAATAAAGGACATGAAAAACTTTTACTTCTTTGGCAATACTGGTCAAAAAGTCCATTTGGTCTAATTGAATCTTTCTTAACCACATCGATTTTGAGATGTGTGTGCTTCGACTCCCAGAATTCCTCAGACAGCATGCTGACTCGAGAATTCTGGGAGTTGAAGTCCATGCATCTTCCAATTTCTGAGGCTGAGAAATACTGAAAATCGAGTATTTCCCACCATCTACATTTATTCCTTATTTCTGCCAAAGATCTTGTCTGATCACATTTAATTCCCTTTGTTCAACTACAAATGGCACTCTGCCAAAATAGACAATTGATATTTTTAATCTGTTCACAATGTATTTTTGCTCGTTTATTTAGAAATTACAGCAGTTTCTAATAGGTTGAATAATGGGCCCTCATTCTTGGAGGCTTTTATTTCTAGAGCCAAATGTTTTTTTGCTTCCATAAGAACGTTTAGTGGCATTTCATACGCTGCCTTGCACAGATTTTTCCAGGCAATTAAAAACAGGCATAAAAACGTCAAATTTAAGTTTTACTCCTGTGAATTAAAATAGGATAGAGGCCTTTTTTATTACAAAATAATCCATTGAAATGCACACGGTTTCTCCTGGAACGTGTCATATTAAATCCCTTTCTCTTTTCCTTGATACCCAAACCATAAATGTTTTTGGGAACATTCTGCCTTTCGATTTTACTGTATAGGTAGTCCTCGACTTACGACTACAATTGAGCCCAAAATTTCTATTGCTAAGTGAGCCACTTGTTAAATGAGTATCGCCCCATTTTATGACAGTTGTTAAGTGAATCTGGCTTCCCCATTGACTTTGATTGTCAGAAGACTACAAAAGGTGATCAGATGACCCCGGGATACTGCAACCGTCATAAATATGAGTCAGTGGTCAAGTGTCTGAATTTTTATCATGGGACCATGGGGATACTGCAATGGTCAAAAGTGTGAAAAATGGCCGTAATTTTTTTTCAGTGCCGTTATAAGTTCGAACGGTCACTAAACGAACTGCTGTAAGTCGAGGACTACCTATATTTATGCTTAGGTATTGTGATGATCACTTGCACCCTGTAACCCCACCATAAGAAAACCTGGCAGACACTGTTTCTTGGGAAACTTCCTTTTTAAAAAAAACAAGGCTTTCACCGTGCAATGCTTGTGTTATTTTTCTCATTTGCTCTTTCAGGGTTTTCGGTATTGGTAATCCTCTCATTATTTTCTCCCCTGCTGTTTTCTGTTTCATATTTCATGTTTCTGTTCTGAGAAGCTTTAAAAACATTTGTAGAAATAAGTAAAAACGCCACAGTTTTGAAGCTGGGGAGAAGTCTGTTCGCATCCCATTTGCAAGGAGGAGAAAAGAAAAAAAATACTGCAGTACAAATTTGTCAGGAGTATTTTTAAGGCCATGACCTCTTGAGGAAGCAAAAGACATTTTTTTTAACCTATTATTCAGGAGAAAGTTAATCTTTATGACCCTATCTAAATCAGAAAAGCAAACAAGAGGCTTTATCGGCAAGTCTTCCCATTCATCTTCTCCTACCCAGGAAGTGACTTTTTGTTCAAGATGAAGTCTGTCTCTTTTGAGTCATTCAGCGTTCAGGCTTATAGAAATATTTCATTTTCACTTTTTCTTCTGCCAGCTATAAATTCATTTACAGCAATGTTTTTCAACTTGGCAAATTTTAAGATGAGTAGACTTCAATCCTCAGGATTCCGAGTTCAGATATCTTGAAGTTGCCCGGTTTGAAAAACACCGATTCAACTTAAATATCCTGCTGATAAAAGCAGAGGTGTAAAAAAACAAAACAAAACCAAGTTTCTAGTTCTTATGACTAAAAATGGCCCGATCAAGGAGGATTATGAATCATGCCTTATCATTACAAATATACGCTTCTCCTTTTCCCTTCCTGTCTTCCAATTTTGAATCCCATTTTCAATTTCAGCCAACACCACATTGTTGTTTCATGCAAAACTTTGTTTATCCCAACAATCCAAGTTTACCTAAAACATAGGTTGCTAGTTTGAACTCTCTGGGGGTTGGTTGACATTGAGAATCAAGAATTCCTAAGATTCAGTCATGCTGAATTAAAAACGACTTAAATACTTTAG
>WNWU01000003.1:54803623-54869647 GCA_012654045.1 Ptyas mucosa
ATAGAATAGAATAGAATAGAATAGAATAGAATAGAATAGAATAGAATGGGATTTCAAGTATTTCAGCAGCCATAACAGAATAACAGTTGGAAGGGACCTTGGAGGTCTTCTAGTCCAACCCCCTGCTCAAGCAGGAAACCATCTCCTCCCACTTATGACTGTATGACTGTAACCTTGTTGCTGGTATCCTTACGATTTATATTGACTGTTTCCTAATATGATTTGATTGCTTATTTGTACCCCAAGACTATCATTAAGTTTTGTACCTTATAATTCTTGATGAACTTATTTTTTCTTTTATGTACACTGAGAGCATATGCACCAAGACAAATTCCTTGTGTGTCCAATCACACTTGGCCAATAAAGAATTCTGTTCTGTTCTGTTCTGTTCTGCCCATCTTGCTACAGAGAATTGTATGGCAATCATACTTTAAAAAGACATTTTGGGGATCAGGCCCTACCAAGGCCAGCATTTCCGATTTGTAATCCAGACACATCCAGGAAACAGCTAATTAATGTGAAAAGCAGAGTATTCGTCCTCTTTCACTGTAGCAATTGCATGCTCTGAGGATTTGGGCTGCCTATGATTCATGACTGGCGATCAATCATACAAATGCTTCCATTTTAATTAAGCTCAAATGCAAATTAAATCAAACCCAATACAGTTTCTGTCCTACACCCCCCCCCCCTTCCCACTGTGTTTTAGATTGGGTCCCCTGGCATTGACACAGGAAGGGGAGCCCTGGGCTTTAAGAAGTTGTGCACCCCTGGTGTAGTGTGACATCTGAGCCCAAGCACTGGAATGGTGGTTTAGCTTGTGAGATTAAACACTTTTCTTAGAACACCTGTAATATTTAATCACAACAGCAGGGGAGGGGAGATCAGCACAATCATAATTAATTAAGCATTGTTCCTGTAACACAGAAGTAAATAATTGGGAAGAAAAGAAAATCACTTCTTTCTTTCTCCAAATCCAGAGGCCAAAATTATGTGGATTCAGCATATTGGCACAACTGTACCTTAAGTATTTTGTTGACATATTAATGCTGATCTTTGCACCAGTCTTCCCATTATCAATTTTCAACTGAAGCAATGACTCACAGAAAATATTTCCTAATGTAAAATAACTACTGTCCTGAAGACAGAAAATGAGTGGATGAAGAAAAAATAAGACCCAGATGATTCCTTGGTCCAGAATTTGTTTGATTACACACAGAAAGCCTTTTTATAAAAAAAAGAAAGAAAGAAAAAAGATAGGATATATTTAAAGTTGCATAGTCTGCACATTCCTAAAAGCTGATCTAGAACTTTTAAGGATCCTGCTAAACACTAAAACTGTTCAAAAGACACTGAACTTTCCGGAACAGAGGTATTGTAATACCGAACTCACCAACCTGAACCAAGGAAAGAGAGGCAATCTTATCTTTGCCAGCAATTGAGTATTTTATAAAGCAGCCTGCCTCAGCTTTTTCTACATAGATAAAACTAGTCAGTTTAGTGAACCCTATAGGGTGCTAAACAGGTTAGAAGAACATGTATCATCAAGTGAGGTTTAGTTTGGGTTTAATGTGTTGCATGAAGCCACTCACTGTGGTTTGCAAAACACGGTTTATGAATTAGAGAAAAGACGCTAAGCTTGTCAATTGAAAGGTCGGCAGTTCAGCGGTACGAATCCCTAGTGCCGCGTAACGGGGTGAGCTCCCGTTACTTGTCCCAGCTTCTGCCAACCTAGCAGTTCGAAAGCAAATAAAAAATGCAAGTAGAAAAATAGGGACCACCTTTGGTGGGAAGGTAACAGCATTCCGTGCGCCTTTGGCGTTTAGTCATGCCGGCCACATGACCACGGAGACGTCTTCGGACAGCGCTGGCTCTTCGGCTTTGAAATGGAGATGAGCACCGCCCCCTTGAATCGGGAACGACTAGCACGTATGTGCAAGGGGAACCTTCGCCTTTTTATATATGGCTATAATATGAATATACATGACTTATATATGAATATAAGTTCCAATGTTCCTCTGAGCATAGGGCTCTATTTATGTATTCAATTTTTATCCTGCCTTCATTTCTTTATAAGTAACTTAAGGCAGTGAACATACAGAATACTTCTTGATATTTTCCCCACAAAAATTGTGGCGAGATGGGTTGGCTAAAGGGAGAGTGACTGGGCCGAAGTCATTCAGCCAGTTTTCATGGCTAAGACTGGCTTAGAACTCACAGTCTCCTGGTTTCTAAATTAGCGCCTTAACCACTACACTATACTGGCTTCTCTATGCCATTTTGAAGCAGGAAAAATACCCCAAAGAAAGTCCAGCTACCTTTTGGAAAAGCACCTTAGCGACAGCCATAAATGATTGAGAATCTCTATAGATAACAGCAAGACAGCAATGGTATTGTGGGTAATCTTTAAACTGTGTTTAAGAGTATATTTTTAAAAATGGGAGAGATTTTAGAAAGGAGAGCTAAGTATGGACAGGAAGCTGAATTAACCTTTAAACCAGCAAGCCAGAACCCTGGAAAATTAATCGTGGTAAAGTAACTGGCAAACTGAAGCCTTAATCAAGTCCTTCAATGGCATGGCAACATTTTGGGGCAGGCGATTAGCTCTTGCAATAAAAACACCAATGCAGATGGGGTATCTTGACTGGTTGCTAAATCCAGGGACTAAAGACAGATAACCAACAGAAACAGGTGTCTCTGCCAGGCACAAGGATGCCTGTCATTGTCGGAAGGCATCTGCCGGCCATCAAGACTGTGGTTCCTTATCTTCCTAAGAATGAGAAGAAATCTGTGATGCAAGGGAAGCCTGTGCCTGCCACACAGCTGGTCACTTATTTTCTTTTTCCGCACAACAATATGCTGCCATTGCAATGTCTCTAAAATGCTCCCCGCGATTCATGAAAGAGACAATGGGAATCTTTGTTGCTTCTGCGGGGAAAAATATGGAACGAAAGCCCTGGGTGAATAACAAAGCCTCTTTTTTTTTCTTTCTTTTTTAAGAATTGTCTTCAACAATAAGAGCGGGTTGCCCAAGTTCTGCCAAAATTTGCAATGCAACTGTCATTCTTGGGTGGTCTCCTGGACCATCCATTTTCTCTGGTGTGCTTGGAGGTGTGCCACAGTTCTAAGCAGAATGCAGAGTTTGGTCGGCTGGCAATCGAGTTCAAATTGTAAAAAATGGAGAAAAAGAGAAAAATGGAGCTGAGAAAAAAAAAAGAAAAACAGAGAAGGTTGGCTTTTTCTGGGACTCCTAACCAATGGTGGGTTTCAAAATTTTTTACTACCGGTTCTGTGGGTGTGGCTTGGTGGGTGTGGCAGGGGAAGGATACTGTAAAATCTCCATTCCCACCGCACTCCAGGGGAAGGTTACTGCAAGATTCCCATTCCTTCCCCAATCCAGGGGAAGGTTACTGCAAGATCCCCATTTCCTCCCGATCAGCTGGGACTCCAGAGGAAGAGAATAGATGGGGGCGGGGCCAGTCAGAACTTTTACTACCGTTTCTCCGAACTACTCAAAATTTCCGCTACCGGTTCTCCAGAACTGGTCAGAAGCTGCTGAAACCCACCTCTGCTCCTGACCATCTATCGTAAGTTTCAGTAACAGGTCGTCCTCAACTTACAACAGTTCATTTAGTGACTTATGACCGTTTTTCACACTTATGACCATTGCAGAAACCCCACGGTGATGTGATTGAAATTCAGGCGCTTAGTAACTGACTTGTATTTATGATAGTTGTGGTTTCCTGGGGGTGTGTGTGTCATGCGATCCCCTTTTTGCAACCTTCTGACAAACGAAGTCGATGGGGAAACCAGATTCATTTAACAATCATGTTACTAATTTAACAACTGCGGTGATTCACTTAAGAAATATAGCAAGCAAGGCTGTAATTGAGGCAAAATTCACCTAACAGTTGTCTCACTTAGCAACAGAAAACTGTGGTTGTAAATTGAGGGCTACCAGTACAGTAAAATTGAAAGGCAGAATGTTCCCAAACACTGCACTAGTGCTGATGATGTTACCTAGTTTGGGTAATGAAACGTCTCCAAGAAAACCACCAAGCTCAGAGAGCACCAAGGACCCCTCATTTCAACCCTGAGCTACAAATATTCTCCTTTATTAAAATCAGATTTGGAGTTACCTCATCCAACAAAGTTAACCACTGTAACTTTGGGGAGACATGATAGCAGTGTTCCAATATCTCAGGGGCTGCCACAAAGAAGAAGGAGTCAAGCTATTCTCCAAAGCACCTGAGGGTAGAACAAGAAGCAATGGGTGGAAACTAATCAAGGAGAGAAGCAACTTAGAACTAAGGAGAAATTTCCTGACAGTTAGAACAATTAATCAGTGGAACAACTTGCCTCCAAAAGTTGTGAATGCTCCAACGCTGGAAATTTTTAAGAAGATGTTGGATAACCATTTGTTTGAAGTGGTGTAGGGTTTCCTGCCTAAGCAGGGGGTTGGACTAGAAGACCACCAAGGTCCCTTCCAACTCTGTTATTCTATATATCTTCTAACTTACTGTGTTTGGTCTGTTGTCACAAATCAGAATCTTGTAACCTTTTAACAAAAGTTAATCCCCACAATCAAAGCTCCCTTATCATAGCTACTACTGGCCGGGAATGTTGAGGATTGTAGTCTCAACACCCATAAAGTTGGTCCCTTCGACATCAAAGTGTTTTCCCTCTGGCCCTTTTCTTAATCTCCAGCCTGATTAAAGTCTGCAATCTTCTGCAGAACTTTAGTCTCTTGCTTACTTTGGAGAAATATTTCACAGGCTTCTCTAATAGAGGTACTGCCGGATGATATGTTTTAGATTAGACCTGGTGCCCTGGAGACCCCACCGCTTCCCTTGTTTACTTTTACTTTGCTTCTATTAAGAAGGAAATGCTGAGGCTTCAAACATGCAATTGATGGAATAAACTCTTTCTTTCTTTAGAAAAAGACCATCCGGGCGTTTGTGTTATTTAGGACATCAACAAACAGCATCATCAACAAGATTATGACAGGTCTTTATTCCCACTGGGTTGTTTTCTAGCGCTAGCATTGCACTGCAAACCCAGTTCATAAAAAAAAAATGAAATTTAGCAATTCTTTAATTATCTCTTATTTACCTTGTTTCTAATCCGTTAAAGCTATTTAAAAGAAGAAGAAGAAGAATTTGAAAGAACACAGAGATTGCACAGGGAAGTGAAACTAATTTAAAGGTAATCTATAATACCAATTAACAGCTAATTTTACAGTGACTGTCAAATGTCTGAACTGACAAACTGAATGGATGTGCTAAAACCGGAGATGTTTTTTTTTTCTTTCTTTCTGAGGTCGGCTTAGACTTTTATGTGAGCCTAGCTTTTATGAAAAATAAATCATTTTGACTTAAACGACCTCCACTACAGAAACTGTGGTTTATTTAATGAACCAGACAAGTAACGCTAGTGCAAGGGTGTCACACTCGATTTCATTGAGGGCCGCATCAGGATTGTGTTTGATCTTGGGGAGGGACGGGACGGGACGGGGGGGCATAGCTATGGTGGGGGTGGCCAGCTTGGTGTCACTTGTGTCAGGGGTGCCTCTGCTGGCCCAAGCGCTCTGCCAGTGAAAACGGGCTCCTGCAACCCTCTACCAGTGAAAACGGATCTCGGGAGAGCTGCCCAGAAGACGCACTGCGGGCCGGTCCTTCGCTGTCTCCAGAGCGGCCCCACAGGCCAGATCTATGCACTCCACAGGCTGAATCTAGCCTGCGGGCCTTGAATTTAATACCTCTGCACTAGTCCTACTCGCACTTGCAATTGTTGCAGCATCCCCACGGTCACATGATCAAAATTTGGGCACTTGGCAACCGGCATGTATTTACTGAAGTTGCATCCTGGGGTCGCATGATCGCCATTTGTGACCTTTCGATAAGAAAAGTCAACGGGGGAAGCTGGATTTGCTTAGTGACTGCATGATTCACACTTAACAGCTGCAGTGACTGGCCTAACAATCGTGGCCAAAAAAAAAGGTCGTAAAATTGAGCACTTAACAACTGCCTTGCTTAGCAACAGAAATTCCAGTCTCATTCATAGCAACAGCACTTAGGCTTATATACTGCTTCACAGTGCTTTACAGCCCTCTCTAAGTGGTTTATAGAGTCGGCATATTGCCCCCAAACAATCTGGATCCTCATTTTACCGACCTCGGAAGGATGGAAGGTTGAGTCAACCTCGAGCCTGGTGAGATTCGAAGTGTCAAATTGGAATCAGCCAGCAGTCAGCAGAAATAACCTGCAGTACTGCATTCTAACCACTGCACTACTGCGGCTCAATCATGGTGGTACATCGAGGACTAGCTGACATTAAGCAAACCATGGCTTAATCTGAGTTTAAGAGTGCGATCAATGCAAACTTTCTGATTTTAAATACTAACTTCTGTAGGCATCCTGGCTTGTACAATGTATCAGAATGCTGTCTTGCAAATTACACTTATCCAAGTAAGTGGACATTGCTATATATTGGGGTAATGAATCCCAATATATTTGGGATTAATTATATCACGTTAATTATATGCTCTGAGGAAGATTATGTTCTTTTGTCAGGTCAACATTAGATGAGTCTCATCCTAGTAATCAAGGAAGAGGAACAGATACTTCTTATCCTTCGTGTAATTTACTCAAGAGCCTTTGGTGAGAAATTTTGATCAGGAGCCCATGCTTGCTCAGAAAACAACAAAACATTCAATACAATGGAGAAACCTACAGACTTTTAAAGCTTCTTCGTTGCTTTGTGACATTTTGGCTGATATTAATAAAAGCAATAATGCACTCTGGAATTGCAGTAATTATTAATACATTGAAAAATGAAGAGCAGAGCTACATATCATGGGGGAAAAAACCTCTCAGCAATGAGGAAACGTGTCACAAATTAAATTGGGAAAATAGAGAAGAAATGTGGCCATGGGGTTAGCCTATTTTTCAAAATCAACAAGAATCCTCAATTTATATCAAAAGCCAGTTTCAGTTCCATCAAATGGAATAAATAAAAAAGTCACAAGTCACTGTCATTTGAATACTGCTAGCACACTTCTCCACAACTTGGGTCCCATTTGGTGTATCAGACCACAATTCCCATTATCCCCAGCTGGAATGGATTTCAAATGGAAGAAACACAAGGATGAATAAAACTCAGTTAAATTCTCTGTCCTTCATAGATCTTAAAATGTCCTTATCTTGCACTATTGTATCCCTGAGTCGCTTCTGATTGGGCGGAAAATATAGTCAAAATGTTTGAATGCAGGTGATATTTATATTTTATAAGTGTATGTAATTCTAATCTGTTTCAGGTTTAGCAAAGCTGAATCACTTCTTGCTCCAGGCTTTTCTTTGCTCTTTAATGGATTATTTACTAAAGTTAGAAAATAGGTCCAATGAGTTGAAGATATTTAAACAGAAAACCAATTAACGCAAAACAACCACTGTCTTTGAAGTAACATTCAGAGAAAGAAAGGAAAAAAGAAAATGGTGCAAGTCAGAGGTGAAATCCAGCAGGTTCTGGAGAACTGGTAGCGGAAATTCATCCTCCTAATCATCTTTGTAGCTCTTCTCTGCACTCTTTCCAGTCTCTCAACATCTTTTTTTATGTCATGGTAACCAAAACTGAGCGCAGTATTCCAAGTGTGGTCTTAGCAAGGCATTATCAAGCGTTACTAAGACTTCAGGTGATCTTGATATTAAAAAGGTGAAAGGTTTCTCTGTTCATGCAGTCTAGGACTGCATGGCGGAGGGAAAGCCATTTCATCAACTGACAAGTGACATTAATCTCCATTTGTGGAATGGCAATTGCACCATATGGATCAAATGGCCCTCTGCATTCTTAACAAAAAGCAAGAAAAGCGATTTTTGTTGTTCCTGAAGTCCATGAGATGTCCTCCTTCCCGCCTTCCTTTTCGGCCATCTGTATCCGCCTGCCTGTCTTAAAAATCAAGAGTCGGACTGGAATTTCCTTCACATGGAATCCAATTGTTTGCTTTGTGCAACAGCTGAGGTTTTTCACTGAATTATTGCCTGATGAAAGGGGCTGGAAAATGCCCTTGAAGAACTTACATTTCCACAATTTTCTTGCCTTCAGCAAATCTTCTTCCATCACCTCATTAGCAAAAACTAGGAAGATGCAAAGAAATCTGGTATGTGCTGTTTGGGCTGGCGTGAGCAAACTTCCAGCTGGTGGTATATATTTTGTGTTTTTATTAGAATCCTAGTCTATCAAAGGAAGCCAAATGGGGGAAATGCTATAAACAGAGCAAGTTTCTGCCTTTTGTTCCTGTAGAAATAATTATCATAATAGTAATTTTTAAAAAGATACTGGCTGTTGCCTCTGGAATAGAAATCGACACTTATCTTTGGAACTTTTCAGTTTTCTAGGGGCAGGATCCTTGAATAGCATTATCAGTTAGCAGTGAGCAGAGAAATTCTCTTAAATTCTTTTTTCAATTCCATTTTAATTTGGATTGATAAAAAGCAGAAAAACCACGGAGATATTCTCCTCAGGGGTGGAATGGGAAATTCTTGCTAAGAAGTCTCTCTCTCTCTCTCTCTCTCTCTCTCTCTCTCTCTCTCTCTCTCCCCCTCCCCCTCCCCCTCCCCCTCTCTCCCTCTCTCTCTCTCTCTCAGCTCAACCTACCTCACAGGATTGTTGTGGAAAAAACAGGAGGAAGGAGTACTAGATATGTTTGCTGCCTTGAGTTATTTGTAAAAATATAGGTGGTCCCCAACTTATAACCTCAACTGAGAGCAGAATTCCTGCTGCTAAGCAAGGCAGTTGTTAAGGGAGTCGTGTCTGATTTTATGACCTTTATTGCCACAGTTGTTAAGGGAAACGCTACAATTGTTAAGTGAATCATGAGGTCCTTAAACAAATCCAGCTTTCCCCACTGACCTCAGAAACTGGTGGGAAGTTTGCAAATGGCAATCACATGACTCCGGGATACTGCAACCATTGTAAATAGATGCTGGTTGCCAAGCACCTGAATTTTGATCATGTGACTGTGGGGATGCTACAATGGACATTTAAGTGCAAGGACCGGTCACAAGGCACTTTTTTCAGTGCCATTACGACTTCAAACAGTCACTAAACAAACGGTTGCAAGTTGAAGAATGCCTATAGGCAGGGGTGGGCTGTTGGGGGTTTGCAGGGGTTCGGGAGAACCTCTAGCTAAGATTCTGTGCAGTTCAGAGACCCCCCAAATCCCACTCCTGGCTGAACCCCCAAATCCCACCCCGCCCTGCCCCTCCCAGGAGTCCCCACATGGCCCATTTTGGATGCAGGTAAGTGGAGTGTGAGTGCGGAGGCTTGGGGAGGGCGAAAAACGGGCCTACTGGAAGTTCAGAAAGGCCTGTTTCCGGCCTCCAGAGGGCCTCCGGAGCCTGGGGAGGCTGTTTTCGTCCCCCCGGAGGCTCGAGAAAATCCTCCAGTGCCCGGGGAGGGCAAAAACACTCCCCCTCCCTCGCTGTGATGCAGGAGGCCGACTAGGCCACGCCCACTACGGCCACGCCCACACAGCAACGGGCAGAGAACCCCTTGCTAAAGTTTTTGAAGCCCACCCCTGCCAATAGGGATGGCTATCAATACATAAATATTTGTGAAAGTTGCGTTTTTCATCATATAGTCCTCTCACCAATACTTCCAAGAGTTCCCATTCAACAGAAAAGGTATTACTCGAGAACGTCTCTTGTGGGTCTTTTTCTAAGAAATAAACAACCGTCACAGCTAAAGAGGAACCTTGCTCTCGGAAGGGACAAAAATGGAGAAGTTCTCCTTCCGTCAGAGAAACTCAGAGAACGTATCTACCCAGTTCTCCAGTCACAAAATTGTTGGGGAATTTTGATCAGCCATTTGGGCATAGCTCCCGTGACAGCTTAATATGGAAGCTGTCCTTTTAGAAAAACCGAAATGGGGAAGCTTTTGCTAACCTACTGAACGTTGCTGACACGAGCCCAAGGAAACTCGTATGCTTCTGTTCTAAGACAAGAACTTTTTTCAACTGTGGTCCTCTTCATGCCTGATGGGTCTCACCCCACTATCTCAGAGACGCAACTGTTGCCCTTGCAGATATAGATTTTGCTGGTAAAAGGCCAGCAGCAATACAAAATAAATACTTTGTAATAAATGTTTGTTTATTAAATGTATTCCGTTTATTATTTTTACAAACAGCTCAAGACGGGGAAGATATTCAACGCATCTTTCTCCTCCTATTGTCCCCATGACAACAGGCCTGTGAGGTGGGTTGGGCTGAGGATGAATGACAAGGTTACCCAGTTAGCTTTCATGGCTAAGGCGGGACTAGAATTCACAGTCTTCCGCTCTCTAGTCTGGTGCCTTAACCTCTGGGCCAAGATATCCTTTCACAAGATTTCCTACACATGAAAGTTTGGTCCTGTAATTGGCAGGACACTTTTGAAAGAATAAACAATGCCCAACAAAGAAATGGGCAACGCCCGTACGAGAGCTACATTTATTTATCACAGTTAACAATGTCTCCTTTCTGCGTGTTAAAAATTGTATTTCAGCAGCAATTTCTGAGTGCTCGGCATGCTACTCCCAAGCTTCTTCAGCCCCAGAGTTTGTGCGGTTCCGTTTTAAGGAAATGCAGAGTTTTGCAAAACGAACAATATTTTAGAAATGAAGGAGTGGGAGTGATGTTGGAGTTGGAGTTAGTTGTCCTTCAAATCCATAAATGGAAGCTGCACAGAAGATGCTCATGAACTAAGATCAGGAATAATAGTTACAGGTAGCCCTCAATTTACAACCGGTCACTTAGCAACCATTTGAAGTTATGACAGACTCAAAAGGGGACTTACGATCTGGATTTAAAATGAAAATAGTCAGGTCCTGTCTGCAGTCATGTGGCCGAACTTCAGGAGCTTGGCAATACTCAAACCTTCCATTATGGTTGTATGTCGAGAACAGGGGTGAAATGCTCCCGATTCGGCCCGGATCGCTCGATCCGGTAGCGATGGTGGTGGGTGGTTTGGAGAACCGGTAGGAGAAATCCCTGCCCCTCCCACATGCCCAGCTGAGCCATGGGATCATCAGAGGCTTTTTTTTTTTTACTTTTAAAAGCATTTTTTCTACAAATGCTTTTAAAAGTAAAAAAACCCGCCTCTGATGATCGCATGGCTCAGCTGGGATTGTCAGAGCCTTTTAAAAGCATTTTTCTCCTCGGCCGAAGAGGTTGTAAAAAAAAATGCTTTTAAAAGAAAAAAAAAAGTTGGCCTTGCCCACCTAGTCAATTACCCCCCACCAAGCTACGCCCACAGAACTGGCAGTAACAAATTTTACATTTCATCACTGGTTGAGAACTATTTACCTAGGGCAGTGTTGGTGAACCTTTGCGAACCTGTGCCAAAATGGGAGCACACACAGGGGAACGCCAGATACTGGAAGACCAGCTCTCTGGTGCTCCCGTGCGGGAGTCCCGGAAACCGGAAGCTCAGCTTCCCGGCAAGCACATCAGGGGTGAAATGCTCTGAATTCTGCTACCAGTTCGCTTCACTACTGCTTTGCTTTGTGAATGCATGTGCGGTGTGCGCCAAATATGCGCTTCGCACATGCATGCACAGTGCACACAAAATGCGCTCTTTGCACACATGCGCACTGCAGGTGCTACCACGCAGCGCTGAAAAAGAAGGATTAAGAAGCCTTTTCTGAGTCTTCAAAGGTAAGTAGAAGGGGGGAGGGGGGGCAATTGTGCCGCGGAATTTAGATTTGCTGCTTTCCTGCTTTCTAGCAAATATAAATCGCCCAGCACAGCTGATCGTCAGAAATACCAGTTCGCCCAAACTGGTAGCATTTATGACTACTGGTTTTTGCGAACCGGTCCGAACCGGTAGCATTTCATCCCTGGCACACATGTGCACCAGGGAGATGCTCTTCTGGTTTCCGGTTCTCCCGCAGTCCCTCTTTGCAGTTATCTAATTCTCTCCATTTCCTACCAATCAGTTAAAACTGAAGAAGCTTCTCGGATGAGAGGCGAAATGTTTTCAAAGGAAAAAAGTCAAGAAAGTCCAGTTGCTTTTTGGAAAAAGCACCTTTTGGACAATTATGAGCAGATACTGAGAATCTACATAGACAAGAAATCAAGACACTGAAAAGCATGAGTGACATGCTGGTTGGTGTCTGATGCTTCCCATGTACATTTTTAATCTTCCAAAACAAAGCAAAGGTAAAGGACTAGCACATATGTGCGAGGCTCCCTCGCACATATGTGCTAGTCGTTCCCGACTCTAGGGGGCAGTCCTCATCTCCGTTTCAAAGCCAAAGAGCCAGCGCTGTCCGAAGACGTCTCCGTGGTCATATGGCTGGCATGACTAAACACCAAAGGCGCACGGAACGCTGTTACCTTCCCACCAAAAGTGGTCCCTATTTTTCTACTTGCATTTTTTATGTGCTTTCGAACTGCTAGGTTGGCAAAAGCTGGGACAAGTAATGGGAGCTCGCCCCGTTATGCAGCACTAGGGATTCGATCCGTTGAACTGCCGACCTTTCAATCGACAAGCTCAGCGTCTTAGCCACTCAGCCACCGCGTCCCCTTTCTAAACAAAGCAAAACAAAATGCTAAATAAGGACCAATCCATGCAACGTTTTACTTGGAATTTTTCTGTCCTTAAGTTTAAGGCTTTTAAAGTTTTGAAACTGGAATCAGGGGTTGCCCTGCTGCAACCCACACCTCTTGGTTGCCACACCTCCTAGATCAGGTTACAGATTGACTGGAGATACGAGGAATGAATGTGGTTTACCAAACCACCTTTGCAAACTCCAACCTCAACCGCTAAAATCAGCAGTGTGGTTTGATACGGAAATTATTATTTATTTGTATCCCGCCTTTATTATTTTTTACAAATAACTCAAACCTATCCAATACGCCTTCCTCTTCCTTCCTACAACAACCACCCTGTGAGGTAAATTGGGCCGAGAGAGAGAATCATTCTATGCAGGTTCTCTTATCAGGGATTTGGGAAACGTTCAGGGAATTGAGACAGATTGTATATATACAATCTGATATTCTTAATTTTCTGGGTATATTAGGAAGCTAACTGTATAACCTCAGCCTTGCATTCCATATTTCAGGCTGGGTAGAGTAACCCACCTCACAGGGTTGTTGTTAAGGAAAATAAAAGGAAAGAGTATTGTGTATGTTCTCCTTGAGTTATTTATAAATATAATAAAAGGCAGGATACCAATCAATTAACCAATAAATAAAATACTGATTATATTTATAACCTTCCAGCACTCTGTCATTTTATATCTCCACAGCTTTTATTTGTAAAAGATCAGCCCCATCTTTTACCTGTATTTTTCCCCCCGTAATTTTCAGGGCTATTCTATTGTGACCTTTTCTGTTTAAATAAAATTTGATTCTGTTTATCTGTGGTGAGGCTGGCCATCTCCCAGGAACGGAGAAAAGGCTGACACCTCTAGTCACTAAAGTTTACACTACATGTTCAGTTTACACTACTGAATTTATTTATTTATTGAAATTATTTCCCTTATTCTTAATTTACGGATTTTTTTAATTGCCATAAAAGCAGCATGACTCATGGCGGACGTATCTTTCTCATTCATTGAAGTTAGGGAAGAAATACCCAAATTTTCTGGCTTTGCAGACCGAGGGGGGGGGGGGGGCGGGAAGGAGAGGGGATCGTTCCACACGAGTGGCTGGCAAGCGTGTGCGCACACAGCTCCATTTGCACAAGTGGCATGCACATGCACAAATGGAGCATGTGTGCATGCACTCACTGCTCGCACACATGGGGATGCATGTGTGCGCTCACCCGCCATTTCCGCGGCCCGGTTGCAAACTGCTCATGGCTCACTAGTGGACTGTGACTCAGAGGTTGGGGATTTCTGGGTTAGGGGATGGACAATAAATGATGTGCTCCTACAAGATAAATGGGAAGCACGTGGTTGCTATCCCAAAATTGGGACAACAATGGGAAGACCTAAAAACTTTCTAGAAAAGGAGGTTTGAAACCCTTCCATCATATGGGCTCAGCCACTTTCACTATGTAGGCTTAGCATGCTTTAAGGCAGTGGTGGCAAACCTTTTACTCACCGAGTGCCGAACAAGTATGCGCTTTGGGCGCTTTGCGCATGTGTGTGCTACCTGCTCTAACACACGGCTCCTCCCGCGTGGTGCATGCAACTGCACTATTTGCACATGCACAGCTTTTGCGCGTGCCCCCATGCGCAATCACACCACATTCACGCACACAATGCACGCACATGAATGCCATCTATGCATGCTCACGCTGCACACAAGTACTCTCACACGCATGCGCAAATGCACACGCATGCACTGGAGAGCTCTGAAGACCAGCTGGGTCCCCTGAATTGCACGCATGCACACCGGAGGCCCGAACACCAGCTGGGGCACGCACGCATGCGCAGCTGCAGTTGAGTTGAGTGACAGCTCGCGTGCCTGGAAAAGGGCTCTGCGTGCCACCTTGGGCACACTGCAATAGGTTCGCCATCACGGCTTTAAGAGATTGCGGGGGTGGGGGGGGAATCTTTCCCCTCCCTCAAAAAAAAAATCAGGAAAAACTTAAGAATTCAGGCCCCATATACTTATTGCAGCCCTTGGCTTCCCAGATTATAATTCTGGCCACTTAAAATTTGCCTGCCACTTTGCAAAATTAATGGAGAAATCAACATGCAGTAAACTTGCAATTTCCCAATTTTGCATTGTAGTCCTCAACTTAAAACAACCACCACTCTAAAAAAACCCTGCATCTAACATTTATATTTTGGGATAAAACCTATCAAGCAACATCTATATGAATCATTATATTTGGATTCCTTTTATTATACATGGCATGCACAGACACGCTAACAATGCTGGTGCAAGGCAACAAAAACCTTAATTGGTTTAACCAGCATTATATAGGCATCCTTTTCCTTATCCCCCAAGATACAGACATCCCAAAGAAAAAGAAAGGAGGGCAGGGAAGGGGAGAGAGAGGAAAGAAAAAAAACAGATAAAAGCAATTTTGCAAAGTAGGATAATGGCTATGCATAACAGAACTGTACCATAAGCCCAACAACAAAGCCAGGGTAATTCAGATTCATAAAGGCTTTTCCCAATCTCTAAACGGAGAACAAAAGGCTTGAGCAATTAAGAGAGCCTTGCACAGTGTCATGATACAGCTGAACAACTTTGCACAGCCTAAACTCTGGGGCTACTGCACATGGTTTTCATTCTGAATTGGTCTTTGGGCACTCCCTTATAACAAAGCAATTCCATCCAATTTCTATTTAGCTAGAAATAAGCCCCAATCCGCTAAAACCTCTGAGTAACTTCTGAAAAGATTACGTCTCTTTGGAGTGGGAGGCTTGGCATCTAATAGATCTGGTTCCTCATTATCTCCTTTTAACATTTTTTTTTCAACTTCCTATTCTCATGTACTGTTCCAAGAATTCCCTCATCCTCTTCCATTCAGTCAGCTCAAACCCTGTTAGTTCTAAGTAGAGTAGAATAGAATAACAGAGTTGGAAGGGACCTTGGAGGTCTTCTAGTCCAACCCCCTGCCCAGGCAGGAAACCCTACACCACTTCAGACAAATGGTTATCCAACATCTTCTTAAAAATTTCCAGTGTTGGAGCATTCACAACTTCTGCAGGCAAGTTGTTCCACTTATTAATTGTTCTAACTGCCAGGAAATTTCTCCTTAGTTCTAAATTGCTTCTCTCCTTGATTAGTTTCCACCCATTGCTTCTTGTCCTACTCTCAGGTGCTTTGAAGAATAGTTTGACTCCCTCTTCTTTGTGACAACCCCTGAGGTACTGGAACACTGCTATCATGTCTCCCCTAGTCCTTCTCTTCATTAAACTAGACATACCCAGTTCCTGCAACCGTTCTTCATATATTTTAGGCTCCAGTTCCCTAATCATCTTTGTTGCTCTTCTCTGCACTCTTTCTAGAGTCTCCACATCTTTTTTACATCGTGGCGACCAAAACTGAATGCAGTATTCAGTTTTGGTCACCACGATGTAAAAAAAGTCCTCACGACATCAGCCAAATATTCTCATATCTTATTAGTTTCTTATGAAAATTTCCATGGCTGTCCAACTCATACACAGTGATTCTGGGAGACTTACAGAAATAAAACCCTTTAAATAAAGCCCAGTGAACCCCCACACACTCACCTTGGTGACAAAAATCAAATAAACCACTTGATAGGCTCCATATCATCTTGGGGTCCCCAGACCTGCTGGCAAAATCATATTTTCAGGGCCTTTCAAAAGAGGTTCGGGGGGGAGGGGGGGGAAGAGAATTGTATCTCCAATGAAATGATGTTCCACAGGAAGGGAGCCACCACAGAGAAGGCCCTTCTTCTTGGTCCCATAACACAGGAAATTCAGGCATTAATGTTGTTGTTGTTGTTGTATTTATGATCCACTTCAAATAATTCCCTGACTAGAGTACAGGTACTGTGTTTCCCTGAAAATAAGACCTGGTCTTAAATTATTTTTTGCTCCAAAAGTTGCATTAGGGCTTATTTTCTGATTAGGTCTTATTTTCAGGGAAATACAGTACTAATTGTGTCCGTCTGGCTGATGATCTTAACTGGGGCTTATTTTTGGGGTAGGGCTTATATTATAAGCATCCTGAAAAATCATGCTAGGGCTTATTTTTTCCAGTTGGGTCTTATTTTCAGGGAAACAGGTAGTCCTCGACTTACAAGAGTTCATTTAGTGACCCCTCAAAATTACAATGTCACTGAAAAAAGTGACTTATGCCATTTCTCCAGGGACCATTGCACCATCCCCAAGGTCACATGATCAAAATTCAGATGTTTGGCAACTGACTCATATTTATGACAGTTGCAGTGTGTCAAGGGTGACAGTTGCAGCGATACTCTTTTGCGACCTTCTGACAAGCAAAGTCAATGGGGAAGCCAGTTTCACTTAACAATCACGTTACTAATTTACCAACTGCAGTGATTCACCTAAGAACAGGGACAAGAAAAGTCGTAAAATGGAACAAAACTCACTTAACGAATGTTTCGCTTAGCAACAGAAATTTTGGGCTCAATTGTGGTCGTTACTTGAGGACCACCTGTATTGTTTTCTGCAGACCCGAGAATCTACCAAGGAAAAAAGCACACCTCCACCAACACTGATGGAGCAAGCTATTGTATATAAAGAGGGAACAAAACCCACATTTTACCAGCACTGATGATGTTACCAGTTGGGTAATAAAACATCTTCAGGCGAACAACCAAGCTCAGAAAGCACCAAACACTCCACAACTCAACCCTGCATATATTCTCTTCTATTCGAAATTTTAATATTTTGAACTAATCATTGCCATAAAACTTATTTCATATGATCGTTTAGAGCAGGGGTAGTCAACCTTTTTATACCTACCGCCCACTTTTGTATCTCTGTTAATAGTAAAATTTTCCAGCCGCTCACTGGTTCCACAGTAATGGTGATTTATAAAGTAGGGACAAAACCCCTTCCACCCGCCATGAAAGCTGGAACGCCCACTAGTGGGCGGTAGGGACCAGATTGACTACCACTGGTATAGAGCCTTCTTTATGAGATAGATTAAAATTAATAAATAGACCTTTTAAATAAATTTTAATTTTAAAAAGTTTCTTTTTTCCTATAATATGTGGAATAAGATTAATCCTTAAGTGATTTTTGAAATCCAGCAAGCTTTAGCTTGTAACTTGTACACTGATTTTGTCAAGCGCGGGAAAATCAGGAAGTCCAGGCACTTCAAGTGAATATATAGGTTTATTGTATGCTAATGCTCTCTACAAGAATCTGAACTGCAAACAGGTCATAGCAAATTGTGGTAGATAAGAGTCAATGGAATTCAAGGTCCCTTGGACTTAGGTCTCTTGTGGGCGCAAAGGGACTCGAGACTGATGACGCATTAGACCCCTCCCTCAGGTTCAACCTGGTCATCTGCTACAGATCTATTTTTAAAAGAGCTTATTATCTTATTAACAAATAAAATAACACATTAGATTATTTTATTCACAGGGAAAATATTTTAGATCATGATGAAATACATCCATTGTTTCAAAATTTGTTTAGTATGTCCTTGTTTTGTTTATCTATTTAGGTGTATTCCCTTCCCTCCCTTCCTTTATTTTGAAAAGTAAAATCACATTATGAAAATTACTTGTTGCATTTATATTCTTCCTGCTTTCTGAGAATGAACTCACAAGCCAAAAGCCTGGGACAGACTGACCCATTTACCAGGCCTATTTAAATATTTGAAAAAGCAACCGAAATAAACATGAGCCTTAGAATAAAATAGTAGCACATAGCACAGAGCCAAAACAGGGCAAGTAACATTTGTAACACAGAGTTCCTGAATAAATTTAGCTTTATATTCTTTCTTTTTATTCACAGAACTTTGTTTTAAAAGGGCAATTCAAATGGCTTAACAATTCTGAGTTTTTCTAGACAACCAGGTTTTCAGTCACTCACATTATCTAACTGTATTTTGAACTGTACTTATTTTCAGTGGTGCATTTAGATCGATAAATCTACAATGCTTCCAGAAAACCAACAGCCAATCAGCACTAACTCTTCCTGTGCAAGTGCTGAACCCAGAAAGCTATCACCCAATCAGAGTTCAACAAGTGTCTCAATCAACATGTATCAATTTTAACAATGTGGAAATACCGTAATGGTGAAGGTGCCAAACTAGGTGCAAGGATGCTAAAGTTCAAATTCATCCTCAGCCACAAAAGCTCAGGCTTTTTCCTCAGCTCTAACCAACAATATAAGATGGTGGTCACTTAAACCATGTTAATGTTTAAGTTTAATGTTTAAGTGGAAGATCACTTAAACATGATCACTCATGTTTAAGTCATCGTATACTAGAACTCCCAGGTCCCTCTCAAAAACAGTAACCATGAGAGGGACCTGGGAGTCCTAGTGGACGATCACTTAAACACGAGCCAGCCAGTGGTGGGTTTCAAAATTTTTTTTACTACCGGTTTCTGTGGGTGTGGCTTGGTGTGCATGGCGTGACAGGGGAAGGATACTGTAAAATCTCCATTCCCAACCCACTCCAGGAGAAGGTTACTGCAAAATCTCCATTTCCTCCCGATCAGCTGGGACTCGGGAGGTTGAGAATAGATGGGGGTGGAGCCAGTCAGAGGTGGTATTTACTGGTTCTCCGAACTACTCAAAATTTCCGCTACCAGTTCTCCAGAACTGGTCAGAACCTCCTGAAACCCACCTCTGGAGCCAGAAGTGTAGCAGCCAACCCTGGACACACCCATCCCCTCCCCCCAGGTCAGATACAACCATGATGCGGCCCTCAATGAAATCAAGTTTGACACCCCTTCTACAGAGGGATAAAAGCCAATGAAACTAATTGAATCTGGACATTTTGTGATTTTTACTGAATTATCCCATTTCTCTCTTTTGCTATTCCCTCAAAATATTTCCCTTCCAGGCTAATTGCAACGGAAATAATCCTTGCAAAGATGTGGAAATCTCAAACCAAGTTTAAAGAATTTAACCCAGGAGCTTCTTAACCTGATAAAACGAACATTAAGAATCTAGCACATACTATATGAAAATTCTATGTAATGGAAAACAAGTACAGGATGTGGGCAATCAATTGCCTGTGCTCTTAAAACAGGTCAGAAAATAAGAGATTCTATCCTTCTGAAATTTGCTAACCATGATTCACTCGGCGAGAATTACAATATAATGTTCTGTTAGAGGTAAATCTATTCAAACAAGGCAGAACAGGCTAGGCAAAGATTAAACGGAAGAGATTATTTGTAGCTCGAGATTAAATTGTGTGGCCCTTGGTCCTCTCTGAGCTTGGTAATTTTCCCACATATATTTTATTCCCAAACTAGGTAGTGCACTGATGATGTTACCTAGTTTGGTTATGAAATGTCTGCTAGAAAACCATCAAGCTCCGAGAGTACCAAGGACCCCAAAGATTAAACCATATGATTAAAGTGGGAAAAAATGTCCACTTCAGTTTACATTGAGTCACTAAATTCAGAAGCACTGCATGATAAAACTGATCTTCCAGCTTTTTCTACTTGTAATGCATAAATCACAAACACACAAGCACACACAAAAATGTGTGTGATGTATGTCTTTGCCGCTCCCAGCCATCTTGATTGAAAGTTACTTCCTCTTCTTGTTTGCTTTTAGTCATTCTCCAGAATTGCAGCTACCTTTTCTACCTGTACACTAACATTATGGAAACTTTGTAGAATAATATATGTTATGTTCTATTGTTGTTGGTGGTGTGCTTCAAAAGCACTGTTTTAAACTCTGAGACTTTATCATTTCACAGTTCAAAGAAATTCTTAGTAGATTTTTTTACAGAAATGTTAACTTTGGTTCAACACATATAGGAGTTGTACTGTACAACCAATCAATCTTTTATTATGGTTATAAGCCACAATTAAAAATTAAAACATTAAAATAAAATAAAACAAAACAGAACAAGACATCATAGTTTATTATAGTTAATGGGGAGATACTTGATAGGCGGCCAAAGTCAGCCTAATTTTACTGACAGTAGACCAGAATTTAATTACATTCAAAGAAACTGCATCATACTGATCCAATAATAACAGTTGTACATAAAAGAGACAGAATTTCCTGGGTATTTTATTTATTTATTAGATTCTCGCCCCCCCTCCCCATTATTTTACAAGTAATTCAAGGGAGTGAATATATATAATACTCCTTCTTCCTCCTACTTTCCCCACAACAACAATCTGTGAAGTAAGTTGAGCTGACAGAAAATGGCTGGCTCAAAGTCACCCAGCCAGGTTTCATGCCTAAAGTGGCACTAGAATTCACATCCTCCTGGTTTCTAGGCCAGCACCTTAATCACTTTTTTTTAACCAGATAGAGAGTTATAAAATGAGTCCATGAATGCTTGTAGAGAACGGGTGTCAAACTCGCGAACTTTTTCCCCTTCACGGAATTGGGGTGGACATGGCCTGTGCGTCACACATCCGGCCTGCAGGCCGCCAGTTTGACACCCCTGCTGTAGAGGGTACATTATAACAGGACATGGTCTGTCCTGTCAATGCCCCTTGTCCACAAGAAATTATACATAATTTTCAGGTAGTCCTCTACTTACAACAGTGAATGTCTGAGGTTACGTCACTGAAAAAAGTGACTTATGATCGTTTTTCACATTTATGACCATTGTAGCATCCCCATTGGTCTCGTGATCAAAATTTGGAGGCTTGGCAACGGATTCATATTTATGACGGTTGCAGTGTCCCAAAGTCATGTGAATACCTTTTGCGACCGTCTGACCAGCAAAGTCAAAGGGGAAGCTAATTTATTTAACAACTGCAGCGAACTGTGGCAAGAAAGATTGTAAAATGGGGCAAAGCTCACTTAACAGTTGTCTCACATAGCAATAGAAATATTCGGCACAATTCAGAGGTGGTATTCAGTAGGTTCTGACCAGTTCTGGAGAACCAGTAGTGGAAATTTTGAGTAGTTCGGAGAACCGGTAAATACCACCTCTGACTGGCTCCGCCCCCATCTATTCTCAGCCTCCCAAGCCCCAGCTGATCGGGAGGAAATGGGGATTTTGAAGTATCCTTCCCCTGGAGTGGGGTGGAAATGGAGATTTTACAGTATCCTTCCCCTGCCACACCCACCAAGCCACGCCCACCAAGCCACACCACACCCACCAAGCCACACCCACAGAACCGGTAGTAAAAAAAATGGAATCCCACCACTGGCACAATTGTGGTCGTAAGTCGACCTGTATCACTGCTTCTTTGCTTTGCATTTGAGATTATGCTCACGCTTTTAAAAACCCACTTTTGCTGTCCTAAAAGCTAGAAACTTTTGCATACGCGCACACACACACACGACACTCTTTTTTAAAGTATTTTGTTAAGGACACAACAAGCCATTTCTTTGCTTCCCAGGATTAATTATAGAACTGAGACACCTATAAAATCCTGCATATAATTTACTTTTGCAACAGAAGGAGTGTACTTGATTCTGCCTTTGGGTAACATATGTCGGACAGAAGTAAGAAATGCCTTCTATGCAGTCTCATAAGTGCACATACCATAAGAGTCACTGGTCATGAGAATTTGCTTCAAGGGTGCTTAAGAGCACAGGACAGCCTGTGAGAGGGGATAAAATGTCCTTTGTAAAAGGAAAGCTAATTCCAGACACGCACTGCAGACAATTGAGAGTCATTTAAAGGAGGAGGAAGAGAAGAAAAAAATAGTAACTCAAATATCTCCTTTCACCAGAGCGGGGAAAATAATTGAAATCTAAAATGTTCATGCAGAGAAACTGAATTTAAGGGATGTTTTGGGGTTTCCAAGAACGTGGAAGGGGCTTCAGACATACACAGATCTTGGATCCTTCAGAGATTTGAGAGTTAAATTTAGATTATATTTCAGAAAGGAATAAAAACACTTGGAACTGTCAGTGTTTGCTTTACCCCTGACTTCATAAATCATAAGAACTTGTCAGTCCTGTTCCGTCCCTCCATTTTTATGATGAAGCATACACCAAGGTAGGCAATCATTTCAGACTGGGGTATATTTGGTGGGCTGGGGCAGCGGTCACCAACTGGTGGTCTGTGGACCATTGGTGGCCCGCGAGAAAATTTTGGCGGTTCGCAGAAAAATTATTTGCATTTTTTATATTGCACTAAATCAGGGGTCCTCAAACCTCGGCCCCTGGGACAGATACGTGCAATGACCGTTTATGTTGCTGCAGAGAGTCTCCCCCTTCGGGGTCTTTTTGTGTGGGTTGGAGGGGGACAGAAATTCCAATTTGGAGTCTGCTTCAGCCTCCTGGTGTGGGGCTTTGGGTGAAAGCTGGAGGAAAGTGCCGCTGGTGGCGAAGAGCCAGAGGGCCTTGTTCCAGTGGGACTGCATCATGGCCTGGAACTGGCTGACCATCTCAGCCCGCTGAGCCTCCAGGCGCTGGTACCTGGCTTTGCATTCCCGCAGGTCTTCCCTCTGCTTGGAAATCCTATGCTCGTAGACCTCAGTGTGGTGCTTCTGCTGAGCCTCCTTCTCGGTCGGATCGAATTTGAACTGAGCTGTTTTGCCATCTCTTTCTCGTGGTGGCTGCTTAGCTCCAACAACTGCTTCCTGTTGGGGTCCTAAGGAGCCCGGGCAGGGAGACGAAGAGTTGGCCACGCCCACCCAGTCACATGACCACCTAGCCACGCCCATCCAGCCAATCATTAGGCAGATTATATTAGTGATCCGCGGGATTTAAAATTATGAATTTAGTGGTCCCTGAGGTCCAAAAGGTTGGTGATCCCTGGGCTAGGGCACCACCTATCTATTAGTTGGCTGCATTGGCAGACATAGCAGCCCTGTTATTAACAGGGCCCTGTTATTAACATTAGCTGCCTGCAATTATTGCAGGTTCAAATCTCACCAAGGCTCAAGGTTGACTCAGCCTTCCATCCTTTCTAAGGTAGGTAAATTGAGGACCCAGTTTGTGGGGACAATAAGCTGACTTTGTATAAATATACAAAAGTATGAAGGCTATTGCTTAGCGCATTGTAAGCCGCCCTGAGTCTCTGGAGAAGGGCGGCATATAAATCAAATTTGTTTAAAAAAATTATATCACCTCGGTGAGTGGAAAGTGGAACCAGTGAACCTGAAAGCTCTCTAACATTTTAGGTGAGTCTTTCGGGTGGCCCCAAAGCAAAAGGTTTGATTCGTGAAACAGGCTTTTTGCTTTGGCGCACGCTAGCTTCTTGCCAATTTTTTTTTTCCTTAAAAATAATTTGAAGGGATCTGTTTAAGTAGTCAGATAAGACAAAGCACTTGGTGGACCCCAAAGATGATAAGACTGGGGGATGATGAGAATTATATCTCAAGGGCACCAGGTATGGGAAAACATTTTTTTAATCTGTTACTTTAGAAGTTTTTAACCACTTAAAAGTTACTGCAAAGAGGTCAGTAAGAGGGTAAGGAATATTTCAATCATAAATCCAATTTGCATTAATCAAAAATTTTCTCTCTGCATTTAATGTTATGGCTCATTTCCTAGTAATTGAGAATAGGATTTTCCTCCCGCAAAAGCATGCACATATACCTTATATATATATATATATATATATATATATATATACACACACACATACATAATATAGTTAGATTATGTGTGTGTTACTTCAGATACAATAGCCCATACAACACTTGCTTGATTCTCATGGATAGACAACGACAGCTGCTTAGTACTTGAATTTAAAAACCTAAAGTGTGTGTGTCTCTGTGTTAGAAACATTCTTCTTTTGCTAATTATGGGATGAAAGGAAAATAGAAAAAAACAGAGCTCCTAGCATGAACAACTGCATAAAAATTAAATCAATCATGGAGAAAAATGAATAATAAATTCACTTTATAAATTAACTTGAAGGGAAGAGTCTCTTTTTTTTCTCCTTCCACCATCCCATTAGATAAAGGAAAAAATAAAGTCATTATTAGAAACCTGTTAGAAGCTCCTTTACAGCAATTTTCTCCCAATTGAAGCTTTTCAACAGCACTTCTGGATATGTAATGACTCCAAAACTTATAATTTCTGACAATTATAGTTGGAGTGAACTTTCAAGGAAACAGAACGTATTTCTGTTCCTCTATAGATTTCTGTACAGATTTGCATATGACAATTCTGAATGGTTATCATTGGGTTAAAATGAAAGATGGCCGATCAATAAATTAAAAATAATAATAACCGTTCATATGCCAATAACAAACATACAGAATCAATCTGTGTATAGCTGATTAACCATGGGGCTGGTTAGCTCCCCGAAGACCCTCTCACCACCTTTTAATTTTGAATCTAGCGATCCTTGCCTCAGTTTTAAATTTTTACATTCAGTTTTATGTTTTTCACCTTTTGTTTATACACCGCCTAGAGTTCCTCTGAGAGGGAGAGGGAGGGTTTTTAAATGTAATAAACAAACAACAACAAAAATGAGCCCAAGACAGAATCAGAAATATAACAGTATATATAAGGCTAACCTGTTAGTCACAAGAAACTCTTTGTAATAGAGTACAAAGGTACTACAAGTTCATTTCATGCTAGCTATATACAAAAATCTGACCTACTAATGGTCAAAGCAAAATGGCATAGAGAAGAGTCAACGGAATTCAAAGGGGTGGTGGGACTTAGTTCTCTTGTGGGAGCACATCAATTCCAAACTGTTGGTCTATTTGACTCCTCCCGCAGGCTCAGCCTGGTCACCTCTTACACAACCCCAGTGATTCATATAACCTTTACAAAACAGGGTCATTCAACATTTCATCCAATTCCAAGACCCCAATTTTCAAGATCTGATGAAAGGCTTTAAAAAGGTTTGACCATCCAAATCCTGGGAGATGTGATCCTCCACAAGGGTGACTTATTCATTTGATAGGACCGTCTCCCATTTGATCTCATTTTGATTCCATATCGACAGCTTCGTTAATATACCTTTGGAGAAATGATTTAGAGTTGTGAATAAACTGTGAATTGTATGCTACAGAACTGGAGTTCATGATTATATGAAGAATTATGTGACATAAATAAATGAATGAGTAAATAAATTACCATAAAATATATGTTACCATGGAAAGACAGTGCCACACCAGATTTATACTCTCTGATTATGTGTGTTTGTTCTCTGCTTATGAACGGTTATCATTCATTCATTCATTTAAACAATTTCCATGTAATGGAAAGAAGTATCAATATTACTCCATATGGCACTTAATTCAGGGCTTAAAAACGGAACTATTTTTGCATCTGTGATTTTTTTTTCTTTTTACTGTTTTTGTTTTCTGTTTGCTCTTTTGGAGGGGTTCTTTTTATTTTTATTTTTTGATTTATATGCCACCCTTCTCCGGAGACTCAGGGCGGCTTACAATGCGTTAAGCAATAGCCTGTATATTAAATCAATCAATAAAAAAAAAATAAGCAAGGCTTTTATGAATTTTTTGTTACTCTTCCTTAATCTCTGTTCTAGAAACACACATGCTTGAATCTTCTGATTGTTTTAGATTTTGCCTTTAGAACAGCTTGTTAAGTCTGCATTACTATTAATCTTTTCATCGTTCCTATCACCCATCTCCTCCCACTTATGACTGTATGACTGTAACCTTGTTGCTGGTATTCTTAAGATTTATATTGACTGTTTCTCTCTGACTATCATTAAGTGTTGTACCTTATGATTCTTGACGAATGTATCTTTTCTTTTATGTATACCAAGAGCGTATGCATCAAGACAAATTCCTTCTGTGTCCAATTACACTTGGCCAATAAAGAATTCTATTCTATTCTAAAAAAAAATTGATGCTACGCTCACTAATGTAAAAGTAGCTTTACATTTTAAAAGTACTTGAAAAGTGTTTTTCCCCCCCAACTACTTTTCCTCTCAATTTTGCAGAGTGGGCTTAAAAATCTGCACATGCACTTTGCAGAAAAGGTACAACCGTTGTTACAAGTACTGTATATGGTTTGGTCAATTATACTCAATCAGTTTTCTCATACTGTACAAAACAGATAGTAGGGACCGCCTACTACCACAAACAGCCTCCCACCGACCGATACGGTCTCATAGAGAGGGGCTCCTCCAGGTGCTGTCGGCCAAACAGTGTCGGCTGGTGGTCCCCAGGGGGAGGGCCTTCTCTGTGGGGGCACCCACTATCTGGAATGAGCTCCCCCTGGAGATACAGAGGTTCCCGGATCTGCGCACTTTCCGCTGTGCGCTTAAGACCCTCCCATTTCAGACCCTCCTATTTCGGTCTGGCCTAACCTTCTCCCCTTTTCTTTTAAACTCTTTTAAATTGAAAATTTTAATCTGCTTTTAAATTATTGGATTCTTAATTGTCTCGGGCTAAACTATTTTATTTATGTTTTAACTTTTGTATCTATGTATTTTATTCTGTGCCTGTTCACCGCCCTGAGTCCTTCCGGAGTAGGGCGGTATATAAATCTAAATAAATGAAATGAAATGAAATGAAATGAAATGAATGAAATTACAGGGCTAAACCAACCCAGAGCTCACAAGCCAAATGCAACCCTTAAGAAACTTTTATGTGGCCCATCACAACTTATCAGAAATTGCCGTGAGAAAACCTCACGGGTTGCAGTGATTCCAAAGCGCATGGTAAGGTCCTAGAGATTGTGCTGAATTCCAAACATACCACACAAACAGAACAATTTAAAACAGAATCTGTGAGTAAGCCTGTGGAAGGATAACAAGGCTTATACGTAATCTCCATGCTTGTATGAATTTTACTGTTGCTTTAGCATCCTTAAATGGCTGCATATGGATTAAAAGCCAGGACAGATCAATCAGCTCAAAGTATGCTGATGTTTAGGATATCTGTCCCATCTAACGTTTTAAGACAAAGAGAAAACGTGTAAAATAAATCACTCAAACCAACTGATCCACAAGGTTATCCTGAATTTCTTATATATTCCTATCACTGTTAAATAAAGATAACTACAGTGGGTAAACAGAGATGGACTTATTACCCTGAGTAAGATTATGTTCTTCAGGAATTCATATAAAAATTCCAGCATTCTGCAAAAGATCATAGGCAAAGCTGTAATTTGTAACACTTTCCCATCTATGTATTTGTTTATCCGTATATAAAAAGCAAGGGTTATTTTGGAGATGGCTTGTTTGATATATTAAAACACAAGTATGAGATGGACTGCAAAAAAGAAATATCAAATCAGATGATTCACTTACTTTTGTTGATGCATTTTATTTTAAAAGTGAATACAAGAATCTAGTCCTTTTGAGGTCTCATAATAAGCTTAAATAGCGTTCCAACAATTCTAGCCAATGTTATGTTTCTCTCTGCTTGTCACCACTCAGTGATGATTTATTATTCAAGTATATTCCATTAAAATATGAAAGATGATACAACAATAAAACACTAAAAACTATGATTATTTTTCTATCGTTTAGATTTTTCATTAAGGCACCACAAAAGCTCCTCATAATGTTTTATCTGACTTTTTTCCCTCCTACTTTCAAAAAGCCAGTTTTGGGGTTTTTTTAAATGGCTAATCTGGAAATATGCTGTGTTTTAGAGGCAAAAGACAGATCATCTGAAATCTTAATCCACAATCAGGAGAGCCACAAAACACGATCATTTTTATGCTCTACTGTGCACCCAGCTGAATTCCAGAGCACCTGAAACATCTGAGTGTCTATGAGAACAGCCCCAAGATGATTGCAGTACAGGTAGTCCTCAACCTACGACCACAACTGAGCCCACAATTTTTCATTTCTAAGCAAGACAGTTGTTAACTGAGCTTTGCTCCAGCTTGCGACCTTTCTTTCCAAATTGTTCAGTGAATTGCTGCCGTTGCTAAGTTAGTAACAAGATGAAGTGAATCTGGATTCCCCGTTGACTTCGCTCGCCAGAAAGTGATAAAAGCTGTTCTTATGAACCCAGGGCACTGCAACGCTCATCAATACATGCCAGTTGCCAATCGCCCAAATTTTGATCATGTTACCATGGAGATGCTGCAACAATCTAAGCATGAAAAATAGGGCTAAGTCACTTGTAACCGGTCACTAAACAAATGGTGGCAAATCAAGGACTACCTAAAGGTAAAGGTTCGCTTCGCACATATGTGCTAGTGATTCCCGACTCTAGGGGGCGGTGCCCATCTCCGTTTCAAAGCCAAAGAGCCAGCACTGTCTGAAGACGTCTCCGTGGTCATGTGGCCGGCATGACTAAATGCCAAAGGCGCACGGAACGCTGTTACCTTCTCACCAAAGGTGATCCCTATTTTTCTACTTGCATTTTTTACATGCTTTCGAACTGCTAGGTTGGCAGAAGCTGGGACAAGTAACAGGAGCTCACCCCATTACGCAGCACTAGGGATTCGAACTGCTGAACTGCTGACTTTTTGATCGATAAGCTCAGTGTCTTAGCCACTGAGCCACCGCATCGTCGTCGTCGCCCCCCCCCCCTCCGGTCTACCACACAAAGCCAAGATGTGGTCCTCTGCTTTTTCAGAAAACGTTGCACACTTTAGTTGAACAAAGCAGTCATTGTAGTAGTCCCAAAGATTTTTTTTTTTTGAAAAGGCCAACTGGGCTTTGTTTTTCCTTGAAGAGGTTTCCCTTCTCATTCAAGACGCTTCTTCCGTTCTGACTGCTTCTTGGATGAGAAGGGAAACCTCTTCAAGGAAAAACAAAGTCCAGTTGGCCTTTTGAAAAAGAACTTTTGGGACAGCTACGACCTGGATAACTGAGAATCTCCATCGACAGTCATTGTAGTGCATGAAATAGATGCTCTGACCTAGGCTTCCCGAGAGCATGAAGCAGACTCCTTATCCCGACAAAAACCCCTTTTTATTAAGTTACTGTGAATTCCTCTCATTCACATCCAGCAAAGTCTTTCAAGGGAGAATTCCTTCCACAGACCTTATCTGGCTTGGAGAGCTGCCAGGCCGACATCTTCAAAATTTGGAAAGAAATCTCTGAGAGTCACGAACCAATTAAGCGAACTAATTGTCTCCTGCAAACTCAACTCCCCTTTCGCTGCTCTTTTATTCCCTCTGGGAGGGGCCATTCATCGTCCACTTGTGGCCTTACTCCCAAGTCGACCCTTGTTCTTTAGCTGTTCCCTTCGTCTGGCAACTCTGTGCATGCGCGCACTGGGAACAGGCTCCAGCTGTTTGTCTGCCTCACTGATGTCTGACTCCAAAGGCAGCTGATAACTGGCATATGGCCCTGGCTCCCTCTCTGCCTCCGACGCAGAGCCCTCATCAGAGCCTTTCCCAGACTCCAGGATTGGCCCATGTTCCTCCCCAACCTCCTCACTGTCCGAATCAGCTGTCAGCTCCACTGGCGGGCCACAACAATAGGGAACTTAACAATGTGAAGTGGTATGGCTGGCAGAGGAAGAAAAGCCTCTTAGAAATAAGCAAACTACTGGAGAATTGCAGTGATTTGAAGTGGCTGCATTTTTAAAAAGTTGGTCCTATAAGGCGGCCGGGGGGGGGGGGAACTGAGCTGTGCAGGTAGTCCTTGACTTACAACCATTTGTTTAACGCCATTCAAAGTTACAACAGCACTGAAAAAAAAGTGACTCATGACCAGTTCTCCCGCTTAATGACGGTTGCAGCATTCCCAACAATTACGTGATCGAAGTCAGATGCTTGGTCACCAGGATGTGTTTACAATGGTTGCAGCATCCTGGGATTATCATTTACAACTTTCCTAGGGAGTATCTGACCAGCAAAATCCATGATTCGCTTAACAACTGGAGTAATTCGCTTAACAGCCATGGCCAAAAAAAAAAAAAAAGATCATAAAATGTAGCACAACTCATTCAACAACTGCCTTGCTTAGCAATGAAAATTTTGGCCTCAATTGTGGTCGTAAATCAAGGACCGTCTATATTTGCAGAATGGATTTCCATGGGAAATGCTGGATTTGAATTGGGCCTCCAAGTCGTAGTCCAACATCTTAATCTCTAGCGCTCTACATGGGGCTTCCCTTGAGGAGCACCCGGAGGCTCCAACTGGTCCAGAATGCAGCCGCACGGGTGATAATGGGGGCGACATGGAGCTCCCATGTAACACCTCTCCTGTGCGAGCTGCACTGGCTTCCGGTGGTCTTCTGGGTGCCCTTCAAGGTATTGGTTCTCATCTTTAAAGCGCTCCATGGTTTAGGGCCCAGGTACTTACGAGACCACCTTCTACCACCCATAACCTCCCACCGACCAATACGCTCCCACAGAGAGGGTCTTCTCAGGGTGCCATCGATCAAGCAATGTCGACTGGTGACCCCCAGGGGGAGAGCCTTCTCTGTGGGGGCACCCGCCCTCTGGAACGAGCTACCCCCAGGGATACGATTGATCCTGGACCGCCGTACTTTCCACCGGGCTCTGAAGACTTTCTTCTTCTAGCAAGCCGGGCTGGCTTAACATTTTTTTATCTGTTTTATGGGGAAGGGGTTTTAAATTGGGGTAGCCAAACGAATTTAATTATGTTTTATATTATTTTAATTTTCATACTGTATGTATTTTAATTCTGGCTGTTCACCGCCCTGAGTCCCCCTGGGAGAAGGGCGGTATACAAATTTAATAAATTCAATTCAATTCAATTCAGGGAGAGGGAAATGTGATTAAAAAGTCCTGGGTGTTTGAAATGCAGCAGTGTGTGTTAAGTAATTAATTGGAGGACACACACATACAGGTGTGCAGGTGTGCATTCTCAGAGCCATCAGGAGGAGGAACACACACGTCATCTATTCCCTGGGAATATAATTTAAAACAGGCCTTTCTAAACCACTACCAACCACAGTTTTGTATGTTTTACCAAGCAAAGAGAGATAAGAGGATTAACATAACGATGGCGTTCTTAGAGAAAAAAAAACTTCACAAATCCGGATAATGTCTCCACGTTGATATAAACGCATCATGGAAGTGTAGGGTGAGACAAAGATCCTACAGGCTCACCAGATAAATTTGCTCGTATCTGCTCTGGGCTGGATGCCAGACGGGTAGAGTCCGTGTTGGTGAGTGAGGTGGCGCCTTTTCTTGTAATCTAGGATTTCTTTAGTTTTGTGGAACTCAAAAAAAAAAATGAAGAGCTCTCGGCACTCTGGATTTTTCTACACCTCCGAGTTGCTAGTTGAGACATGAGAAAGATCTGGGACATTATCAATACAGGTAGCCCTCGACCTATGACAACTGACCCCAAAATTTCTGTTGTTAAGTGAGACATTTGTTAAGTGAATTTTGCCCCATTTTACGACCTTTCTTGCCACAGTTATTAAGTGAATCCCTGCAGTTGTTAAGTTAGTAACATGGATGTTAAGTGAACCTAGCTTTCCTGTTGCTTGTCAGAAGGTCGCAAAAGGGAATCACCTCACCCTAGGACACTGCGACGGTCATAAGTATGAGTCAGTTGCCAAGCATCTCAATTTTGATCACGTGACAATGGGGATGCTGCAACGGTCATGTGAAAAATGGTCATAAGTGACTGTTATCAGTGCTGCTGTAACTTCAAACGGACTCTAAAAGAACTGTTGTAAGTTGAGGACGACCTGTATTTCTTTCAAGAAGATGTCAGTAGTGGTGACAGGGTGTAATAACTTTTGCCTGGTCTCCAACTTTCCTCTATTAGGGAAGTGTCAGGGGCAAGTAACCAAAGCCACACATGAATAGCTAAACTCAGCTCCTTTATTGTCTACCACCTAGGTTACAAAATTCTCTCCAGACTGCTTGCCTTCCCCTGGGAGCGACCAGATAAGGCTTGGGGGTGGTCAAGCTTATTCCGCTTGCAGCTGCACAACAACTCCAAGCTAGGTCCTCGCTTGGCCCCACCTTCCAAACTAGCTGAGAGTTTCCCCACAGGGTGGCTGTAGAGAAGGTGACAGGGAATTGATTACAAAGGATCCTAGATGGAAGATATTATCTAGATTCTTTTCAGTCAGGATTCATGAGGCAGATTTTGCGCTGATTGTCTTTTGAATGCCTTCATCAGGAGTCAGATATGAGCAAGCCTTCAACTCAATAACATTGACTACAGTAGCTTTCTGGACTGCCCACAAAGATGGGGGCACTGTTCTGTGGTGGTTTCTCTTCTCTGAGTAGATGCTTCCAGAGGTCATAAGGGAAGATGCTCAAGTCCATACAAACTACAGACTATGCTTTTCCATGAAACAACTGGGAGAAGTCATACGTTGGTTTGAGGTGAGATGTTAACAGACTGGGGGATGCGATGGCTCAAAGGTTAAAGATGCTGAACTTGTCAGCTGGAAAGCAGGCAGCCCGGGTTCAAGACCTGAGCACTGTGCGATAGGGTGAGGTCCAGTTCTTGCGTCAGCTCCTGCCCACCTAGCAGTTCAAAAGCTTGCAAATGCAAGTAGATAAACAGGTACCACTCTGATGGGAAGGTAACGGCATTCTATGCGCCTTTGGCATATAGTCATGCTGGCCGCATGACCACAGAAGCTGGACAAAACTGGACAGGGGAAACGTTTACCTCTGTCAACAAACTAAGCCAGAGATGCTCTGGAAGCCCAGAATCATTATTTGGAAGCCAAAAGGATCTAGATGGAGAACAGATCTACCCCAAAATGATTCAGGTGGAGTACATCAGGTAATGCTTTATCAGAGCCGAATCTATGGAGGACTTGTTGAAATACATGGACAGCAGAACAGAGAATATAGACTTTTCCATGGTAGCCTTCACCCTCTGAAGTCCTTTCTCCCCACATTCATCTGCAGCTCCCATCTGTCTTGCATTTCAGAAGCAAGCAAAAACTTCCAGTGAGCCTTCACCCCTTCTTGATTTGATTATGAACAGCCATTGTGGACATTTCAGATTAGATGACCGATTATATGAATTGTTCTGAATGCTTTGGTTCTGACGTTGGTAATTATTTTTCTTACGTTGCCGCGCATCGCCCAGAATCCCTTAGGACAGCAGCATGTTAGAAAGACTGTTAAATAAACAAATAAATATGCACTAGACAAGTTATAAAACAAAACAATGTTTAAAGCCACAGCACATTTGCTTTATGGGGATATTTCGGCACAAAAGCTAAGAGCTGTGTATTTGGATAGTCTTCCAAGTTATTTGTCTTAAGATCTGCTAGATGGACATAAATCTCCCATTCTTTAGGGAGAAAGAACATTTCTAGGCCTCCCACGTCTTTTCTTGCAAGTTCAGGTCAGGTCTTCAGAAAATGATGGGTACTTATTCACTGATCCCAGTGGTGTGAAAACTGTAAAGATCAACATTTTTTTTCCCAGGAAATACACAGGGCCCGAAAGGAAACCCCAACATCTGTTGTTATATTCAAGAAGAGCTTGCTTGCTCATAGCCCTTGGTTGCAAAAATAAGAATTATGACTACCCGTCCTGAGGCCAAAATCCTCTTCATAACCATTCACACATTTATCTGTTTAAAAGATGTATTTGGATGTCTACCTTTAAATACCTATGACTAGGTATTTAAAATGTATTTATTTGTTCAACTTATTAGCCGCTTATCTCGCTGTAGGGCAACTCTGGGTGTGCAGCTAACGAGTAGTCTGACTTGGTCGCTCAATGGTGAGACATTGGTGAAGTGGGCACAGCACCACCTGCGTTTTCTGTGTCACATACATCTTCCTTCCCCTGTCCTTACCACTTTCTATAGAGGGGCGATCAAGAGCATCCTGTCCTATTGCATTACAGTCTTGTTTGGAAGCATTACTGCTTCGGACAGGAAGGCGGTGCAGAGAGTGGTGAGGAGGACAGAAAAGATTATTGGTAGTTCACTCCCTTCCATCCAGGACATGGCACATAAGCGATGGTTGAGCCAGGATCCGCAGGATTGTCTGGGACGCTACACATCCTCTTCACGATCTGTTTTCCTTGCTACCTTCTGAGAGGAGGCTTCGTGGTATCCGAAGCAGAACATCCAGATTCCGCCAGAGTTTTGTTCAACCTATAGTATCAACCTTGTGAACCAGGGGTGAAATCCAGCAGGTTCTGGAGAACCGGTAGCGGAAATTTTGCGCAGTTCAGAGAACCGGCAAATGCCACCTCTGGCTGGCCCCAGAGTGGGGTGGAAATGGAGATTTTGCAATATCCTTCCCCTGCCACGCCCACCAAGCCACGCCCACAGAACCGGTAGTAAAAAAATTGGATTTCACCACTGTTGTGAACTCTCAATTTTCCTCTTTCAGCTACGTACTCAAGATGGACAGTGATTAATATTTATATGTATTTATATGTTAGGACAGTGATGGCTAACCTTTTTGCCATCGTGTGCCAAAAGCAATGGGGAGCATGGGGGGATCGAGCGTGCACGTGCCCACACCCATAATTCAATGCACCCCGCCTCCATGCATGCACTTGCGACCCCCCCGTGCGACCCCGCTTTTGGCAGGTGATGGCACGGTGGGCCCAGTAGGCCCATTTTTTGCCCTCCCCAGGCTCCAGAGGCTTTCTCGGAGCCTGGGGAGGGTGAAAACGGCCTTCCCCACTCCCCCGGAGGCCCTCTGGAGGCCAGAAACGGCCTGTTTCCTGACTTCCAGTGGGCCCGAAAGGCCCAAAAGTCAGCTGGCCAGTGCATGCGTGCAGGCTGGAGCTGATCTAGGGCAATGCTCATGTGCCCACAGATATGGCTCCGCGTGCCACTTGTGGCACGCATGCCATAGGTTCGCCATCACGGTGTTAGGATGTAGGTATACACATATGTATGTATATAGCATGTTTATATGTGTGTTGTTATGTGTACACTTTTGAGAGCAGGCAACAGAAATTCATTTTTAATGTGTGCCAGAGTGGCTACAGGAAAAAAAATGACAATAAAGATGATTCTCATCTTATCTTATCTTATTTTATCTTATCTTGGCAGCTTACAATAAAAACAGAGAAATGAAAAGAAGTGTAAATATAACAGTAGCAAAGTAATGGAACAATTGAATAAAAAACTCCTTTTACGACCCTATAATCCCTTAATTAGGGGTAGAATCAGGGTGAATGGATGGAGCAGAGCACTTACTGGCCAGATGCCCTTCCTGACACCACGCGGACTTCACAGCAGATATTTTTTTCTTGGCGCCCTAAGAGAGAAATATCTGCCGCTACCTAGGATTGAATTCTCAACCTTCCAAGTGGGGGCAAGCACCTTCACCACTAGGCCACTAGGCCGCACTCAATGGAATAAACAATGAAAAGGAAACAATGAGAATACAATGATATGAGTGGGCGGCGAAGCAGGGAGCGAGGTGGGGAGCTGGGTACAAATACTGGTATGAATATTGGGTAAAGACTCAGAATGGCAAGTTTGAAGGAATAACATGGGGCAAAAGACTAATTCTTTGCCCCTTGATGAAGCTTCTTCAGGAAATGAGAAGGAGACAGTGTTAAAGGAACTTGCATTCCCATGAATTCAAGCTTTATTTCCAAAGCAAGTGAAAAGCTTTGGAACCCATAATCCAAATAAGAATCATAGCAGGGATGTGTGAAGGGAATAAACTCATGCAAATTCTGCAGTCCAGATGTGCTTTTTAATGCCATTAAATCAGGGGTAAAATCCAGCAGGTTCTGGAGAACCAGTAGCAGAAATGTTGAGCAGTTCGGAGAATCGGCAGCAGAAATTTTGAGTAGTTCGGAGAACTGGTAAATACCACCTCTGGCTGGCCCCAGCGGGGTGGAAATGGAGATTTTGCAGTATCCTTCCCCTGCCATACCCACCAAGCCACGCCCACCAAGCCACGCCCACAGAACCGGTAGAAAAATTTGGATTTCACCACTGCATTAAATCCACATTGCTAATGGCCCGATTGGGAGTGGATCTGGAGTTATTTTCTGCAATCTGGCAGCTTCAAGACACATAATAAGAAAACTCTTAAAAGGTTAAGAAAGAAAATTGAGTATTTCAAAACATGACAAACTTACTGAACAACTCAGTCTTATATTGTAAAAAGAGTTGCTCTCTGATTAAGCCATTTGGGAGAAATTCACCAAGCTCCCGCCAAAATGAATTCACTAAGTTAAAATTTTCCTCATGCAGTTCCCAAGATTCTGTATCTTACTCACTTCCTTTTTGTCTGATATTAAATCCAATTAAACTCTGTGTGAATCTTGCTTGCTTACTCAGACATTTCAATTTAGGAGCTCGATTTACATTGTTCCAGCAGGGAATCTGAAAGTTGACTCTCAAGGTATCTGAAGATGGTCACCAAGTTGGTTTATTATCCTGGACAAGCCCTGATGAAATGAATTGGAATTGGAGAAATGCATAATGGAGCTTGCTTCAACAAGACTGCCACTAGTTTCGCCCAGAGTTGGTTCTTCCAGCCAGAACAAATCTATTCCTGACATGAGTAGACACGACCCGTGGAAAGAATGTGGCAGTCTGTGCTCGAAGTTTATTTTATTCATGAAGAATGTTTAATTTGGAATCCCACATTTTCATCTTTGCCTATCCATCAAGACCCAAAGGTGCTTTTCCAAAAAGCAACTGGACTTTCTTGGTTTTTCCCTTGAAAATGTTTCACTTCTCATCCAAGAAGCTTCAGGAATTGGTTATGTCTAGTCTCGGGAAAAGAAGAATTAGGGCCAACACGAGAGCAGTGTTCCAATATATGAGGAGCTGCCACAAAAAAGAGGAGTGTCAACCTATTCTCCAAAGCATCTGAAGGCAGAACAAGAAACAATGGATGGAAACTAATCAAGGAGAGAAACAACCTAGAACTAAGGAGAAACTTCCTGACAGTGAGAACAATAAATCATTGAAATGGCTTGCATTCAGAAGTTGTGGGTGCACCATCACTGTAGGTTTTTAAAAAGAGACTGGACAAGTATTTGTCCGAAATGGTACAGGCCCTTTACCCATGATGGCGAACCTATGGCATGTGTGCCAAAAGTTGCATGCAGTGCCCTCTTTGTGGGCATGCCAGCCGTCGCCCTGGCTCAGGTCTGCTGTGCAAGCACACGCACCTCTCACCGGCCAGCTGGTCTTCGGGTCTCTACCACACATGCGCGGGAGGCAGGGCGTATACAGGGAGGCCATTTGTGCATACGGGGGCCCCCATGTGCATGTGGTGATGGAGTGCATGGGGGTACGCACACATGCATGGGGGCGGGGCACATGCGGGGTGGGTGTGCGTGCATGTGCAGGGCACATGCAGGGAGCCGCTTGTGGGGGCACATATGGGGGTGTACGACTGCACCGGGGGCAGGGTGCATGCAAAGGGTGCATACGTGAGGGTGGGGCACGTGAGGCGTATGCACACATTGCATTTTGGGGGTTTGGGCACGCACACGTGCATTTGCACATGTGAGCTTTGGACACTCGGTCCAGAAAAGGTTAGCCATCACTACCCTGTGCTTGAGCAGGGGGCTGGACTGGAAGACTTCCAAGGTCCCTTCCAAATCTGTTATTGTAGCCCATGTGTGAGAGAGAAGAGAGAGAGGGTGGGCACAGCCAGCTTGACGTAATTCATGTCGGGGCACCTGTGATGGACCAAGTGCTCGGCCAGAGAAAACGGGCTCCGGAGCTCTGTTTTCAGCTGCAACGGCCTCTTGCAACCCTCTGCCAGTGAAAACGGAGCTCGGGAGAGCTAGATGCAACCCTCTAGAGCTCTGGTTTCACTGGCAGAGGCACTGTGGGCCAGTGCTTCACAGTTTCCAAACCTAAGTATCCCGCAGACCGCATCTGGCCCCCGAGCCTTGAGTTTGACACCGTGCCCTATACCATTCCAGACAAATGGTTGTCCAATCTCTTCTTAAATCTCTCCAGTGTTGGAGCATCCCCAACTTCTGGAGGCAAGTCGTTCCACTGATTAATTGTTCTAATTGTCAGGAAAGTTCTCCTTAATTCTAGGTCCTTGATTAGTTTCCATCCATTGCTTCTTGTCCTGTCTTAGGATGCTTTGGAGACCAGGTCGATCCCCTCTTCTTTGTGGCGGAGGGTTTGGTGGACACACTGCTGTTCACAGACCCCATGCTTAGGTATATTACGTGAAGTAGATTTAAACCTTCTGATTTTTAAAGTCGCACAAGAGGTCCAGTGGCTTCAGCCCCCAGAGCTAGTAAGTTCTCAAAATATCACAACCTCTCCCCGAGACCAAGCGGACTGTTCTCAGATCTTTCACCAAGGTCAGAGGTCTAACAGCAGTTTGCATCAGATCTTGTACAGCTAATCTCACTGCACTGCAGGCATAGTACACAGTCATTGCTTTTTTCACTGAACAAGGAAAAGGTATCATGAAAACAAGTAATGTACTGGCACAGTGGTTGGTGGGCTCACTTGGTCCTGTCAATTATTTTCTCTTCTAATCAGGGAAATCTTTCCGCTGGATTCATCCACCAAGTTTTAACTCCGTGGAACATTTTTTAATATGCACCACTGCGGGAGACCCGTTTTAGGGAAAAGAATGATATAACCGCACGGATACCAAATTTCCCACCTACTGCAACGGGAAGAACGCTCCCAGTGTAGGGTTTGAAACTCCCCCCCCTTCCTTTGTCCATTCTATAAGAAAAACATTGCTTTTCCTTCAGTCACATAAGAGCATTACAAAACAGCTTTAGCAGAGTTGTCACTCCCTCTCCCCGATATCCAGCAAATCTAAAAAAAAAAAAAAATGCTGGGAAAGAATTTCATATTTTGCAAAGCTCATTTTCATAAGAAGAAAACTCTCCTGTTTTCCAACTTGGCTCATTCAAAATTTGTACCCTGCACAGGTTTTTGGGCCATCCAAGGAAAGTGCAAACCATTCATACAATGAGGTTTCCTTCCAAACTAGGTTAAGAATTTTTTAAACCATATCACGACAGTCAGAAAATGGCTACTCCAGAAGGGAAAATCTTATTTCTTCACAAAATGGCTGGTCAAAAAAATAAAAAAATAAAAATCAATCAGAAAGTGAAACTGGTTAGTGGTTCCTTACCACCTTCTAATTTACAGCTTCAAACTCACCTTTACAGGTAATCTAAATAAATTATCTAAAGAAATAAAAATAATCCTTGATTTATGACCACAATTGAGCCTAAAATTTTCATTGCTAAGCAAGACAGTGGTTAAGTGAGTTTTGCCCCATTTTATGACCTTTCAGTTGTTAAACAAATCATTGCCATTGTTAAGTGAATCATGGAGTCATTCAGCCAATCTGGCTTCCCCACTAACTTGGCTCATCAGAAGCCGGCTTAGAAATGGCAATGACATGATCAAAGAACACTGCAACTGTCATAAATATGAACCAGTTGCCAAACATCTGAATTTTGAGGACATAACCATGGGGATGCTGCAAGGGTCCTAAATGTAAAAATTGGCATAAGTCACTTTTTTCAGTGCTGTTGTAACTTTGAACAATCACTAAATGAATGGTTATAAATTGAGACCTACCTGTACAATTTTTCAAAGGTTAAGCGGGCACCTTTCCAATGAAAGCAGTACGATGCAACCACAAGTCATATTTATCGTCAAAGAATGATAAAAATCCTTAGTGTGGCCCATAGGCATTTCTGTAAATAAATATGATAGAACTGGGAGTTTTGCTCTGCAACATACCTGCTGTCTATTTATTAATTGAGTTGAAATGAGAAGATTTTTTTTTAAAAAAAAACTAAAGTGCCCAAGTAGTCCCTGTTACATTTGAATTTTAAAAAACCTGAGTGTGTAGGAACCTCAAAGCACCAAATTAATGAATGTAGGACAATTAGCCATCAATGATCGATAACCTGAAAAATGAAACATGATTTTTAACAATATTTGTCTTTATAGCATTTTTTTATAAAAACCAAGCATTTATAATCTTGCACTTCTAAGTTAGCCCTTCTAAATTAACTCTTACTACTCCCAAATTATAAAACCAAAATGAGGTTCTCCTAGCAAATTGAGCAAAAAAACTTTGCTCAATTTTTTCTGTTTACTTAGTTGATACGATTTTTTAAAAGAAAAGCTAAAAATTCAGAAGAGCCCTGGTCCACAGTCCACTCAATCCTAGGTGCTTTGGTTGCAATTGCAATTTCAAGAGAAGGCCTGGCCAGTATGGGGGACACCAGGCACCATAACTCTAAACTATGATTTACACAAAAAGCCTTAAGCCAGAGCATGGCTTGTTCCCCACTTCATTTACCCATCTGCCCCCTTCAGCTGTTATAAAAAAATGATTAATGCAGGCATATGAAAGGGGAAATGTTATTTATATTGGGTAGGGAAAGAAGGATAATTTTTGCAATGCTGGGATATTTTAATTCACCCTGAGTCCGAATATTAAATTGCATAGTTTACAGATGACAGTATGGGATTTTTCTTGAGGCACCTGAGTTAAGGATGGCAATTCTGTAGCGACAGCTGCAGAGACACAAAACAGGTTATTCCTCTGCCTTATCATAGGAAGAGAGCTGTGTTGGTTTGTGATACTTCACAATCAAGAGTCTCGTAACACCTTGTGAAGTGAACGGCAGCATTAGTAAAATGTGTTAATTGGAAAACTTCAGATTTTACTTTTTGGGAATAACAGCCCTGGGGCACTTTCAACCAATCGACATCAAAGATTCTGGGCCCCAAAAATATGAGGTAAAAATTACTCCAGAGAGCCTGATTGATTGATTGATTGATTGATTGATTGATTAAATGTTTAGGCTACCCATCTCCCCTATAAGACGACTGGGCGGCTCACAGATTATAAAAAGACAAAGAGAAAAATAATTTCAATATTAAAACTATGCAATCAAAATTTTAAGGTTGTTCTTGATTTGCAATCATTCATTTAGTGACCGTTCGAAGTTACAATGCCACCAAAGAAGTGATTTGTGACCGTTTTTCACAATTACGACCATTGCGGCATCCCCACAGTCACATGATCAAAATTCAAACGTGTGGCAACTGGCATGTATTTATGACGGTTGCAGGGTCGGGTGGATCGCCTTTTGCGATCTTCTGACAAGCAAAGTCAATGGGGAAGCCACTTGACAACCACGTTACTAAGTTAACTAAGTTAACAACGGCAGTAATTCACTTAATCATAGTGGCAAGAAAGCTCGCAAAATGGAGCAAAACAACGGTCTTGCTTAGCAATGGAAATGTTGGGCTCAATTGTAGTCATAAGTCAAGGATTAAAGGTAAAGGTTCCCCTCACACATATGTGCTAGTTGTTCCTGACTCTAGGGGATGGTGCTCATCTCCGTTTCAAAGCCGAAGAGCCAGCGCTGTCCGAAGAAGTCTCCGTGGTCATGTGGCCGGCAGGATTAAATGCCGAAGGCGCACGGAATGCTGTTACCTTCCCACCAAAGGTGGTCCCTATTTTTCTACTTGCATTTTTTACGTGCTTTCGAACTGCTAGGTTGGCAGAAGCTGGGACAAGTAACAGGAGCTCGCCGCGTTACACGGCACTAGGGATTCGAACTGCTGAACTGCCGACCTTTCGATCGACAAGCTCAGCATCTTAGCCACTGAGCCACCGCATCCCCTAGTCGAGGATTACCTGTATAGAAAGAAACAAGGACTAAGAGACAGATGGCAGAGGAATGAGATCTTCTTTCTTATCAATCACCACCCAACAAAGCCAAGTATTAATACCCTTCCAGAAGGCCAAAAGGGGGACGGGGGCAGTTCTCACCTCGGGGCCACAGCAGAAAAGGCTCTTCCCCTTGATCCTGCCCACCAGAAATCCTTAGCAGACAGTATCCGTACCATGCCTTTTCCGCTAGCATAAGTGAGGTGGGGGTTAGTCCCACTGGGGTCATAGGGCTCCTCAGATACCGTGGACCCATGCCATATTTATTTATATTTAATATTATGTTTTCATGCCTGTATGGAAACTGCTTGCAGAGAATGAATGATTTAATTTCTTCCTACCCAATTGCCTTATTAAAATATTCATATCCTACACTTCTACCTGAGGAAGGCTTTAGGGTGACCTAGGTAAGCTCCTTTTAAAAAAGAAAATCTTTAAAGCAGTACAAAAATGTTAATCAGCAAGGACCTTCCTTTAGATACTTGCTGACTTAATCTTTCCCCACTGTACTTATGAAGGATGGGTAGTTCAGAATTGACCAGCATAGTCCCACATAAAAGCTATTCTATGACTATACTGCAACTCCCCAAAAGACTGTTTTGGGAGAGCAGCCACAAAATACTCTCAAATGTCTTCATGTTATTTTTTTTTTAACTTTTCTTTTTTAAATGAGAGTGAATGGATAGCATACCTCGAGCATTTAGGGCTGTGAGCCAAGCTGTCCCATATCGCATAGAGCCTTTTCCTGAAAACAATTTAATGACCTTAAATTTTAAAAATCCACTAGTTTTCAGTGGGGACTAAAGCTAAGTGAATTTACAGGGTCCTGAAATTTTACTGTAATCGGTTGCTTTATTCGTTCTTAGCCTTGCAGAGTTTTTTTTCCTCGCAAACCGCTGTGATTCTTAACAGTTATTTTACCTTTTTGATTTATAGCCTGCCTTCCTATCCAGAATATATGCAAATGAGTTCAAGTAAACAACAAGCAGAGGAACAAACCCATAGGATCCGTTTTATTTATTTATTAAATATTTTTTCTATAATACCTCAACCAAAAACAACTCTTGGCAATTACACAGGTAAAAAAAATAGATTGAACAGAAAAAAAATAGGACAGAAGGAAGAGTACAGGAGCTGGCAAAATGTTACATAAATGAGGATGGCTATGTTGAATCTTAACAGAATAATAGATTGGAAGAGACCTTGGAGTTCTTATAGTCCAATCTCCTGCTCAAGCAAGATATATATACCATTCCAGAAAAGTGACCATCCAGCCTCTTCTTAATAGCCTCCGGTGATGGAGAACCTGCAATTTTTGAAAGCAAGCTTCTTGAAATCTTGAATTAAATCTTGAAATCTTGAATTAAATCTTGAACTGTCTATGGAGATTCTCAATCATCCAAGTCATGGTTGTCCCAATGGTGCTTTTTTCAAGAAGCAAGTGGACTTTCTGGTTTTTCTTCGAAGATGTTTTGCTTCTCCTCCAAGAAGCTTCTCCAGAAACCAGAAAGCCCAGTTGCCTCTTGAAAAAGCACCTTTGGGATAAATCTTGACGGTTTACAACAGGTTTTCCGAAATGATATTTGACTTCCTGATTATGGACCATTAGAGGTTATGGTGGCATACCCCAGATACGCCACCCAAAACCTTTTCTTTTAATCATCACATCCCCGTGTTTAAGCAATGCGGTTCTATGACCTCTCTCCCATTTTATTTTGGTGGTATCAAAGCTAAATCCTTATGCTAAATTCCAGAAGAGAAAGGTGTCTTCCCTCAAGCTAATCTTACCTCATAAAACAGGGATGTTAAAACCAAGGACTGCGGGCTGGATCTGGCCTGTGGGTGCTTAGATCTGACCCACGGGGCCACCCTGGAAACAGCAAAGGACCAGCCCGTGGGTACCTCTGCCAGCAAAAACGGAGCCCTCTTCGCTGGCAGAGTGCTGCAGGAGGCCGTCGCAGAAATCCCCCAGCCCTGCTCAGGCCATCACAGGTGCCCCTCACACAAGCATGTCAAACTGGTCACGCACCCCCCACCCCGAGATTAATCACAACCCCGATGCGGCCCTCAATGAAACAGAGTTTGACACCCCTGTCGTAAAATCAACAGCACTGCTCCTAAAATGCTCAAAGTTATGGCTTGCCTAGACTGGCTAGTACCTACTGCAGCTGTGAAAAAATCTCTTTAAGAAAATAGCACTTGCTTGAATCAATCATCAACTAACCACCAAGGCCAGCTTCTCCCACTCTCTTCAAGGCTAAGTTCTTGGTCTTTGAAAGACTAGCCCTCTGTGATCACCCTAGGCATGGAGCAGATGTTCAGAGGAAATGTACCAAAAGCAATCCTTTCTTGACATCGCTCCACCAATCATCAAACTCATTATAAATCCCAGAATGCTCTGTGAGAAAAAAAAATGCCTATGCTGGCAGAGAACCTAGGGAATTGTGGTCCAATATATTTGGAGATATTACATTGGGAAAGCTGCTGCAAAACAACAACTAGATGCCAATTAATATCACAAGGATGGTTTATTAGTTTCCCTTGCCACAGCATGCAAAATTCATGGCCCTTGTCTGCTAACACCTCAGCTAAAATGGTTATTGTTGGATCCTAGTTTACCCCAGAACTGTATAAATAATAAATTTAGTAAGTAAAAGCAAAGTTTCTTTCCTTGACTTGATAAAATACCTTCATATCGGAGCCAGTTGTTCTTACCAGCTGATTTTAATTACTCCTTTTACTCTGGTTCGTGTGGCAAGCATTCAAAAATGTGTGACATGCAAAAATACAAAACAAAGATTGAAAAATGAAAAAGGGCTGCTTGGAATGATATAATGTGGTCTTGTAGAGATGGTGTAATAATCTTCCTGATTTCTCTAGAGAAAATAGTTTTCAATCCCTCTTGACTTTATTGGAATGAAAGTGAATTTTTCCAGATTCTCATGTAATTACTTGCTTTGTCTAATCTCCTTTCAAGTCATCAACAGAATAATAGAATTGGAAGGGACCTTGGAAGTCTTCTAGGTCCCAACACCCTGCACAAGCAGGAGACCTTCTAACTTTCCAGACAAATGGCTGACCAGTCTCTTCTTAAAATCCTCCAGTGATGGAGCACCCACAACTTCTGAAGGCAAGCCGTTCCACTGGTTAATTGTTCTCATTGTTAAGAAATTTCTCCATAGTTCTAGGTTACCCATCTATGTTTGCTTGATTAGTTTCCATCCATTGTTTCTTGTCTTGCCTTCTGGAGCTTTGGAAAATAGGTTGACCCCCTCTTTTGTCCTCAAGATTCACTGGACAGTGGACTATTATAAGTAGAATAGTTTTCACTCTCCAACACAGGTAAAAGGTGCTAGCTTGTAGAAGGCCTAAATCTTGAATTAAAGCTGAAATTTCAAACATCTATATTTTATAACTGCTCATTACTTGGCCTTCAAAAAGCAGAGGAATCAGAATTCAGGAACAAAACAACAACCTGAAAATGTATTGCATGCTTCCATTAAAATTGACCTTGTACGTTTGATTTGTGATTTTGTGCCAATCCAAGATACTTTTCCACATCTCAGTTATTAATGAAAGAATAAGAAAAGGGAGGATCAAACCCCATTTGCAAATGCAAGGCTATCCCTTTCATTGTAAACTTTTACCTCTATTAGAGCAATAAACACATTCTTGTTGAACTTCCTAATCGTCTGTCTCAATTACTACTGAAGACAGAAATCAAAGGAGTCAGGGTGTCAGATTGAGGAATTTAACTTGGGTCTGTCCAATTTTACACTCTAATATTGTTTATGTCAATCGTCTTAATTATTTTGCAGGTGGAAAAGTCACGCTGAGGTACAACCTTCCCATTCACATTAACTTTTCATAGGAGCAACTGTTGTCAAATAAATGCATTGCAGTTAGGAAGGTTGGCTCCTCAGCTCTTTTTATGTGGCAATTGGGATTGTCAGCTTCTTACTCTCCGTGTGCTCTGTGTCTTCTACCAGATCTATAGGCGAACAGGTTCTTCTCTGTCTTGTTATGTTTGTCTGCAGATTTCTGCATATCAAACGTCTGTTTAAATAGAAACAACAATAGGGACAGCAATATTTTTCCATGATGAAGTGACACCCAACATAGTACAATGTCATTTCCAAGATTATTTACATTTTGAGAAAGGATTACGTTTGTAGAAATTACAGGTAAAATACAGCCATTTGTTTAGCGACCGTCTGAATTAGCAATGGCACTGAAAAAAACGACTTATGATTGTTTTTCATACTTACGACCACAGCATGCTTCTCTGTGGTCATGTGATCAAAATTCGGCAATTGGCATATCTTTACGATGGTTGAAGTGTCCTGGGGTTAAGTGATCACCTTTTGCGACCTTCTGATAAGCAATGTCAATAGGAAAGCCAGATTCACTTAACAACCACGTGGCTAACTTAATTTGATTCACCTAACAACTGGCAAGAAAGCTGAAAATATGGGGCAAAATTCACTTAACAATTGTCTTGCTTAGCAACAGAAATTTTGGGCTCAATTTTGGTCCTAAGTCAAGGATTACTTGTAGTCTCTATCTGTCTCCTTTTAAGTCACCCAGTCCAAAAGAAATCGGGGAAGGTTAAAAGTTTGCAAACTCATTTTTCAAACTCCAGTTGGTTCAAGAAGATTCTCCCTACAGGAACACTGCCACCAGTCAAACTTTATTTTAGTCAATAACTAGCATAAGGACTATGTTGGTATGTGTTATATAATTTGGACTCATAATGGATTAAGACCCTGTCAACACTTCTTTGTTACGTTTATAAATTATATGTTTGATATTTTTGTACTGTTGACATTTGACTCTATGTTCTACATCACTTCTTAAGAGAAGCAATACAACAAAACCTATTCAGTAATAATAGTCATGCAAAGAAAAAAAAATTGTGTCCTTGTATCTTTTGGGAACATTTTTCTGTTCCAGTAACATACTTGCTTTTAAGTTTTGAAAGTATGAAAGATAAGCAGTGGCATGTATTTGAACAAATCCTTTACAAAAAGAAGTGATTAAAAATTGTGGCGTATTGTTAGCTTTCCTCACTTATGCCAACAACTTGGAGGTCAAGATCTAAAGGTTACAATGAACTTGTGTGTGCAAACAAGTGATAATTGAGGGCATTTTTGTCCTCTACGAACATAGCATGGATGTTTAGTTTTACAATTTCCAATTTTCTAAAGGCCTGCACTTTTAATTTGCCTTGACAGACAGTGAGAACAGCAGAAGATTTTCAAGTAATTGTCTCCATCGCCCCCCCCCCCCAAAAAATTCAAAATCTTTTCTTGTAAAAATGTGGTTTAGAGTCCTCAAATCTAGGGGGGAAACTATCCTTGTGATTATTTCTACCAAAAACTTCAATACACACCCATCTTTTATGATAGACTAGACCATTTTTTTTGCAACAATCTTATGCAATGCATTCTGTCTGGGAATTATGGAACTTAAAAGACAGCACACCCAGAAGGCACCAAGCTGTGGGTGACAGACAAAGCCACAATTTCCTCAGAACTAGGCCTTAGTCCGTGTTCCAGCACTAACCTTTGTCTAATAAATAGACTTCTGCAGTTTAAACAGCACGATTGTTTTCCTTGGCAATCATGTCACTCACCTCCATCCAACTTTTAAAATCAGAATTGCATAATCTAATCTCTTTGACTCTGAGGTATTATAGGTGCTTCCTTGGGTTAATTAAGCTTTCATTTTTTTTCCCATTATCAATTCAGAATCTCAGAATCTATGGGCTGAATGCCTTCCCCTTTTAAGAGATTTTACTTCAGCACTCTTACACATGTGGGATTATCCCCCTAAATGTATTTGAGTGTGCTTTTAAGGGCAGATCCATAATATTATACCAGAAGGATATAATTTTACAGGTTCTTACTTGGAAGATGACAATGAGTTTTGTGTATTTTAAAGATCTGCAAGACTATTATGCCAAAAGTGGCTTTTCAAATGACTTGTTGACTTAAATTCCGAGTTGGGAAACAGGTAGAAATTGTCACATAAGAACTAAAAGAGATATACTCCAGAGGAGAAGGAAGGGAACCCCCCATCAAATCTCATGTATGATAGGGCCTTACCCACTTAATTTATTTGTTGGATTTATATCCCACTTTTATTTATGTTCAGGAACTCAAGGTTGTTTGCGTTTCCTTTTATTTTCCCCCAAAATAATTCAGTGAAATAGACTGTCCCGAAAAACAGTAACCAGCCCAAATCACCAACCACAATTTGGTGACTGTGGGTAGTTTGGAACCCAAATTTTCTCTATGCCAATCTAACAGCTTAATCGCTAGCCTACACTGGGAGTCTTTTTGCAGTCTCTCTCTTCCCAAGGGCTCATCCAGCCCATGTTGTAGATTAAACATTTGCACTTGCCTCCCCTAAATTTGATAATGCTTGGAATGGTATTTCATGCCATGGCACTAGTTTAGCCCTCATTCTGCAAAGTACAACTGTTCGAATTCTCTCTTCTACAACACCATGAACAGTACAAAAAGTCTAACTTGCTTAGAAAAGCAAGTGGCTAGGATCTCACTATCAAATAAACCAGCACAAGTATTGACTCCCACGCATTCAGCCACAGCAAGCATAGGAAAGCTATAGCACAATCACAGGAAAACACCTTGCCTTTTCATACGGCTTAATTCTCCCGTCAGAAAGGAAGAGAATTAAATTTTAAAAAGTCTGCCCATCAGATTTATCAGCACATCTTCTTAAGAGAGCCCTCATCTAATCAGCTATGGAGGGGAGGAGGGGGAGAGAGGATAAAATGGCAAAATTGTAGTAGCTGAAGAAATGGTATCCCTCCTGCTGTTTTACTAACCCTGTACAACCCACACGTTCTCACCTGTCCTAAAAGGGATGGAAAGGGAAGGAATTTCTTAAAAACACACACACCCCTAATTATTTCCTATCTTCAAGGTGATTTTTTTTTTTAGAAAAAGGAAAACTATCTTTTTTATCACCAGAAAGCCTCTGATCCTGTTTTTCCAGATCGGCTTGCAAAAAACAAACCTGCTAGAGGCCCTTAAGCCTTCCAAAGGAACACCATATGAAAAGCTATTAGCCCAGCTGTTTGCCTTTTTCAGCTGTGACAGATTCATATCCTGACACAGATGGACTCTTGTTTTCACCATCAGTAACGAACCATATTTTACTAAACATTAATATAACCTCGTTTGCACAAGATGCTATGTTAAAGGGGATTTGCTAGCCCACGGATCCAGGACAGCTGATATCTCAAGGCTGGAACATTTTACCGCTGCCTCTCCTTAGTTTTCATCCAGATTGAAATGACTACAATACACTGCAACTCTCCCCAACTACTGCAAAGAAAGGAACTTAAAAGTAACTCCGTAATGAGCAACTGCTAGTAAAAGGTTTTGGGGGGGGGGGGTTTAAGAAGGCGGCGTTTCACTTTTTCACCACGGCTGGTTTTGGATTTGTTACTCATAGCTTGAAAGCGGCTTTTCTCCCCATTAACCCAAAGTAACTAACTACCCAGAGAGGTTTATAATCACCTAACATGCTCGGACTGGTTAGCGGATTCTCCCAAGGCACGACTCCAAAAGACATCCCTGGCTATCCTCGCTACAGAAAATATTAAGGTGAAAACGAACTTAAAAAGTCCAAGCGCTTGGGCAAATGCAGCTGTGCTGGGGTTGTGTGGAAGGTTGCAGGCACCGCTGCTGGTTTTTAGGAGGAAAGCTTATTCCAAGCTTTTATTGGGGGGAACGACGGGGATCCCGCTTTGCGTTTCAATGAGATGCGCGGCTTCTTTAGATTTTAACAGAACAACAGTGGGAAGGGACCCTTGGAGGTCTTCTAGTCCATCTCCTGCTGAAGCAGGAGGCCTATACCATTTCATACAAATGGCTGTCCAATCTCTTTATTAAAAAAACCTCCAGCCTTGGGAGCATCCACAACTTCTGGAGGCAAGCTTGTTTCATTGATTAATTGTATCTTACAGTCAAGGGAAGTTCTCTCTTAGTTCCAGGTTGGATCTCTCCTTGGATAAAGTTTCCATCCATATTGATTGTGTATTCCATATTTATCCCATATTAAAAGCAAAATATTGTAACATCGAATGCATTGAATTTATTTTTTCTTTTGAACCCCAGAACCCCAGGGTTGAGAGCAGGGAAGCCACTTGGGGCTACTAAACTGATACACAAGCGGAGGAAGAGACAACCCCCCCTCCCTCCACACATACACGCACAGGCCTCACCTCCCCCCCCCACTAGATCGGCCCCGCATTCTGGAACAAGCCTCGGTTTCCCACGAGAAACCCCCCGCGCGGCGCACGTGTTTGCAAGCGGAGGACCAGCGAGCGTCCAGCAACACGTGGCGTCATAACCTTGGAATGCCAGATTCCCAGATCACTCCTGGCGAACGGCGTGCAAAGCGGCACACGCGCGGCTTTCCCACACCTCTGGGTTCTTTCCCCCCCCCCGCCTCCCCAGGGTTCAGAGTAAAAAGCATTCTCACGTTTTAACACACGCCTCTTGCAAACCTAACCAGGATTGCCTCCGGGCATGTGCAGAGCGCTTGCAAAAAAAGAGAGGGGCAAAAAAAAATTGGGGATGGGTGGGGGGTGTTGTTTAACACACGCCTCTTGCAAACCTAACCAGGATTGCCTCCGGACATGTGCAGAGCGCTTGCAAAAAAAAAAAGAGAGAGGCAAAAAAAATTGGGGATGGGTGGGGGGGGTGTTGTTTAGGGATTCCCGCCGCCGCCGGACGCGCAAGCTTCTTACCTTCTAGCACGACCTCCTTGCCCGCCCTCTTGAGCGCCTGCACGGCTTCGTCGTGGGTGGCATCGCGCAAATCCGCGCCGTTGACGGTCAGGATGGCATCGCCGACATAGAGCGCCTGGGTCTGGTCGGCCGCCAAGCCTTTAAAGATCTTGCTGATGAGGATGGGCATCTTGTTCTCTTTGCCCCCTTTGATGCTGATGCCCAAACCGCCCATCTCTTGCTTCAACACCTTGACGCACCGCTTCTGGTTGGAGACGGCTTCGGGCACTTGTTCGGGCAAGTCGGTCAGCGCCGTCCGAACTCCCGTCGCCGCCGCCGCCGCCGCTTTGGGGCTCCCGCCGTTGTTGTTGCCGCTGCTGTTGTAGCTGCTCCCCGACGGCGATTCGGGCGAGCCAGCGCCGGGCAGGGGACAAGAAGAAGCTGTCGCCGCCCTCGACGCCCCACTGCCGGCTCCTCTGCCGCAGAAAGTTCCATTGCCCGCCGAGGCTGCCCCGATGCCGTTGTAAGCCGCGGCGCCTCCGCTTTCCTCGCCGCTCAGCACCAGCGCTTCGCCGCTCAGGGTCACCAGCACCCGGTGCCACCGGTCGCGCACCAAAACTTCCAGCGCGCCGCTCCGCTGCAACCGGCCGACACCGCCGCTGCCGCCGCCGCCTCCGGCCGCCGCTACCGCCATCTTTGGAGCATTTCTTAAAACACCATGTGATTGAGCGCACGGGCACACACACACACACACACAGATACACACACCCGCGCGCGGCTACACACAGACACACACACACACCACGCCCCGGGAAAGGGGAAAAAAAAAAAGAAGTGGGTGAAAGAGAGCGCCCGGAGCCGCGTCGCCACTCCGAGAGGTCGGCGGAGACTTGGCCAAGGGGAGGGACCCGGGTTAAGCCAGCGGGGGGGGTTGGGGGAGGGCGGGGGCGGGGAAGGAGGGGAGGGACGGAAGGGCGAGGCTTTCTGCCTTTGGGACGCTCGCCCTGTCGAACCGGAGTTGTCGGGGAGGGGGTGAGGTCCGGACGCTGCCCCGAGGACCGACCTGGGTGGAGGCGTTTCCCTCAGAACGCTTACAAAAGCGTCCCCCACACTAAGGAGGAAGGGGAAAAAAAAGGTGGGCTGCTCAGGCTCCCCAGCTGTGGGGTGTCCTGGATTCCGTCTAAAAGTAATCTCGGATCACCTTGGGGCCTTCCCCCCCCCCCAAAGCTGGAGTGCAGGGTCAGGTAGTCCTCGATTTACAACGGTTCGTTGAGTGACCGTTACAACATCGCTGGGGAAAAAAGCGACTGACGATTTTTTTTCCACGCTTAGCGGCCGTTTTGCGGCATCCCCGTGGGCAAGGGGATCAAAATTCAGACTCTTGGCAACTGACTCATATTTATGACGGCTGCGGTGTCCCGGGATGATCTTTTGCGACTTTCTGACAAGGAAAATCAATGGGTAAACCAGACTCGCTTAACAGCTGTTACTAACTTAATAATTGCAATGATGATTCACTTCACTGTGGCGAGAACGGTGGTAAAAAACGGGGCAAAACTCAACATCTGTCTCACTTAGCAACATAAATTTTGGGCTCAACTGTGGTTGCAAGTTGAGGACTACCTGTGTACAAGATCAGCGTTCCCGTGACTCCAGAGGTTTGGATGAGAAACCCAGAGCCAGCCTTCCTTCAAAATGGCTCTTGACTCCCTGGAGGAAGGGTGGGAATAATCAGCTTTTCCTACAATCTTATCCTTGGAAAGACTGGATGTTTGCAGGTTTTGCTTTTGTTTTATTTTGCTTTCTCGTTTCCCTGCACGAAGATCATCCAGTTATTTCCCCCCCCCTCCAGTCTTTCCCTAAACTAGATCACGGCAATCTGAGTGTATTAGTTTTCCATGTTAAATAACCTATTTTAAAACTGTCAGTAGATTGGCAGGAGCGTCGAAAATCCCACAGTTCCTAGGTTTCAACTATAGTTTTGTCAGGTTTTAGGTTTAGATTTTAATAGGAGATTAAAGAATCCTAGTAAAGAAACACTTCTTCCCGTTCAGTTAATGTGAGTAGAAAGCAAGAGTGCGCCAGATACTAGCTGTATCTCTTGGCTGCTGTTGCAACAGTTAGAAGAGCTGCTTGAAAAGAGTTGTAGTACACATAGTCCTCGATGTAAAACCACTCATTTGGTGACTATTCAAAGTTATGACGGCACTGAAAATAGTGACTGACCAGTTTCCACACTTAAGACCATTGCAGTATCTCCACGATCACATGATCAATTTCGGGCACATGGTGTTGTGGCCCGCCAGCTGCCAGCAGAGCTGGCGGCAGACTCAGACGATGAGGAGGTTGGGAAGCAACTTCGGTTCTGATGGATGCTGTGTCGAACACAGAGATAGAGCCAGGGCCGTCTGACATTTCCCAGCCACTGGAGAGGCAGCTGCCTTTGGAGCCTGATATGTGTGAGGAGGAAGAACAGCTGGGGCCTGTTCCAGATGCACGTATGAGCAGAGCAATTAGGAGAGGTGAGCAATGGAGGACAAAGAGTCAATTTAGGAAGCAAAGCACACGTGGATGCTGAATGACCCCTCCGTGACTGGGGAATAAATAGAAGGAAAGCAGAGTGGTGGTTGTAGGAGACGACAGTTCGTATTTCTGAAGATTTTGCTCATTGTGTTTCGTGCCACAAAGACTGCTTGCCAGAATTTAATTTGCAGCCTTTCAGCTGGGAGCTCATGGGCTTGCAATTATCACAAGGAACTGATAAGGTCTGTTACTGCAGTTAACTCCTTGAAGGACTATTGCCTGGACTTTTCAGTGGGTGAATGCCATTAATACACAAGAGGTAAATAAAGGGTTTTTTCGTGGCAAGGAGTCTGTTTCTTGCTTCTGCTAAGGCTGAGTCAGAACACTTGGCAACTGGCATGTATTTATGACAATTGCCCTGTCCCCGGGGTCATTTGATCACCGTTTGTACCCTTCCTAGCTGGCTTCTGACAAGCAAAGTGAGTGAGGGAAGCCAGATTCACTTAACGACTGCATGATTCGCTTAACAACTGCAAAGATTAGCTTAACAACTTTGCAAAAAGATAAAATGGAGCACAACACACATAACCATTTAGTGTCTTGCTTAGCAAGATAAATTTTGGCCTTCACAACGGTTGCAAGTCGAGGACTACCTGTAGCTGACTGGAAAAAAAAATCAACCTTGTTAAGCTCTTGAGTTGTCCTGGACTAGAGCATTTCTTTACATCAGAAGTGGGTTTCATCAGGTTCTGACAAGTTCTGGAGAACCGGTAGCGGAAATTTTGAGTAGTTCAGAGAACCAGTAAATATCACCTCTGGCTGGCCCCTCCCCCATCTATTCTCTCCCACCCAAGTCCCAGCTGACCAGGAGGAAATGGGGATTTTGCAGTAACCTTTCCCTGGAGTGGGGTGGGAATGGAGATTTTACAGTATCCTTCCCCTGCCACACTCGCCATGCCACGCCCACCAAGCCACACCCACAGAACCAGTAGTAAAATTTTTTGAATCCCACCACTGCTTTACATGACAAAAACCAGCGATGAAAGACAGCAAAAGCCTTCTGAAAAGCCAAGCTGGGCAAAGCAAGCTCTACTTGTAAAGTAGAGAAATCACCCATATTTCAACCTCCGAACATGTAATCCTTGACTTAAACGACCATAATGCAGCCTGCCAGTTACAATCGTAAATTGTGATTATCCATGAAAAAGGTCATCAATCCAATCCTTTTTTTTTTTACGTGATCGTTAAGCAAATGCAGCCGTTGTTAGCAAACTCATTGTTTGCTATGGGATGTTTTTGCAGAAAATTGGAAGTAAATGCTGGTTTTTGGCAAAAACATTATAGATTGAGTCTGCAGAATGCTGTAAAAACCCATAGATGCAGTCATGTAAACATGGGGTGGGGCAGGGCGGGGCGGGGCAGCCATTAAAATTTAGGAATCAGGTCATAAATTAATTGGGGAGGAGACCATCGTAACTTCAAATGGGCACTAAGTGAGTTGTTGTAAATCGAGGATTACCTATCTGTGGAACTTAGTTGCACTTTGTTCCGATACTAAATGGATAATTAAGCCACTGCATTTGATTGGATAAACGTGATCGCTTTGTTTGATCTGGAAAGCAACCCGGAAAACTTCAGCTGTTGCCAATTTTCAGCCAGTAAGACTGGGTTGCTAATCCCATTAGCTTTTCCCTCATTTGCATTAGCTTCCCTAATAGTTTCAGGGCACTACTCAGATTCATGACTATTTACTCAGTGATTATTTAAATTGGTTATAGCCACCCAACTCTGATGGACTCGGGGCAGCAGACAAAAAATGCAAACAGTAAAAACAATTTAAAACATAAAACCAGACAGACTGCCCGGATTAAAGTGATCATAAGGGCAATAATAAACCATAACAGGGCTTTGCAAAATGTATTCTAATTTATTGTAAGCTGCCCAGAGTTACCGTGTGGTAAAATGGGCAGCTAATAATCTTTACAAATACAAGTAGCCATTGACGTACGACCACAATTGAGCCCAAAATTTCTGCTGCTATTTCTGAGACATTTCTTAAGTGGGCTTTGCCCCATTTTATGACCTTTCTTGCCGCCGTTAAGTGAATCACTGCAGTTGTTAAGTTAGTAGTATGGGTGTTAGGGTGTTAGAATCTGTCTTCTGCATTGACTTTGTCAGAAGGTCGCAATAGGGGATCACATAACCCTGGAACACTACAACCGTCATAAATATGAGTCGCCAAGCTTCTGAATTTTGGTCATGTGACCCTGGGGATGCTGCAATGGTTGTTTGAAAAATAGTCAAAAGTCATTTTTTTCAGTCCCATTCTAACTTTCAACAGTCACTAAATGAACTGTTGTAAGTTGTGGACAGCTGTAAATATTGACTCCAGACCAAAGTGAGGTTTTAAGGGCTTTCCAGAACCCCTGGAGAGAAGCAGAACAAGATTGTGAGAGATACAATTGGAGATAAATGCAGCCTTTGATAACCAGGCCTAATCCCACATAGGGGATTGTGGGTGATAACCAGCACCTTGAATTGCATTGAGAAGCACGCATTGCCACAGGTTTTTATCCCAATTCAGTGGAATCCGCAAAACCTCAGAGGGCCAAAGCCAGGGATGGGGCTGCTGGGGGTTCGCAGGGGTTCAGGAGAACCTCTAGCTAAGATTCCGTGCAGTTTGGAGAACCCCCAAATCCCACCCCTGACTGGCTCTGCCCACCCCGCCCCTCCCAGGAGTCCACGTGGCCCGTTTTGAATGCAGATAAGTGCAGGGTGTGTGCGGAGGCTCGGAGAGGGTGAAAAACGGGCCTACCCGAACACTTCCGGAGCCTGGGGAGGCCATTTTTGTCCTCCCGGAGGCTTGTGGAAAGACTCTGGAGCCCGGGGAGGGCAAAAAGCACCCCCCCCCCCATGGTGCAGGAGGTCGAGTAGGCCACAACCACTATGGCCACGCCCACCCACCACCTGGGCAGAGAATCCCTTCCTAAAATTTTTGAAGCCCACCCCTGGCTAAAGCTCCCTTGGCCTTTAGGCAACCCACCCACAAGCACACAATAAGTAACATTCACAGGTCCTTCCCACACACTGCCTCAGGTCTACCACTGTTCCTACTAGTAGTAGTGTAATACTACTGTCTCTTAGCCCTAGGCTGCTTCCAGTGGCTTAATACAGAATAACAGAAACCACGCCCCTCTCATTCCCTGAATGCCTCCAATACACAAACTACTCCACAATCACACCCAGCTACTTTTCTGCTCTTTTACAGCTGTTTGTTTTTGGGCAGGCTACGGTGAGGCCTTAAAGGGGCAGGGCACCACAGATCAGATGCTGGCCAATTTTCAGGCATCCTGTTTTCTCATAGCATACCAAAAAGCACCTGTTACTGCTCACACTATTGCCTTTTGAACCATCTATAGCTTCTGGGTGGGTTTCAAGAATGGGGCATATAGACTGATTTGCAGTAGTCCAGTCATGAGTTACCCAGAGCATCTCTGAAAGCCACAACTGGCACACTAGATAAGCCTTGGCAAAGACCCTCCTGGCCACAGCTGCCAACTGTTCCTTGAGCAATAGCCATGAGTCCAGAATAACCCCCAAATTGTACAGTGATCTCAAAATGCTATCCTAAGAGCAGTGGTGAAATGTGAAACGGTTTGCTACTTTGTTTGCTGGCCACGCATGTGTGCTACGCACCAAAAAGAGGCTTGGGAAGGTAAGTAGAACAGTGAGGGGGCAGGGATCAGCTGTGCCGTGCGATTTAGCTTCGCTAAAGCAGGATTTCCTGCTTTCTAGCAAAGCTAAACCGTGTGGCACAGCTGATCATTAGAAATACTGGTTCGGAGGAACCAGTAGCTTTTTAAACTACTGGTTCAACCGAACTGGTAGCTTTTTTTAACTACCGGTTTGCCCGGACCAGTAGTTTTTATTACTACCGGTTCACCTGGTAGCATTTCACGCCTGCCTAAGACCCATAATGGACTCTTCTCAATAAAGTCCAAACAGAGCTTGCTCAGTCTTTGAACCAGATCTACATACTGTCCCCAAATTTGGATGCAGGTTCCAGTGTCTCTGCAAAAATTGCTCTATTGAATTGCTATTTCCAATATGGCATAAGGGAAACAATCATATTTTATCCTGCTGTGTCCCTTGGCACACAGTGCAAACTCCCTATGTAACCCTTGGCACACAAAGGATTGCACGGCCAGTTCTAAAAGGTACATTTGGAAAACAGACTGTTCCTATGTGACCCAACTCTCCCGAAGCGGCCCAGGCCTGCAAACTCTTTTCCTTAAAGAGACTTCACTGTTTCCCTCCCTTTGCACCAAACCTAATTTGTCAAAAATTTAAAGACAGTGCTACTCTTGAGTTCTTTATAGAGGCAACAATATGCACCTCCGTTCTGTGCCAGTATTATTTTCAAAAGGGAAAGCAAAACAATAATAAGCAGATCTTGTCCCAAGATTATTTTATTATGAGCAAGATCAACCTTCAAAGAGTTTCATAAGTTTTTGCATGTTCCATGTGTTTGTAGACGTGAGCCTCTCTGCCCTCATACCAGTAAGCCATAGTTTGATCCATAGCAGAGGTGGGTTTCAGCAGGTTCTGACCAGTTCTGGAGAACTGGTAGCGGAAATTTTGAGTAGTTCGGAAAACCGGTAGTAAAAATTCTGAGTGGCTCCGCCCCCACCTATTTTCTGCCTCCTGAGTCCCAGCTGATCGGGAGGAAATGGGGATTTTGCAGTAACCTTCCCCTGGAGTGGGGTGGGAATAGAGATTTTATAGTATTCTTCCCTTGGAGTGGGGTGGGAATGGAGATTTTACAGTATTCTTCCCCTGCCATGCCCACCAAGCCACACCCACCAAGCCATGCCACTTCCACCAAGCCACACCCACAGAACCGGTAGTAAAAATTTTTGAAACCCACCACTGATCCATAGCAGAAAATGTGGTGTTACCAGATTCTCTTTGCCTAGTTTCACAATGTCACAAGAAAGCAGGAGTCATTTCATCCCGGTGTCAAAAGTACCAACCAACTTTTTAAAAAAGCACATCCTTAAGGTTTCACACATTTCCAGGACCTAACATCTTGTTTAACTTCCGCATCAAGCCAAATGTTGTTATTTTACTTTGTAGCTTTCTTTTAGGCACCAATTACTGTCATATAAACCAATGCAATTTGTGTAGCTGCAGTACCTACTATTTTTCAAATTGAAGGCCCTTTATAGTCTAAAGGAAATTGGTTTTTTCCTGCATTGGACCAGAAGGCCAAAAGGTATTATGCTATCAGGTTCGCTAGGGCAGACCAGACCAACAACTCAATTCCACAGGAAGGCTAAAATTATTTCTATTGAGATTAGCTGTATAATAACAGAACCTTACAAGTTTATGTGTTATGTCGCCGTCCCATTCTTATACTCTAGTGCAGCCGTCCCCAACGTTTTTGACACCAGGGACTGATTTCGTGGAAGACAATTTTTCCATGGCCTGTGGTGGCACAGTAGTTAGAATGCAGTATTGCAGATGAATTCTGCTAACTGCCAGCAGTTCGATCCTCACCGGCTCAAGGTTGATTCAGCCTTCCATCCTTCCGAGGTTGGTAAAATGAGGACACAGGTTGCTGGGGACAGCATGCTGACTCTGTAAACCGCTTAGAGAGGGCTGTAAAGCACTGTGAAGCGTTATATAAGCCAAAGTGCTATTGCTACCCGTGGGGTGGTGGGGTGGGTGGGGTTTTTGCTTGCCTGCCACTCACTTGCAGCTGTGTGGCCCAGTTCTTAACAGGCCTCGGACCGGTATCCAGCCCAGGATAGAGCAACCCCTGCTCTGGTTAATTAGGGATGTGTTAGTCTGAGCTGTCTCTAAATGTTATCTTGTTATCTGCTTCTCAGAAAGTCCCAAAAGAGCCGTGGTGGTGCAGTGGTTAGAATGCAGTATTGCAGGCTAATTCAGCTCACTGGCAGGAATTCAATCCTCACCGGCTCAAGGTTGACTCGGCCTCCCATCCTTCCGAGGGCTGTAAAATGAGGACCCAGATTGTTTGGGGCAATATGTTGACTGTGTAAACCGCTTAGAGAGGGCTGTAAAGCACTGTGAAGCGCTATACAAGTCTAAGTGCTATTGCTATTGTTGCTCTAGACCAGTGCTTCTCAAATAGTGGGGCGCGCCCCCCAGGGGGGGCGTGAGGCTCCATAAAAGGGGGCGCGTTTGACCTTGGCAAACACTGTCATAACAAGCTAAGCCCCGTGTTTATGTCTCTGTATTTAATCAGAGAACAACGGGAGCATCTAATTGGCTGTCCAAAACCCTTGTGACACGAGCCTGTCGGAGCCATCTTTAGTGTGGGACGTCCGTCCACACTTACTTTGTTGCCCGACGGATGTGCGCCCAATTGATGCTCAAATGATTGACAATGACCTTCTCCTGTGAAACATAACGCTGCCCCAATTAATCAAACTTGCTAAAGAAATCGGGCTACCGCTGCTGACATTTGCATCGATAGTGAGCATTAAGCCAGTACATGTGACTGCGCATGCTCCTCCCTTTCAAGGAGAACAGACCCTTTTCTAATAATGATACTATTTTTTTAATAATGATACTATTTACAGTCGCGCGGGGGGCGCGAAAAATGTTTTCTTCTTCCTAGGGAGGCATGACAGAAAATAATTGAGAAACACTGCTCTAGACCAGTGATGGCTAAAGTTTTTCTTGTTGTGTGCTGAAAGTATGCACGTGCGAGCGAGTGAGCATACGTGACAACACCCATAATGTAATGTGCCCTCCCTGCCATGCATATGCAACACCCCCCATGCTCCCCCCATGCATGTGTGCACAAACCCCCCCCCACCCCCTGTCTTTGGCCTCGCAGACCTCCCTGCAGCCTCCTGATCCCAAAAACGGGCCTGGGGAGGTGCGCTACACACCCCTGCACTCCCTCGCCCCCCTGTGCATGCACGCACAGCCCCCTGCACATGCATCTCTCACATGCACCCTGCCCCCATGCATCCCAAAAATTAGCTGGCCAGCAGGGGGCGCACACGTGCATGTGCGTTGGAGCTGAGCCGGGCGACGGATCACGTGCCCGCAGAGAGGGCTCTGCGTTCCAGCTATGGGACACGTGCCCCAGGTTCGCCATCACAGCTCTAGACTAAAAAAAGAAAATTGTTTCAGCCCCTTTTGGCTAGGTAACAGTACTTGCATCATTCTGTCAAGGTTATCTTCCTTACCTTCACACATACAAACTGGTGAATATTTAAAATGGACCGTTCTCCAAGATTCTACTGAAGTTGTAACACTTCCGTTTAAAAAATAGGCAAGTTCTCCAGGTTTCTATATGCCACGGTAGGCTAGGTTTTAATTGCAGAGAACATTAATTGCAATTAATTTGAATTGCAAATAGAATTATCTAAAGTAGCCTTTCTGAACCTTTTTATTCTGGGGAACCCTTGAAATTATTTTCAAATCTAAGAGAAACCCTGCAAAAAACAACACCAAAAAACCACCAAATAATTGCAAAACTTCACAACACGATTCACATTTTACAGTGCTTATAACAACAGCAAGCATCAGTTGAAAGCTGAACTGTCTCATGTAAAAATTTCCGACTACTGCAAATGATAGTATTGCATGGTATACAGTAAAAAAAAATATCAGTGTTTATATATGTATATTTAATAATGACATTTCCTGGAATTTTTAGTGAACTCTTTTGGAACCACAATTAAGAAAGTCTGACAAGTGAGCCTAGAGGTTCATTTATGCTGTCATGAGAATATTTTCCCACCAAAAATAAAAATTGGTACTCATTTTTTTTATTACAATTCGCTGAAAAAAAGCTATACTTCTAGGGTGAAAGCAATATTTTAGAGGCAGGTTCTAAGATGCATAAAAAAGAATCCAGCAAGTACAGGAGATTCTCAATTTAAGAGCCTAATCGAATCCAAAATTTCTGTTTATAACAAGACATTTGTTAAGGGAATTTTGCCCCGTTTTATGACTTTTCTTGCCACAGTTGTTAAGTGAATCACTGCAGTTGTTAAGTTCATAACATGGTTATTATTGACTGCTTCTCAGAAGGTCACAAAAGGTGACCCTGGAACCCTGTAGCCATCATAAATACATGTCAGTTGCCAAACGTCTAAATTTTGATCACCTGACCATGGGGACAATGCAATGGTCATAAGTATGGAAAAAATGGTCATAAGTCACTTTTTTCAGTGCCATTGTAACTTCGGTCACTAAACGAATGGTTGTACATCCATGTTCTGACTCAGCCTTAGCAGAAGCAAGAAACAGACTCCTTGTCACAATTTTTTTTAAAAAAATTTGTCGCATTTCTATGCCGCCCAACTCCCAAGGGACTCTGGGCAGCTCACAACAAAGAATAAAACAATGCAAACAATCCCATAAAAAATTTTAAAAAGAAAAACATTAAAACATCAAAAACCTTCTTTATTTACCTCTTGTGAATTAATTACGAAAAGTCCAGGCAAGAGTCCTTCAAGGAGTTAACGGCAGTACAGACCTTATCGGTTCCTTGCGATAATTACAAGGCCGTGAGCTCCCAGCTGAAAGGCTGCAAATTAAGTTCTGTCAAGCAGTTTTTGTGGCACGAAACACAGTGAGCCAAAATCTTCAGAAATACGAACGGTTGTCTCCTATGACAACCACTCCCCTTTCCTCCTATTTATTCCCCAGCCAGGGAAGGGCCATTCAGCGTCCATCTGTGCTTTGCTTCCCGATTCGACTCCTTGTCCTCCATTGTTCCCCTCTTCTAACTGCTTTGCGCATATGTGCATCTGGAACAAGCCCCAGCTGTTCTTCCTCCTTACTCATATCAACCTCCAAAGGCAGCTGCCTTTCCGCTGGCTGGGAAATGTCAGACGGCCCTGTCTCTGCCTCTGCATCCGACGTAGAGCATCTATCCTTCCCCAGACTCCAGCACTGGCCCAAGTTCCTCCCCAACCTCCTCATCATCCGAGTCTGCCACCAGCTCTGCTAGCAGCTGGCAAGCCACAACAGTCAAGGAAATCACCTGTATAGGCTACTGCACTGCTGAATGGGGAATTCAGGGAGTTCAAATCCACCCATCTTAAAGCTGCCAACCTCTCTACTGTAAGCCATTCAGTCTCAAAGTTCCTTAGATTTAAGGAATTTTTTAAGGATTAAGACTCAGATATGATCCTGGCCTCTTAATTTCAATCGACACCAACAATAGTTGCAAGGCTGGAGGTAGACTGGGAAGTCAAAAACAAACAGACTTTAAAAAGGCAATGACAACCTACTTCCTTATTATTGCAGGAAAATACCAATAGGTCTATCCATGAAGGCATTAAGAATGTCAAAGGATTTTTGAGCTACTTAGTCATTTGATAAAACTGAAGGATGTTTATAACTAAACCTTTGGACCTTGCTAACATTCACACACAACAGAGTGGGATGCTTGCTTTCTGATAGTTGACCCCAAGTTGCAGATTTGGGGGCTGAATTTGGTTGTCCTAATGGCAGCCTTTGCCAACACTTCCAGATAATTTCCCCAGCCCTCAAAGACTATCCAGGTTAGAGATGGCAGTAGATGTAATCCAATTCATCTCAGAGGCTCCCAACTCACCTACAGAATAACAAGAGTTGGAAGGGACCTTGTAGGTCATCTAGCCCAAACATTAGCGACAGCTATATTCCTTTTGCTCCCCATTGACTTCCACAAATGCAGTTTTACACCAGACGTTTCCTACACAGTCTAATATTTCTGCTTCTAAGGAGGCTTTAATTGTAGGTGTCTGCTATATTGAGAGACATGTTGTCTTAAGCACCCGGATCAAAATTTGAACCAGTTGTTGAACAATTCCCAACTCTTTAAAATAACAGGAAAGGATATAGAAATCATTTCACATGTGCAACTAACTTTGCCTGTGTATTGGAAGGTGTGCCTGAAAAAGGAATCTACCCCTATTTAAATTTGCAGAGGTGCCTCAAAAATTTGCCTCAGAATTGCCTCAAAACAAACATGGATGGTTGGGTTGGGTAAATAATCCAGGAACTGACAAGAGAAGCCGGACATTTCATTAAAAGACATTCAGTGGGGGGAAATGACCTGTATAAATGTAAGGAAAAGCCTTATGGAACCCACAAAGTTAGAATTTTGGTTTCAGCTAAAGCCAGGAACAAATTGTTCCACAAATTTGTGGAGAAAGAAATGGAGTAGGCAATTTCTTTGAAGGTCTCTTGAGGTAGGAGAACTTCTCCAACAATTATTCAAGAGGTAGACGCTCCCTGAATGGTGACAGGAACAATGCTACTGAAAAAGCCTCAAAGGAAATGCACCTTCTTTCATGTCTTCTGCTCTTCTTTTGATGTCTTTGGGGGACTGGAAACCAATGGAGACCCCATTGTCCCATGTAAACAAATGAATACACTTTGTCCCCCCTCGTCCCTAAAACAATGCACAGCACCTCCCTCCACCCCTGAGGAATTCTCCCAATTCTCTTTTCTGTAATAATGTCTAAAGTAAATTCTCTTTCATTGACTTGAGTGACGGATAACAAGGAAAATGCAAGACAATGTCTTCACCCAACGTTAAATAATGGAATGAGATTAGTCTGCCCTCATCATTTCAGTGTCTATCCTTCAATATGCTGACTTTATCCAAGATTTGGATATCCGTCAGCTTCTGGAAAATCACCAGTTTTTCCTGCTTAATCCCTCAGAGGCAACGAACATAAACTTACTTCTGCTGTCCAGTGCAAGGTTTTTTTGGGTGACCACCTCAGCCTTCATTAATCTCTTTCAGACTCTCTGAAGAAGTGTTATCTTAGGAAGACATGGATACTTACAACTGGCTAATCAATTACTAGACAGCAGCTTTAAAATCTAGGTAGTCCTTGACTTAAAACCACTTTGGGATAGAATTTCCATTGCTAAGCAAGGCAATTGTTAAGTGAGTCCTGCCTGATTTTACAACCTTTTTGTCACGGTTGTTAAGAAGTTGTTAAGTGAGTCACACGTCTGTTAAACAAAACTGGAACTCCCCACCGATTTTGCTTGTTGGTAGGAATGTCACAAATGATACAATCACATAACCCTGGGACTCCCAAAGGTGCTTTTTCAAGTGGCAACTGGACTTTCTGGTTTTTCTTTGAAGATGTTTTGCTTCTCATCCAAGAAGCTTCTTCAGCTCTGACTGGAGGGTGGGGAATGGAAGGATTTATATTCCTTGCAGACAGCTGGTCATTTGCATCCTTTTAGAGGGTCATTGAAGCACTTGGAGGTTTATCTATCCTCAAGGATCACCTGAGTAGTGCTTCTGGTTCCTGTAGTCTGCAATTTTTTCTCTGGAAATCAGTTCATACTCCCACACCATTCGAAGGATGCCCACCCCAAATTGGATAGCTAAAAGTCTATCGAGTTTCTCAGCCATCCGGATTATGGTTGTCCCAAAGGTGCTTTTTTAGGAGGCAACTGGATTTTCTTGTTTTTTCTTTGAAGACATTTTGCTTCTCATCCAAGAAGCTTCTTCAGCTCTGACTGAAGAACCCTGGGGTGCTGCAACCATACACGCTGCTTGCTGAGCACCCAACTTTTGATCACCAGACCGTAGGGATGCTGTGACGGTCATAAACATGAGGACTGGTTGTAAGTTACTTTTTTCAGCACTGTTGTAACTTCAAACTGTCACTAAATGAATGGTTGTAAATCAAGGATTACCTGCGTCCTCCAATATAGAGAATATATTTTGTTAGAAGAATGGCAACAACCGCCTGTCGCTATGTTGGCAAGGCATTACAGGTATTCCTCGACTTACGACTACAATTGAGCCCAAAATTTCGGTTGCTAAGCAAGACCTTTATGAAGTGAATTTTGCCCCGTTTAACGACCTTTCTTGCCACAATTGTTAAGTGAATCACTGCAGTTGTTAAATTAGTAATATTTCTTCTATTCTTTGCCTCCCAAGTCCCAGCTGATCGGGAGGAAATGGGGATTTTGCAGTAACCTTCCCCTGGAGTGGGGAGGGAATGGAAATTTTACAATACCCTTCTCCTGCCATGCCCACCAAGCCACGCCCACCAAGCCATGCCACACCCACCAAGCCATGCCACACCCACCAAGCCTTCCCACGCCCACCAAGCCACACCCACCGAACCGGTAGTAAAAAAAATTTGAAACCCACCACTGGTGTGGACTTTTAACGTCCAGAACTGAAGCTGGGGAGTTCTGGGAATTGAAGTTCCACATTTAAATGTCTATGGAGAGTCTCAGTCATCCAGGACATGGTTGCCCCAAAGGTGTTTTTTTCAAGAGGCAATTGGACTTTCTGGTTTTTCTTTGAAGATGTTTCACTTCTCATCCAAGGAGCTGAAGAAGCTTCTTAGATGAGAAGCAAAACGTCTTCAAAGAAAAACCAGAAACTTCTTGGATGAGAAACAAACTGGACTTTTCTTTGAAGATGTTTCGCTTCTCATCCAAGAAGCCGAAGAAGCTTCTTAGATGAGAAGTGAAAGGTCTTCAGAGAAAAAACAGAAACTTATGTAGAAAGAAATATCCTTCTGGGTTCAGCTCCAAGTGGGGAAAAAGACACTGGAAACATGGAGACTGCTTGGAAAGATGGTTTAATGGTGGACAGGATCACATGGTTTGAGTTCCTGAACAGAAAAGGGATGAGATACAGTGAGTCCCCGGGTTTTATGCTTTCTCTGGCTTTGAACTTCCTGGGCCCCCGAAAGAATATCCCGATTGGTTGTCAGACTCCCAGGGGGTGGGG
>WNWU01000003.1:54874647-54919963 GCA_012654045.1 Ptyas mucosa
TAGAATAGAATAGAATAGAATAGAATAGAATAGAATAGAATAGAATAACAGAGTTGGAAGGGACCTTGGAGGTCTTCTAGTCCAATCCCCTGCTTAGGCAGGAAACCCTATACCACTTCAGACAAATGGTTATCCAACATCTTAAAAACTTCCAGTGTTGGAGCATTCACAACTTCTGCAGGCAAGTTGTTCCACTGATTAATTTTTCTAACTCTCAGGAAATTTCTTCTTAGTTCTAAGTTGCTTCTTTTCTTGATTAGTTTCCTCCCATTGCTTCTTGTCCTGCCTTCAGGTGCTTTGGAGAATAGCTTGACTCCCTCTTCTTTGAGGCAACCCCTGAGATATTGGAACACTGCTATCATGTCTCCCCTAGTCCTTCTTTTTATTAAACTAGACATACCCAGTCCCTGCAACCGTTCTTCATATGTTTTAGCCTCCAGTCCCCTAATCATCTTTGTTGCTCTTCTCTGCACTCTTTCTAGAGTCTCAACATCTTTTTTAACATCGTGGCGACCAAAACTGGATGCAGTATTCCAAGTAGGGCCTTACAAAGGCATTATAAAGTGGTAGTAACACTTCACGTGATCTTGAGTCTATCCTTCTGTTTATGAAGCCTAGAACTGTGTTGGCTTTTTTGGCAGCTGCAGCACACTGCTGGCTCATATCCAAATGGTTGTCCACCAGGACTCCAAGATCTGTCTCCCAGTCACCACCATCGAGCAAAGTACCATATCTACTGTACCTGTGCATTTTGTTTTTCTTGCCTAAATGCAGAGCCTTACTTTTTTCACCATTGAATTTCATTTTGTTAGACAGCGCCCAATGTTCAAATCTGTCAAGATCCTTCTGTATCTTAAGCCTATCTTCTGGAGCGTTGGCTATTCCTGCCAGCTTGGTGTCATGTCACCACAATCACAAAGGACAGAAGCCACCGGATAGCACCATTTGTTCAGGGTGTCTGGATTTTGTATTCATGTGCAGTTTGTTCAACGATTTCCATATTTCCCAGCTTTCATCAGACCCAAGTATCCAAGCTCCTCCGTTGTTGATTCCATCCAGTGTTGATTTTTGTAGCTTTCCATAGGTCCACTCTGCTTTCCAATTCTTCAAACTCTTCCGTCCACCACAGGAAGCTTTTCCTGGATTAGAACAGCTGAGTTTGCACAAGGCACTAAGCCTAGCTCAAATATCAGGTTACCCCTCTGTGCATCTAGTTAAGGATTTGTTCTACCAGCTGTGACAAAATGCTGGCTTAGTTCTTCTCAGTTCCTTTCTGGTCTTGAATCAGACAGTGGAGGTTGAATCCGACACACCCAAAACTTAGCCTTGGTTCCAAGCTCTGGATCACGAAAAGTCAATACTTATAAGGCATAGGCCTACTTTCTTTCAGTGAAGAGGACCTATATGGCCTTGCTTATTCTCACCATGTATTGTAGCTTAACTTTTGATCGTTAATTTATCCTCTCCTGGCAGCTTCTGGTTGCCATAGCTATTCATAAATAACACTCATGTTTGTTTTTTTTCCTGAACTTTTCATGCTGTACTTCACATTAGCATTCCAACCATGTGTATCTGCCAACTTCTGGGGCCTGCGTCTTCTCAAGGTTTTCCTCAGAGGCTGAGAAATCCCATCCACCTCCGTGTAAGAGGTAGGTGAGTTTCCCCCAGATGCACAAAAATGTTGGTTCAAAGGGAAGGGAAACGATCACGTAGTGCTTTGATAGCTTTATCAATCAGTAATGAATTCCTGAGTCAATAATCTTGCGGTGTCTTCATCAGATCAATAAGATCTGTAATTAGTGGTAAATTTAGAGCCAGATCAAGCCTTAAACTATGCGTAAAACACTCCTCCTTGGAGCACTGTATGTACTTCAGGAATGGAAATCAATTTATGTTCTTCCAAATAACATTTTCTGCTCTTGTACGGTAGTGAAGTTTGGGGCAGATCCTTAGGCCATCAGATTTTTTTCAAATAAAGGTAAGTCCTTGACTTACGACCACAATTGGGACCAGAATTTCCATTGCTTAGGTTAAGTGAGTCCTACCCAGTTTTATGACCTTTTTTGCAACAATTTTAAGTGAATCGCTGCAGTTGTTAAGTGAAACACTCAGTTGCTAAGCAAATCTGGTTTCCCCCATTGACTTTGCTTGTGAAACAGGTTGCAAATGGCGATTGCACGACTCCAGGATGCTGCAACCAATATACAAATTGTAAACCGCCAAGAGTTACACTATGGTAAGATGGGTGGACAAAACAGATAGTCCTCAACTTACAACGGTTCATTTAGTGACCGTTCAAAGTTACAGAGGCACCGAAAAAATGACTTATGACCATTTTCATCCTTACGACCAGAGGTGGTATTCAGCCGGTTCGTATTGGTTTAGGTGAAATTCCATTCCATTCCATTCCATTCCCATTCCCATTCCATTGTCAGTGGAGAAGCCAGATTCACTTAACCGTGTTACCAACTTAATGACTGCAATGATTCACTTAACAACCGTGGCTAGAAAGGTCATAAAATGAGGCAAAACTCACTTAGCAAACATCTCAGTTAACAACGTAAACACTTAGGCTCAATTGTGGTTGTACGTTGAGGGCTACCTGTACATTTTAAACATAAATAGATGGCAGTAGTCAAGTGCCCAAATTTTGATCATGTGACCATGAGGATGCTGCAACAGTCATAAGTATGAGGACTGGTCATAAGACACTTTTTTTCCAGTGCCTTTGTAACCTCAAACGATGGCTAAACAAATGGTTGTAAGTTGAGGACTATCTGTATGAGGGGTGTTTAACTGCATCTTTGTGGGTGCAATCAAAGTAACACTTCCCCCATCTGCTTCCTCTAGGTAATACTACTGTCCTTCTGCATCCTGCAGTCATAATACAAATATTTTGCTAGATATTTGGGATAGAGTCTTATTTAGGAGGTGGAAATAGATTTATTATATTTGCTTTTACACAATGAATGGCATCTATTCCCAAACAGAGGTCAGTACTTAGGCTGGTTTAGATCCAAGAACATCCAATGAGTAAATGAGTTTGCATTTACTCTAGGCGCCATCACTGGGGTAAGTAAAATCGGGTTGTTGAAAGACATGTCCATCTGGTTCAGTTCCAAACGGGGGGAAAGACACTGGAAATATGGAGGCTGATTGGAAAGAAGATTTATTGATAGACAGGACCACATAGGTTTGAGATCCTGGGCAGCTGACCATATGGAGTGGAGAGTAAGGGTTATTTATACCTTCTCTTGGGCCTTGCCCTTGAGCTTCCTGTTCCTTTGCAAGAAATGTATTCTATTGGCTGTCAGCAGATTCCCATGGGGCCATGTGGGGCAGGGGTGGGTTTTACTTACCTTTACTACCAGTTCACAACGGGGCCGTGCGCGCTCGCTTCGCTCATGCACAGAAGCGTTTTGATGACGTCGGGGTCGGTGGGCGGGGCCTCCCGCCGGTTTTACTACCGGTTCTACAGAACCGGTGCGAACCAGGGGCAACCCACCACTGATGTAAGGTCATGTTTGTCTGAATCAAGTCTGGTTGAACCTTGGGCTGATGCAATGTCCCCAGGGATTTTGCAATGCAGTGGGCTCTGCTGCTAGATAATCCTATTATGTCCTGGAGGGCCATGTCTTAATCCCATCACCCTTGAGCTGAAGGTCTTTTGTTTTGTAGTTAAGCTGGCCCAGTCCTTCTCAATGGGCACCAAATATCTGCTGGGGGCAGGGAGCTAAAGCTCCGAGTTTCTGTCTCCCTTAAGATTTCTATTTCTCTTTTAGGGGAAATACAATACTCTGCTTTTAAAATACTTCCTAAAATACTTCATTCTTCTAGGAGAGGTGAGTGCTAACTTTCTACAGGGTTCAATTTGAATTCTATTTCCAAACCACGTATCCTTGTGTATCCTTACTGCCCACCCACCCCCAAAAAACCAATTATACAGCTGATTATGTGCCTAAAGTGGATAAGCAAAGGCCTCCATGTTCCTAATGAGATTGGCAAAGGGAGCTGCCAGAGGCCTGAATCAACATGTTCATCCCCAGGTTTCGTAAGCCAATTGTGCAAAGTTTGCTGAGATACCAACCCTGAACTTCTAACCGTTACTGACATTGGCATTGTTGCTAATTTGATTTATAACCTGTGGCTCTTGCAGTAGAAACCTTTACTGCAAGAACCCAGTGCAATTTTGGACAAAAACAGCCTTGTTTGAGACCTTAAATCAGACCTTTGACTTTTGGTCCTCGAAAAATAGTCTGCTGAACCTCAATTAAGGGTGAGGGATTGAATAGGTATCTTGTTGATTTTATTCTTTGTTAATCTGGTGTTTTTGGAATGGAGTTTTGGAACAGGGAAAAGCCTAATTTTTTACATTTGCTGTATCTTCTAACACACTGAGCATTTGTATCAAAGTTCCCCAATGTGTCTTTGTATTCATATAATTGCCTTCCAGATCTTTGTGTTATGTTTCCTTCCTTCCTTCCTTCCCTCCCTCCTTCCTTCCCTCCCTCCCTCCCTCCCTCCTTCCTTCCTTCCTTCCTTCCCTCCTTCCTTCCTCCCTCCCTTCCCTTCCCTTCCCTTCCCTTCCCTTCCCTTCCCTTCCCTTCCTCCCTCTCTGATGCAGCTTTTTAAATAGAGATGCCCAGTTCTTTTTAAAAATATATGGGCCGCAATATTTGTATACCACCATCAATATCTCCACCTGTTCTCCCTCCTTTTGCTTAGCAGAAGAGAAGCAGTACTGCACTTAGTATTCATGATGTGGGAGGAGGCTGTTTAAGTTTGCTTCCAACAGAATATATGGAGTTGGGACCAAGTCCATAGAAAGTTCTACTTCTATTTCCGTGGCATTTTCAGAAGGCAGTGATAAAGCATGCGCTGGCTGAGGAATACTGGGAATTGAAGTCTATAAGTCGTAAAGTTACCAAGGTTGGAGACCACTGACATAGAACACTCCTTAGGGTCAATGTTCATAGAATCCTAGAGTCAGATTGTACCTGAGAGACCATGTACTCCAGAGGTGAGTTTCAGCAGGTTCTGACCAGTTCTGGAGAACCAGTAGCAGAAATTTTGAGTAGTTCGGAGAACTGGTAAATACCACCTCTGACTGGCCCTGCCCACATCTATTCTCTGCCTCCCGAGTCCCAGCTGATTGGGAGGAAATGGGGATTTTGCAGTAACCTTCCCCTAGAGTGGGGAGGGAATGGAGATTTTACAGTATCCTTCCCCTGCCATGCCCACAAAGCCACGCCCACAAAGCCACACCACGCCCACAGAACTGGTAGTAAAAAAAATTGAAACCCACCACTGATCTACTCCAGTTGATTCTGTTCTGACCCAGCCTTAGCAGAAGCAAGAAACAGACTCCTCGTCACGAAAATCCCCTCTTTATTTACCTCTTGTGAATTAATGGCATTCACCCACCGAAAAGTCCAAGCAAGAGTCCTGCGAGAAGTTAAATGCAGCAACAGACTTTACCAGTTCCTTGCAATAATTGCCAGGCTGTGAGCTCCCAGCTGAAATGCTACAAATTGAATTCTGGCAAGCAGTCTTTGTGACACGAAACACAATGAGCAAAATCTTCAGAAATACGAACTGTTGTCTCCTACGACAACCACTCCCCTTTCCTTCTATTTATTCCCCAGTCAGGGAGGGGCCATTCAGCCTCCACGTGAGCTTTGCTTCCCGAATTGACTCCTTGTCCTCCATTGCACACCTCTCCTAACTGCTTTGTGCATACGTGCATCTGGAACAGGCCCCAGCTGTTCTTCATCCTCACTCATCTCAGCCTCCAAAGGCAGTTGCCTCTCAGGTGGCTGGGAAATGTCGGATGGCCATGGTTCTATCTCTGTGTCCGACACAGAGCATCCATCAGAGCCTTCCCCAGACTCCAGAACTGGCCCACATTCCTCCCCAACCTCCTTATTGTCTAAGTCTGCCGCCAGCTGTGCTGGTGGCTGGCGGGCCACAACAGATTCCCCTGATCAGTGTAGGATTCATTAGAGCATCTCGGAGATAGTCATCCATGCCTTTAGCAAAGTCGAACTCACCATTTCATTGTTCTATTGGCTGAAAGGTCATACAGTCAGGAAGGTTCTCCTGACACCTTCCATAAAATTACAGTATGTCCTATAAGGTTCCTTGCAGAATCTTGAAGTGGTCCTAGTCCTGGTTTCTGAGGCAATAGACAGTCTACCTCCTCTTTTATGAGCCATGGTGGCGCAGTGGTTAGAGTGCAGTACTGCAGGCTTCTTCTGCTGTCTGCCGGCTGCCAGCAATACGACAGTTCGATTCTCACTGGTTCAAGGTTGACCTCAGCGTTCCATCCTTTCGAGGTTGGCAAAATGAGGACCCAGATTGTTGGAGGCAATAGGCTGACTCTGTAAAGCCCTTAGAGAGGGCTGTAAAGCACTACGAAGCAGTATATGAATCTACATGCTATTGCTATTTATGTGACACCTTTCAGATATTTGATGATCGCTATCATCCCTACTCAGTTATCTCTTCTACAGGCTATCTGTATCCAATTCCTTTTACTGTCCCATTGGGATTTGTTTCCAAACATCTCACCATGGTGGTATCCTTCCTCTAAACTTCCACCGTAAATGTATTTTAAGCAGGGTCTGACCAGGGCAGAATAGAATAGAACAATTACTTCCCATGGACCTGGACTCTGCTCCTGTTTACACACCCCAAGAGAACATTTGTACGATGACTCATATTTAACTTGTAGTCAACAAGGACACTCAGGTCATTTTCTCGTTTTCATGACACTGCCTTCAGGGGTCATCTGGGGACTGAGCTAGGTTCTCCTCAACAGAAGATAACAGTTAATTTAACGTGTGCCTAATCTATGTGATATCCTGTATCGGTAGCTCGTCTTAGAAAATAGTCAAGGCAAGGATCACGGCCCATTAGAGCCATGAAAGCCTCTGGCAGCCAGGGGTGGGCTTCAAAAATTTTAGCAAGTTCTCTGCCCAGTTGCTGGGTGGACATGGCCATGGTGGGGGGGATTTTTGCCCTCCCCGGTCACCGTAGGCTTTTTTTGAGCCTCCAGGAGGATGAAAACGGCCTCCCCGGGCTCCGGAGGTCCTCCAGAGGCCAGAAACGGACCCATTTCTGGCCTTCCCAAACTTCTGGTAGGCCCGTTTTTCACTCTCTCTGGACCTCTGCCCACGCCCTGCACTTACCTGCACCCAGAATGGGCTGTGTGGGGGCTCCTGGGAAGGGCGGGATGAGTGGTGCCACCAGGAGTGGGATTTGAGGGTTCTCGGGACTGCACAGAATCTTAACTAGAGGTTTTCCCAAACACCTGCAAATTCCCAGCAGCCCACCCCTGTCTGCAGCCATCTGCCAACGAAAATGGAGCGCACCCCCCCGAGCTTTGTTTTCATTGGCAGAGGGCTATAGGAGGCTGTTGTGGCCGAAAACGGAGCCCAGAAGGGTTGTGTGTGGCCCTCCGAGCTCAGTTTTTGTTGGCAGAGACACTGCGGGCTGGTCCTTTGCTGTTTCCAGGGAAGCCCTGCGGGCCACATCTAAGCACCCTGCAGGCTGGATCCGGGTGAGTTTGACACCCGTGCCATAGAACAAGAGATCAGGACAAGCAAGTGGACCACTGACCCCATTCTAGCCTAGCCATAAAGAGAGATAATTCGGAGACCATGAACTTAGAGAAGCATTACTTGCTTACAGATGAGTCTCCTCTGTAGATTCATAAACTATTAGCAGCTCTAAGAACGTTGGAGTTGCACTAGCGCACATATATGCTACACATAAGAAATATCTTTCCAGTTATCCATTGTTAGGGATACCTATAGCCTTGGTTTTATTCAGCCCCCTGCTTTTCAGTGAACGTGGATTCATGAACTGGTCTACCACAACCTTGCCTTCTAATTGTTACCCATGTAAATTAACTTGCTATTTACATTTCCTCTCTTGCTCAATGCAACTGATGTCTGACAACAGATCTGGCTGCAGCTGGAGAAATCCAAGCCTCCAATACGGTGTTAATGATCTCTTAATAACTGAGCAGTTTTATGTGCTATTAGGAAGCTCCCGGCAGGAAGGACTGAATCCATCTTAATCACCACTTAATCTTGATCATCAAAAAAAAAAAAAACATGCAAAAGTCCCTAGGATCAAAGAAATCCTGCAAAATTATCTGTGTTCCACGGAGGAAGTAAATTTTGATCGAAAGGGTAAAATTACAGGACTCTCAATTGTGCTAGAAACAAGATCAGGGGTTTCCAATTTCAGCGACTTTAAAACCTGTGGATTTCAACTCCCGGAATTCCCCGGCCAACCATGATTTCTGGATGCTGGCTGGGGAATTCTGAGAATTGAAGTCCACAAGTTTTAAAGTTGCCAAGGTTGGGCACCCCTGCTTTCGATAGAGATCCATTGCATTTAAATGGCTGAAATTCAATTTGGGGGTAAGAGAGCAGCAGAAGTCTGTCTGATCTAAGCCATCTATTCATTTCTCTTCTTTCTCTCTTCTCTGGAACGAATTCCCAGGGAAGAAACGGGTTGCAATTAACACCATACCAATACATGATTACCTGCATCATCTATATTGTAATTTCTTAATTAGGAGGACGAAGTGTAGCAATCAAGACTGCATAATCACATGAAACTAGCTATAATTAATTTTCTAGCACCGAGGCCCACTCATGTTTCTAGGCTTGTAGTTCTACTTTTATCTTAAATACTGAAAGATGATTCATTTCTTGCTCAGGAGTGGAACTTGTACAATCTTTTCTTAGTCACTCCTCCGTCGAGCCGGCTAGCAGCAAAACCAATATATGAAAAGGGGGATTTCCTCCCTGCTCTTCTGGGTAATACGACGTTCCTGCTACCCCTGGATTTTTGGAATATGCTTTTTATTAAATCCTACAAATCTTGAGACATTTTTATATAAGTTTAAATTAATAAGTCTGGCCTATGTCTCCAATTAGCCAGGTATCAGCACAATGAGCATCCTTAGCCTCTCCCTTCCCCATTCCCATTCTCCATTTATTTATTTTATTTATTTATCGGAATTTGTCAAACAAAAACGAGAACAAGAGTAAGAGAATTAAAATACAATGACAGGGATGACGTTAGTGCACTTATGCACACATCCCTCTACTGACCACTTAAGTATGAAGTAAAGTCCACGGAAGTCAATTGTGACTGAAACTGTGAAAATTTGTAGCTGAGACAACTGAATCAGGTAAGGCATTCCAGACTTTGACAACTCTATTACAGAAATCATATTTTTTACCGTCAAGTTTAGAACGATTTACGGTGAGTTTAAAGCGGTTTTTCGCACATGTATTATTGCGATTAAAACAGAAAAAGTCATTTCATAGGTAAAACATTACTACGTATAATTACTCCATAAGCAGAATAACAGAATAATAGAGTTAGAAGGGACCTTAGGAGTCTTCTAGGCCCGTGATGGCGAACCTATGGCACGCGTGCCACAGATGGCACACAGAGTGTTGCCGTAGCTCAGCTCCGGCGCGCATGCGCACTCCAGCCAGCTGATTTTCGGGCCTTCCGGGCCCACCGGAGGTCGGGAAACAGGCTGTTTCCAGCCTCTGGAGGCCCTCCAGAGGAGGAAAGGCCCATTTTTTGCTCTCCCCAGGTTCCAGAGGCTTTCTAGGTCCCACCGTAAATCAGCAAACAAACTGTTTCCGGCCTCCAGAGGGCCTCCCGGGGGGGGGAGGCTGTTTTCGCCTTCCCTAGGCTCCAAGAAAGCCTCTGGAGCCTGGGGAGGGAGAAAAATGGGTCTACTGGGCCCACCGGGCCATCACATGCCAAAAGAGGGGGAGCTCGGTGGGGCCGTGTGAGCGCATTGAATTATGGGTGTGGGCACACGTGCGCATGACCCCCCCCGCCCCACTCCCTGACTTTTGGCACACGACGGCAAAAAGGTTAGCCATCGCTGTTCTAGGCCAACCCCCTGCTCAGGCAGGAAACTTTATACCATTTCAGACAAATGGTTGTCCAATCTATTCTGAAAAACCTCCAGTGTTGGAGCAGCCACAACTTCTGGAGGCAAGTCGTTCCACTGATGAATTGTTCTAGCTGTCAGGAAATTTCTCCTTAATTGTAGGTTGCTTTCTCTCCTCTGCTCCCTTGAAATGCATCTGAATAATTGTTGGAAGAAATATCCTTCTGGATACTGCTTGGAAAGATGGTTTAATGGTGGACAGGATCACATGGCTTGAGTTCCTGAACAGAAAAGGGATGAGACGCAGCGAGTCCCCGGGTTTTATGCCCTCTTTGAACTTCCCGGGGCCCTGAAAGAGTATCCTGATTGGTTGTCAGACTCCCAGGGGGTGGGGATCTTAGCTAGCCTTGCTGGCTGATGTAATCTTCCCAGGTGCCATGTGGTGAGTTTCTGTTGCTAGATGGGTCCTATTGTGTTGCAGATGATGGTCCATTGACAAAGATTGAGTTTCTGCCTCTGGCCCATTGACAAAGGGTGGGGGCAGGAAGATGGGAGCTGCTTCGTCTTTAAAACATGCTTCTCCATTTCTCATCCTGGGAAACACAATATTCTGCCTTTGTAATATTTCCCAAAATATTTCATTCCTCTAGGAAAGGGGTGGGTGCTAACTTCTTACATCTTGATCCAACAGAACATTTCCTTATGATGACATTTTACAGCCTGTTGGCAGTTGAAGGAAAGAAGAGGACAATCGGATAGAGGCACTAATCATAGTAAGCCTTCCAGCAGCTGTGATTTTTCCTGATTTTGAGGCGCAATATCATCCTGATAGGGTTCAGAACAATTTGCCGTTCATCGTTCAGTAAAGATTGACATATCAGCCTTAACACTAAGTATCAACTTTAGGCACATTAGCGCCTAAAGTTTTTTTTAAAGAAAAAAAGAAGGGTCAAATTGACTTGTGGTATATTGAAGAGAAAAAAATGTGTTTCAGAAAGAAATTGGGAGAATTTCAGGCTTCCACTAACCGGGCATTCATAAGGAAGTTGATCTAAATACCGGTAGCTGTTGTTTTTAAAGAAAAAAAAAATACTCCAAATTGAGTCATTTGGATATATCTGGGGATAATGGAGGTAGTTTGGTCTAGTGGTTAAGGCACCAGGCTGGAAACCAGGAGAGTGTAAGTTCTAGTCCCACCTTAGGCATGAATGCCAGCTGGGTGATTTTGGGCCAGTCATGCTCTCTCAGCCCAACCAATCTCACAGGGTTATTGCTGTGGGGAAATAGGAAGAGGAATGAGTATTACCGTATTTTTTGGAGTATAAGACGCACTAGAGTATAAGACGCACCTTAGTTTTTGGGGAGGAAAATAAGAAAAAAGCTGATTGGCAGGTGGATCAGCCTCCCAGAATACCCCCAATCAGCTGTTCACAGAAGTGAATTTTAGCAACAGGTTCCTTGGTTGTGAGCTCTGTGTCTTGCTTTTTTTTTTGCTTTTTTTCCTGCCTCTGAAACTTCTGAAACAGAGCTTCAGAAAAAAAGCCTGTTTGGGGGCTTCTTCTCTGAAGCTCTGTTTGTGGGCTTTTTTTCTGAAGCTTCGTTTCTGATGCTTTTTTCAGCCTCTGAAACCTCTATTTGAGAAGCTGGGTGGGGCTACATTCAGAGTATTAAGACGCACCCAGATTTTCACCCTCTTTTTTGGGAGGAAAAGGTGCGTCTTATACTCTGAAAAATATGGTAGGTATGTTTGCCACCTTGGTTTATTTGTAAAAATAATAAAATTTTGTTTCTTTGTGAATTGAAGATCCAGTTTGGGACTGATAACTGCTGAGATGCTTGTGTAAAGCAACAGAATCTAGATGTTCTTGGGAAGTTTTTTTAAAAAATGAGAATATGACATTATTCAAGAGTGGGGAAAGGGGGTAATTGAGTCAAGCAGTTTAAGAACCAGTGAACTAAAGAAATCTAAAGATTCAAAATTGCTGGAGTTTGGATTTAAAGACCTCTAAAGTGTCTTAGCCATTGGTGCAGTAGATGGTCTCTTAAGTACCTCTACTTCTCTTACACTGCTCTTCGGCTCCTCATTATTTTTAGAGGAATTTCCACAGGACAGGTTACGTTTGTTTATTTTATCAGATTTGTTCAGGCTGCCTAACCCTAAGAAGACGTTTGGATTTTTCAATAAAGGGTTATGGATTGGAAAAAAATACAATTAGTGCCTACAACATTTCTGATGACAAACAAAAGTATTAATTTTAAATCTACTTCTAGGACTCCTTCACCTCTTAAGTACCTTTAAAAGAAAAGGACAAAACATGGTTTGTGGGATTCTTGGTGCTCTCTGAACTTGGTGGTTTTCTTTCAGATGCTTCATTACCAAACTGCGTAACATCATCAGTGCTAGAAGGGAACGGGGTTTACTGTTTGTTTATATACAAGTGGCTTGTGGGAATGTTCTTGGTGGTTCCTTGATTAGGCTGTTGTTTGCTGAGTTGGATAATGAAACACCTTTAAGAAAACAACCAAACTCAGAGATTACCAAGGAGCCCACAATTCAACCCTGAGCTACAAATATTCTCTTTTATTGGTAAAATATGAGTTGTATACATTTGGGATTTGGCCAGGGGTGAAATGCTCCCGGTTCAGACCAGATCGCCTGATCCAGTAGCAATGGCAGCGGGTGGTTCGGAGAACTGGTAGCAAAAATTCCTGCGCGCACCCCCCTCCCCCAATGCTCAGCTGAGTCGCACGATCATCAGAGGCTTTTTTAAAAAAACTTTTAAAAGCATTTTTTCTACAACCTCTTCCGATGAAAAAATGCTTTTAAAAGTTAAAAAAAAAGCCTCTAATAATCACACAACTCAGCTGGGATCCTCAGAGGCTTTTCAAAGCATTTTTTTCTGCAACCTCTTGGCCGAAGAGGTGATAGAAAAAATGCTTTGGAAAGTATCTGACGATCCCAGCTGAGTTGCCTGATCGCCAGAGGCTTTTCAAAGCATTAGAAAAAATGCTTTGAAAAGTTAAAAAAAAAAAGTTGGCCACAACTTTACCCACCACCACCACCACCAAGCCACGCCCACAGAACCAGTAGTAACACATTTTACATTTCACCCCTGGATTTGGCCATATCTAGGTAGTAACTGCCATGTTGCTACTCCTCTACTATCTGGGTGCTATCTATTTCAAGACTTCTGAACTCTATTTTAAGGGTTCTTCTACTGAACTTAGACCAAAAAACTATTGAAATAGAAAAAAAGCTTGGTGAGATGACATACACAATTGGAACGTAACCTTGGAAGGCTACAACCAAAGGAACAGTGAGGGAGTTATGCTTTATACGTAAAGAAAACATATGTTTGCAGAGAAATTCACAAATTAGAACATGGAAAGTCCGTTGAGAGATTTTGGTATGGATAAAAGGGGTTTGTGTGTGAGAGACAGAAGTGATGTCATTGTTGGACTTTATTATAGATTTCCTGGACAGACAGAAGATATGGATGAGGTCTTTGTTAGATGACCAAATTTTCAAAGAGGCACATGGGAGTAGTAAAAGAAGATTCAACTATCTCGACATCTGCTGGGAATCTATTTCTGCCAAGAAGTTCAACAAATTCCTAGCCTTTCTTGCTGACAACTTCATCAATCAGAAGGAAGAAGGAGGAAAAGGAGGATTTGCTATCCAGGACCTAATCCTTATCAACAGGGAAGAATAGAATAGAATAACAGAGTTGGAAGGGACCTTAGAAGTCTTCTAGTCCAACCCCCTGTTTAGGCAGGAAACCCTACACCGCTTCAGACAAATGGTTATCTAATCTCTTCTTAAAAACTTCCAGTGTTGGAGCTTTCACAACTTTTGGAGGCAAGTTGTTCCACTGATTAATTATTCTAACTTTCAGGAAATTTCTCCTTAGTTCTAGGTTGCTTCTCTCCTTGATTAGTTTCCACTCATTGCTTCTTGTCCTGCCTTCTGGTGCTTTGGAGAATAGCTTGACTCCCTCTTCTTTGTGGCAGCCCCTGAGATATTGGAACACTGCTATCATGTCTCCCCTAGTCCTTCTTTTCATTAAACTAGACATACCCAGTTCCTGCAACCCTTCTTCCTATGTTCTTCATATCGTTCTTCATAACAGGGAAGAATAAGGTGAGGAAGTGACATTAACTGGAACATTGGGAGCAAGTCAACATATTGTCCTTGAATATGATATCGAGGGGGAGAAAGAATAAAAAAGACACAGATTTCTATAGCTGATTTCAGAAGGTAATGTATGATGAACCCTCATGGAATACAAATGAGATCCAATACATCGACATTTTGAAAGAGAAAAATGCCCAAGGAAAATGGGAAGTTCAATGAAAAGAGGCACAATGCTGAAGCCACAACAACAAATGGTAGTAGAAGAAAAAGTAATAGCACATAAAGAAACTAGTGTGAATATATGCAGAGCCTTCTAAAATGCTGGAGGTGTGGGGGGAGGGATTTAGGAAAGTACACAGGAAATATAAGGAAGAGCATATATCCACACAAAGCATTTGCTAAAAACTTTAGGGATTGGGTCAGAAAGCTAAAATTTGAGCCAAAACCTATGAGAATCTCCCAAAGCAACAACAGCAAAAATGAAATAGCAGGAAAAGCAAAGTTGAATTGGTAACGGGTGATGAAAAGAAGGCATTATTTCTTTGCTTATTTATCTCAAATACATGACTCTGGGTGCTAACAATATTCAATAGTGTGTGTCTTTATACATACATATATAAAAACAATAAACACATAGCTGTACAAGATGACTGGACTGAGCTGAAGGTCAGGGTCAAACATATCAGTTTAAGGTCTCTAGCCCCTGGAAAAGACCTAAGTATAGCCTTCCTTGAAGTCTAGTTGACTGAGATCTAGTTCCAATTCACCTTGACCATTAGTAATTCAGGTTCTAATGTATAGGTAAGAATTTCTTTCTTCAAAATGAAAAAGGTCTTCTGCAGTCATGACATAAGCCTAAGACTGAAAATCAGGCTTGTCACATGTTACTTCTTTTCTATCCTGCTCTACGGAGTAGAGAGTTGGTTTCTGACAGAAAACCACTTGAAGAAATTAGAAGCATTTGAAATGTGGATTTACAGACGGCTGTTACGGCTGTTATAAGCTGGGCTAACAAAATCACAAATGAGGAGGTGATAAGCCACCTGGGAAAGCCAAGGGAAATCATCAAAGCCATTAAAAAGCAAAATTTAGAATATTTTGGACATGTGATGTGACACCCAGAAAAATATGGCATCCTTCACTTAATCCTCCAGGGAAAGATTGAAGGCAAAGGAGGTCCAGGCATAAGAAGAACATCATGGCTTCAAAACCTAAGGGACTGATTTGGACAAAACTCAGCAGCACTTTTTCATGCGGCTATTGACAAAAATAGAATTGCCAAGATGATCGCCAACATCAGATGACGGATATGGCACAAAAAGAAGAAGATGACGTATAAGTATCATGAAGTAAACTTGTAGTATTTTTGAACTCTATCCCGATCCCTGACTTCTTGTACTTGATAACCACAGTCAAGAAAAATTACAAAAGACCTGTCACCAAAAACCAGGAAATGGCCAGCAGAATCAAGACTAAGCTGACCTCTGGAGGTGCTGATGTCCCAGAAGGTTGGGCTTAACTTGCATTTAATATCTGTTCTCCCTCTTAGTTCAAGGAGGAGCTGTAGCTTAGAATAGTCCAGGCTGTGACGTTTAATTAATTTAGATGAATTCAAGTTTCCAAAATCAGCTGACTTACATCCTAGGCTGTTGAAGACACTAGCAGAAGTGATTGCAGAATTTGCTAACTATATTCTTGGACACCTCTTAGGAGGGGAGGGTGAGGTCCTGGAAGACTGATAGAGAGCAAATGTTGTCTGGTCTTCAAAAAAAAAAAAATAATGGAAGGAGGAGAAAAATTACACACATGTCAGCTTGACACTTTTACTGGGCAAGCAGATTCTTTAGCAGCATGCTTGTAAGCACTTAGATGAGAATGCGTCAATTAACAAGAGTCAGCTGTGGCTGAGTTTGTCAGCAAGAAGACATGCTGGACCAAACCTACTTCTTTAATAACTTAATAGATTGGCAGAATACCATGGAAACACACCTCACCGAAGCATTTGACCAAGTTTCCATTAATTACTTCATTGTTAATGTGATAACATGCGAGCTAGATGATACAACTGTTCAATGTAACCACAGCCAGCTGAGGGGAAACTTCCAAAGAATATTGATAAATGGCCTCCCCCAGACCGTAGTAGTATTGAGTAGAAGGGTTCAACATGGCAACATGGGGAGCTAAATGTCTATGGAGATTCTCAGTCATCCAGATCATGGTGGTCCCAAAGGTGCTTTTTCAAAAAGCAACTGGACTTGAAGATTTTCCTTGAAGATGTTTCACTTCTCATCATTCAGTTTCACTTCTGCATTCAGTTTTGGTCGCTACAATGTAAAAAAGATGTTGAGACAAGAAAGAGTGCAGAGAAGAGCAACAAAGATGATTAGGGGACTGGAGGCTAAAACATATGAAGAAGGGTTGCAAGAACTGGGTATGTCTAGTTTAATGAAAAGGAGGACTAGGGGAGACATGATAGCAGTGTTCCAATATCTCACAGGCTGCTACAAAGAAGAGGGAGTCAAGCTATTCTCCAAAGCACCTGAAGGCAGGACAAGAAGCAATGGGTGGAAACTAATCAAGGAGAGAAGCAACCTAGAACTAAGGAGAAATTTCCTGACAATGAGAACAATCAACCAGTGGAACAACTTGCCTTCAGAAGTTGAGAATGCTCCAACACTGGAAGTTTTTAAGAAGATGTTGGATAACCATTTGTCTGAAGTGGTGTAGGGTTTCCTGCCTAACAAGGGGGTTGGACAAGGTCCTTTCCAACTCTGTTATTCTATTCTATTCATCCAAGAAGCTTCTTTGGTTCTGATGAATGATGAAGGATGGAAGGAGTTATATTCCTTGTAGTCATCTGGTTGTTCACACTCATTCTGAGAGTCGTTGAGGACACTTGGAGGTTTATCTATGCCCTCAGAGTCACCCGAACAGTGCAAATAGATGTGAACATTTCTTGGAACTGCTGAAAGGATTGTGTTTTAAGCAGGAGGTAGATAGTGTGATATCCTTCCCCCTCCGTTGAGAGAGGTCTGTTCAATCTTAATGTAGATGGCCTCCTAAACCCCTCTTTCAAACCAGCAATCCTCTCTGTCCAAAATGTGGATTTTGCTATCTTGAAAAGAGTGACCTTTGTCTTTCAAATGCAGGGGGATTGCTGAATCTTGTCCTAATGGGCTTGTTCTCTTATGTTGTGCCATACGTTTGTGAAGCGGTTGTTTTGTTTCCCCTGTGTAAAGATATACACATGTCTCACTGCATAGATCTGTACAATGTGATACATTAGACATTACAGTGAGACATTAGAACAGCTTCCCCTGTCTCCTGAGTTATTCTACATCAGAATGCCAAAATGGTATGGGATTTGTAGTACAGGTAGTCCTCGACTTTTGACTGGGTGCTTAGCAACCATTGAAATTTACAATGGACCCCCCCAAAAAAATGGATTCAAAGTTCTGATAGTTGCCCGGCCTTCTTGTCATGTCATTGCCTTTTGATTGCTCAGCAACCGACCCGCAATTACAGCCATTTGCCGTATCCTACAATCATGTGACTGCAATTTAGGAGGTTTTTGCTGCAAACTGGAGTTTATTTCCAGTTTCTGGCCAAAAATGCCCCTTAGCCAAGCAACAAGTTCACTTAGAGAGATGACACCACTTAATGGCGGCATTTGATTAACAACTGCAGCAAAAAGGTCATAAAATCGGGCACAATCACACGATGACCTGCTTTACAACCATTGTGACCTACAACTGTAATTGTGGGCTCAATTACATCGTAAGTCAAGGACTATCCGTATGGAATGTAACATCCTCAGCCAGGCTGGCATCAGTCCTGGTTTTCTTTCTATTTCTGATTGAGCATTCTCGATGTTGCTCTTCTCCTGATTTTGTCGGCTTATTCACTATCGTTGGGTTGTTGACACTCAGCGTTTGACATGATTTCTTTGAAGCGAACTTTCTGAATGCTTTCCCTGGAAGCAAGGAGTTTTTTCTCCTAATTTGGTGGAGAGTCAGATGAATGCAATCAAACCTGCCATCTCAAATCAAGTTAAAAGGATATGAATGAAAAGGGTGGGGAACTCTCAGCCCTGCAGTTTCAGAGCATGATAAATGCTCCCTTTGTGCTTCGGGGTTTTTCAGAGTTCTTTTTTTTTTTTTTGCTAGTTGCAATTTGGTTTTCTTTTTCTTAACTACTTTTCGTGAGCCTAAAACCTAGCAGCTTTGAGGCCTGAAGCATTTTGTTTCACTGCCGGACATCAAGCAGTTGGTATCCATAGGCCTAGCAAGGGATCATTGTCCCCTTGACAGTGGTATCTACGGGATAGAGTCAAAAAAGTCAAGATGGCTACTGCAGAGATGTGATTCAAGCTGCAATTACTGTGTTTCCCCCAAAATAGGACATGTCCCGAAAATAAGGCCAAATCTGATTTTTGGGGTGGGTGTAAATATACGCCCTCCTCTGAAAATAAGCCCTAGTGAAAGGGTGGGCGTGGCCAGCATAGGAGGCAGCCCTTCCCTTCCCCGGTCACCTCAGGGCTTCTCGGCTCCTTAACCGGATCAGCTGAGCCACTCAGGCTGCCATTCACGAAACAGCTGATTCACGAGTGCCACTCAGCCAGCTGCCTCCAGCCGCCAATTGTGGTTGCAAAAGAAGCCGGAGGCCAAATGACGCACCCCACATGCCTCGCACCCTCCTTACCTAATGGTGACAGTCACAGCAGGCAATTCTGTCCACGGAACAGCTGCCTCATGGGTGCCACTCCGGCCAGTGCCTCCAGCAAGCACAGCCGCTTTTGCCATCGATTGCAGCCACTTCTGCAGCAGGAGGTCAAGCAATGCACCCCATGTGCCTTACGCCGGCCTTCCAAAGGGTACTGTAGCAGCAGCTATCCCGACCGTAATGGGCCATGTGGGTCAGGAAGAAATAAGGGTTAAAAAATTGTGGATAGCTGCTGCTACAGTAAGCCAGCGTGAGGCGCAAGTCTCCTGCTGCAGAAGTGGCTGCGCCCTAGGAGCGCTTTTGGGAGAGAAGGCAAAGGGGAAGCAATCACTTGCAAACTCCCTCCTGGCTCCCGCTTTTCTGCTGACTGACCCCCAGCAGCCCCAGACACCAAAAGCCTGCATCTACCTGGCTCTCTTTTCCACAGTGCTCAGCTCTTTATTGAGGGGGGGTGGCAGGTGGAATGGCGGAGAAGCGAGACACATGGAGCGAGACAGGGCTCACTCCTCACTGGGCATGGCAGGGTTTCCTGCCCCTGCCCAAATTGGATGCAATTTGTCTTTGCCTTCTCTCCCAAAAGCACTCCTAGGACACAGCCACTTCTGCAACAGGTGGCAGGTGGGGAGTGATGGGGACAGGTAGATGTGAGATGCGCATCTTACCTGCCTTGCAGCTCTGTTGTGTGTCTCGCCATTGTCTGCAGGCAAACATGTTGTAGGGTAAAAAAAAACCCTCTTGCGAGTTCAATCATAGTTCTCAAACTTGTGAGAAGGGTTTTTTTTACCCTACAACATGTTTCCTTGCATACAACGGCGAGATATGTGACAGAGCTGCAAGACAGGTAAGATGCGCGTCTTGCATTTCCCTGGTCCCACCCCTCCCTACCTGCCATCCCCAAATTGCATCCTGTTTGTGCAGGGGCAGGAAGCCCTGCCATGCCCGGCGAGCAGGTGGGAGAAGAGACGGCAGGAGGAGCCCCGTCATGCATCTTGCTTCTCCCCCACCCCACCTGCCGCCCCCCCTTGAGAAAGAGATGGGGAACGGAAGTAGCCAGGCTGCTGTTATGATACCACTGGGGCACGTGGAGTCATCTTACCTGCCTTGCAGCTCTGTCACATGTCTCGCCATTGTCTGCAAGCAAACACGTTGAGGGGAAAAAAACCTCACAAGTTCGAGAAGTTTGACTGAACTTGCAGGAAGGCTTGTTTTTAACCCCACAACGTGTTTGCCTGCAGACAACGGCGAGACATGAGACTGAGCTGCAAGGCAGGTAAGATGCATTTCTTGCGTCTCCCCAGCCCCTGGCGTTGGGGGAGAAGAGACGGCAAGAGGAGCGAGCCTGTCTCTCTCCACACGTCTTGCTTCTCCCCTGCCCTACATACCACCCCCCTCGATAAAGAGCTGGGTGCTGTGGAAAAGGGAGCTGGGTGGGCGCAGGCTTTGGGTTTCTGGGGCTGCCAGAGGTTGCCCAGCGGAGAGGCAGGAGTGGGGCAGGAGTTTTCAGGCAAGGGGGATGGATGGATGGATGGATGGATGGATGGATGGATGGGAGATGGGCGAGTGCCAAGAACACTGGGGAGATTGCCACCTTTGGTTGCCCCAGCAAACAGCTTACGAGCGAGCTAATGAACAGCTGATGAGCTACAGCAGTGCAACACAGCAGCCATGAGGTGGCCACACTTGCCACCTCCTGCACCCCCAAAATAATAAGACCCCTCCCCTGATAATAAGGCCAAGCCCTTATTTCGGGGTTCAAAAAAATATAAGGCAGGGTCTTGTTTTTGAGGAAGTACACAAATAGTACACAGTACTATTTTTAATATATTTTATTAATATTTTTAATATAGAGAAAAATGTATCAATGTGATATATGTGTGTGTGTGTGTGTGTGTGTGTGTGTGTGTATCCATATTTCTCCAAAAATAAGGCTGGGTTTTTTATTAAGTTTTTGCTCCAAAAGTTAGCTCTTATTTTGGGGGGAAATACCACACACACACAAATGTATATACAGAGGAAGGAAGGAGGGAAGGGAAGGGAAGGGAAGGAAGGAGGGAGGGAGGGAGGGAGGGAGGGAGGGAGGGAGGAAGGAAGGAAGGAAAGAAAGAAAGAAAAAAGAACGTTTTAATTGAAAGTTTTAAAAAGAATAAAAATTAATACAAACTAAAACAGAGTAAGAAGGGGGGAAAGGTAGAAATAAAAGAGAAAGCTGAAGTGCAAAAAGAAAAAGAAAAATAGAAGAAAAATAGAAAAGAAAGAAGTATGTATAATAATGTTGCTGCAGGTATCGTATATAAGAGCAAAGTTCTGTGACTTTTCCCCCAAGTGTTTATTCATCAGTCTCAAGAGGAAATGTTCTAGTTCCAGTTGAATAATTTAAAAATTACTGAATCACTGGGTGTATTTGAACCCAAACTTTCCTAGCTTTTTTGCACGTCCACCAAGCATGATGAAGTGATCTTTCTTGTAGTTCATTTCCAATACAAAATTTACAGAAGTTGGAAGGGATATTGGAGGTCTTTGAGTCCAACCCCTTGTTCAAGTTGGAGACCCAGTACCATTTCAGAGAAATGATTGTCCAGTCCACTTGTAGTGGTACTCCTGAAAGGGTCGCTAGAGTCTGGTTCCCTCTGTCCCTTTCCCCAGGCAATTTGGTTCCTCCCCGCTCTCAGTCACTGGCCTGACGTCCCAATCTCTCTTGCTCTGTCCCTTGTCCTGGCCTGGCCATCAGCCCATTCTGGTCGTTTGCCCAGGCAACTCCACTCGCCCAGCTCAGTTTGGCTCTGTTGACCACTGATGTATCTAACGCCCCCTCTGGTCACTGGCTAGCCCACTTGCCTGGATCAGCTCATCCCCGCTGTCTTCAGCTCATCCCCGCATCTGGCGCCCCCTCTAGTCACTGGCTCGCCCGCTTGCCTGGATCATCTCGTCTCCGCTGTCTTCTGACAATAATTTGAAGTGCCTTTATGCATGCTAGATACTGCTATTCCTGCATATTCTCCAAATTTACATTTGCAATATTTTCCTCTTTCTGTGATGTTGAATATTTCAGTTTGGTGGCTGAGAGCTTTTCGGAAAGGGGCCTCTGGCATCCCGTCTGCCAAGCCATGGTTGATTGTGGCTGGTTCATAATACAAATAAACTAGAACATGGAATCTCACCAGGCTCAAGGTTGACTCAGCCTTCCATCCTTTCTAAGGTAGGTAAAATGAGGACCCAGATTGTGGGGGCAATAAGATGACTTTGTATAAATATACAAAAGTATGAAGGCTATTGCTTAACGCATTGTAAGCCACCCTGAGTCTCCGGAGAAGGGCGGCATATAAATCAAATAAAAAAAAAAGGTCACAATAGCTGCTGGTCTTATAGAGGTCTGGAACCAAGCAGATGACACAATGTTCTCCTGTAACCTTAGACGTTAAATTGAAGGAACAATATTTGAAAGACGGATGTTTTACTGGCCAAGCCCTTGTTCGCAAGGATTCGCAACATTTCCCTAGCAAGCCTTTTCTGCCGTGGTCCAGCAAAAACACAAGCCAGCCTTAAGTTCTTTTTCTGAATAGGATTCAGTTTCAAACAGGAGTGCTGAATTGTAGCATTGTCTCTGTAAATGCCTACCAATTTGCATTTAGAGCTTTCTTTTATGGCATTCCTAGATCAAACAGGAAGCTTTTTCATGCAATAGGTCAGGCCATATCACTAATGGGATACTCCAGATTCTCCCTGTGCAGAGAAGCTTTTGGTGGCAAATTTCATTATTTGTAAACAAGAGAACTTCCTCATTTAATTCCTGGGCACCTCTTATAAACGAGGACATGGTTATATGGAATACAGGTAGTCCTTGACTTATAAACACAATTGGGACTAGAATTTTCATTGCTAAGCAAGATTTCTAGTTTAATGAAAAGATGGACTAGGGGAGACATGATAGCAGTGTTCCAATATCTCAGGGGCTGCCACAAAGAAGAGGGGGGTCAAGCTATTCTGCAAAGCACCTGAAGGTAGGACATGAAGCAATGGATAGAAACTAATTGAGGAGAGAAACAACTTAGAACTAAGGAGAAAATTCCTGACAGTTAAAACAATTAACCAGTGGAACAACTTGCCTCCAAAAGTGGTGAATGCTCCAACACTGGTGGTTTTTAAGAAGAGAGTGGACAACCATTTGCCTGTAATGGTATAGGGTCTCCTATAAAACCCTAGTAAGACCACACCTGGAATACTGCAACCAATTTTGATCACCAGAACTACAAAACTACTTTTCTGGTAGCAGAAACTACAAAAACTACAGAACTACTTCTCGCCTGGACTATTGTAACGCTCTCTACATGGGGCTTCCCTTGGGGTGCACCCGGAGGCTCCAACTGGTGCAGAATGCGGCCGCGTGGGGGATTATGGGAGCGACGGGGCGCTCCCATGTGACACCTCTCCTGCGCGAGCTGCATTGGCTTCCAGTGGACTTCCGGATGCGCTTCAAGGTGTTGGTGACCACCTTTAAAGCGCTCCATGGCTTAGGGCTGGGGTACTTACGGGACCGCCTTCTGCCACCGATAGTCTCCCACTGGCCAGTTCGCTCCCACAGAGAGGGCCTCCTCAGGGTGCCATCAGCCAGACAATGTCAGCTAGAGACCCCCAGGGGAAGAGCCTTCTCTGTGGTGGCACCTACCCTCTGGAACGATCTACCCCCAGAGATATGAGTGATCCCAGACCTCCGGACTTTCCGTCGGGCCATAAAAACTTATTTTTTTCAGTTAGCCGGGCTGGCCTGACTCCATGTCGGTTTTAAAGTTCATACTGATTTTAAATTGAAATGTCTTAAATTATGGGCCAAATTTCATTTAATTCCTTTTAAATTATTTTAATTTTTGTGTACATTGTTTTTATTTGGCTGTTCACCGCCCTGAGTCCGAAAGGAGAAGGGCGGTATAAAAATCGAATAAATAAATAAATAAATAAAATAAATAAATAAAAAAAGATGTTGAGACTTTGGAAAAAGTTCAGAGAAGAGCAACTAAGATGATCAAAGCCTGGCAGCTAAAACATATGAAGACTTCTTCAGTTTTAACCACAACAGTACATGGGCAAACAATCGATACAAACTCAAGGTAAACCGCTTTGAACTTGATTGCAGGAAATACGATTTCAGTAACAGAGTGGTCAATGCCTGGAATGCTCTACCCGACTCCATTGTTACAGTCTCAAATCCTCACAGTTTCAATGTCAAACTGTCTTACCGTGGACCTCACTCCATTCCTAAGAGATCTGTAAATGGGGCGTGCATAAGCGCACCAGCGTGCCTACCATCCCTGTCTTACTGTCCCCATTTATTTGTATTTACTTCCTTTGTTTATGTTTATCTTCATATTTGTTATCTTGTATATATTTGACAAACAAACAAATAAAATAAAATAAACTTGGGTTCTAGTCAACTAATGGTCAGCACTAAATTGGTGCTAGGTAAGAGTCAACAGAATTCAAGGGGGTGGGACTTAGGCCAGTGGTGAAATCCAAATTTTTTTACTACCAGTTTTGTGGGCGTGGCTTGGTGGGCATGGCAGGGGAAGGATACTGCAAAATCTCCATTGCCACCCCACTCTGGGCCAGCCAGAGGTGGTATTTGCTGGTTCTCCAAACTACTCAACATTTCCGCTACCGGTTCTATGAACTGCTCAAAATTTCCGCTACCGGTTCTCCAGAACCTGTCAGAACCTAGTGGATTTCACCCCTGATTTAGGCTGATTCCTCTCTTGACTCCACCCCCAGACTCCCCCTGTTCTTTCTCCTACAGAATCTTACAGAATGAAATAGGCTGATTCCTCATCGAGGTTCAGACAGGCCTGCTTAATAGTTGGAAAGAAGACTACCGGGAAATATCAGAGCCGTAGGATTGCCCGGGAAGTTGAAAAATATCCACAAGGACGGTGATGGGAACTTACTAATGCACTGCTGCCAAGAAAATTACATGGAGAGAAGTATGGGATGAAGCTTTAGGTTGCACTTTCAAATGTCAAGTTATTAGACTGACGTATTGACCTCACATGGAATCATCTGTTCAAGTAGTCTGCAACTCCCAGCCTCCACAGACAGCCAAGAAAAAGAGCCTTGGATAGTACAGTGGTCTAAAGCACCCTGTTATTAACATCAGCTGCCTGCAATTATTGCAGGTTCGAATCTCACCAAGGCTCAAGGTTGACTCAGCCTTCCATCCTTTCTAAGGTAGGTAAATTGAGGACCCAGTTTGTGGGGGCAATAAGCTGACTTTGTATAAATATACAAAAGTATGAAGGCTATTGCATAGCGCATTGTAAGCTGCCCTGAGTCTCCGGAGAAGGGCGGCATATAAATCAAATTTTAAAAAAAAAAATTACCCTGGTCAATAGTATAAAACAGGGGTGTCAAACTCAAAGCCTGAGGGCCGGATCTGGCTCGCAGGGTGTTTAAATCTGGCCCACAGGGCTGGCCTGGAAATATCAAAGGATCAGCTTGTGGTGCCTCTGCCGGCCAAAACGGGCTGTGGGGGAAACACATGCGCTGCCGCGCCCCCCCTCCCCCCGCGGCCTGTTTTCAGCCTCCCCAACCTCCTGCAGCACTCTGCCAGCCAAAAATGAGCCAAAATGAAGGCCCTGCATCCATCACATCTCCCCCCATTTCCCCCACCCCCTGGCCAGGGGTGAAATCCAGCAGGTTCTGACAGGTTCTGGAGAACCGGTAGCAGAAATTTTGAGTAGTTCAGAGAACTAGAAAATACCACCTCTGGCTGGCCCCAGAGTGGGGTGGGAATGGGGATTTTGCAATATCCTTTCCCCAGGAGTGGGGAGGGAATGGAGATTTTGCCGTATCCTTCCCCTGCCATGCCCTCCAAGCCACGCCATGCCACGCCACGCCCGCCACGCCACGCCCACAGAACCAGTAGTAAAAACATGTGGATTTCACCACAGCTGCTGGCCCATGGAGGGAAACTACAATGCTGATCCAGCCCTCGAAGAAATACAGTTTGACACGCCTGGTATAGAATATCACCTAGAGATTTCAAAAGACCAGAATAGAAGCACTTCTTTAAACCAAGTGACAGCCAAGGTCACCTGTCAGAGTAACCAAAGCTTTTTTTGTTTGTTTGTCCCGTGGCCAGTTCTGAATCCAGCTTAAGAGTGGTTTATCACTGAGTTAGGATTAGAATTATATAAGTGTAAAGCTCTGCAGCATACCTTATACTTCTATCTGAATTCCTAACAATGGATAAGAAAGTGGCTGGAAGAGATAATTGAACAAAGGATAGAATTGAAGCCAGAATTGTTTCTCTTGGGTATTTTTGATGGGAAAATGGGGGGGAAATTACAATACATAATGTTACATATATTAACAGCAAGCAGAATTGCTTTAGCACAGAATTGGAAACAGGCTAACACTCTCCCAGACCAGTGGTAGGTTTCAAATTTTTTTACTACCAGTTTTGTGGGCGTGGCTTGGTGGGTGTGGCATGGCTTGGTGGGCGTAGCTTGGTGGATGTGGCAGGGGAAGGTTACTGCAAAATCTCCATTTCCTCCCAATCATCTGGGACTCGGGAGGCAGAGAATAGAAGGGGGTGGGGCCAAGTCAGAGGTGTTATTTACCGGTTCTCCGAACTACTCAAAATTTCCGCTACCGGTTCTCCAGAATTGGTCAGAACCTGCTGAAACCCACCTGTGCTCCAGACCACATGATAATAAGGAAAATCTATGAATGTGCAGAAATGGATAGATTGTCTATGGAAATGAAGGAGAGGGAAGAATCCGAGAACTATTGAATTTGGAATAGATGGTACTCCTGGCTCGAGAGTAAACGTAAACCCTAAGGTATAAGTCGTAAAAAGTATAAATATATAGAATGTAAAATTTATAAGAAATATATGATATTGATTTGTGAGTAGATATTATTATAATTTAAATAAAGATATAACATAGGATAGTGATGTATATAAATAGAACTTTTGTAAATATGATTGTTACGGAAAATATGGATACCGATATGGAAAAGCTGTTATAAGTATAAATATGTGTTTTCTGTTTTAAATGTTGGAAAATTCAATAAGTACTTTTTTTTAAAAAAAAGAATTCCTAACAGTGATATCTTCCACATTCAGGAAGAGGTATTATCATCCTTTGTATACACCTTGTGTCTCTTTGTGTTCTCCACCACTATTACATTACAACATGTTTCATGAGACAGTCCCAAAATAACAAAATTATAGTCTGTAGTTTCTTTTAACAGCAGGGACTAACAGAGTTTAAGCCTTCCTCAGCTACAAACTAATAAACACGTAGAAGGCCAAGGAGATATCACCCTTGAGAGAATACCTTCTATTGTGGTTCAGTTTAGACAACTGAGATCTCTGGGAAAATTGCATGCATTCTTGCTGGGTGGAGATATTTTGTGTGAATCCATGCAATCCGTCATTTGAAATACAAACATGTACTACATTCCAAGCAACGTACCAATATTATTTGCAGCCAATTTAAGGAAGACGCTTAACCAAGGATGTAATAAAGTCAGCGGTAAAGCAAATAAAACTGTACATTATATTTAAGTAACTTCTCCAGGGTAGCTTGACTAGTTTAGCTAGCATACAACTAGCTAAACTGGTGTTGAGTAATGCATTAGTATCAGGGGTGAAATCCAGCAGCTTCTGACAGATTCCGGAGAACCAGTAGCGGAAATTTTGAGCAGTTTGGAGAACCGGTAGCAGAAATTTTTAGTAGTTTGGAGAACCGGTAGCGGAAATTTTGAGTAGTTCAGAGAACTGGCAAATACCACCTCTGGCTGGCTCCAGAGTGGGGTGGGAATGGAGATTTTGTAGTATCCTTCCCCTGCCACACCCACCAAGCCACACCACACCATGCCCACCAAGCCACGCCCACAGAACCGGTAGTAAAAAAAAAATTGGATTTTACCACTGATTTGTATCAGTGTGGCATTATTATATTTTGTAGAAATAACTTATAGATAAAAAAGCAATAGTTTTAGTGTTTGGGATTTTGATAGGGGAAAGTTGAATACAAAAATCTCTTCTTTACAAAAATCAGGATTTTTGGGGAAAGATGAATATTGTGGGGAAAACTTTTGATATTTGAGAAATGTACTTTCAGTGGCAGACACCGTCCCCCCAATTGATCTTCAAAATTAGATTTAAGTGTGGAGTTTGAAGGCAATATTGAAAACATCTAGAAAAGGTATGAACGTTGGATACTTTGGCCATCTTTTGAGGAAACTGCCCCCCAGCCATGATGAGGCAGAATAGTCCAAAAAATACTAGGGAATTTCTAGACGTATGGCACTCTAACTAATTAGCCAACAATAGATACACAGACATAAACAAAGTCTACATACTATGTAAAAGAGACAACCAATAAGCCAAAAAGAGAATAAAAAGACCAAAACACCTCCCCACCAGCAATCAATACCCAGATGAATATAAATTAACTTCAAGATTAATATAAGACCTACAATCAAGTAAACAACACCTCAATCAAGGAACTGCCAAACTAGCCAACAATAAACAACCAAGCCAAAGAGCTTCTAAAACAGAGGTGGGTTTCAGCAGGTTCTGACCAGTTCTGGAGAACCGGTAGCGGAAATTTTCGGTAGTTTGGAGAACTGGTAGTAAAAGTTCTGACTGGCCCCGCCCCCCATCTATTCTCTGCCTCCCAAGTCTCAGCTGATCGGGAGGAAATGGGGATTTTGCAGTAACCTTCCCCTGGAGTGGGGAGAGAATGGAGATTTTACAGTATCCTTCCCCTGCCATGCCCACCAAGCCATGCCCACCAAGCCATGCCACGCCCACCAAGCCACACCCACAGAACTGGTAGTATAAGTTTTTGAAACCCACCACTGCTCTAAAACCAACCCCACCAACAAGTGGCAAGCCACTAGAATATAAACTGAGAGCAAACTAGCACTCATGATGTTACCCAATTAGATTGTTGGAAGAAATATCATTCTGGGTTCAGTTCCAAGTGGGAAAAAGACACTAGAAACATGGAGGCTGCTTGGAAAGAAGATTTATTGATGAACAGGGTCACATGCCTTGAAGATCTTGGGTGAAGGAGAAAAAAAAGGGAAGAGATGCTAAGAGTGCCTGAGTTTTATACCCTGTCTGGGCTTTTGAATTTGAGCTTGTATTCTGATTGGTTGTCAGACTCCCAGGGGCCCATGCAGAGACAACTCTGTAGGCTGTCCTGAGTCCCAAGCTTGGTTGACTCTTGCTGGGTGATGATATAATGAAAGGGGTTTTGGGCAATTCCTATTATGGCTCTGCTTGAAGGAGGTAGATCTTTGTTATGTTGAATAGACTGGCCCAGGCCTTAATGGCCCATTGACAAAGGGGGTGTGTGTGAGTTTCTGCCTCCCTTTTAGGGGAAATATTCTGCCCTTTTAATATTTTGTAAAATATCTCATTTTCCTAGGAGAGGGGTGGGTGCCAACTTCCTACATGATAATGAAACATCTGCAAGAAGAAAACCAAGCTTAGAGACGACCAAAATCCCCTCATTTCAACCCTGAGCTACAAATATTCTCCTTTAACATCATCATCATCATCAATCATCATCATCATCAATCATCATCATCATAGCCATTGTCTATCACCTGCAGGATGAAGGCCTCTTCCGCATGTTTCCAACCAATAAGGTACTGAGCTTTTTTTTTTTTTTTTTGCCAATTGGGCCTGCAAAATTTGCTGATGCCATTCTCCTTTGTTGAGGCAGAATAGTAAGACTTATGGGTGGGGGGATAGGAAAACTGGAATTGTACATGTAAATAATGCAGTCTGTTTCTTGGAAATAGATAAACATCAGGCCTTTGCCAAAAATAAATAAATAAATTCCAGCGTTCACATGGTATCCATTTGAAACAGCAATAAACTCTTTAGCAACGTTGATGTGATAAGAATGCTGTCCTGTCATGCTCCAAGTACCTCAGTAGGAGCTACTGTTAGTTTCCTACCACCCCTGCTCCTTCATTTGTTGTCTTTTTCTACGTAATTCTGTTTTAGAGTAGACTGTCTTAAAGGACACTATTGGTATTTTTCAGGTTATCTGTGAAGTGTTTATTAACATGGGAAACAGGGACTGCAATAAAACAATAATGTAAAGGACCCAACGTCAAAGCAATGTGAGAACAGAAAAGATCAAGAAATAATGTCTCCCCATGTTGTCTCCCCATGTTATGGGATTAGCTTTGTTTTAATCACCCTGCATCAGTGGTGGGTTGCTACCGGTTCGCTCGGGTGAACTGGTAGTGGCGGGAGGCTCCGCCCACCCGCTTCTGCACATGCGCACAAGCGAACTGGTAGCAAACTAAATTGAAATCCACTACTGCCCTGCACCACATAACATTTAATAGTTCATTGAAGAGATATATGGGGGGAAAGCCAAACTTAAAATCCTAAAAGAATACTCTTGTGTTCCTATAGTATTCAGAATTCATAAGAAATCAGTGTAATAATGTGTTTAAAAAAATATGAAACCTTCCAGATATAATAGATCAGGGGTGTCAAACTCGCGGCCCACAGTCCGGATGCGTCACACTGGCCACGCCCACTCCTGGTTTAGCGAAGGGGAACAAAGTCGCGATACATCCTGTGACGACGCCAAGGATGACGCGGGTTTGACGTCCCTGTAATAGATTGTTACTCTCATCATCCATAGTGGTCATGGTGGCTAAGCCAACTAGACTAGTATAACCTTTACAAAAAGAAAAAAAAGAAGAAGTAAAAAATATTTGATATTTGATGTTGTGCTGTTTCACCAGGTTTTCTACCTTAATGTTTTACCTATCATCTCAACATCTCCTCCCCCCCCCCCCATCCTCTTCCTTGGAAATTATGTAAAACTTTAAATCTGGAGAAGAGGCTCACAGAACAACACAGATTTATCTTTATAATCTAAATAATTAGATAATTATCTATTGAAGATGCTTCAAACTGCACCGAGTTTCAATAATGGAAATGATGACCTACGATTCTTTGATAGTATTAGAAAGGTAAGAGGAAGGAAGGAAGGAAGGAAGGGATGGAGGGAGGGAGGGAGGGAGGGAGGGAGGGAGGAAGGAAGGAAGGAAGGAAGGAAGGAAGGAAGGAGCAGGAGAAGCACTTATGTGGAAGGATAGATGTTATTTCTGGAGCCAGTACTTGTAACTGGTACTTGGTTGCCTGTCATATTTATGAGACCACTTTCAAATTACTGAGCAGTGAAACCAGTAGTGCAACTTTTTAAAAATAAGTTATAATCTTAGGAATGTAAGTGGAATACTTTCACTGAAAAAAAAAAGTTAGTGGGAAAATTAACTGAAAATATTTCTAGTTAACTCTTTTCCATGATAGTATTTTACTTACGTTTTTAAAAGATGCCTTAACTTTTGGACCTCGGCACATTTTTGACAACAGTAGATACTCTAAAGACAGTTTTATCCTCCTCATTACCTTCTGGGCAAACCTTTTTATAAGATACACAGCCTCCTCCCCATATAATTCTTAATTGTGCTAGCCTAGAATAACCTCAGCAGTCCAGGAAATGCGTGAAGTATGGCTTTTAGGAACATGAGTTAAACACTGCCACCTAGTGAATTAAATCACCCTTCCCCTCCTCCCGTTTCCAATTTTTCTAATGGAAAAGCTGGAGCAAAGATCTCTTTATTATACTGATGGGTTTTCACTTCCATTTTTTACTCCAAGGCCATCTGATCCGAGCGGCTGAGTTTTGCTGCCATCTAAGGGACAGCTGAGTCTTTGCAGTTTAGGTATAGTAACCTTACAATGCACCTGAAAGTTAATTCTGGCAAATTACAATCAGAACTGCCATGAATTAGAAGTGAAGTTAAACACTACCACTAACAAAGCCGTTGTTTGAACCCAGGATCATTACCAAGCACAGACATTGTTTAACGTGGAGCTTCTGAAGATTTGCAAGAAAAGAGTAAAAACCATCATATAATACTGTAAATAAATCTATTTGGATCCCTCCCTTTTTATTTTTAAAGCAATCGCCCCATTTATGTAAGGACCTGGTGTAATTCACATGGAGAAGCCATTGAAGGATGATTGATGAAGGCTTTTGTTCTTCAGCATTTCACTTCCCTGTTTAAGAGAAGACTCGAATTTTGACTACCCAACACCCAATTCATCATCTCAACTAGAGGTGATATTCAGCAGGTTCTGACTAGTTCTGGAGAACCGGTAGCGGAAATTTTGAGTAGTTCGGAGAACCGGTAAATACCACCTCTGACTGGCCTCGCCCCCATGTATTCTCTGTCTCCCGAGTCCCAGCTATTGGGAGTAAATGGGGATTTTGCAGTAACTTTCCCCTGCCATGCCCACCAAGCCACGCCCACCAAGCCATGCCACACCCACAGAACCAGTAGTAAAAAAATTTGAAATCCACTACTGATCTCAACCAAAGGGTACCCTAACTTTCTGACATTGTGTCTCTGTCTGTCTCAAATATTTCCTATTCTGATTGGGTACCTCAACCCTTCTAGTCTATACTAGACCAGTCCTTCAAGGCAGCTTTCCCAGTTTCTTCTTAATATATTGGACCACAAATCCCAATATGGAAATTGTAGTCTAATCTGTATGGAAGGCTGGGAGCTTGTTGATCAGAAAGGTTGGCAGTTCGGTGGTTCGAATCCCTAGTACAGATCTCCTGCGTGAGCAGGGAGTTGGACTAGATGACCTCCAACGTCCCTTCCAATTCTGTCACTTTTACAAACCAGATAGTATTGGTGAGCTTAAATCTTGCAGTTAGAGCTGTGCGTCAGATACTGCCAGGTATTGAATTGCAGAGCAAAGTGTATTGTTCTGGACTGTGCTATGATTGTATGAAGTATGTCAGATACTTGAAAAAGCCTTCTGGGTCAAACCGATAAAAGGACAAGATCATGAAAGAAAGGGAAAGAAGAAGGAAGAGGTGGAAAATCAATTTAAAGCGCTCCATGGCTTAGGGCCTGGGTACTTACGGGACCGCCTTCTGCTGCCAATAGCTTCCCACCGGCCAGTATGCTCCCACAGAGAGGGACTCCTCAGGGTGCCGTTGGCCAGACAATGTCGGCTGGCGACCACCAGGGGGAGGGCCTTCTCTGTGGCAGCACCTGCCCTCTGGAACGACCTGCCCCCGGAGATATGTAGGATACCAGATCTCCGTGCTTTTCGCCGTGCCCTTAAAACTTTTTTATTTCATCAAGCTGGGCTGGCGAAACTCCCCCCCCCAGATATTTTTAACTGTAATTGATTTTAGTTGGGGTGTTTTAAATTTGGGCCAAAAATTGTCTAATTCTTTTAAAATAATTTTAAATTATGTACTGGGATATTTTTTATTCTTGGCTGTTCACCGCCCTAAGTCCAGCAGGAGAAGGGCGGTATAAAAATGTAATAAAATAAAATAAATAAAATAAATAATTAAGTGATGCATCCATCCAGCCATATTCTTTAAACCAAGGGTCCCCAACTCCGGGGCATGGCTTGTAAGGAACTGGGCTGCATAGCTGGAGGTGACCGGCAGATGAACAAGTGAACCTTCATCTGTATTTGCAGCTGCTCCCCAGCGCTAACATCGCCATCCCAGCTCCACCTCAGATTATTAGACATTAGATTCTCATAGGACCACGTGATGTACCATACTGAAAACTGCTTGTTGAAGGTAACTAGGTTGCACATTCCTCCTCCTCCCTGGTCTGTGGAAAAATTGTCTTCCACAAAACTGATCTCTGGTGCCAAAAAGTTTGGGAGCTGCTGCTCTAAGCCATGTCTTTATTACCATCAGGGACCAATATGAATCTAGTTCCATAGCAAAACGTATGGAAGTAAGAAAGAATAGTAAAAGAAATGCAATCTGAGTATAGAATCATAGATCAAAGAAACAAAGGATATCTGGAATGGGAGGGACCGCTTAAGGCATCCAAGTCCAAGCTCCAAATTAAAGTAACCCAACAGATGGCTATCTAGCCTCTTCTTGAATATAACCAACAAAAGGAACCTGCAAACTCTCTGATTAATTGATCAAATTTGATCAATTGGTTAATTGCTCTTAATATTGGGAAAAGGTATTTTTGGTGATTGTTTCTTCTATTTCATTGGAATTTACCTTCCTGTAATTTTAATTTAAATTAAAGAGCCGGGGTGGCACAGTGGTTAGAGTGCAGTACTGCAGGCTACTTCTGCTGACTGCCAGCTGACTGCAATTTGGCAGTTCGAATCTCACCAGGCTCAAGGTTGACTCAGCCTTCTATCTTTCCAAGGTTGGTAAAATGAGGACCCAGATTGTTGAGGGCAATGGGCTGATTCTGTAAACGGCTTAGAGAGGGCTGTAAAGCACTGTCTAAGTGCTAAGTGCTAAATAATTGTTCCATGTCTGGAATGAGAGAAAATAAATATTGACTTTCTTCTACTGATATCCTTTCAGATATCTGAAAATATTGCCATGCCCTTCCGCATTCTTTTGTTTGTGAGGCTAAAGAATATTCAAAGAACTTCCCTGTTTCCTGAGGCCTAAATCCTTTCAATTGGGCCAGCCATTTGGTACAAATGATGACAGACAGAATGTTCAAAGCAATAAAATACGGTGTGATAAATGCAGATCTGGAGAAGGACTGAGAACAGGATTAGAAAATAAAGCAGGATGTAGCCTTGCTAAGTGCTATTGTCCAGATTTTAGTAAAGTCCCAGGATCCAATAATCCTCTGAAGAGTTAAATGATTTTAGATCCAGCTCATACAGGAAATACTTGATCTTGGAGGACTCAATATAATAGCCTACTTGGAAAAAGAGCCTACTATTGATTCAACTTATCCGAAGCTCTGATGTGTTGCTACTATACAGTGTAAATAATATTAAGTAGATAAACTAAGAATTGGTTGAAATAGAGCAGCTCATTCTGTTCCTTATGCCAATCACATATTAAATAACCTTTTTCCTGACACTAAAGTTGGACTGGCTACGAGAAAAGGCACTGTGGTAAAACCTTGGTAAAAGAGTAAAATACCCATTATGAAGAAAAATTAATGTGTAAACTATCAAGAAACAATTTAATTTGAACTGTTCTTGGAGTTGATTAATTTGGATCTGTTGGCCCAGGTCTGGATTAATTGCAGCCAAATGCAATTATTCTTCAAACTGATCCAACACCTCTAGACGAAATTTGACATGGCCCTCATAAATTGGATGATTTATATTTGCAATGTGTGAGGTAAGCAGGGTGAAAATATAAATTATCCTTGTTCATCACATTCACTTATTTTCATACTCCCCCTATGTTTCTATGACAACATTCAAGACATGCATATTTTAATTTTACCAGGGTAAGGGAAAGCTTGTCAAAATTTCAAAGTTCCTTGATTTTATGGCTGAACGTTGTGTCTAATGTACATAATAAATCTTCTCAGAAAAATATCTGGGGGGCTTTGAGCATAAGGAAATCTCAGGGTAACCTTGAAGATGTTTTAATAAGTGCAGCTGAAGTTTAAAGAGAATTTTAACACTCCCTTGATTGTTGCAATATGTGTAGATGTGTGAATAAAGGGATTTTTGTATATAGCAAGTTACGGCTTTGACAACAGCAGATGAATGTGTTAACACCTTGTTAAACTCTTAATTCGGTATATATTCATTAAATGTTGTACACCGTATGCAAATCAGGAGTCTTTGTTAAGCAGATGAAGATTCCACCATAAAGCATTTCATTTTGGAACAAATTTGAGACTGCCTGTACAGCAGCTGATAAATATTTAACAATATGATTGTGTCATTAACATTAGGGATAGTAATAAATAACTCGGCATGTAATTTTATTAGGGTGGTTTTCAGATGTTTGATCTTCAATAAAAAAACAACTACTTTCTGCATCAATTTAACTGTCCCCCATTTCTGGAATAAAGAACAGAAATACCCATAATCCTCAGGTCAGCCTAGCCAACAGCAACAATAGTCAATGGTAAGAGTAAAATATGTGTAACACCAGGGGTGGGTTCTACTTACCTTTACTACCGGTTCACAATGGGATCGTGCATGCGCAGATCGCTGATGATATCTGGGGTGGTGGGTGGAGCCTCCCGCCAGTTTTACTACTGGTTCTTGTGAACCAGTCTGAACCGGGGGCAACCCACCACTGTGTAACACCAATGAGTCATAATGGCGCAGTGGTTAGAATGCAATAGTGGAAGCTACTTCTGCTGACTGCTGGCTGCCAGCAGTTTGGCAGTTTGAGTCTCACCAGCTCATGGTTGACTCAGACTTTCATCTTTCCAAGATCGGTAAAATAAGGACCCAGATTGTTGGGGAGAATATGCTGACTCTGTAAACCGCTTAGAGAGGGCTGTGAAGCAGTATATAACTGGATAGGTTAGTCTTTATTTTTCTCTTTGCTTTTTTTCATTTGCTTTAAGTCAATGAAATATAAACTTACGGGGTTCTTTTATATATATATATATATATATATATATATATATATATATATATATATATGTAGTTTTATTTTGTTTTAATACAAACATTTCATCTTTCATTAAACTGTGTCATCTGGGTACAAATTTTTTGTGTCATAACAGTTAAAACTTACCACCATATTCATTATTTATGTCTATCCTTATATTAATACTAATACTTAACATACCTATTGTTGTAATATTTCTCTTCTTAACTTATTTAACTTCCTAATACTTTATAATAGATTTCTTTCATACTTATTCTCTAACCATTGATAAAATAATTCCCATATATTATAGTAATCAGATTCTTCCTGTCCTTTAATTGCAAGTGTTAATCTATTCATTTCTGCACATTCTAATATTTTCTTAATCAGCCTTGGTGGCGCAGCAGACTAAGTGCTGTTAAGTGCTGTTAAGTAACACCAGCAATTGCCTGCAATTACTGCAAGTTCGAATCTCACCAGGCTCAAGGTTGACTCAGCCTTCCATCCTTTCGAGGTAGGTAAAATGAGGACCCGGATTGTGGGGGCAATAAGCTGATTTTGTATAAAAAAGAACACTGCTTGGGGGGGCCGAAAGCCCAGATATATACAAAAATATGAAGGCTATTGCTTCACGCATTGTAAGCTGCCCTGGGTCTCCGGAGAAGGGCGGCATATAAATTGAACCAATAAACAAATAAACAAACAAACAAACAAACAAACAAATACAATTTTCATTTGTTTCATCTCTTCACTCTTCCAAGTTTGTGCAAATACAATTCTAGCTGTAGTTATTAGATGAATAATCAAATATACATTTTCTTTACTATAAGTTTCTGGTAAAATCCCCAAGGAATAATTCAGGTTTTAGATCAATATGCTCTTGCGTCCTCTTCTCTAACCACATACAAATTTTTTCCAATACTTTTTTGCTTCTACACATGTCCACAACTTATGGGGTTCTTAGTGCTCTCTGAGCTTGGTTGTTTACTTGCAGATGTTTCATTACCCAACTAGTTAACATCTTCAGTGCACTGAAGGTTGGGTACAAATATTCTCTTCTATTGCTATATAAACTTATCTAGATAAAAAACACAATCATTTCTAGCGCACCTGAAACCACCTGGCTTTTTTTTTTTTTGCAGAAAAAGAAACCAAGAATACAAAGCTTTCTCTTTTAATGGTTGCTAAACCTGAGACCTGGCATATAGTATGGACTGAGTTTAGTGTTTGAAGCAGTGGTGTGTTCCTCCCGGTTTGGCCCGGTTCTCCCGAGCCGGTAGCGGTGATGATATGACGTCACCGAACCGGTTGTGCCCCCCCGCCCCCCACCCCCGCATTATTCTTAGCTTTTATTTGGCCCCACCCCCAATCTATTTCTGCCTCCTGAGTCCCAGCTGATGGCTAGAGGGAAAAAAACTGTTTAAACTCTTGCCGTGGGACTTCAAAGGGCCGCCCTACAGCTGATCAGTGGTAAAAGAAAACAAATCAGTAGACCGGTGCCTGCAAAAATAAATGGGTAGACCAGTGCCTGCAAAAATACATGAGTAGACCAGTGCCTGCAAAAATAAATAGGTAGATTGGTACAGCTCTGCAAGCAGTTAAAAGCCTGGTAGACCAGTACCTCTGCTAAATCCTAAATAATTGTCACATGACCATCAAGCCATGCCCACAAAATAAGCCACGCCCACAGAACCGATAGTAAAAAAATTTAGAACCCATCCCTGGTTTGAAGGTATGTTTTGCTGCTTCCAGTTGCTAAGATGACTACTCTCCAACCTGGAAGACACAATTGGAGATTTTACTACAGTGCCAATACATCTGGATGGCAGAACATAGCAAATATTAGAGTAGACAATGCCAGAAGAGATTGAATGAGTCCAATTCAGAATTAGAGAGTTGTGTATATTTATTTTACTTTAAAAGACACACCCCAGTTTCTCTGGATAGTGAGAAATTCCAGAGATGCAATATTTAAATATTGCCAGGTTTCTTTGGAAATGAGGCATAGTCCTTGTTATTTATTTTTTATTTTATTTTATTTCCAATTTCTATACCGCCCTTCTCCCTGAGGACTCAGGGCGGTGTACAGCCAGAAATAAAAACATGAAATATAAATATTAAGACAATTAAAATATATATAAATTTGGCTACAAAATTTAAAATTCACAAACTAATTAAAATATTTAAAATATTTAAAAATTTCTTCTTAAGCCAGCCCGGCTTGTTGGAAAAAATGTGTTTTTAGGGCACGGCGGAAGGCACTGAGGTCAAGAATTCTCCTAATCTCTGGGGGCAAGTGGTTCTAGAGGGTGGGTGCCCCCACAGAGAAGGCTCTCCCCCTGGGGGTCACCAGCCTACATTGTTTGGCTGATGGCACCCTGAGAAGGCCCTCTCTGTGGGAGCGCACGGGTCGATGGGAGGTCATTGGTGACAGCAGGCGGTCTCGGAGATAACTAGGCCCTATGCCCGTGATGGCGAACCTATGGCACAGGTGCCACAGGTGGCACGCGGAGCCATATCGGTGGGCACGCGAGCTCAGCTCCGGCACGTATGCGTGCATCAGCCAGCTGATTTTCGGGCCTTCTGGACCCATCAGAAGTTAGGAAACACACTGTTTCTGGCTTCTGGAAGGCCTCTGGGGGCGTGGGGAAGGCCGTTGTTGCCCTCCCCAGGTTTCTAGAAAGGCTCTGGAACCTGGGGAGAGCAAAAAAAACAGGCCTACCGGGCCCACTGGGCCATCACGTGCCAAAAGCAGGGGGAGCATGGCGCATAGAATTATGGATGTGGGCATGCGTGCGTGTGACCTCACCACGCTCCCCCCGCTTTTGGCACGCGATGGCAAAAAGGTTAGCCATCACTTCCCTATGCCATGGAGCGCTTTAAAGGTGATCACCAACACCTTGAAGCGCACCCGGAAGACCACTGTTAGACCCCCATCTCACTGAAAAAACAAACAAACAAACAATATCGTACTGGATATTCTTCCCCTAGTAAAGAAATCCTAATTTATTAGTCCCTTGCTTACAAGCTATCTTGACTACTGCAATTTGTTTTACATGAGGTTCCTCTTGAAAACGGTCTAGAGGTGGTAACTTGTTCAGTACTTTGCAACCAGGGTCTTGACCAGGGTAAGAGACAGGGAATCACATCTTTTCTGCTACCAATCGAGATCAGTGGCATACAGTATTCAATTTTTATTCTTGTCACATGAAGATCAGGAGTGGGTTCTAATTTTTTTTACTACCGGTTCTGTGGGCGTGGCTTATTTTGTGGGTGTGGCTTGGTGGGGGGGTAATGTGACTGGGTGGGCATGGCCAACTTTTTTTATTTTTATTTTTCAAAGCATTTTTTCTACGACCTTAAGAGGTTGCAGAAAAAAAAATGCTTTTAGAAGCCTCTGACGATCAAGCAACTCAGCTGGGATCGCCAGAGGCTTTTAAAGGCATTTTTTTCCCCTACAACCTCTTCGGCCAAAGATCCCAGCTGAACCGCGCGATCATCAGAGGCTTTTTTTTTTTACTTTTAAAAGCATTTTTTCTACAACCTCTTCAGCCGAAAAAATGCTTTTAAAAGTTAAAAAAAAAGCCTCTGATGAGGTAGGCGGGGTAAGAGAGCGGTGACCGGGCCGAGGACCAGTTTGGGGGCGTGGCCAGCCAATGTTATTACAGGTTCTCTGAACTACTACAAATTTTTACTACCGGTTCTTGTGAACCGGTGCAAACCGAGAGCAACCTACCACTGATGCAGACATAATCTTTCTCTTTCCTCCAGCTGTTGGACATAAATGGAGAATGATCTCTTCCAGCCTAAGAGAGAAGAGATAAGGAGCCTGAGTGGCGTAGCAGGCTAATGCCTCCTATTAAGGCAGCATTTAACATCCAGCTGCCTGCAATTACTGCGAGTTCTAATCTCACCAGGCTCAAGGTTGACTCAGCCTTCCATCCTTTCTAAGGTGGGTAAAATGAGGACCCGGTTTGTGGGGGCAATAAGCTGACTTTGTATTAATATACAAAAGTATGAAGGCTATTGCTTAACGCATTGTAAGCCGCCCTGAGTCTCCGGAGAAGGGCGGCATATAAATATAAAATTAAAGAAAAAAAAAGATACTTCTTCCAATTTTCTATCTGGGTAGCTAAGACTGAGTGATCACTCCCATTCTCAAAATATGTTTAGGGATAGACAATTAAGGCCAGGGCCACGGAGAGAATTATTAAGTGCTGGAACAAGACTAATAAGCCACCCCCCATGCATGCACGCGGCCCTCCCAAATGTGCCTCGACCCCTGCGTATGTGCGGCAAAGACCCAAAGACCATTTCCACACAAATTAAGTGTGTGACATCCACATGGTGAAAATAAAGCTGTTTCACGTTGCAAATAGCGTTTTGTCGCCCCCTTTTTATTAATCTCCTCACGTTTCTGTTTTTCCTCGCGTTTTTGAGCTCCAGATTTTTGAGATGACATTTCATAACCATTCATAAACTGAAACGAAATATAAAATGTGTTCATAAATGAAATGAAACCAAACTTGCAAACTTCAATAAATAAGTAATGAAATTAAAATTCAATAAATTACGTAAATAACTGTTCACTGAGTTTCAGATTAATAAAGGTTACGTCAAACAAGGCTGCAAGGGGGTTTTGCTATACACACAAAGTATAGAGTATGAAATATATATATCCAATATTGTTTTTCTTTTTAAAAATTTAGCTTTGTAAAAAAAAAAACTCTTTATGGGCCCCCTTTGAGCTCCATGGACCCTGGAACAATGTACCAGCTGAACCCCCATCTCCTCAGGCCTGGTTAAAGCCAAAAATGACATTAAGAGAGCAGAGAACATTAATTCTTTGCCATGAATAGCAAAAGGGACCTTTCCACATTAAAGATGAATTGTTGCACTGAAGAGAAGACCAAACATAAGAGCATGAATCGGCCTCTAGGTGTCCCTACTTTCCTTAAAAAAAGAATATATATTGATTTTAAAACTTTAACCTCTTGTTTTTCTAGAGAGAAGTTCCTATACTTAACCAGTTGGGACTTTGTGATATCTCAGACATCTACAATCTTAGGGTATTTGGCTACTGTAGTGTATCTAATGCAGAAATCTCTCCCCCCCCTAAAATTGCTATTGGCTGTTATGAAGGGTTCCCCCCCCCATCATTTTCCCCCATTCATACATAGTGTGAAAAAAGGGTTATTGTCAGAAAGAATATGGTATTTTTTCACATATTTTAGAATAAAAACCATGTGCCAGGATCATCCATCCATCCATCCATCCATCCATCCATCCATCCATCGGTGGGATTCAGCCAGTTTGCACCACTTTGGGAGAACCGATTGTTAACTTTCTGAGCAGTTTAGAAAACTGGTTGTTGGAAGAAATCATTAAGGCAGAGAACTGGTTGTTAAATTACTTGAATCCCACCACTGCATCCATCCATCCATCCATCCATCCATCCATCCATCCATCACATTTTTATACTATCCATGTCAGCTAAGTGACTCTGGGCAGTTTGCCATAAGAACAGGTAATGACATAAAAGCGTAAATAAGAGCAAAGTTAAAAACAAAATTAAAAGTTAGGGTTACAGTATTAAAAGTTAAAAAGTTAAAATGTTGGAGAGAACATCCTCATGATATCAGCTACAGGTAATCCTCAACTTACGACCATAACTGAACCCAAAATTTCCATTGCTAATTGAGAGAGTTGTTAAGGAGCCTTGGTGGTGCAGCAGACTAAGGTGCTGTTAAGTAGCACTTAGCTGCCAGCTGCCTGCAATTACTGCGAGTTCAAATCTCACCAGGCTCAAGGTTGACTCAGCCTTCCATCCTTCTGAGGTAGGTAAAATGAGGACCCGGATTGTGGTGGCAATAAGCTGACTTTGTATAAAAAAGAACACCGCTTAGAGGGGGTCCAAAAGCCCTACTAAGCAGGTATATACAAAAAGTATGAAGGTTAATGCTTAACGCCTTGTAAGCCGCCCTGAGTCTCCGGAGAAGGGCGGCATATAAATCAAACCAATAAATAAATAAGTGAGTTTTGACCCATTTTATGACCTTTCTTGTTAAGTGGTTCTATGGTATAAGGAATTAGAAGAGGTGCTAAAGCTGATAATATCACATGAATAAATACTGCATTTTAGCATAATTTCTTTAAAAAAAATGAATTGAGGAACATTTCCTTCCTGAAAAGATGCACAGGCACACAATAGAGACAACATTCTATTTTCCATGAATTAAGGATCCATTTAAATATATAAAAATGTGACATGTAAATGAGCTTCCGCTCACATTCATTTATTACATATTTCCGTTTCTTATTCCATGGTTCTTGAGCATCTATTTTAACAACCATTTACCAATAGCTGTTATGGGCTTATTATTTTATAAGGAACATATTCAATCTTCCAATATTAGGGAGGGTTCAGAAATAATTAGATCTGCAGTCTCATATCTAGAGTTAAAATCTGTTTTAACTGAAGCTACTGCCACAACTCCTTAAATAATTAAAATAAATCTCTAATCCAACACATTGATCTAAAATATACACTCCTTATCAACCCTCTTTCCTCTTTTCAAGCACTGTGTGGATTTTCCCATAATATTAACCTAGCATGATTATATTGCATGGCATTCTTCCATAGTAGCTTATATAGGATGACTGGAAATTCTATACTTTCCAAAGTAGCTCCATCTAGCTTATAAAATCCATTTGATTACAAGATGGTCAACAAGGACGTTGCTACGAGCCAGAACTTATATATTGCGTGAACAAAGATACATTATTTAAATGATGCATTACTTACATTGGAAAATGCATTGGATCTGAAATGAAGAATTCGGGGAAGAGAAACTTGATAAACAAGATGGCAAGATGACTTAGGATGGATCTGGATAGCGTTGGCTGTTGTATTTGTTGTTTTTAGGTAAAAGTTGAGATAGACTGGAGAGGGTTACCCTGTTAGAGGTTTATCTGTTGAAAAGAGGCCAAGGCAAGATTCTCGGATGTGGAACAGGACACGATACCTTTCTATCTTTTCATAAGAACTTCAAAGATATACAAGATCTGGTTTGGGACCCCAACAAGAGAACAGCACAGTGGAGGTGGTTGGTGAAGTAACATCAGATCCTACCTCCCTCCACTCCGCCCCTGTCATTAGATTTTAATGTTTGGCTTTAATTTATTTATGTTTTAATGTACATCAGGGGTGTCAAACACGATTTCATGGAGGGCCACACCAGGGTTATGTTTGACCTCGGGGGGGGGGGACTGGGGGGCATGGCCAGGGGGGCATGGCCAGCTCAATGTCAGTTGTGTCCGGGATGCCTGTGGTGGCCCAAATACTCTACCAACAAAAATGGGCTCCCGAGCTTTGTTTTTGGTTACAACGGCCTCCAGCAACCCTCTGCCAGAGAAAACAGAGCTTGGGAGGTCCGCACGTGACCCTCCTGAGCTCCATTTTTTGCTGAAAGGGGCATTGCGGGCGGTCCTTCTCTGTTTCCAGGGTGGCCCTGCGGGCCAGATCTAAGTACCCTGCAGGCTGCATCCAGCCCCCGGGCAGGGGTGAAATACTACCGGTTCACACTGGTTCTGGCGAACTGGTAGCGGCAGCGGCGGGTGGTTCGGTGAACTGGTAGCGGCGGCAATGCGAGGCTCTACCCACCTGCCCGGATGTCATTACTTCCTGGTTTTAACCAGGAAATTTAAGCAGGAAGTAACCTGTTCTTTACCCTCTGAGCATGCGCAGAAGGCTTTGGGCATGCGCAGAGGGTCCAAAATTGCATGTGATGTGTGCACATGCGCACTTCTGAACTGATAAGGAAGGAAAGTAGATTTCACCCCTGCCCTGAGCCTTGAGTTTGACTCCCCTGATGTACATGTATGAATACACTTTTTTATGAGTGTAAGCCACCCAGAGTTATTGTATGGTAAGGTGGACAGCCAATACAATCAATCAATCAATCAATTAATCAATCAATTAATCAGTAAGGCACTGGCAGAGCAAAGAATGTAATCAATGCAAAGGGCTGGGGGCTGGAGAAGCCAGGATTAGAGACACTATGTTCTACCAGCCAACCACTAAATCAAAAGGAATTGCTGCCATTCTGAAAGAGGGACAATGCCAGCCCGGATCTTTAGCTCCTTAAAATGAATATTTCCTTTTAAAATATTTCAAGCTATTATGGTTATCTTCCAAGTGAGCAGAGGAAAGAGGGGGCAATGGAATGCAATTATCTACTTGTAAATTACACTTGCAAAGCTAAGCTGGGAGAAGCAAATGGAAATGCTTTTTGTTTTAATAAAACAGAGGGGAAATGCATCAAGAAGTGTTTTGCATTGTGCTTCTCCTCAAATTATTATTTGAGCTCTTGGTAATCCTGTAATAGGATTCAGCTGGATTTTTTCTGATATGCAACTTCCAACCTTACTATCTTCAGATGCTGGATTTTGGATGCTATTTATGTTTCTGCTTTTGTAGCATTTATTCCTCTCCCGCCCAATAATTCTTATTTTCCAGCAATTTTGTGGCAAGAGTAGCAGTGGTGGGTTGCCCCCGGTTCACACCGGTTCCTTAGAACCGGTAGTAAAACCGGCGGGAGGCTCCGCCCACCGACCCCGACATCATCATAACGCGGCCCCATTGCGAATCGGTAGTAAAGGTAAATAGAACCCACCCCTGAGGAGTAGGTACCTGAAATACCAGTTCATTATATAGCCACAGTGGTGGGTTCCTCCTGGTTCTGCCCGGTTCCACCGAGCCGGTAGCGGTGACGATATGACATCACCGAACTGGTTCTGCCCCCCCCCCCGCGTTATTCTTACCTTTTATTTGGCCCCACCATCAATCTATTGCTGCCTCCTGAGTCCCAGCTGATGGCTAGAGGGAAAAAAAACTGTTTAAACTCTTGCCGTGGGGCTTCAAAAGGCCGCCCTATAGCTGATCAGTGTTAAAAGAAAACAAATGGGTAGACCAGTGCCTGCAAAAATACATGAGTAGATCAGTGCCTGAAAAAATACATGAGTAGATCAGTGCCTGCAAAAATACATGAGTAGATCAGTGCCTGCAAAAATACATGAGTAGATCAGTGCCTG
>WNWU01000003.1:54921555-54947772 GCA_012654045.1 Ptyas mucosa
ATCTATCTATCTATCTATCTATCTATCTATCTATCTATCTATCTATCTATCTATCTACCTACCTACCTACCTACCTACCTACCTATATGATAGATCCAGGTGATAGCTAGCAATAGAGAGAGAGAGAGAGAGAACTGAGCCAGAAGATAGGCTGAGATCTCAACAAGCAATCAGCAGTGTTATGATGCCTACCAGAATCCTTCCTTCTTTGCAGTTGACAGTTAGTAATAGGGAACCAGAGAAAGCTGGGCCTTTAACACGCAATCAGGCTGCAGCTAGGATAATGAAGCAGGAGAAAAAACTGCTGCTCTCCAATCAGGACACAGAGTTGCAGGCTAACCAGCATACATCAGCAGCAGCAAACATAGAAAAGCGACAACTCCGACTTCACAGCATACCCACAGCTTCTAAACTGAAAGTAGGGGCCCGATGATGACAAGTTAGAGAGCTTGTCGAAACGTTGCCAAAAAGAAAACTTTTAAAGTGTTGGTTAGGATTTTAGCCAGAGTTTCAAAAAACTTTACAAAGTGTTTTGTTGGGATTTTGGAGGATCTTAAGCTGGGATTTTAGCCAGGATTTTAAGCATTTCAACTAACAGACTTTTAATGACACGGGAAAACACCCAAGAGTTTAACTTTTTACATACTATCTATTTCTATATCTATTTCAGGGGTGTCAAACTCGATTTCATTGAGGGCGCATCAGGGTTGTTTGATCTTGGAGGGCTGGGGTGGGCGTGGCCAGGGTGGGCGTGGCCAGTTCAACATAACTCGTTGTCAGGGGCACCTGTGGTGGCCCAAGCGGTCTGCCACAAAAACAGAGCACAGGTGGGCCACGCGCAGGCCCCACAGCTCTGTTTTTGCTGGCAGAGGGTTTCAGGAGGCCGTCGCAGGTGAAAACCAGAGTTCGGGGTGTGTGCATGCAGCCCTCCCAACCTCTGTTTTTGCTGGCAGAGACACCGCAGGCCGGTCCTTCGCTGTTTCCAGGGCGGCCCCGTGAGCTAGATCTAAGCACCCCGCGGGCTGGATCTGGCCTGCGGGCCTTGAATTTGACACCTCTGATCTGTCTCTATCATCATCTAGCAGACTTCATAGAACTGTATAGGAGAAAGTAAAAAACAAACCAACAGATATCATAAAAGCCAATAACCAATACCAATACTAATATTGTTAAAGCACTGAGCAGACTCTAGCCCTCTGCCCAGTTCCTTCAGGCTCCATGAGTCCTTCATAAGAGACCATATGTCTGGATGGCTGATAAGTCTTTTTTGGGGAACATATCAGTCCTTCCTTAATCCCCAAGACCTAGATCAGTGATGGCTAACCTTTTTGCTGTCGCATGCCATGGGAGGGGGGGGAGTGTAGGGGGGTCACGCCCACATGTGCCCCCACCCAGAATTCAATGTGCCCCGCCCCCCATGCATGCGCAAGTGACCCCCCCTTGCTCCCTCCGCTTTTGGCACACAATGGCACAGTGGGCCTGGTAGGCCCATTTTTCGCTCTCCCCAGGCTCCAGAGGCTTTCTAGGAGCCTGGGGAGGGCAAAAACGTCCTTCCCCAACCCCCGGAGGCCCTCCAGAAATGTCCCGTTTCCTGACTTCCGGTGGGCCCAGAAGGCCCGAAAATCAGCTGGCCAGCACGCACATGTGCGCTGGAGCTGAGCTAGGGCAATGCTCGCGTGCCCACAGATATGGCTCTGCGTGCCACCTGTGGCACGCGTGCCATAGGTTCGCCATCATGGACCTAGGTAGTTTCCAGCCATTTTGTTGCCATTGTAAAACAAAACAAAACAAAAAAAACCTCACAGTAAAACAAAACAAAAACAAAACACACCATCCCTCAAAGCCTTTTTAACATAAATAATCTTTCGGAAGCAAACTATTTCCCATCCATGTAGACCAGGATATGGATCCTTTTAAGGAAGAGATAAGGGTAGTCCCTGTTTAGTAACTGCCGTGTTTAATGACTGCTCATTAAATGTTTAATGACAGTTAAGCTAATGATGAAAAGTATATATCTTTGGATTTACAACCTTCACAGGTTCCTTTAAATCAAAGGAACTCTGAAATAAAATAGTAAGCACAGTTGCAGTTTCATTTAGTGAAAAAATTAAATTAAATTAAATTAAAATTTAGCTTCACTTAATGACCAGTTTTGACTATTAAATGAGGACTATCGATGAAAAGTGCTTCCAACTTAGCTGAACTGACAACTAGTTTTAGTCCTTAGGGACTCTCTTGTTTCTGCATGGCATAGATAATTTAATTGTCCATTTTGAAATAGTAATGGCAATAACATTTAGGCTTATATACTGCCCTGTCATACTTTAAAACACTACTCAATCTGGGCCGTTTACAATGTAAGCATTATTTGCATATTGTCACCAACAATCTGGATCCTGATTTTACTGACTTGGGAAGGATGGAAGGCTGAGTCAACTTTGAGCCCAGGGGTGAAATCCAGCAGGTTCTGACAGGTTATGGAGAACCGGTAGCGGAAATTTTGAGTAGTTTAGAGAACCGGCTAATGCCACCTCTGAATGGCCCCAGAGTGGGGAGGGAATGGGGATTTTGCAGTATCCTTCTCCTGCCACGCCCACCAAGTCACGCCCATAGAACCGGTAGTAAAAAAAAATTGGATTTCACCACTGTTTGAGCCCCATCAAGATTGAACTCCAGGCTGTGGGCAGAGTTAGCCTGCAATGCTGCACTTTAACCCCTGTGCCACCAGGGCTCCACCTGAAAGCCATTCCTTCCTGGCTCTTGACTTCATCTAGAGTAAGGGTGTCAAACTCGACTGGCATTGAGGCATCAGGGTTGTGTTTGACCTTGGGGGTCCACCCCGAGCTCTGTTTTCGCTGGCAGAAAACAGGTCTTTTGCTGTTTCAAGGCGGCCCCGCTGGCCAGATCTAAGCAGATTCGGCCTACAGGCCTTGAGTTTGACATCCCTGATCTAGAGATTGGCTACCAAGAGAAGATAATATATGTAGCTCAGGATTGAATTGTGGAATCTCCGAGCCTGGTTGTTTTCATCCCAAGTGAATATTGGAGAGGGTCTCCATGAAAGATGACAGCACAATTTTTGCTTGTTGTTTTACTTCTCTCTAGTTAATAAAACAATCAGGAAAAATAAAATAACAGTGAGCAGGCAAGAACAATACAAGAAAGTATTATCTGTAAAGACTTCTCTTATGGGTTTGTTTATGAAATTTTATACTGCAAGAAGAAACGGCCATATGATTCAAATATTAATAAGCAACAGATCAGTGTAGGCAGCATGATTTGTTTTTAGCATCTAGACACCTCCCTTGGTGTTCATCAGACTCTTGTCTCTTCTTATTTCAGTTTTATTAGGATTTGTTAAGTTAAAAATAAAAAAGGGAACATCGGCATGCTGCAAAACACAGCCTGCAGCTTTCTTTTTGATTTAATTGTTTTTCCTGGATTTCATGAAGGCCCTGATAGACATTTTTAGAAAATGGTAGGTTGCTTCAACCCAGTGCTTTATTTGGAAATATAGTTATCTGTAGAGAAAGGGAGGAGACACAGACAGAGAGAAAACATTAAATTAGTTGAGGAGGATAAGATCAGAACTGCAAATGACGAGATTTGCAGTTCTGTTGTGCAGTTCCAATTTGTCGCTGCATGACAGCAACAAATTGGAGTGATCAGTGTCTCCTCCCTGCCTAAAATTTCAGATTTTAGATCTAAAATCTAAAAGTTTTCTAGGTTTTGTCTATGATTTGGAAGCACTTCTGTAAGTAGAGAGTAGCCTACCCTAAAACGAGTGAGTAAATTCAGTCATTTACCTCAGTGGTGAAATCCAATTTTTTTTACTACCGGTTCTGTGAACGTGGCTTGGTGGGCATGGCAGGGGAAGGATACTGCAAATCTCCATTCCCACCCCACTCCAGGGGAAGGATACTGCAAAATTTCCATCCCCACCCCATTCTGGGGCCAGCCAGAGATAGTATTTGCCGGTTCTCCAAACTACTCAAAATTTCCGCTACCGGTTCTCCAGAACCTGTCAGAACCTGCTGGATTTCACCCCTGATTTGCGTTCTGATAAAGTGGTGTGCTTTGTGACTGATTTCATCCACCAAGGCAGCCATTTTGTAAATAATGGTTAAAAATCCATGTGCTTGCACTGCTATTGATATAAATCAGGGTGCACGGAGCCTATTCAAGGAAAGATCACCATATTTTCCTATTAAATGAGCTTATTTATTTCCTGCCTTTTTATTTATTTATTATTATTTTTTACAAATAATTCAAGGCAATGAACATATCCAATGCACCTTCCTCCTCCTATTTTCCTCATGACAACAACCCTGTAAGAACTGAGAGAAAATGACTGGTTCAAGGTTACTCAGGTGGCTTTCAGGGCTAAGGCATGACTAGAACCAGCGGTGAAATCCAACAGGCTCTGACAGGTTCTGTAGAACCGGTAGTGGAAATTTTGAGTAGTTCAGAGAACCAGCAAATACCACCTCTGGCTGACCCCAGAGAGGGGTGGAAATGGGGATTTTGTAGTATCCTTCCCCTGGAGTGGGGTGGAAATGGAGATTTTGCAGTATCCTTCCCCTGCCACCCCACCAAGCCACACCACACCCACCAAGCCATGCCCACAGAACCAGTAGTAAAAAAAATTGAATTTTACCACTGTGTTATACCAATGTGTGGTTGTGGACTTGCAATGGTCACATCCACTCCTATCACGAAAGCTCACTGAGTGAGTTTGTTCAGCCTTTTTTAGCCCCATCTACTTTACAGGGTTGTTGTTATGTGGAAGGACAGGAGGAGGAAGCGTTACATATACCACCTTGAGTTCCTAAACAATATAGTTGTCAACTCGTGAAGCTTTCCCGACCTTCTCCCGAGTTGCCCCAGGTTGAGTGGGGAGGGAATAGGGATTTTGCAGTATCCTTCCCTTGGAGTGGGGTGGAAATGGAGATTTTGTGGTATCCTTCCCCTGCCACACCCACCAAGTCACGCCCGCCAAGCCACACCATGCCCATCAAGCCACGCCCACAGAACCGGTAGTAAAAAAATTTGGATTTCACCACTAACTAGAACTCACAGCCTCCCACTTTCTAGCCTGCCACCTTAACCATTAAACCAAACTGGTTCTCTTAGAGAAGCTTGAGTTTCTTCTGTGTCTTATAGCTGAATATTTAATACTTCTTTATTTGTAATCATAGCAGGCATGATTAGAAAGGCTCTTTGACATTAAAACAATCCATTAGTACGGCCATTATTTTGCATCTGCTTGAAATTCCAAGTGATAGTCATTATATAATCAACATGATGAAGAATACATGGAGCTTTTTGTAAGCAGGAAAAAAAAATCTGAGAGCAATTAAAGTACAAGGATGGCGGAGGAAAGTAAGATAGGATCAAACATACTACTTAGAATCATAGAAGCTACGTTTACCTCGATGCTCTAAGCCAGGACCTCCAAACTTGGCAATTTTATGTCTTGCGGACTTCGACTCCCAGAATTCTTCAATCTGACCTAGGAATTCTGGGATTTGAAGTCCACAAATCTTAAAGTTGCCAAATTTGGAGACCCCCTGCTTTAATCAATGGTGTTTCATAGTGTTGTGGCCCGTCAGCGGCCTGTGCAGCTAGTAGCTGATTCCGACAGCGAGGAGGCTGGTGTGGTGCTGCGCCAGCAGCCTCTGCAGCTGGCACTCAAGTCAGACAATGAGGAGGCTGAAGAAGACGTGGTGCCAGAGGCGGAGATTCAGCCAGGGCCTTCAGAACCTCCAGAAGCTCCCATAAGTGAAGAGGACGAAGAGGAGGAGCCTCTTCTCGATGCACGGGCCCGCAGAGCTGCCAAAAGGCAGGAGTGGCTCCTCAGGAGTCACTCTTGAGTGACTTACACTCGAGAGTAAGGCTTCGGGCTAATTGGCCACTCCCTTAGCCTATTTAAGGAGGAACGCCGACTGAAACAATTTGCAGGGAACAACTTGGTTCACTCTCCTTCGAGTCTGGATCTTAGTTCTTTTATCAGTTTCCTGCAAACTGCTTCTGGGCTTTGTGCCAACCATAGTAAGATTAAGAAAGTTAATTAACAGCCTTTGTTTGAAAAAGACTGGTTTAATTTAGTAAACTAAGTTTTGTACAGACTTTGTGTGTGCTGCGTTCTTTGGGGTCCACAGCTGGGGCAGAACCCATAGGGGATAGGATAAAACCAAACAAGAAATGAAGGTAAAGGATTTCAGTTGTGGGCTATCTCATGGGATATGTAATGGCAGGACCCTTGGGCTTGAGTGTAGGTGAGTTCTTAGTTTGGATAGTCAATGGAAGACTGGAATGCTCAATTTTCAAAGTGAGGCTTCCACTGTACTTGCACTATAATTACAGGTAGTCCTCAACTTATAACCACAAACTGACCTGAAATTTCCATTGCTAAGCAAGATGGTTGTTAGGTGAAGTTTGCCCCATTTTATGACCTTCCTTGGCACAGTTATTAAGTGAATCATTGCACTTCTTAATGTTGTGGATCCGACCCCCGAGCCCATCGTATCGGAGGAAGAAGGCTCCGAACATGAAGGAGAGGAGCCGGCCAGGCCTCCCTCTCCCAGCCCCTCCTCTCTGGCAATTCCTCAGGTGTCGTCCGAAAGAGAGGAGATTGGCCAGGAGCCAGGTGTCTCCGATCTGTCGGAGAGTGATGAGGGAGACAAGTTGTGGCTGGATCCACGCCAGCGTCGGCGTGCTAAACGGTCACAGCTGATGAGGAGGCGTGCCAGAGATTGAGCTGAGTCACTGGACCACACCCCACAGGCTATATAAGGGAGGGTGATGGCCATTCCAGCTCTGTGACGGACAAAGCAAAAACTCTGGCGAGTCACTTGCACTTTTGGGACAAACAACGCCTCATCTGTTGTGGATTTCTGTTACTGGACTACTTCAAACTGTCTGTATTTTGGTGTTATCTGGTGGAGGAACAACCCCTCCTTCTTGGAGTAAAAGCTCTTGGCAGGCAACTGCTGCGTTGCTGCCAAGTTTTGATAACGAACCTTTGACTGTTTTGAAACAATTATTTAACCCTTTGGGGTGGGTGTTTGTGCGTGTGGGAGACGGGGACAGAACATGTAAGTGATTGTTAAGTGAATCTGGTTTCTCCATGAATTTTGTTTAATGTCAGAAGGTTGCAAAAGGTGATGGCATGACCCCAGGGCACTTCAAGCGTCACACATATAGGCCAATTGCCAAGTGTCTAAATTTTGATCTTGTGACCTCAGGGAATGCTGCAATGGCCATAAATGTGAAAAACAGTCATAAGTCACCATTTTCAGTGACTGTTCAGTCACTAAACAAATATTTGAACAGTCACTAAATAAATATTTGTAAAGTTGGAGAGTACCTGTATAGCTGCATATTTAACCCAGAGATTGAGGCAATAGTATGGATAGAGTTTTGCTGGCTGAGGAATTCCGGGATTTGAAGTACACAAGTCTTAAAGCTGCCAAGGTTGCAGACCCCTGTTAGTGGTGATGGAAAAAATGAAGCAGTCAACAAGAGAAATAAGGAAGTCATCAGAAGAACAGTTCAGCCAAGACCTTAGACAGTAAACTTGCTGTAAATACTCCATTGTAACAGGATTCTATGTTCTTGGGTAAATGTATGAAATCGTGAGATACTTGAGACCTGCCTTCTCAGAAAAATGAATGTTTGAATCTGCTCTTTCCAGTGGAACTGAAAGAGATCCCTACATGGGGATCCACTGGAAAGAGCAGATTCGTAATGCACTGTGTGTACCATGTCCTTTCCTTCCATAGTTTAGACCAGGTGATGGCAATGCTGCACTCCAGATGAGATCTGTGTGTTGGCTAGTAGAAAGTTTTTACACAGCGGAGAATTCACAGAGAGGCAGTTAGGAATGTAATTTTAAGAAGAAAATAGACTTGAGGCTAGTATTCACATGAAAGAAAACATGGGTAAAGCTTTGTTTAGGAAATTACATAATGACAGGAAACTCAAAAGATCCTTCAGTCTACCTGTAGCTAAGGACCATAAGTTATGTTGCGGTTCGAAAGATTTATTGTTCAAGCCTATACTCAAGAAGGGACGTGGTAGCTCAGTGGCTAAGACCCTGAGCTTGTCGATCAGAAGGTCGGCAGCTCAGCGGTTTGAATCCCTAGCGCCGTGTAATGGAGTGAGCTCCCATTACTTGTCCTAGCTTCTGCCAACCTAGCAGTTCGAAAGCACGTAAAAAAATGCAAGTGGAAAAATAGGGACCACCTTTGGTGGAAAGGTAACAGCTCTCCGTGCGCCTTTGGTGTTTAGTCATGCCGGCCACATGACCATGGAGACGTCTTCAGACAGCGCTGGCTCTTCGGCTTTGAAACGGAGATGAGCATTGCCCCCTAGAGTCAGGAACGATTAGCATGCCTGTGCGGGGGAACCCTTACCTCTACCGTATACACAAGAATCTAGTCTACTAAAGCTCAATTCTAAGCTGGTGCCAAATAAAGGTCAATTGAAGTCAAGAGGAGTTGGACTTGGACCATCTGTGGGACTATAATGATTTTAAGCTAATGACATGTTTAACTCCACCCCCAGCTCTGCCTGCTCTTCTATGACAACTGTGCGTACTCAAGAAATTGCAAAACTCTGATGGAAGAATAATGAAATTCCCACAGTGAAGGAAGAAAGAATTGTGAAAAAGTCAGAACTGATAGAAATGGCAACCTGACCAGTTTGGTCAGGGAACAAACTACAAAAACATTTTTCAAAGATTGAAAGCCTTATATGGACTTTTTCTCGACAGAAGAAAATGAATTGTTGATTTGTGGGTTTGAAGGCTAAGAAAGATGAGGAAGGGGTGAAAGGACTTGTAAAATACTTAAGAGGAAGGAGGAACAATAAGAATGCAATTATCTGTTGAAAGGAAGTTGGAAGTCATTTTTATGGTTCTTAAATCGGTTTTCTTTTTTTCCTTTTCTGATTTTTTTCCATTTGCCCTTTTAACTTGTTACCATCATATGAAAATTTTCAGTAAATATAATTTAACAAATGAAGGAATTTCAAAGCTATGTTATGAATCAAATCTGGGGACTTGTGGTTTCTAAAAAGAAATGCATGAATTCTGGAAAATGAAATTTCCAGAATCAACTATTGCTGACGAATCATAACAGGATTCCAGTATTTGAGAGGCTACCACAAAGAGGAGGGGTCAATTTATTTTCCAAAGCACCAGAGGGCAGGACAAGAAATAATGGATGGAAACTAATCAAGGAGAGAAGCAACCTGGAACTGAGGAGAAACTTCCTAACAGTGAGGACCATTAACCAATGGAACAGCTTGCCTTCAGAAGTTGTGGGTACTTCATCACTTGAAGTTTTTAAGAAGAGACTGGACAGTCACTTGTCTGAAATGGTATAGGATCAGAGGTGGGTTTCAGCAGGTTCTGACCAGTTCTGGAGAACCGGTAGCAGAAATTTTGAGTAGTTCGGAGAACCAGTAGTAAAAATTCTGACTGGCCCCGCCCCCATCTATTCTCTGCCTCCCAAGTCTCAGCTGATCGGGAGGAAATGGAGATTTTGCAGCAACCTTTCCCTAGATTGGAGAGGGAATGGAGATTTTACAGTATCCTTCCCCTGCCATGCCCACTAAGCCACGCCCACCAAGCCATGCCATGCCTGCCAAGCCACGCCCACAGAACCGGTAGTAAAACATTTTCAAACCCACCACTGTATAGGATCTCCTGCTTGAACAAGAGGCTGGACTAGAAGACCTCCAAGGTCCCTTCCAGCTTTGTTCTGATTGATTGAACATTTCATCAGAGACATTTTGTACTCAGAAAAAATACAGAATAACCAATTAAAAAATACTGAGAACAAAAGAGTTTGTCTAAAAAGAAGACTGTTTTATTATTGTTACAATTCCTTGTCCTATTGGGAGTCCCTTGGGAGTTGGGCGGCATAGAAATATGATTAATTAAATTAAATTAAATTAAATTATTTTCCCCCAAAAAACTAAGCAATTTTCTGTCAGGCAGATTTCAACTCCCCAACTTCTCCAGGGCTGTTGCTGAGAACTTTAGAAGTCCACACAACCAGAATGCTTTTAATTAAGTATTGGATAAGTAAATAATAAATAATAATATGAAGTTTACACTGGCCAGAATCACAAACAACAGCACATTAAAAAGTAAAAAAAGAAAACAAAACAAGATAAAACATTACAAAAGGTGGTGGATTCATCAGTAGATAATCTGCCTAATTTTACTAATTGTAAAGTGACTTACAACCAATTCTTGCACTTATGACTGTAGGAAGTTAGCACCCACCCCTCTCCTAGGAAAATGAGATATTTTAGGAAATATTAAAAGGGCAGAACATTTCCCCTAAAAGGGAAGCAGAAACTCACCTCACCCCCCTTTGTCAATGGGCCATTAAGGCCCTATTCTACATAACAAAGATCTACCTCCTTCAAGCAGAGCCATAGTAGGAATTGCCCAATGCCCTTTCATTACAACAAGAGCCTGTAGTACAGTGGTTTAAAGCACCCTGTTATTAACATCTATTAACATCTGCTGCTTGCAATTACTGCAAGTTTGAATCCCACCAGGCTCAAGGTTGACTCAGCCTTCCATCCTTTCTAAGGTGGGTAAAATGAGGACCCAGATTGTGGGGGCAATAAGCTGACTTTGTATAAATATAGAAAAGTATGAAGGCTATTGCTTAACGCACTGTAAGCCGCCCTGAGTCTCCGGAGAAGGGCGGCATATAAATTAAAAAAAAAAAATTACATCATCACCCAGCAAGGCTCAACCAAGCCTGGGAGACAGGCAACCTACAAAGTTACCCCTGACAAGCAATTGGAATACAAGCTCAAATGCAAAGCCCAACAGAGGGTATAAATCTCTCTCTCTCTCTCTCACCCATGTGCGTTTATTGCCCAGGACCTCAAACCATGTGGTCCTGTCCGCCATTAAAAACCATCTTTCCAATCAGCCACCATGTTTCCAGTGTCTTTCTCCCAACTAGGAACTGAACCCAGAAGGACATTTCTTCCAACATGACTTTTGTCACATCCCAATGGACATGTGATCAAAATGCAGGTGCTTGACGACATGTATTTACTGTATGAGGGTTGCAGCATCCCAGAGTCATTTGTGACCTTCCCAGCCAACTTCTGACAAGCAAAGTCAATGGGGATTCATTTAACAACATATATAACAACTCAGGGGTGGGTTCTAAATTTTTTTACTACCGGTTCTGTGGGCGTGGCTTATTTTGTGGGCGTGGCTTGATGGTCATGTGACAATTCTTTAGGATTTAGCAGAGGTACTGGTCTACCAGGCTTTTAACTGCTTGCAGAGCTGTACCGATCTACCCATTTATTTTTGCAGGCACTGATCTACCCGTTTATTTTTGCAGGCACTGGTCTACTCATTTGTTTTCTTTTACCACCGATCAGCTGTAGGGCGGCCCTTTGAAGCCCCACAGCAAGAGTTTAAACAGTTTTTTTCCCTCTAGCCATCAGCTGTGACTCAGGAGGCAGCAATAGATTGGGGGTGGGGCCAAATAAAATAAAATAGATGGGGGTGGGGCCAAATAAGAATAACGCGGGGTGGGGGGGCATGGGGGAGCGCGCGGGGGGGGGGGAGAACTGGTTTGGCGACATCATATCGTCACCACTACCGGCTCGGGAGAACCTGGCCCAACTGGGAGGAACCCACAACTGTAACAACTGCAGTGTTTAGCTTAAAAACTATGGCAAATGGGGTCGCAAAATCAGGCATGATTCACTTAAGATTTTCTTTGCTTGGAAAGAGAAATTCTGATCTCAGTTGTGGTCGTAAGTTGAGGACTGCCTGTATTTCAGCAGCCAAAGGCAAATCTACAAGAGTCATTAACAGTCCCAGAGGGTGGCATTGTCAACTTTCCTTTTTCTTTTGTTTCTTGAAGAAAATCAGCAAGATAATTCATTGCCGATTGGATCCATCTCATTCTTGGGGTGCCTGGGGATTGCAAACAAAGGCTGGGAAATTGGACCTCAGTTCAGAGTTTAGCCAACCCCTTTCCAACCAAGAATATCCCCAGGGAATTAAATCTAGCGATATCCTCCGTTCTTTATTGGAATGTTTCTACCAAGCTGGGTGTTTATTTGAGAAACTTGCATACAAAACAGCATGCTTTTAAAAGCCAAATGCAAACATGTACATTAGTGCTAGCTGCGTTTAAATAAGGGTACATCGGGGGGGGGGGGGAACACACGCACACAAAACAAACATTAATATCAGTTATTGAAATTGCGGACAAAGCTTCATAAATTGAAGAAATGTACGTCTTTAATCCAGCTGTGTTTTTAAAAACAGAATAACAGAGTTGCAAGGGACCTTGGAGGTCTTCTAGTCCAACCCCCTGCTCAGGCAGGAAACCCTATACCAGTGATGGCTAACCTTTTTTTCCTCGGGTGCCGAAAGCGCATGCGTGTATGCAGTGGTGGGATTTAAATAATTTAACAACTGGTTCTCTGTCCTAATGATTTCTTCCAACAACCAGTTCACCAAACTGCTCAGAAAGTTATTCCTTCCTTCCTTCCTTCCTTCCTTCCTTCCTTCCTTCCTTCCTTCCTTCCTTCCTTCCTTCCTTCCTTCCTTTATTTGAATTTTTATACCACCCTTCTCCAGCAGGACTCAGGGCGGTGGACAGCCGAGGTAAAACATAACATATAAAATTTAAAAACAATTTAAAAGACATTAAATAATTTTGGCCCAACAATTTAAAACTACCCAATTAAAACCAAATTCAATTAAAACCAAGAGGATGGGATCAAGCCAGCCCGGCTAGCTGGAATAAATGCGTTTTCAGAGCCCGACGAAAAGTCTGGTATCGTGCGTATCTCTGGGGATAGGTCATTCCAGAGGGCAGGTGCTGCCACAGAGAAGGCTCTCCCCCTGGGGTCGCCAGCTGACATTGTTTAGACAACGGCACCCTGAAGAGGCCCTCTCTGTGCGAGCGAACTGGCCGGTGGGAGGCTATTGGTGGTAGAAGGCGGTTAACAACCGGTTCTCCCGAAGTAGTGCGAACTGCTTGAATCCCACCACTGCGTGTATGTGACAGTGCACGCATGTGTGCCCACACCCATAATGCAATGCTTCCCACGTGCCCTGCCCCCTTGTGCATGCACGTGTGACCCCCCCATGTTTCCCTGCGCATGCACATGTGACCCCCTCCATTCCCCCACCCCCCATGGTCCCCCCCTCCACACATGCGTGTGCCCCCCCAGCCCATTTTTGGTCCCAGGAGGTTTCATGGAGGCCTGCTAGGCCCAAAATGGGGCTGAAGGGCGTGCCGCATCCCCCCGGCCCACCGTGCATGCGCGCATGACCCCTCCGGCCCACCGTGCATGCGCGCATGACCCCTCCGGCCCCCTGCACATGTGTGCATGACCCCCTCCAGTTCCCCCCCACACACACATGTGCGCGTATCTCTGCAGACCAGTCAGTTGGCCGGCGGAAGGCATGTTCACATACACAGTGGAGCTGACCTAGGGTGATGTCGCGCATGCCCGGAGAGATGGCTTTGCGTGCCACCTGTGGCACCCGTACCATAGGTTTGCCATCACAGCCCTATACCAGTGGTGAAATCTAAAATTTTTTACTATTGGTTCTGTGGGCGTGACTTGGTGGTGGTGAGGTAATGTGACTGGGTGGGCGTGGCCATTTTTTTAAACTTTTAAAACCATTTTTTCTACAACCTCTTCAGCAAAGAGGTTGTAAAAAAATGCTTTCAAAAGTCTCTGACGATCCCAACTGAGTTGCCTGATCATTAGAGGCATTTAAAAGAAAAAAAGTCTTTGCCGATCAGGCAACTCAGCTTGGATCGTCAGAGGCATTTAAAAGAAAAAAAGGGGTTTTTTTTCTTTTAAAAGCCTTTGACGATCCCAGCTGAGCCGCGCGATCATCAGAGGCTTTTTTTTAACTTTTAAAAGCATTTTTTCTGCCGAAAAGGTTGTAGAAAAAATGCTTTTAACAGTAAAAAAAAAGCCTCGGATGATTGTGCGGCTCAGCTGTGCATGGGGGGTGGGGCAGGGACTTTTGCTACCAGTTCTCCGAACCACCCGCCTCCATTGCTACCGGATTGGGCGATCTGGTCCGAGCTGGGAGCATTTCACCCCTGCCCTATGCCATTTCAGACAAAGCAGACAAAGAGACTTCGTGGAGGATAAAATAACGCAAAGGAATCGTAGATGAGATACATGGCACTGCCGTAGACTGGATGAGCAATCCTAAGCAAGAAGTGGTATCCTTTTGTTCTTTTGGGAGTTGGTTATGGTGGCTAGGGATTCTGGGAGTTGTGATCCCCACACATCTGGAGGGCAGTATGTTGGGGGTGGGAGAGGGGGGGCCGGAAGATTGTCTTATGGCTGTTTCGTCCGGAACAGAGCAGCTGTTTTTTCATTAAGGTCATTTCTTCCTAAACATTTCACCGTGGTGATAACCCCTCTATCAATATTCTCCTTTCAGATGCCGGCTGTGTGTATCTGCTTTGTTTGAGCGTTGCCAGGTTGGTCTCCTTTGGGGAAAAAGCAGCCTGAAGCTTTGATTCCTGGGTGGTAGCAGTGGAGGAAGGACAGTGTTTATTTCATCCGGATTTTAAAATGATGCATCTCATCCGTCTTGAGGAATCGGAAGCGCAGAATCCTGTCTGAGAAGATTCATATGGAATCCCGAAACTGCATTTTGAATTAAGCACTGAAGGTCGCGTTTTGAAGTGCTGGGTGCATTTTTATAAGTAAAAAACAGCGGATTTACTCCGCTTATCCCTTAGGACCCTGCTGAGATTTGACATGCTTTGATAAACACAGAAGGAGCCATTGTGCTCTATCTATCTGGGCTACTCTGCAACATTTGTTAAAGCATTTGTTCAACTCGCTATGGGCCCACTTTGGCAACTGTGTGCCTCTCCCTCGGGAATTTCACCTGACCTGCTGATCCTTAGGAAGCCTTCAAAGAAACTCGCCCTCATAGCAGCCGCTTCATAGAAAATTCCTCTCTGAAGAATCAAAGTTTGCTTCGGCGATTGTAATTTTTTGTTATTTTTGTTCCCAGCAGTTGGGATGACCCAAAACATCCTACAAATTGACAAGAGTGGCATGTGGACAAAGAGGAAAGTGAAAGATGGCACTGCCAGCCAAAAAAACAACTCAAGGTATTGTTTTTTTAACAGATGAACAGAGTTGGAAGGGACCTTGTAGGTCATTTAGTCCAACCCCCCCCCCAACAGACATTTTTGACAGATGGCAGTCCAGTCTCTTCTTGAAAGCTTCCAGTGATGAAGCTCCCACAACTTCTGAAGGCAACTTCTGTTCCATTGGTTGATTGTTCTCACTGTCAGAAAATTTCTCCTTATTTCCAGGTTGAACACTGCTATCATGTCTCCCCTGGTCCTTCTCTTCACAAGACTAATCATGCCCAGTTCCTGTAATCATTCTTCATATGTTTTAGTCTCCAGTCCCCTAATTCAGGGGTGAAATGCTCCCGGTTTGGACCGGATCACCCAATCCAGTAGCAATGGCTGCGAGTGGTTCGGAGAACCGGTAGCAAAAATCCCTGCCCCCCCCCCCCCGCCCCCCTGGGCCCCCCAATAATAAGAGGCTATTTTTTTAACTTTTAAAAGCATTTTTTCGGCCGAAGAGGTTGTAGAAAAAATGCTTTTAAAAGTTAAAAAAAAAAGCCTCTGATGATCGCGTGGCTCAGCTGGGATCGTCAGAGGCTTTTAAAAGCATTTTTTTTCTGCAACCTCTTTGGCCAGAGAGGTTGTGGGGAAAAAAATACTTTTAAAAGCCTCTGACGATCCCAGCTGAGTTGCCTGATCATCAGAGGCTTTTAAAAGCATTTTTTTACAACCTCTTCGGCTGAAGAGGTTGTAGAAAAAATGCTTTTAAAAGTAAAAAAAAAAATGGCCACGGCCACCCAGTCACATTACCCCCACCACCACCAAGCCACGCCCACAGAACCAGTAGTAACAAATGCCACTGCCCTAATTGTCTTGCTTGCTCTTCTCTGCACTCTTTGTAGAGTCTCAACTTCTTTTTTATAGTGTGGGGACCAAAACTGGATGCAGTGTTCTACGTGTGGTCTTACTAAGGATTGATAGAGTGGTATTAGTGCCTCACGTGATCTTGATTGTATCCCTCTGTTAATGCAATTTAGGATTGCATTGGCTTTTTTGACTGCCGCCGCACACTGTTGGCTCACATTTAATTGGTTGTCCACTAAGACTTTTTGTTTCTTATGTTACAAATCCACCTGGACCAAACCAAGTGTGGAAGGGAAAAAAAACAAACAAACATCTGATTTTGCCAGAAGCTGCCTTACAGCTTACTTTTTGGATTTGCCATTCAGTCTTGAGTCACTTTGGCAACTGCCTGAAAAGTTGCATCCTTTATATAACAGTTCTTCGTGTTCGTATGTCAAAACCAAGTGAACCGGCATCTCCCTTCCTGAGAGACAGTCTCTTGCAATCCAAAACACCCAGGAGTGGGGAGGAAACCCGCTCAAATAGATTGATATTCTACCCAGACAACGGTTAAATATCTCCTAATTACGGGCAAAATTAGGATGCTTAGATAGAAGAGCATTCAAAGCGACAGCCTCAGACCTCCAGCTCTTTGCATATGAATGGCTCTGCCAAGAAAGTATCCTGTTAGTAACAAATAACAGCCTTGCTTTCCTCTGGTCCATCAGTTAGCCTGTCAAGTGGAATCAACAGAGAGGGAGGGGGGAACTCTTGGCAAAAAAGGAGCGCGAGAAACGGACCACATAGATTGTCTCTATTGCTTCCCTCTCGCCTTCCCTCCCTGCGTCCTTTTTGGAAATCGGCTCTGTTGACAAACACAGTTAATAGCTTGCACATGGTGCGATGGATCAGAAGTTCGGAGGAACAATGAGGATTTTGAGAAATTACAACTGGAATCACTATTTTTCTTGGCAGGAGGCCTGTTGTAGTCTCAGCCTGGTATGAATCAGCAAGGCCTTCTTGAAGTCAGGAGGGCTAAACTGGTGACAAACTACTGATGGTGCAAGCCAGAATATCCAAAAGAAAAAAAGACAGTATTCTTTTGGTCTGGGGGGCCAGGGAGGGTGGGGAAGGCTCATTTTTCTTTCTCACCTGGCTCCAGATCCCCTCTTATGCATCTGGGGAGAGCGAAAACAGCCTTCCCCACCCCCTCGGAGGCCCTCCGGAGGCCCAAAACGGCCCATTTCCCAACTTCTGGTTGGACAGGAAGTGATGTTTTTTGCTGACCCCAGCCTCCAGAGACTCCTAGAGAGGCATAGAGAGAAAGGTGAGAAAGAAAAACGGGACCTTCTGCTGTTAAAAGAGCTGTTAAAAGGCAGGAGTGGCTCCTAAGGAGGAAGTCTCCTCAAGAGTAAGGCTTGGGGCTAATTGGCCACTCCCCTAGCCTATTTAAGGAAGGACGACGACTGAGGCAATTTGCAGGAAACAACTTCGTTCATATTTCTTCGCGTCTTGATTCCAGAAACGTTTGATTCGGCTCTTGTTTCTCTCTTGTCAGTTTTCCTGCAAATTGCTTCAGGGCATTCTGCCAACCACAGTAAGATTACAGTTATCTGAAATACTGTGCCTCAGAATTGAGTTATTATTCTTTGGATTCTTGTTGGTTGTTAATGAAGTTAAATTAACAGCCCTTGTTCAGAAAAGACTGATTTAAACTGTACTTGTGTTCGAACAACTACTAAGAAAGCTCATTAGTAATCCTTAATTAGTAAACTGAGGTTTGTATGGACTTTGTGTGTGCTGCATTCTTTGGGGTCCGTAACTGGGGCAGAACACTCCCACTACCGCCGCTACCAGTTCGCCTGAACACTGGTCTCAACATCTTTTTTATAATATGGGGACCAAAATTGATGCAGTATTCTAAGTGTGATTTTTTTTAAAATTTGATTTATATGCCGCCCTTCTCCGGAGACTCAGGGCAGCTTACAATGTGTTAAGCAATACAAAACAATACTAGTACTTCATGTGATTTTGATTTTATCCCACTGTTAATGCAGAAGAATGAAATGCTGCTGTCTCTTCTGATGCATCCTTTTAGTCAAGACAGGTGCTCTGATTCTCGGTCAGTGAATTTCTTATCCAGGCTGATTCCAACAAACTTACCCAAAGCCTCTGGATCAATGGACATGCTGCTTCTGTGGTACGTGTGTACTTCCACTACTTGTTCTGCAACGTTTCAAACACGGATGGGCCTGCCACACAGAAGCTAGTTGCTTAAAAAAGTTTGTTTTGATACACAGATGTTTTGACGAACATCAAAGGGGAACCCAAAGGAAACGTTCAGCAGAATTTCTCCTTCTTTCCCTCCTTTGTGAAATTTGGCAGGACACCCTGAACCGAATGGTTGGGGTGAATTGAACGAGCACCTGCTCAAAATATCAAAATCATCCACTTCCTCCATTTCCTTCCCTTTCACGTTACGGACTTTGCTGGCTAGAGATTCCTTCTGACTTTTTCGCCCTCAGATGATTTCCACTGAGTTTTATTTTATCCACTCATTGCACCCTTGTCTTTACTATGCACTAGAAGTACCATATTTTTCGGAATATAAGACGCACCTTTCCCCCCTGAAAATCTGGGTGCGTCTTATACTCCAAATGTAGCCCTGCCCAGTTTCTCAAACGGAGGTTTCAGAGGCTGAAAAAAGCATCAGAAACGAAGCTTCAGAAAAAAAGCCCCCAAACAGAGCTTCAGAGGCTTTTATTCTGAAGCTCTGTTTTGGAGGCTTTCAGAGGCAGGAAAGAATGTTTTTTCTGAAACGGAGTTTCAGAAGTTTCAGCGGCAGGAAAAAAAGCAAAAAAAAAAAAAAAAGCAAGGCACAGAGCTCACAACCAAGGAAGCTGTTGCTAAAATTCACCTCTGGAAACAGCTGATTGGGGGTATTCTGGGAGGCCAATCCATCTGCCAATCAGCTTTTTTCTTATTTTCCTCCCCAAAAACTAAGGTGTGTCTTATACTCTGATGCGTCTTATACTCCAAAAAATATGGTAGTAGAAAATAAGAGAAAACCAAGAAAAAATAGTTATTTAAATACTGTTGTCAAGGTTCTGACCAATGCCCTAATAAAATTAAGACCCTCAAGCCATTTAGCAAGAAAAATACAATTGTTTGTTTATTAGGAGCATCAGGTCGGCACAACCTAGGTGAAGCCAGCTCTGGCTTCATCCAATTCGTGCATTGCCTCTAACCCTATTTCCCCCTCCCCCCAGGGTATGTCACCAGTCACATTCCCCAATGAAACAATTTCGCGGGCCGTAGAAGTCACTCCCTCCAGCCTTTGTGAGTCTCCGTGGAGATGGCCTTGATTTCAGCTGGCTAGACTGTGTCTCGTTTTGACTGAGGTGTGAATTCCTTGGTGCAGCTGTGAGTTGCCTCCCTAGGGCAACTCAGGAGAAGGTCGGGAAAGCTTCGCGAGTTGACAACTGTATTGTTTAGGAACTCAAGTTGGCATAAGTAACGCTTCCTCCTCCTGTCCTTCCACATAACAACAACCCTGTAAAGTAGATGGGGCTAAAAGAGGCTGAACAAACTCACTCAGTGAGCTTTCATGATAGGAGTGGATGTGACCATTGCAAGTCCACAACCACACATTGGTATAACACAGTGGTGAAATTCATTTTTTTTTACTACTGGTTCTGTGGGCGTGGCTTGGTGGGTGTGGTGTGGCTTGGTGGGTGTGGCAGGGGAAGGATACTGCAAAATCTCCATTTCCACCCCACTCCAGGGGAAGGATACTACAAAATCCCCATTTCCACCCCACTCTGGGGCCAGCCAGAGGTGGTATTTGCCGGTTCTCTGAACTTCTCCAAATTTCTGCTACTGGTTCTCCAGAACCTGTCAGAACCTGCTGTATTTCACCCCTGGTATAACAACATTACAGGTACTCTTCAACTAACAATCATTTGTTTAGCAACAGTTCCAAGTTATAGGATCCAGCTGCAGGTAACAGAGTTTTAGTCTTCCAAGCTTTTGGATTCATGCTGGAGCCCATCCTCAGGGAACTTCTCTCTACCGGAATGTGTGCTTTGGGCTATTCTATGCATAGTATTTATGTGATGCCTGATTGGATGTGGCTTATTAATGGTCAATTGGGGTGTTGATGGCCAGCTATTATGCCATTAGGTGTCGTATACCTGTGCTGCCAAGTCCCTCGGCTCCTAAACTGGTAGTAAATCAGCATTCCTGTTGACTGACAAAGGGCCCGTTTCTTAGGCTTCAATCATTTCCCTGGCTATCTTTGTACCTGCTCTGCCAACAATCTGAGTAGCTGAATCTTAATTGCTGCAATTTTACCAAGACCCATGGTAAGTGCCCTACCCATGGGTGAATGGACCATGATAAAAAATAAACGTGTGATGTGTTTCATGTCACCTTTTCCACTGCAGAATTTCTGCCACGCACTACCCAACCTAGCTAATACTGTGTGACTAATGTTTCACATATTTCAAAAAATCTAAGCCCCAGAGCTCACTGTAACAGCATTGCCAAAAAGGCATTAAGAGTTGTTAACCTAATTTTGCGAAGCTTCTTCTCCGGTAACATTGTACTGCAAACCAGGGCATACAAAACCTATGCCAGACCAATTCTGAAATACAACTCATCTGCCTGGAATCCACACTGCATAGTGGACATTAATACAATTGAGCGAGTCCAGAGGTATTTCACGAGAAGAGTACCCCACTCCTCTGCTCGCAATAGAATCCCTTATGCCACCAGGCTTGAAACTTTGGACCTGGACAACCTAGAACAGTGATGGCTAACCTTTTTGCTATCGCGTGCCAAAAGCGGGGGGAGCGTGGTGGGGTCACACACATGCGTGCCCACATCCATAATTCTATGCGCCCCCCCATGCTCTCCCCGCTTTTGGCACGCGATGGCACCTTGGGTCTGGTAGGCCCGTTTTTTGCTCTCCTCAGGCTCCAGAGCCTTTCTAGGAGCCTGGGGAGGGCAAAAACGACCTTCCCCACTCCCCCAGAGGCCCGCCAGAGGCCAGAAACAGTGTGTTTCCTGACTTCTGGTGAGCCCAGAAAGCCCGAAAATCAGCTGGTTGGTGCACACATGTGTGCCGGAGCTGATCTTGCATGCCCACCGATATGGATCCACGTGCCACCTGTGGCACCCGTGCCATAGGTTCGCCATCACAGACCTAGAACTATAATAATAATATAAACTTTATTGTCATTGTATGCGTATACACAGTATACGCATACAACGAAATTTACTTAACACCCAAAGACCAGGTCCCACACACATAATCCCCAAACACACTCCCACCCACCACAATTCCCCACCCCTAAACCACCCAAACATCCACACAACAGACCAAGTAATACTGTCCAACAGCTCACTGATGGTGGCCCTTTAGTTCATTGTTGAGTGCAATTATAGCTCTGGGATAAAAACTATATAGAAAACGTGTGGTCCAAGTTTTAATTGTTCTGTATCTTCTTCCAGAAGGCAACAGTCCAAAAAGATTGTAAGCAGGATGGGAAAAGTCTCTGAGAATGTTATGCAACTTCCTCAAACAGTGAGATTCGAAGATGTTGTCCAGGGCTGGTAGCTGGAGTCGGCCACGGTCTGACCTAAGCTTAGTACACAAAATTGTCTGCTACAATGTCCTACCTGTCAATGACTACTTCAGCTTCAACCGCAATAATACACGGGCAAACAATAGATACAGTACAAACTCAAAGTAAACTGCTCCAAACTTGATTGCAGAAAATACGACTTCAGCAACAGAGTGGTCAATGCCTGGAACTCACTACCTGACTCTGTGGTTACATCCCCAACCCCCCAAAACTTTAACCTTAGACTGTCTACCATGGACCTCACTCCATTCCTAAGAGGTCTGTAAGGGGCGTGCATAAGCGCACCAGCGTGCCTACCGTCACTGTCCTACTGTCCCCATTTATTCATACTCATTTATTATGTACAGTATATACTTATACCTGTTTATACTTATATGTTTATGTTATGTTCATATTTATACTTGTTTTCTCATACATGCTTGACAAACTAAATAAATAAAATAATAAATAAATAAAATGAGTGAACGCCTTATTTATCTCATTCATTATTGTGTGCACATGGCTTCCAGGCGTGAACCTGAGACCTTTTGCGTACCAGGCAGATGCTTAACCACAAGTCTTTGATCTGGACCTTCTCCTTTCTTAGCTTCCTAAATCTGGAATCCCTCAAGAATTAGAACACAGCAAAGATTTCATTTGATGTGTAATAGCCAAATATGCAATTCCTGGTTGAAGATATGAAGGAAGAACCCTAACAGCAGCCGTAAGCATAATCTGCAGCATATTTTATAAACCCTTGTAACCAGATCTCTGTGTGTTTTTATAACTAATCAAGGTCTTGTTGAAACAGATGGTTTCTCCCAACCAGAAATCTTGTGTGTGGCAGAAGGGCACAATCATGCTTAAATTAACTTTTTCATTTTTAAGTAACGTGAGCAAAATAAAATTAAATCACAATACATTTAATATAACAGCTGATTGTCAATCATCTCAAGGTGTTTATTGGTCAAAGCTATGGGAACCTGGACTTCCATGGATTTTGTATTTAGTAATCCATCTGTAATTCTGCCTTTGTATGTGAGAAAGTCCAATTTCTAGCTGTTCTCCCTTTTAAATTAAAAACTCTTGTTTGTAGCGAAGAAACTTAGATTATTTCAGAGAACCTCTGTAGGTCGCGCATGAACTATTCTCCCATTATCCTCCTATTTCTCATCTTAAAAAAATAATTCTTATCTTGAGCAAGAACAAATGCTGGAGGAATGATGAGGCTTCCATTAGTTTCTAGCTAAGGCATCTGAGTTCTTTCTATCTTTTTTCACAAGTAACATTTAACAGAATAACAGAGCTGGAAGGGATCTTGGAGGTCTTCTAGCCCAACCCCCTACACAAGCAGGAGAACCTATACCATTTCATAAAAATGGTTGTCCAATCTCTTGTTAAAAACCTCCAGTGTTGGAGTATCTACAACTTCTGGAGCAGGTGTAAAATGCTACTGGTTCGGTCCGGTTTGGCTGAATCGGTAGCAATGGTGGCGGGTGGTTCGGAGAACTGGTAGCGATGGCAATGCGAGGCTCTGCCCACCCACCCGGTCGTTGTTACCTGGTTTTTACCCTCTGTACATGCAGAGAAGGGTTTGCACATATGCATACTTGCATGTGATGCGCACTCGGGGCGTGTGCACTTCCGAACCGGTAGGGAAGGTAAGTAGATTTCACCTGTTCTGGAGGCAAACTATTCCCCTGGTTAATTGTCCTCACTGTCAGGAAATTTCTCCTTAGTTCTAGGTTGGTTCTAGACATGGACATGGTTCCATATCCTAAACTGAAGAATGTACCTCTGTGTTGGATGGATTCCTTATTGCAATTACTTCTCTCCTACACGTGCAAACCGTGAAAAAGTTTGGGCTATAAGGATCTATGAAAATGAAGGTGAGGGTGTTACGTTTTTCTGGTTCCCACTTCTGTTGTCCTGTATCGTAATTACAAAGGAGTTCCTAACATGATCAGTTCACGTGCATTGTCCTTTCTTGAGAATTGAGATGGCCTAGAAATGCTGCATAAATAAAGATGCAGAATGGATTGGATAACAGCAGCAACCACTTTCAAGGGGAAAATTAAAAAATCAATCACCAACCAACATTTTTCCATTGAAAGGGATGCAAATTGAGTAATAATTCGACCATTAGTAAAATTGCTTATTGTATTTTTAAACAAATATAAATTAAACCATTAAAAATGAAGCATAATTTAGAAGCATGTTTTTCATTTTTTGGTGAAGCATCTGTCCAATCTTTCCTCCTCCCTTTCAAAGCACAGATGTTTCCAACATTCTAGGTTGGCCCTCACCTCTTTCCACCTGCTTCCTCTCACAGTTCCTGCCAATAAAACATTCACCAACACTCTGTACTGAAAGCTTGACATAAAGCAGGTTCTGAAAACACGCTGTGAAGTTTCTGGTGTACTCTTTCTCCCACATAACTCCATAATGTTCTAGACTATGTTCTACTCGTACCCACTCAAGAGTTAGGATGTTTTCCTGAACTGTGGACATCTGTAAGCAGTAAAACAGTCTCATTTGTCAGTTGTAGCAAAGTTTGCTTCTGTTCCATGCTCTAGGACAATGGTCTCCAAACTTTCCAGCTTTGCAGACCAGCGATGATGGGAGAAGGGATGTTTCTGCGTGAATGATGGGCACACGCATATTTGCCTGCTATCAGCGTTCTGAGTAACACACCCATTGAAAGCAGAACTCCAAGGCAGATAGGTTCCTCAAAGAACACGTTTAATGGATACATCCAGGGGTGGGCTTCAAAAATTTTAACAAGGGGTTCTCTGCCCGGTTGCTGGGTCGGTGTGGCCATGGTGGCATGGCCTAGTCGGCCTCCTGTACTACGGCGGGGTGGTGGCGGCGTTTTTGCCCTTCCTGGGCTCTGGAGGGTGAAAACAGCCTCCCCAGACTCCGGAGGCCCTCTGGAGGCTGGAAACGGGCTCGTTTCTGGCCTCACCGAACTTCTGATAGGTCAATTTTTTGCCCTTCCCAAGCCTCCGCATGCACCCTGCACTTACCTGCGTCCAAAATGAGCCGCGTGGGGACTCCTGGGAGGGGCGGGGAGGGGCGGGGTGGGCGGGGCCAGCCAGGTGTGGAATTTAGGGGTTCTCTGAACTGCACAGAATCTTAGCTAGAGGTTCTCCCGAACCCCTGCGAACCCCCAGCAGCCCACCCCTGGATATATCATATCGGCACAGCCGGTGAAAACCAACTCTAACATTTCCCACGGTTTTCACCTAATTAAAAGAGTAAAATCCTCCCCCTCACAGGTGTCACCGGTCATGTTGTCCAATTAGGATGGATGGCAAGCTTGTCTCCTCCTTCAACAACCACATGTTATAATGGCCTTGGTTCCCACAGGAAAACGTTTTGTTTTGATTGCTAACTGGGCTATCTACTTCCCCCCCTCCCTTCCCCCTCTCAGGCTTCATGGCAACTATGAACCAGCACAAGATGGCTTCAGCCAGGTTCGCTTCAGAGTTGACATCTCCTGCTTGTGAAGCCCGGTTCCAAATGGGCTGCGGCCCGGTACTGGACCATGGCCCTGGGGTTGGTGACTCCTTTATAATGCCTTGGTAAGGCCACACTTGGAATACTGCATTCAGTTTTGGTCGCCACGATGTAAAAAAGATGTCGAGACTCTAGAAAGAGTGCAGAGAAGAGCAACAAAGATGATTAGAGGACTGGAGGCTAAAACATATGAAGAACGGTTGCAGGAACTGGGTATGTCTAGTTTAATGAAGAGAAGGACCAGGGGAGACATGATAGCAGTATTCCAATATCTCAGGGGCTGCCACAAAGAAGAGGGAGTCAAGCTATTCTCCAAAGCACCTGAAGGTAGAACAAGAGGCAAAGGGTGGAAACTAATCAAGGAGAGGAGCAACTTTGAATTAAGGAGAAATTTCCTGACAGTTAGAATAATTAATCAGTGGAACAATTTGCCTCCAGAAGTTGTGAATGCTCCAACACTGGAAGTTTTTAAGAAGATGTTGGATAACCATTTGTCTGAAGTGGTGTAGAGTTTCCTGCCTAAGCAGGGGGTTGGACTAGAAGACCTCCAAGGTCCCTTCCAACTCTGTTATTCTATTTCTATTTCTCATTTAGGACTCCTGCAAGTTTTCAGTATGTCGTATAATATTCTGTACATCTGATCATTTCCCCGTTGACTTGAAAGCCAGGAAATGTTTGTGATGATGCAAGTGGACCGTTTCTCACACTTAAACAAATGCAGAGCAAGACCCTTTGCACTTGATTTTGGTGTGGTGGGCCAGGATTGCACCTTAGCTATTCAACTCAGGTGGGATAAATAAAGATGGATACGGATAGGACAAAAACCTCTCTGGATTTAATAAATTTCATCTTAGTTCTAGACCAGAGTTTCCCAATGTTTCCAGCTTTGTGCACGGATGGGGGAGGGGGAAAGGAGAGGGGATGGTTCTGCATGAATAGCTGGCAAGCGCATGCACCCTCAGCTCCAGTGGTGGAATTCAAATTTTTTTTACTGCCGGTTCTGTGGGTGTGGCTTGGTGGGCGTGGCTTGGTGGGTGTGGTGTAGGAAGGATACTGTAAAATCTCCATTCCCTCCCCAATCCAGGGGAAGG
>WNWU01000003.1:54947782-54959527 GCA_012654045.1 Ptyas mucosa
ACCCCACTCCAGGGGAAGGATACTGTAAAATCTCCATTCCCACCCCATTCCAGGGGAAGGATACTGTAAAATCTCTATTCCTTCCCCAATTCTTGGGAAAGTTACTGCAAAATTCCCATTTCCTCCCGATCAGCTGGGACTCGGGAGGCAGAGAATAGATGGGGATGGGGCCAGTAGAATTTTTACTACCGGTTCTCCGAACTACTTAAAATTTCCGCTACCGGTTCTCCAGAACTGGTCAGAACCTGCTGAAACCCACCTTTACTCAGTTCCATTTCCACGAGCACTGTGCACGCATGCCTGCTGCTTGTGCAAGTGTGGATGTGCATGCACTGTTTCTGTGGCCCGGTTGCAAACCCCTCGCGGATGGACAGACTGGTCTAGACCAGCATTTCTCAACCTTGGCAACTTTGTGATGTGTGGACCTCAACTCCCAGAATTCTCCAACCCAGTGTGCCTGGCTGGGGGATTCTGGGAGTTGAAGTCCACACATCACAAAGTTGCCAAGGTTGAGAAATATGAATATAATTGCCCTGAGCGGATGGCAGCATCTTTATAGATTCGGAACTGCAGGCTAGACCGGGAAGTCAAAAGATATCCCAGAAGGAAGCGCAACAACATTCCCACGCTGTTGTCAAAACAACTGCATGAACTCAAAACTAAAGCAGACTTTCCTTTTTTAATATGGTTACGCTCCAGCTGTATAGTATTCTTGCTTCCTTCTATAGCATTAAGAGAAATATAACTTGAAAGGGGATTAGATCAGGAGATCACATGACCCCTTCCTGCAAAACTGTGTAAGCTCATCAATACATGAAAATAAAACATTTATGAAATGCAAAGAATGAATATAATAGCACAGTCTGAAAGCAGGATAAAAATAATGGGGAAAGATTGCATTAATTAATGTAAGCGATGGCATGCAACCATGGTGATAAGAGCCAGAGTAGTATAATGTAGTTTTTAAAAAAGGTTAAAAGCCAATACAGCCATAGTTTGCGTGCACAGACGAATAGTATCAAGATCACATGAAGTGTTAGTATTGCTTTTTACTGTTTTTGATAAGACCATACTTGGAATACTGCATCCATCATTTAAGGGGCCTGAGTGGCGCAGTAGACTAAGGCACTGATTAACATCCAGCTGTCTGCAATTACAGCAAGTTCTAATCTCACCAGGCTCAAGGTTGACTCAGCCTTCCATCCTTTCTAAGGTAGGTGAAATGAGGACCCAGATTGTGGGGGCAATAAGCTGACTTTGTATAAATATACAAAAGTATGAAGGCTTAACGCATTGTAAGCCGCCCTGAGTCTCCGGAGAATGGGGGCATATAAATCAAATTAAAAAAAAAAAAAAAGACACGAGACCAGGGGTAAAATCCAGCAGGTTCTGACAAATTCTGGAGAACCGGTAGCGGAAATTTTGAGCAGTTCAGAGAACCAGCAAATACCATGTCTGGCTGGCCCCAGAGTGGGGTGGGAATGTGGATTTTGCAGTATCCTTCCCCTGGAGTGGGGTGGGAATGGAGATTTTGCATGGCAGAGGTATCCTTCCTCTGCCACGCCCACCAAACCATGCCCACCAAGCCCCGCCCCGCCCCGCCCCGCCCACTAAGCCACACCCACAGAACCGGTAGTAAAAAAATTTGGATTTCACCACTGCATGAGACTCTTGCAGAGTAGAGGAACAAAGATGCTTAGGAGGCTGGAGGTTAAATCATATGAAGAACGATTGCAGGAACTGGGCATGGCTTGTCTAGTGAAGAGAAGGACCAGGGGAGACATGACAGCAGTGTTCCAATATCTGAGTGGCTGCCACAGAGAAGAGGGGGACTTATACAATTTAACATATTCAAGTACGTTTTACTCAGTTACAATTTTTGCCAAACTTTTCTTTTTCCATTTTTTAATCATGACTTAAAATTTCTATGCTTATGTATATAAACAACATCTTAATTCGCCCTCAAATTCTAATTTTTCTAAGTTATCATATGGCCAATATTCTATTCATAAAATATGCGGGTGAAAATGGGGGGGGGGGAATAAATAAATAAAACTTGATTCAAAAAAAAAAAAGAGAGAGAGAAGAGGGGGGTCAACCTATTCTCCAAAGCACCAGAAGGCAGGACAAGAAGTAATGGATGAAAACTAATCAAGGAGAGAAGCAACCTAGAACTAAAGAACAATTTCCTGACAGTGAGAACAATGAATCAGTGGAACAACTTGCCTTCAGAAGTCATCACTGGAGGTTTTTAAGAAGAAATTGGACAGCCATTTGTCCAGAATGCTATAGAGCAGTGATGGCTAACCTTTTTGCCATCGCTTGCCAAAAGCAAGGGGAACGCGGTGGGGTCACATGCAAGTGTGCCCACATCCATAATTCTATGCGCCCCACATCCTCATGCTCCTCCCGCTTTTGCCCGTGATGGCCTGGTGGGCCCAGTAGGCCCGTTTTTTGCTCTCCCCAGGCTCCAGAGCCTTTCTAGGAGCCTGGGGAGAGCAAAAACAACCTTCCCCACCCCCCCAGAGGCCCTCTGGAGGCCAGAAACAGTGTGTTTTCCGACTTCTGGTGGGCCCAAAAGGCCCAAAAATCACCTGGCTGGCACACGCATGCATGCCAGAGCTGAGCTCACGTGCCCACTGATATGGCTCCGCGTGCCACCTATGGCACCCGTGCCATAGGTTCGCCATCACGGCTATAGAGTTTTCTGCTTGAGCAAGGGGTTGGATTAGAAGATATTCAAAGTCCTTTCCAATTCTGTATTCTGTAACCTGTGGTGGTTAAGGCAGTATTTCCCAATTTTTTACATTTATGAAGTGTGGACTTCAAGTTCTGGAATTCTCCAGCCAGCAAACTGTTGTGGAATGTTGAAGATGAATATGAAATAACCACAGCAGTAGTTTAGCTGGGCAGTGGCAGCCAATAGCAATGAGGCAGCCACAACTTTCCAGATTTCATTCTCTCTGGAGATTCGGGTCCCAGTTTTGGACACATTCTGTAAATTAGCCCATTTGAGCTACCTTGATTCAAAAGTTGTTGCCCTAAGATGCATCTTTTCCCCCAGTCAAAGGTCTTGACACAATTTTAGTAGTAGTTTAGTAGTATGTAGATGATAACAGAGCCTGTAGTACAGTGGTTTAAAGAACCCTGTTATTAACATCTATTAACATCTGCTGCTTGCAATTACTGCAAGTTCGAATCCCACCAGGCTCAAGGTTGACTCAGCCTTCCATCCTTTTTAAGGTGGGTAAAATGAGGACCCAGATTGTGGGGGCAATAAGCTGACTTTGTATAAATATACAAAAGTATGAAGGCTATTGCTTAACGCACTGTAAGCTGCCCTGAGTCTCCGGAGAAGGGCGGCATATAAATCAAATAAAAATAAAAAATAAAATAAAAATAAATATTAGCACTTATTTGCATATATATGCATATATGTGTGTTTATGTATGCATATCTGTCTGTCTGTCTGTCTGTCTGTCTATCTATCCATCCATCCATCCATCCATCCATCCATCCATCCATCCATCATGCATTTATCTACACATTATATGCAGTTTGGTATACGCCATCCAGAATCACTTGTTTGTGGAGGAAACAGAAGATACAGTGACAGATAATGATTACCAGTTTTTTGGCAACTCTTGGTATTTGAAGTTTTACTTGGAAATGCTGAAATCAAACCCAGCCAGTCCTGATTTTTCAGTTCTCATTAATTGGTAAAGAAATCTTATCTATCATAATACAGAAATCAGCAAGAATGTCAAAGGGGAAGATGGAATCTTCCAATTAAACAAGAAACAAACTGGAATGAAAGCATTGTTTGCTACCAAGAAATGCTTGCAGTCGATTAGGACGCCGAAAAATCAAATATCTGGTGAACTAGGACTTGATTAAAAATAATTTTGGAAGGAATAGCCCAAACAATATTTGAAAATCATTGTGTCTAATTTTTTTCTCAGTTAAGGGTTTGCTTGTTTGTTTTGTTAAAACAGTCAGTTATGGAAACTTAGTGGTCAGCTCCAAAGAGCAAAATTGTCAACATGCCCACATATTTTGATATTTTTTTTCCAAACATTGCATTGTTCAATCCAGCATGTCAGTGTTGTTGATTTTCCTCTTTGGCCCTTTGTCACTGCAATGGTTTGAGGAGTGATTCAAAATACTGACTCAGGTGTTTGTCATCTCAAGAATCATCTATTTCTGATCAACATTCCATTTTGTACAAAATTCGGGGTCCTATTTAACACTTAGACTTCTACCCTGTTTCCCCCCAAATAAGACATCCCCTGATAATAAGCCCAATCATGCTTTTGAGCGCATGGCAATAAGGCTAAGTGCTTATTTCAGGGTTCAAAAACATATAAGACAGGGTCTTATTTTTGGGGAAACACGGTACGGCATACTGCAACCATTGTAAACCAGTTTGAGAGCCTTTTGTGGATATTCTCACAACACAACTGACATGTCAGTGAAGGCAGCAGGTGGAGTAGGGGAAGGGCATACAGGTAGTCCTCGACGTACAACCACAACTGAGCCCAAAATTTATGTTACTAAGTGAGAAACTGGTTAAGGGAGCGTCGCCCCATTTTACGACTTTTCTTGGCACCTTTGTTAAATGAATCACTGCAGTTGTTAAATTCGTATCACGGTTTTTAAGTGAATCTGGGTTTCCCCATTGACTTTGCTTATTGGAAGGTTGCAAATGGGGACATGATCACATGATCCTGGGACACTACAACTGTCATCAATGGGATATAGTTGTCAAGCATTTGAATGTAAATCACCTCAGGGGTGGGTTCTACTTACCTTTACTACCGGTTTGCAATGGGATCGCTTCTGCGCATGCGCAGATCGCCGATGACGACATCCGGGGCGGTGGGCGGGGCCTCCCGCCGGTTTTACTACCGGTTCTTGCGAACCGGTCTGAATCGGGGGCAACCCACCACTGAATCACATGACCATGGGGATGCTGCAATGGTTAGCAGTGTGAAAAATGGTGATAAGTCAGGTTTTTTTCAGTGCTGTTGTAACTTTGAATGGTCACTAAGTGAATTGTTGTCAGTCGAGGACTATTTGTATTGTCTAAACACAAAATATTATACTCACATAGGCAATCCCAAGACACCCTTCTTCGTTTTTGTCAAGTGGGCGAACAAAATACCCGATTTCCCCAAAAATAAGTCCCAACTAGAAAATAAATCCTAGCATGATTTTTCAGGATGCACTTAATATAAACTCTACCCCCAAAATAAGCCCCAGTTAAGATTGTCAGCCAGATGGGTGCATTTGGTACCATATTTTCCCCAAAATAAGACCTAACCAGAAAATAAGCCCTAATGTGTCTTTTGGAGCAAAAATTAATATAAGACCAGGTCTTATTTTTGGGAAAACATGGTAGCATCGGGCTGTGGCCTTCCACCTTCCACTTCTCTCCATGGATGCTTAAAGACCCCCTCATGAATGGTGATAACGAACTTCTTGGGACAAGGATGCTTATACCAGTTAAAATTAGCTCCAGATCTTCCTGACCAAGTTACGTTGATTTATCTCTACAGCGGAGTTGACTTTTCCTGGTTCTGCAAAAGCTGGCCAATTCTTATGAGGGAGGAACATTTATATATTTAATTTGTTAAATTTACAGGTAGTCCTCAGCCCAAACCTAATGTTGCTAAGTGAGTTTCGCCTCATTGATGACTTTTCTTGCCACTGTTGTTAAGTGAATCACTGCAGTGGTTAAGTTAGTAACACGGTTGTTAAGTGAATCTGGCTTCCCCATTGACTTTGCTTGACAGAAGGTGTCAAAAGGGGATCACATGACCCCAGGACACGGCAACCAGTGAGTCAGTTGCCAAGCATCTTAATTTGGATCACGTGACTGTGGGGAAATGCTACAAGGGGTTGTAAATGTCATTTTTCCATTGCATTCATTGTAACTTTGAACGGTCACTAAATGAATAGTTGTACGAGGACTACCTGTATATGCTGCCCATATAAAGCCTATAAAACTCTATATGTCTTAGATCCGGGGTATTTGCAGGACCATCTCCTACCTGCCTCCCACCATCCTGTCTGCTCACACAGGGCTGCCCTCCTCAGGGTACCGTCGACCAGACAATGTCGGCTGGCGACGTCCAGGGGTAGAGCATTCTCTGTGGATGCTCCTGCCCTCTGGAATGAGTTACCCAGTGAGCTCCGGACGGCCCCTGATCTCCGCTCCTTCTGTCGAGGCCTAAAGACTTGGCTGTTTCAACAAATGGGCTGATTCTGATTCTTGGGTTTTATTATTTATTTGTCCCTGTTTTAATTGGGTTTTAATTAGGATTTTCCTTTATTATTGTATGTTTTTACTTGTGTTCGCCGCCCTGAATCTTTTGGGAGAAGGGCGGCATATAAATATTTATAAATAAATAAATAAATATTTATAAATAAATAAATATTTATAAATAAATAAATAAATAAATATAAATAAACAAATACATATTAATAAATAAATAAATAAATAAATACTAATAAATGAATATAAATAAATAAATAAATAAATAAATATCACCGATAAAGCGATTATGGGCAGATTACAAATGGTAAAAAGATAAATATAGTACCAGTTAAAATGAAGACGACTTAAATGAGAACTAAAAACCAGAAGGACACACAGCACTGAGGTAGGGTCTTATCTTTTACCCCATCAACTGCCCCCATCAGGACTCCAAGTCAGTTGGCAAAACCAGAGTTTAAGGCCTTCCCCAAAGGCCAGATGGGTGAGGGCAAATCTCACTTTTGGTGGTAGATGGTTCCATAAAATATGACCTGGTAAGGAAGTTTGACTGGGTTAGTGGCTGACTGGATTAACTACCTGGAATTAAGGAGAAACTTCCTAACAGTGAGGACAATTAACCAGTGGAACAGCTTTCTTTCAGAAGTTGTTAAATCACCAGAGGTTTTTAAGCCAATGGTCTGGGATGGTATAGAGCAGAGGTGGGTTTCAGCAGGTTCTGACCAGTTCTGGAGAACTGGTAGCGGAAATTTTGAGTAGTTCGGAGAACCGGTAAATACCACCTGACTGGCCCTGCCCCCATCTGTTCTCTGCCTCCCGAGTCCCAGCTGATCAGGAGGAAATGGGGATTTTGCAGTATCCTTTCCCTTGTGTGGCGTGGGAATGGAGATTTTACAGTATCCTTCCTCTGCCACGTCCACCAAGCCATGCCCACCAAGCCATGCCATGCCCACCAAGCCACACCCACAGAACTGGTAGTAAAAATATTTGAAACCCACCACTGGTATAGAGCATTATTTGAGCAGGAGGCTGGACTAAAAGACCTCCAAGGTCCCTTCCAGCTCTATTCCAATTGATTGTATCTTACATAAGAAGAGATTAAGATGTTGCCTTCTGAGTCAAATTTCTGCACCCTAGGCCAAGTCAACCTCTACAGAAGACTCCCTCACCTCGGCTCCTATTGTATCAAATTCTCTATTCACCAGAGGTTCCTTGGTTTGTCTGTTTTCAGTCATAATCATTTTATTTATTTAGTTTTCTAACTGCTTTTGGCCTTTTCGCTGTTTGAGATGGCTCCAGATCCTGATATTTTCCCCACAGAACCAGGCCAATTTGAGTATTCTGGGAATGGTTTGGGCCTTCTCAGAAGCAGATTGTCTGGAAAAGAAAGCCATTTGTGATGTTCTGTAAATAATTGCACCGCCCCTAGAGTGCTTCGATGTCTCTTCCCCAGGTCAAAATTGGAACGTGGAATATTTTGTCCATCTCTGGATCTACTTTCTAAAAAAAATGCTTCTCCTTTTGGGTGGCGGTGATGGAGTTAATTGCTTTGAGAACATTTGTTTGTTTATTTAAATTCACCTGCTGCCTGAGTCCCAGTGGTGTCTTATTAGAAAAGCAAAACAAATCCATGGTAAACAAACAAACGAACAAAAAAAGTGAAGATTGACCAAGAAAAGTACAGGCAGACCTTGACTTACTACTACAATGCAGCACAAAATGTCTGTAAGACATTTGTTAAGTGAATTTTGCCCCCATTTTACGACCTCTCTTGCCATGGTTGTTAAGTGAATCCCTGCAGTTGTTCAGTTAATAACACGGTTATTAAGTGGATCTGGTTTCCCCATTGATTTTGCTTGTCGGAAGGTCACAAAACATGACATTGGGGCAGTGCAACAGTCGTAAATATGAGTCAGTTGCCAAGCTGCTGAATTTTGATCATGTGATCACGGGGATGCTGCAATGGTTGCAAAGTTGAAAAAAGGTTATTGGTTAATTTTTTTCAGTGCTGTTGTAACTTTGAATGGTCACTCAATGAACTGTTGTAAATCAAGGGCTATCTGTACTTACTCCCCAAAGTCTATATCACTACAGATGTCAACTCGCGAAGCATTCCTGGCCTGCTCTCGAATTGCCATAGGAAGGAGGATGGGGAACTGAGCCTCACAGCTGCAGTGAGGGAATTGTATTTCAGTCAAAACAAAAGCACATTCCAGCCATCTCTATGTCAAGGCCATCTCCACAAAGACTCACAGTGGCTGGAGGGAGGGACTGTTGTGGCCCGTCAGCAGCCAGTAGAGCTGGCAGCAGATTTGGACAGTAAGGAGATTGGGGAGGAATGTGGGCCAGTTCTGGAGTCCGGGGAAGGCTCAGATGATGGCTCTGAGTCAGAGGCAGAGAGGGGGCCAAGGCCATCTGGTAGTTCTTTGCTGCCTCCGGAGTCTCCGGAGTCTGACATCAGTGAGGCAGAAGAACAGCGTGAGCCTATTCCCAGTGTGCGCATGCGCAGAACTGCCAGGAGACAGAAACAATTAAGGAAACAGCGTCAATTTGGAAGTAAGGCTTGGAGATGATTGGCCGCTCCTGTAAAACATAAAAGAGAAGTGATCGGGACATGAGTTTTTTCAGGAAGCAATTAGTTTATCTGGCCGATTCAAGATTTGAAAATACTGTTTGTGACTCTGTGCCAAGTTTGGCCTTGCCCTGCATCCGGAAATTAGCTCTTTGGCAGCGTTCCACATGAGATAAGTGGGTGTTGATAATCTTTCTCTGAAAGACTGTTTATCAAGCCTTGCAGACTGTAAATGAAAGTAATTTACAGCTGTATGAATTAAAGAGGTTTGCCGGGACTAAGTTTGTGCTATTTAATCTCTAAGGAAGCCTAGGTCAGAATAGGGACCTCTAAATTGCTTCGTTGGGGAATGCGACTGATGACACACCTTGTTGGGGGGAGTGGGAACAGGTTCAGAACCGGGGAGTGAATTAAGTGAGGTCAGAGTTGGCTTCACTTGGAACGTGCCAACATGAAGCTCCTAATAAATAACTGGATTTCTTTTGAAGCTTGGCTCGAGTTTCATGATTTAATTAGGGGATTCAGAACCCTGACAACAGATTCATCAGGCAGAGGGACCAGTGATATGAGTTGACATGAAAAAGTTCCTGAAGACCGTTGATTCGTAAGCTTTGCCTGACTTAAATGACAACCTAGGGAAGCATCCACCTTTATCAATCAAATTGCTGTTATTTTTTGTTCTGGGCTCCTGTGGATGGACCAGAGACGTACAGTTACTTCTCTTGAGGTTTTCATTATTCTGCACACTGAAAGCAGACCGCAGCTGACCTGTTTACTGTCTATTGTTGTAATGAGACGTTACGTTCCAGCGGCAATCACAAACTTTGTGTTCAGGATGCTGTTGCCGGGGACACGGGGGGGAGAGAACAGCTTTTAATTTTCCACAGTTTATACAAACAGTAGATCCTCCCTGCTGTGTGTTCCTTTGCCAAAGTCAGCAAATCTCTGTGTCCGGATGGTCACGGAGCTTACGAAAGAAAGAAAAAAAAATCACCTCTGTTAGACTTGACTCTGCAAGACTCAAGTCTGCTGGTGGCTCAGCAGACTAAGGCAGTTGTTAACATCCACATACATCTGCTGCCTGCAATTACTGCAAGTTCAAATCCCACCAGGCTCAAGGTTGACTCAGCCTTCCATCCTTTCTAAGGTAGGTAAAATGAGGACCCAGATTATGGGGGCAATAATCTGACTTTGTATAAATATACAAAAGTATGAAGGCTATTGCTTAACACATTGTAAGCCGCCCTGAGTCTCCGGAGAAGGGCGGCATATTTATTTATTTTATTTATTTTTAAATGTATATACCGCCCTTCTCCCTGGGGACTCAGGGCGGTATACAGCCAAATAAAAACATACAATACAAACATTAAAAACAGTTAAAAGAGATATCTTAGTTTGGCCCCAAATTTAAAAAGACAAACCAATTAAAATTGTTTAAAAGGGTTTGTTAAGCCAGCCCGGCTTGCTGGAAGAAGAAAGTTTTAAGGGCACGGCGGAAGGCACGGAGATCTTGGATTTTCCTAATCTCTGGGGGCAGCTGATTCCAGAGGATAGGAGCCCCCACAGAGAAGGCCCTCCCCCTGGGGGTCGCCAGCCTGCATTGCTTGGCTGATGGCACCCCGAGGAGGCCCTCTCTGTGGGAACTCACGGGTCGATGGGAAGTCGTCAGTGGCAGAAGGCGGTCTCGAAGGTAACTAGGTCCTATGCCATGGAGTGCTTTAAAGGTGGTGACCAACACCTTGAAGCGTACCCGGAAGACCACCGGGAGCCAGTGCAGCTCGCGCAGGAGCAGTGTTATGTGGGAGCGATATAAATAAATTGATATAAATCAAATAAAAAAAAAGTTGCAGAGGTCTCCACAATGTAAAAAAGATGTAGAGATTCTAGAAAGAGCGCAGAGAAGAACAACAAAGATGATTAAGGGACTGGAGGCTAAAACATATGAAGAACGGTTACAGGAACTGGGTATGTCTAGTTTAATGAAAAGAAAGCCTAGGGGAGACATGATAGCAGTGTTCCAATATCTCAGGGGCTGCCACAAAGAAGAGGGAGTCCAGCTATTCTCCAAAGCACCTGAGGGCAGGACAAGAAGCAACAGGTGGAAACTAATCAAGGAGAGAAGCAACTTCGAACTAAGGAGAAATTTCCTGACTGTTAGAACAATTAATCAGTGGAACAACTTGCCTCCAGAAGTTGTGAATGCTCCAACACTGGAAGTTTTTAAGAAGATGTTGGATAACCATTTGTCTGAATTGGTGTAGGATTTCATGCCTAAGCAGGGGGTTGGACTAGAAGACCTCCAAGATCCCTTCCAACTCCAACTTCCAACTTTAAAAATCCAGCACATTTACAACACAAAACTTTTTTTTAAATTTTTTAGGGCTGTCCAGAACTTGCAGATTTTGTGTGACCTGAATAGTAAAATAAGTAAATAACTTGGATAATCCTCAAACATGACTGCAACCTTAAGTTACATATTAAGTCATGGAACAGATGTGCTGTTAAGTGTTCAATAACAATCACTCTGAAGTTCAGAGCGAGTTCTTGAGCTACATATGCAACCAAATAATGAGAGAGCAACCTGAGATGATAGAATGAAGTAAGTCACTTCATAATGCAGATTAGTGTTTTTGTGTTTAAGGTTTCCTGTCATTAAAAAAAACGTCTATTTTCAAGCAAAACTTGCACACTAAGAAATCTGGCTTAGAATATTTACTCCTTTTTTAAAAAAATGCATTAGAGTTTATTGTAATACATATAAAATACAAATGAAACTAAAGGTGAGAAAGCAAAGGGGAAAGGGAAAATTTAGAAAGGAAGGAAGGAAGGAAGGAAGGAAAGAAAGAAAGGAAAGAAAGAAAGAAAGAAAGAAAGAAAGAAAGAAAGAAAGAAAGAA
>WNWU01000003.1:54959537-54993020 GCA_012654045.1 Ptyas mucosa
GAAAGAAAGAAAGAAAGAAAGAAAGAAAGAAAGAAAGAAAGAAAGAAAGAAAGAAAAACAGTGACTTCTGATCCTTTTTGGTGCAACAGAACACAAAATGCAATTACAATCTCGACTTTTCCTTATACATTTCAAGCCAAGAAAATTAATGTAATCATCCTAAAAACCTAAAATTAAGTTTTCATTTTCCCCCCCTGTTTTGAGCATAAAGTCCAGAAACAGTTTCCAAGTGGCAACAAAACTGGATAAGTTCTTCTCTTCAATTAAAAAGCTTGGCCACCTCTGCCAACTCCTTCACTTTTTCGATCCGTTCATTCTCCCATTGTAGGAATTGACATTTTCTTTCCATTTTTGAGTATATAGGAGAATATTTACTCCTGATAACAACGTGGTATGCTTGGAAGAAGTTTGCTGGCTTTTACTCGCATTTGATTGCTACTTTATTCTGGGTTGGAATAACCATATTTCAGGTATCATGTTCAGTATTTTAAGAAAGATTCAGACAACCTGGAATAGATTTAGAGTAGGGCAGTGAGTATGGATACTTGGGTAAAGTATATCCTCATTAACCATTTTAGCTGCTCCTGTCCTGCAATCATTCTGCCTTAATTCTAAGCCTGTTGAAGAAAATCCTGTTAGGACTGAGATCATTTGGCAACAGCTTGCAAGATATTCAATCTGGATTACTGATTATCATATATTCCAATTAGACAATTCCACTTTTTTTAAAAAAAAGTTCTCTTAGCCTTTATTAACTTCCTGATAACTTTAAGGATGTTCAGAATATAACTTCTATTAGTGGCATGCCTCGAATTCTTTTTTTAAAAGTTTTTAAATTTTTTTTATAAAAATGTCAAATCAATGTGTGAACAGTGAGGCACCTGGGCGCCATACATTCCAATACAAATTAAATTGATCAGATTAAACATAACAATACACGTCTATATTAGATTGCAGTCAGTGGTGAAATGTAAAATTTGTTACTACCGGTTCTGTGGGCGTGGCTTGGTGGTGGGGAGGTAATGTGACTGGGTGAGCATGGCCAACTTTTTTTTTTTAATCTTTCAAAGCATTTTTTTTTCTCGCAACCTCGGCCGAAGAGGTTGCAGAAAAAAATGCTTTTAAAAGCCTCTGACAATCTGGCAACTCAGCTGGGATCATCATAGGCTTTTAAAAGAATTTTTTTCTCTTCGGCCGAAGAGGTTGCAGGAAAAAAAAATGCTTTTAAAAGCCTCTGACGATTCCAGCTGAGCTGCGCGATCATCAGAGGCTTGTTTTTTTACTTTTAAAAGCATTTTTTCGGCCAAAGGGGTTATAGAAAAAATGCTTTTAAAAGTAAAAAAAAAGTCTCTGATGATCGCACGGCTCAGGTGGGCATGGGGGGGGGCAGGGATTTTTGCTACTGGTTCTCCAAACCACCCGCCACCATCGCTACCGGATTGGGTGATCCGGTCCGAATTGGGAGCATTTCACCCCTGGTTGCAATCTATCATTATTTGATTATTCCACATTTTCTCATTCTTACTTTTATTTTATAAAATAAAAATGTGTGCATTAATATTCCCCTTATTTCTATCACTTATTCTAGCTTTTAAGCATGTCACCCTTTATTACAAAACTTTTTCTTTCTTTCCTGTCTAACTTCTAGTCATGCCACCTGCCTAAAGGGGAAAAAAAAAAGAATAGAGAGAGGGAGGAGTTTAGAAGCAACTCAAAACATCAACAACAAAAAAAGAAGAAAAAATCATCCATCTATCATCCCTTGCCTGCTTCATGCTTTAATTGCTATGCTTTAAAAGAAAGAGGAGAAGAAGGAAAGGTGAATCAGAACAATAAACAATAAACAAAAAAAAATCATCTATCCATCATCTCTTGCCCGCTTCAATACTTTAATTGCTATGCTTTTTTTTTTGACTCGTCTCCCAAATTTCTCTCTTAAATGTCTGTCTATGTCTATGTCTATTTCTTGGATGTCCAATCTAGGTTTTCTCCCTGCCTCTGCCCTCTTCCATTGCCTAATTTCTAAATTAGAAATGGATAGAAATTTTAGAGACAATTCCACGTTCGATACGCCTTCCTACCTTTAAGTTCATTAATGGCCAGGTACTTCCCTTCTCCTGGGCAGGTCTTCTTTGATATGTATACCTTTATGTATTTGCATGTGTGCATGAATGCATGTATGCATTCGGACACAGAGAAAAATTTATAGATAAAAGTTTAAAGCATCAAAATGCAAATACTGTACATGCAACAACCTTCTTTCCAACATGATTCTATATTTCAATCAAGGTGTTGGTTATTACCTGGTTATTATCTTTAAAACCCTACATGGCTCAGGGCCAGGTTATCTTCGAGACCGCCTTCTACCGCATAGCTCCCAGTGACCGGTAAGATCCCACAGAGTTGGTCTCCTCCGGGTCCTGTCAGCTAACAGTGCCGGCTGGTGGGCCCTCAGGGGAGGGCCTTCTCTGTGGCCACCCCAGCTCTCTGGAACCAGTTACCTCCTGAGATCCGGACCATCCCCACCCTACTGGCCTTCCAAAAAGCAGTGAAGACCTGGCTTTTCCGGCAGGCCTGGGGCCGTTGATCTCGCTGTTGTGATCTGGCGAGATCTGGCCATAAATGGTGTGAATGGGTTTTAATTGTTTTTAATGTTTTGATTTTTAAATGTTTTTATATATGGTTTTTAAATGCATTGTAAGCCACCTTGAGTCTTCGGAGAAAGGCGGCATACAAGTTGAACAAATAAATAAATTTCTCTTTGTCATTGTTTCTGAAACACAGTGGTTACAAACTTTGCATAACAAATTTGTGTATTGAGGCAGGAATGGTTCTCTTTAAAATTATTTTACTTAATCACATTGAATAATCATGTCCTCATTTCTTTCGTTCTCCTGACCCATTTTCTGTTCTTTCTCCAGACTTGCCTAATTCAATATAATTAATGTTTATTGGAAAGATGCAACTGAAATTAACCTCTGGTAAGTATTCCAATCACCAATATCCAATCACCAAATCCTCAAACATTTCATATTCCAGGTAATCATAGATTTACAATCATTCATTTGGTGACCATTCAAAGTTACAATGGAACTGAAAAAAGTGGCATGATCTTTTTTTATACTTATGAGTTGTTGGAAGAAATGTCCATCTGGGTTCAGTTTCAAGTGGGGAAAAAGACACTGGATTAATGGAAGTTTCTTGGAAAGAAGGTTTATTGATGAACACGTGGCTTGAGAGCCTGGGCAAAAAGGGCAGAGATGTTGAGAGTGCCTGGGTTTTATGCCCTCTGTTGGGCTTTGAATTTGAGCTTGTGTTCTGATTGGTTGTCAGACTCCCATGGGGCCATGCAGGGGTAACTTTGTAGGTTGTCTGTGTCCCAGGCTTGGTTGACTCTTGCTGGGTGATGATGTAATGAAAGGGGCAATTCCTACTATGGCTCTGCCTGAAGGAGGTAGATCTCTGTTGTGTAGAATGGACTGGCTCAGGCCTTAATGGCCCACTGACAAAGGTGGGGGGGGGACTGAGTTTCTGCTTCCCTTTTAGGGGAAATATTCTGCCCTTTTAATATTTCCTAAAATATCTCATTTTCCTAGGAGAGGGGCGGGTGCTAACTTCCTACAGTCCATTGCAGCGTCCCCATGGTCACATGATCAAAATTCGAACACTTAGCAACTGGCTCATATTTATGACGGTTGCAGTGTCCCAGGGTCATGGAATCACCTTTTGCAACCTTCTGAAAGCAAAGTCAACAGGGAAGCCAGATTGATATTTCACCCTGGTTATAACTTTCTTTTCTTGAATCTTTCATAAATTGTTATTCCCAGAACAGGCCTGGTTCTGCTTATTTAGCAACTGGGGTTCCAGGATTGAGATTAAAGTGGTCGGCAATTCTTCAATTAAACGATTATTCTCTGTAAAGTGAGACATGTCATTACAGCTGGATTTATTATGCTGCTCAGAATAGATATCCTGTTAATGAAATAACTGGGCTGCTATTCTAAGTTCCTTTTATTTTACTCCTATTTATCGGATATGATTTATGAAGATTCTCCTCTGCCTTTTCCCTGCAGCCAGCTACTTGGAAGAGAGAGGAAAGTGGTGTCAGAAATAGGAAGATAATCATAAATATTTCCACCCAAAAAACCCTCCCAAAGCCACAGATTGTGGCCCTGTTCCACAACCTGCTTAAATAGGTCAACACAACGATGTGGAATCACAAAGTTAGGGGTATAAAGCAGGGTCAGTGGCTCTCCCCATCTCTAGTCCAAATTCAGGTAGACCTTCACCTATGATCACCATGGAGCCCAAATTTCGCATTGCTAAGCAAGGCAATGAGTTTTCCCCCATTTTACAACTTTTCTTGCCACCGTTGTTAAGTGAATCCCTGCTTAAAAAAGCACCTTTGGGTCACTAAATGAATGGTTGTAAATCGAGGATTATCGGTCTTCAGGTTTGCTGTAAATAGCCCTGGAGCTATAAGCCTTTAAATTTGAAATTATTTGTGCATTACAAGAATTATGAAAGGATAATGACAAATCACTTGGCTTTTTAAGTTATCGTGTTTTTTGGACTATAAGATGCAGCTAGCTTTTGGGGAGGGAAACAAGAAAAAAAAATCTGCCTCTGCCTCCCAACAATTTGCCTCTTTGCAGCAAACAGCAAACAGCCTGGTCAGCTTCAGCACAGCCTGATTTAGTATGAGCAGCTGATTGGTGGTTGGATCGGCCACCCGGAATACCGCCTATCAGCTGTTCCAGGCTGCAGGGATTGCCACCAGCCATCGCCATCATCGCCACCCATTGCCGCTGCCACCTATCACCGCCTCTGCGCGCCCCATTTCCGGCCTCCATGTGCCCCATTTTCAGCCTCCACACATCCTGTTTTCGGCCCGTTCCAGGTGGCAGGGATCATCGCCGCTTATCCCCGCTGTCTGGAATGGGCTGAAAATGGGGTGCGCGGAGGCCAAAAATGGGACACGTGGAGGTGGTGCTAGGCAGCAGTGGCGATGGGGAGTGACAGCGACAATGGGCAGTGGCAATCCTTGCAGCCTGGAGCAGCTGATAGGCATATGTATGTAATATAATGTAATATAATGTAATGTAATGTAACGTGATGTGAACTCATGCTAACAACACAGTGGTGTACAGGTAGGCTTCAACTTATGACCAAAATTGAGCCCAAAATTTATGTTGCTAAGTGAGAAATTTGTTAAGTGAGTTTTGCCCCATTTTACGACTTTTCTTGTTAAGTGAATCACTGCAGCTGTTAAATTAGTAATGCCGTTAAGTGAATTTGGCTTTCTATTGACTTTGCTTGTCACAAAGGGGGATCACGTGAACCCCCGGGACGCTGCAACCGCCATATATGTGAGTCAGTTGTCAAACATCCAAATGCAAGTCACATGACTATGGGGGGGGATGCTGCAACGGTCATAAGTGTGAAAAATGGTCATAAGTCACTTTTTTAGTGTCTTGTTACTTCAAATGATCACTAAGCGAACTGTTGTAAGTCGAGGACTACCTGTAAGGGTTAAAACTGAGGGTTCATTCTCTCTCAGACCAACCAACCTATGTTACAAGGCTATTGTAGATAAAAATAGGAAGCGACAGTGCAATGTGTATCATCCTAAGATCCTGGAAGAATGAAAAAAATTGTTTTTGATTGGAAGCAGGTGGTATCTCATAAAAAGTTAGGCTCTTAAAATAAAAAAAAAATCACAGAACAAGCAGAAACAAATTGTTCCCGGAATGTTCCTACCAATGCCCCCGAATAACCTAGAGCTAGATTTTTCTCTAACTCTTTAAAAATGTGGGGTGATGTGGCAAAGCAGGGACCACCAAGATTTTGGAGGTGTTTTTCTGGTTTTGACAGGGAGTTTTCCATTTTGCTTTATTTTTAAAACCATGTTCTGCATATTTTAGAACACGGTGATTGTTTCCTACCTCAGAAAAGCAGGAATGTACACTCCCAATATTCAACTGTTGTAGTTATATGTGCCTTGGGAGCGTGGAAAGGAAGTTGTTGTGGCCCACCAGTGGCCAGCGGATCTGGTGGCAGACTCAGACAGTGAGGAGGTTGGGGAGGAACATGGGCCAGTCCCGGTGTCTGGGGAATGTTCTGATGAGTGCTGTGCATCAGAGGCAGAGATGGGGCCAGTGCCATCTGATAGTTATCAGCTGCCTTCAGAGTTGGATATCAGTGGGGCAGAAGAACAGCTGGAGCCTGTTCCCAGTGTGTGCATGCGCAGAGCTGCCAGGAGAAGGGAACAGCTAAGGAACAAGGGCCTACTTGGGAGAAAAGGCACGGGTGGATGGTAAATGGCCCTCCCCATAGGGAATAAAGAGGAGCGAAGGGGAGGGGAGTTTGCAGGAGACAATTAGTTCAATTCATTAGGGTGAAGATCTGCTCCTGACTTCTTGCCAAGTAATTGCTGCTACAGCATGGCGTTTGGAAGATATTGGCCTGGCAAGTCTCCAAGCCTAATAAAGGTCTGTAGTTGTGAAAGACTGTTTGCCGGGACTTTGCCGGAGAGGAGTTCCCTTTAACCTAAGTAAGAGAGGTTTTATTGGGACGAGGATTTGGAGAAGCCTAGGTCAGAATAGAAATTTGGAGACCTTGCAAAGAGATGGCTAACGTGATCTGTGACCTTCTCACTGTTCCTGTTGTAGCCGCTGAAATGTCCAGAATTTCCATCCAACTACATTTGTGTCAGGAGCACTGAAGTGCTTCTGGGGTGAAAGGATTAACTGGTGACCCCACTGTTGCCCAGGGAACACCCAAGTTGGGGGCTCCTTTCATGTTCCCATTAAGCTGCTCACTGAAATGGTACCCATCTATCTACTCACAGTCAAACTGGTAGCTTGGCAGGAGCTGGAGATGTGATGGAAGCTCACCCCGACACACGGCAGCAACCATGTCTCGGACGTCAGCCTGCCAATCATCAGCCCAGCATCCTAACCACATGAGCTACTGCACTCCCTCAGAATTCCCTTACTAAAAGAAGAGTGGAGAGCTGGTGAGATACATCTTTTAATAAATAAATACTGTTGGAAAAGATTGAGTACCAGAAAGCTGAGGAACATCTACTGGAAATTATTGGCAGAGAAGGCTGTTCCCTCACATTTTGTCTGTGGGTTTCCTGAGTGACTTTGGGAACTAAACACATCTTAAATTAATTAAAGCACTGCACTAATCTAATAGAGCTGTTTATATCCTTTAGAACAGCCCTCCCAAAGCTGCTCACACTTCAGATGTCTGGATTTCAGTTCTCAGAATTTGCAGCAGTGGTCCAGCTGAGAATATTTGCAGAGGCTGTTCTAGGACAGCCATAAAAATCATTCGGGACTTGAAAGATGTCCTACCCTAAATAGGTTTGTGGTTTTTTCACCCCCCAAGTGTGATCAGAACCACAACAGCAAATTCTGTGATTCATCAAACCTTAAAGAAAGGGGAGGGAATGAGTCCCGGGTTTGATATTACTTGTCAATACACAACCGCAATCTTTTTAATTACATATCAAAATATCTGCATGACTTTCCATGTAAGAATTATAATTATGCATCCATCTGTGCAGTTCAGGGTACAAAGATGGATTCATCGTCTAATCCCTTTATAAGCCCTTCCATAATTTTAATACACATATAATAAAATTAACATAAAGGAATTTGCTTCAGTTGAGAAAAAAAATCGAGTCATCTTGTTAAGCAGCCTCTAGCTTGGCATTTTAGGAACACATTTCTAAACTCTTGTGGTTTCTCGGCTCGAAATGGAAAACGCAATAAGCTGAGAAGAGGAGCCCAGAAAAAATAAACCTGAATATCAGGATAATTAATTTAGAAGGGGATTCTGTCTTTCCACACCACAGTGGTCCTTTTCCAATATAAAAAGATCTCTCAAAAAAGAAGGTTGATAACCCCAATTCTTTAAAATTAAAAGTTATGCCCAAAGGAGAAATTACTTTATGTTCTAGAAAAATATTGCCAAACCCATGAAATGAGCATGGAAGCAACCACTGTCAACACAGATATTCCATCCATATTTGATTTTTATAAATGTAATACATAAAATTTTGAAAGCAATCAAGAAGGGTTTTTTTTTTCACTCAAATGACTGATGATAATAAACGGTAGGGAAGTGCAAAGATTTGAATTTAGAAGCCAGAATATGCTGGATTAGGTCATCCATCAGTCCGGAGTTACCATCTGTATGTTGATGGTCCTCAGCTGTATATCCCTATTCCTGGCTACTGAAGTGACGCTGTCAAGGTGCTTTCCTAATGCCTGGAAGATGCATTGCTGGGGATGTAGGATCAGCTATGGTTCAACTCAGTGGTGAAATCCAATTTTTTTTTACTACCGGTTCTGTGGGCGTGGCTTGATGGGCATGGCAGGGGAAGGATACTGCAAAATCCCCATTCCCTCCCCAGTCCTGGGGGAAGGATATTGCAAAATCTCCATTCCCACTACACTCTGGGGCCAGCCAGAGGTGGTATTTGCCAGTTCTCTGAACTACTCAAACTTTCTGCTACCGGTTCTCCAGAACCTGTCAGAACCTGCTGGATTTCATCCCTGGTTCAACCCTAAGAAGACTGAATGGCTATGAGTCTCAGAATCCTGCATACCTGATGATTTGATGTCTTTAACTCTGGTTGGGATGACACTCCTCTAGTCATGGGTGTATCTTTTGGGGATTCTCCTGGACTCTTGGTTCCTGTTCAAAGAGTAGGTGTCAGCTGTGGCCAGGAGGGCCTTCACACAAATTCATCTTGTACACCAAGCGTGTCAAACTCAATTTCATTGAGGACCACATCAGGGCTGTATTTGACCTGGGTGAGTGGGTGAGTGGATGTGACTGGGGTAGACGTGGCTGGGGTGGGCATGGCTAGTTCAACGTCCTGCAACGGGCTCCTGCGACTCGATTTTCACTGGCAGAGGCACAGGCATGGGCCGGTCTTTCGCTGTTTCCAGGGTGGCCCTGTGGGCCAGATCTAAGCACTCCACAGGCCGGATCCGGTCCGTGGGCTTTGAGTATGACACCCTTGTTGTACACCATTTGTGCCCTTTCCTAGATCAGGAGGTACCTCCCAATTTGACTACTGCAATGCTCTCTATATGGAGCGGCCTTTGAAGACCATTTGGAAGCTGCATTTGAGGTGATAGCAAGTGCCGTATGATACCACTGGTGTACACGGTGTTGTCCCCACCGTGTTGAATCCAGGAGCAATTCAAGATGCTGGTTGTCACTTGTAAAATCCAAATGGCATGGATTTCAATTGCTTGTGAAACCACCTATCCCAATAGTTTTTGCTTATCCTACTAGATTTGGTAGGGTGGGTATGCTTTGAATTCCCCTGGTGAAACAGTGTCACCTGGTGAAGTTTCAGAAACATCTCCAATCTGCTTCTCCATCATAATCATAATCATAAGTTTATTTGTCAAACATATATAAGATGACAGGTAAAAGTATAAACATAATTTGAATACATGGAAAGAGTAAGTAAAAAGGAATATTAGGACAGGGACAGTAGGCACGCTGGTGCACTTATGCACGCCCCTGCAGACCTCTTAGGAATGGGGTGAGGTCAACAGTAGACAGTTTAAGGTTAAGGTTTTGGGGGTTTGGGGGAAGAAACTACAGAGTCAGGTAGTGCATTCCAGGCATTGACCACTCTGTTGCTGAAGTCATATTTTCTGCAATTGAGTTTGGAGCGGTTAACCTTGAGTTTGTATCTATTATTTGCTCATATATTGTTGTGGTTGAAGCTGAAGTAGTCATTGACAGGAAGGACATTGTGGCAGATAATTTTATGTACCATGCTTAGGTCAGACTGAAGTCGGCATAGTTCTAAGTTGTCTAAGCCCAAAATTTGGAGTCTGGTGACATAAAGTATTTTATTGTGGTTAGAGAAATGGAGGACTCTTCTCATAAAATATCTCTGGACTCTCTCAATTGTATTTATGTCCGATATGCAGTGCAGGTTCCAGACAGATGAGCTGTTTTCAAGAATTGGTCTAGCAAATGTTTTGTATGCTCTAGTTCAGTGATGGCTAACCTTTTTGCCGTCGCGTGCCAAAAGCGGGGGGAGTGTGGGGTGGTCGCGTATGTGCGTGCCCACACCCATAATTCTATGCACCCTGCCCCCTCACACAAGTGCACATCACCCCCCCCCATGGTGCCCCCGATTTTGGCATGTGATGGCATGGTGGGCCCGTTAGGCCCGTTTTTCGCCCTCCCTAGGCTCCAGAGGCTTTCTAGGAGCGTGGGGAAGGTGAAAAAAAGCCTTCCCCACCCCCCAAGAGGCCCTCCGGAGGCTGGAAACCGCCCATTTGCTGACTTCCGGTGGGCCCAGAAGGCCTGAAAATCAGCTGGCCAGCATGTGCATGCGTACTGGAGCTGAGCTAGGGCACTGCTCGCGTGCCCACCAATATGGCTTTGCGTGCCACCTGTGGCACGCGTGCCATAGGTTCGCCATCATGGCTCTAGTTAGTAGTACAACATTACCAGAGAAGAAGCTACGCAAGATTAGGTTAACAACTCTTAATGCCTTTTTGGCAATGTTATTACAGTGGGCTTGGGCACTTAGATCATTTGATATGAGTACTCCAAGATCCACCTTATAGAACAGTCTCACTCCAGAGATATGGATGACCCCAATACTGTTGGCTTTCAGGAAAGCAGTGAAGACCTGGCTTTTCCCACAATCAACTTTCTCATGACTTTTCTTTTCATGTTCAAAGCAGCATAGATTTCTTTGCCCTTCCAGAAAGTAATTCATTCCTTTAAAACAGCTGCAGCGTGTCCTTTGCTGTGTTCAATAGGACCAGAAAAATATTTCCTTAAAATAAAATCAATATGTTTTTTGGATTACTATTTCTTTAGACTCGCTGTATAGTATTTCTTTATCTTTATTGTAGGTTTCTGTGTTAACAGTCATAAAGACATAAGAAGTATTTTCCCAGACATGGAAATTTTATATATCAAAGTCGGTAGGCTTTGAGTAACTGAGACTAGAGCTTTTTTGCTTCATGTTTTGGACAAACTTCTTGGAGTCTGACAAATCCATTACTGAAACATGAAGACAGATTTTTGCAAATCCCTTTTAAAAAGAAATATATACTATTCTTGTCATTCTTGGACATCCATATGCTCAAAAGTAAGTTACATATGTAGTTGGTTAAGATTCGTTCACATTACTTGTGTGTAGAAATCCCTCTAGCTGCCTCAGTTTCTTATTTACTTAAAAATTGGCAGAGATAAATAAGGTTGAACTGGAGGAAAAAAGGGGCCTGAATAAGGAGTGTACTCTGTAGTTCTGTCTTATTTCTCAGTTATTAATTGTGAGTTCTTCCACCTCGCTAAGTTAATGTGTTATTCATGTATCTTTGAGACAGCTAAAGATTATACCAGCAGAATGTTGACCATCCTTTTTAACAATACCTGTCCTGCTTCTGGGATGATGCTTCTTGTTCTGTAATCACTACACGTTAGTCTGTGGACAGCTCAACATGCAGCTAAACCCACCTATCTTCCAGAGATGGGCTTCACATAATTTAACAACCGGTTCTCCCCAGCACCGAAAATGTGAGTGTGCGCGTTTGCACCAGGGGTGAAATCCAGCTAGTTCTAACAGGTTCTGGAGAACCAGTAGCGGAAATTTTGAGTAGTTTGGAGAACCAGCAAATACCACCTCTGGCTGGCCCCAGAGTGGGGTGGGAATGGAGATTTTGCAATATCCTTCCCCTGGAGTGCGGTGGGAATGGAGATTTTGCAATATCCTTCCTCTGCCACACCCACCAAGCCACACCCACAGAACCGGTAGAGAAAAATTTTGGATTTCACCCCTGGTTTGCACAGCTAAATAGGATGGCATAGTGCCAGGGCGGGCGGGCGGGCGGGAGGGCGGGCCCACCCCAGGTCACAATTACTGGTTCACCTGAACTGGTCCGAACTGGCTGAATCCCACCCCTACTATCCTCCAATAAAACAGACCATGTGTGTAGACCTGAATCAGTGGTGGGTTTCAATTTTTTTTACTACTGGTTCTGTGGATGTGGCTTGGTGGGTGTGGCATGACTGGGTGAGCGTGGCTTGATGGGCATGGCAGGGGAAGGATACTGTAAAATCTCCATTCCCACTCCACTCCAGGGGAAGGTTACTGCAAAATCCCCATTTCCTCCCAATCAGCTGGGACTCGGGAGGCAGAGAATAGATAGGGACGAGGCCAGTCAGAAGTGGTATTTACTGGTTCTCCGAACTGCTCAAAATTTCTGCTACTGGTTCTCCAGAACTGGTGAGAACCTGCTGAAACCCACCTCTGATCTGAATGCTTCATTGAAAGAACAGGATATGATGAAACTGGGGACAATAGGAATGAGAACCAAATACAAGATAGGCAGTATTGAGTTACTGCTGAACATAACAATTAATAAATACAAGTAATTTAACTCTTACCAGTGATGCTCTGTGTGTAGGATGTGGGTTTGTCCTTGGAGGACCATGTGCCACAGATTAAGATGGATTTTTCTTTGTGCTTCTGCCTTCTCCAAATGCTAAAGGAAATGGAGTCTGGCTTCCCAGCCTGCACTTGTTTTGAGAGTGTGGTCTGATGGGTAATGAGGTAAGGACAGCTTCAACAATATACTTGGTATTTGTCTCCCCGGCCACTAGATGGGGCTAGAGAGCAACAACAGTATATAAAAGTTATATGCTGGGGCATGACACTTCTAATTGGTACTGCCCTTGCTATGCAAGCCACATTAAGGACACAGAATGATGGATTCCCTCAGCCTTGTTCATCCCCAAAATATCCTTCACCACTAGGAAACATCTGGTAATCATGCTCCCTAAACAAAGCCTGGGGTTGAAGGAGAAGCAAGTTTTAAGAGATGGGCTAGACTTACAAGGTTTAGCCATTTTGTTAAAACTCACTGTTTTTTTGTGTGCAGATCTTTTATGTGGATGGTTCAAAGTCAAAGGGAAGAGTCCCTTATTATCACCATGGCAAAAATGTGTTGGGAGAAGGTGGAAACCATGACTTTAAAACAGGCTTTAAAACATTAAGCTGCCTCAGCTATTTTTTAAATTACTTATTCTTATTAGACTTCTGCCCAATGAGGCAGATGTTTCCAAGTGGTTAAGGGTATTTTGGGAAAGAAACAAAGCTAGGGGAATCCATCATCCCATGTGCTTAATGTGGCTTGCATAGCAGGGACAGTACCAATCATACGTGTTATCCCTGAGGCGGAACAGGAATTGTTAACAGGGATGGTCAATGTTTTGCTGGTATAGTCTTCAGCTGAGCTAAAGAGGACATGAAAACGAATGTCTTAGTAAGACCACACTTGGAATATTGCATCCAGTTTTGGTTGCCACAATGTAAACAAGATGTTGAGACTCTTAAAAAAAAGTGCAGAGAAGAGCAACAAAGATGATTAGGGGACTGGAGGCCAAAACACATGAACAATGGTCGCAGGAATTGGGTAGGTCTAGTTTAATGAAAAGGAGGACTAGGATGATATGATAGCAGTGTTCCAATATCTAAGGGGCTGCTACAAAGAAGAGGAGGGGTCAACCTATTCTCCGTAGCCCCTGAGGGTAGGACAAGAAACAATAGATAGAAACTAATCAAGGAAAGACCAACCTAGAACTAAGGAGAAATTTCCTCACAGAAAGATTAATCAATGGAACAACTTGCCTCCAGAAGTTGTGAATGCTCCAACACTGGAGGTTTTCAAGAAGAGATTAGATAACCATTTGTCTGAAATGGTATAGAGGTGGTATAGAGCAGGAGATTAAAAACCTCCAGTGTTGGAGCACCCACAACTTCAGAAGGCAAGTCATTCCAGTCCCGTAATCATCTTTGTTGCTCTTCTCTGCATTCTTTCTAGAGTCTCAACATCATTTTTATATTGTGGCAACCAAGACTGGATGCATAAAGTCGATCAATTTCAGGTGCAAGGAATCAGAAGAACTTTGTGAATAGGCCTAGGCAGTTTCTTCATTGTTGATCTCCTACATTACAAGAATCTCACCAGTCTGGCTTCATTCCCTAGGGAACCAACAGATAAGGCTTCCCTAGTCTGATCTATATGGGACACGATGACTCAGTGGCTAAGATGCTGAGCTTGTCGATCAAAAGGTCAGCAGTTCAGTGGTTCAAATCCCTAGTGCTGTGTAAAGAAATGACCTCCTGTTACTTGTCCCAACCTAGCAGTTCGAAAGCATGTAAAAAATGCAAGTAGAAAAATAGGGACCACCTTTGGTGGGAAGGTAACAGCGTTCCATGCCCCTTTGGCGTTGAGTCATGCCGGCCGCATGACCACGGAAACGTCTTCCGACAGCGCTGGCTCTTCAGCTTTGAAATGGAGATGAACACCGCCCCCTAGAATCAGGAATGACTAGCACATATGTGCGAAGGGAACCTTTACCTTTTAGTCTGATCTATGATGTTTCCTCCTCTGGAGTACCTCCATGCTGCCACACCTCTTTATTCCCTCCTGTCCTTTAGTTGGTGATTCCACAACAATAGAGGGCAGTTACCAGTGAACAGAAAGGAAGGATAGTCCCATTAATAGCCGCTAGACATATCCCAATTCACGATTACAAAAGCATCCACACAAGCAGCAGCAGAAAAAAGCAGTTACTTCCCATCATCGGGAAAAAGGAAGATGAGCTTTTAGACAACCATCCTTCCATTCTTTTTATTTTCGAAACCCAACTTCAGGAATGATTGTCCAGCAGAAAAGATTTATAGTGCAGATTTTAAGATTATAATGCGCTTTCCCCAGTCTACGGGAGAACTCTTCCTTTGAGGTCGTGCTTCCAGAAAGGCTATTCTGCTGGATCCTTGAACGAATTTCATTGTAAAGTTTTTGCATACGGTTGTTGATCTCTTAAGCTGAAGCAGCTGGTCTTGTATACTTTAGCATGAATTAGAACATCTGGCCCTTATCTTTCATGAGAAAGTTAGCATTATGAATGTTTAAAGAAGAGATCTCTTGGTTACCACAGCTGGTCGTTCAATATGAGATTCCCTGCTGGGAGGAAATGCTACATCCCTGTTATCTATGTATGATTTCCAAGCATGTTTATCAAGGTGTCCACGGGTTATTGCATGGAAGGACCAAAGGATAGCAAGCAATGAAAGGTGTGTTGCCCATTTTTAATGCAAATTCTACCCATGATGTTCTTGTTTGTGATGCAAGCGCAAACGGGCAGAGCTTGTGTTGTTTTGTTACGAGACAACAAACTTTTTTATTTTGGCATCCTGATTAGCTGTGGTGTCCCCTCAGAATTCAATACAGAGTCACAGAGACTTTCTTCCATTGCTCAAAAATCTTATCTTGAAATCTAGCTCTGTGAATCTGTTTTTGGTCCATCTGACTAGGATTTCTGAGGAATTATATTCCCAAAAGGCTGGAAAAGGCCAAGTTGGGGAAGATTGAGCTGTGTCAACAGCAGCTGAGAACTTATTTATTGCTATAACGAAACACAGCGCTTCCAATCAAAAAAAGCTTTTTAATTTCTAAACATGATTTCACTCCAGTGAACCTTTTGCTATACAGGTGGTCCTCAATTTATGATGACAATTGAGCCCAAAATTTCTGTTGCTAAACGAGACAGATGTTAAGGGAGCTTTGCTCCATTTTACGACCGTTCTTGCCACAGTTGTTAAGTGAATCACAGCAGTTGTTAAGTTAGTAACACGGTTGTTAAGTGAATCTGGCTGTTGTGGCCCAGTGGCCAGTGGAGCTGGCAGCAGAGTTGGACAGTGAGGAGGTTGGGGAGGAACTTGGGCCAGTCCTGGGAGCTGGGGAAAGCTCGGACGAGGGCTCTGCATTGGAGGCAGAGAGGGGTCCAAGGCCATCTGATAGTTATGTGCAGCCTCCGGAATCTGACAGTAGCGAGGCAGAAGAACAGTAGGAGCCTGTTCCCAGTGTGCGCATGCGCAGAGCTGCCAGATGACAAGAACAATTAAGAAAACAGGGAGTAAGGCTTGGAGATGATTGGCTCCTCCCATAAGACATAAAAGAAGAGCGAATGGGATGTGAGCTTTTGCAGGAAGCAGTTAGTTCATCTGGCCAATCCAAGATCTGAAAGTTCTGTTTGTGACTCTGTGCCAAGTTTGGCCTTGCCCTGTGTCTGGAAATTAGCTCTTTGGCAGCGTTCCATGTGAGATAGGTAGGTGTTGATAACCTTCCTCTAAAAGACTGTTTATTAAGCCTAGCAGACTGTAAATGAAAGTAATTTACAGTCATATAAATAAAAGTGGTTTTGCGGGACTAAGATTGTGCTTTACACTTTCTAAGGAAGCCTGGGTCAGAACACTGGTTTCCCCATTGACCTTTGTTGCTAAAAAGTCACAAAAGGTGATCATATGAATCCTGGGACACCGCAACTATCATTAATACATGCCAGTTGCCAGGAGTCCAAATTTAGATCACGTGACCATGGGGATGGCGCAGTGGTCATAACTGTGAAAAAAGGTCACAAGTCACTTTTCTTTCAGTGCCATGGTAACTTTGAATGGTCACTAAATAAATGGCTGTAAGTCGAGGACTATCTGTATACTGCGTTTATTACTACACTACCCTAGCCCAGTCTTTATCCATCACCACAATTTTAACATGCATGAAGTTCGATTCAGCATGGCCTGGATTGGCCATACTGGCTAGATCATGAGTGCTGATGTCTGATATTTGGACTGCAATACATTTGGCATGTGTCAGTCTTAGAAGTAGACCAGCTCAGCACAAAGGTTCTAGGAAAGCAAATTTAGTAGTGTTGGATTTAAACACAAAAACCTGAAAACCTGCCAGAATTTCTCTCCACCCTCTCTTTGATCTAACAGATTCAACGTCCATCTATTTGGAACTTCCTTCTCCTGCTTTCTGCTTTCCCATGACCGAGTTCTCTCTTGCTGTTGCCTTCCATTGTTTTTGTTTTGTTTTGTTTTGTTTTTTGTTTTTATTAAATTTGTATACCGCCCTCCTCCCGAAGGACTCAGGGCGGTGAACAGCCACAGAATAAAACACATGGATACAAAAATTTAAAAGTGGAATAAAAGCGAATTAAATAATTTGGCTAAGACACATTTAAAATACCCAATAATTTTAAAAACAAATTAAAATTTACATTAAACAGGGGAAAAGATTTAGGCCAGGCCAGCTTGATGAAATAAAAAATTCTTAAGCGCGCGACGGAAGGTGCGCAGATCCGGGATCGTCCGTATCTCCGGGCGGAGCTCGTTCCAGATTGTAGGTGCCCCCACAGAGAAGGCTCTCCCCCTGGGGGCTGCCAGTCGACATTGTTTGGCCGACAGCACCCGGAGGAGCCCCTCTCTATGGGAGCGTACTAGCTGCTGGGAGGCTATTGGTAGTAGTAGGTGGTCCCGTAGATAGCCAGGTCCTAAGCCATGGAGCGCTCTAAAGGTGATAACCAAGACCTTGAAGCGCACCCGGAAGACCACCAGGAGCCAGTGCAGCATTGTCCCCCAAAGTGCTTTTCCAAAAGGCAACTGAACTTTCTTGGTTTTTTTCTTGAAAATATTTCGCTTCTCAACCAAGAGACTTCATCAGTTCTGGCTGAATGTTGTGGGAATGGAAGTATGTTTTCAAGGAAAAACCAAGAAAGTCCAGTTGCTTTTTGGAAAAGCACCTTTGGGACAACCATGACCTGGATGATTGAGAATCTCCATAGCTGTTGCCTTCCATTCTTTTTCAAGGTGATGAGCTCCACATTCCTTAGCACTGTGTGTGTTAGGTTGCATATTAGATCCGTCCAAATCTTGGGTTATCAGTCACAATGTTGGCTTCTGTGCAGTGGTGGGATTCAGCCAGTTTGCACCTATTCGGAAGAACCGGTTGTTAACCTTCTAAGCAGTTCGGGAGAACCGGTTGTTGGAAGAAATCTTATTTTGTTTTTTCCCACTTTACAGGGCTAATCCTGTAAGGAAGGCAGGAAGGAAACATTCTGGTGTTGTTTCTAGCCTAATCTTTATTGCCCTGTTTACAGAAACTGCCTCTCTGGTTAACCCTTATTACATTGTAACAGCTAAGGCGAAGCGCCCATCGACGTGAGCGACGTTGAGTTGGCCACGCCCACATGGTGACATGATCACCGAGCCACGCCTACCCAGCTGATTATTAGGGCAGAGAACCGGTTGTTAAATTATTTGAATCCCACCACTGTGTGTGTGTAATAGTTATACCCCTCCTTTCGTCCCCAAATTCAAGAGGACATACATACATAGCAGTCCCTTTTCCCATTTTTGAAGAGAGAGAGGAAGAGAGAGAGAGAGAGAGAGAGAGAGAGGGAAGGAGAGAGGGAGAGGGAGGGAGAGAGAGAGAGAGAGAAAGAAAGAAAAAGAAAGACAGAAAGAAAGAAAGAGAGAGAGAGAGAGAAAGAACAAATGACTTGTCCATAACCAACATGTAAGGATTCATGACTCTGAGTAACATTGAACTTGGATCATCCCTGTTCTAGTTTAACATGTTAACCACCACTGTGTTGAAAGCATAATATTTACACAAAACACATAAAGCCAATTAACTTGTCTTTATTAATGATTTCTAATGCCCAGTGTTGTTTTTCAGGTGAAGATATTCCAAAGTAAGGTCATCAGGTTGCAGAGCCAGGTCTCTATATGACCCACCTAACAACTTAGACTAGGAGTTCAGGTCTATCCTCAGCCATGGAAGCTCACCAGCTTCCATGGCTGACTATCAGCAGCTCTATATTCAAACAGGATGGGCTACTATATCTTCATTACAAAACTCTGGATGATCATTAGATGGCAGGAAAGCGTTAGGACTTTAGAGTTTAGAGTTAGAGTTTATTGGATTTCTATACCGCCCTTTACATATCTCTTAATGCCATCCCTTTACTTCCTCAAATCCCTCCTCTGAAATTTGGAACATGTGTTTGTACTTACGGTTGCTGGAGATTTCCTTACATTCTATTCCAAAATGACAATATTGCAGATGCTCTCTTTTTTAAAAAAATAACATTAAACAAGACTTCAAAGGATTGTATTTGGGAATTTCTTGTTCCATTCTTCTTTTCTCTGGCCATTTTGAATGCTGGTCATTTCATTTAGGAGATTGGGGGTTGGTTATTGGTTTCTCACTTAATGGCTGCGGTAAAGGCCAGTTCACAAAAATGACCACTGAGATGAGTGTGCAAATTACAAAACACTGATTTACTAGAAAGTAAATTTATAGAGTTGCTGCATGGTACTTTGATAAAGAATTTGGCATGTTTAATATCTTCTTCCTTCCTTCCTTCCTTCCTTCCTTCCTTCCTTCCTTCCTTTCTTTCTGACTTTGGAAGGCCAGATACTGAAGTTGAATCTCAAATACTTTGGCCACCAAATGTGAAGAGAGGACTCATTGGAAAACACTCTGATGTTGGGATAGTCTGAGCACAAAAGGAGAAGGGGACGGCAGAGAATGAAATATTTAGATGTCATCGATACAATGAACATGACAAACCCAAAGAGAAGTGGAGGATGGCAGAGATGGGGGCTGGGCTGGGTGTGGTATAATCCATAGGGTCACAAAGAGTTGGAGAGACTTAATGATTGAAATGTTACACTAGTGTTCATACCCATTCCCACACAACCATGCACACACTTAGATAAGAGAAACTTCAAATCTTTTGTTAATGGAATTTGTCAAAGAGCATTAATAAATTTATTTCAACAATTTTGAAAGTTAGTGGAAGGTCCTTGCAACTTCCGTGCATAAAAGGAGAAACTGTGAATATAAGCACTTCTCTTCTTTTCCCCCTACGGATTCTTATTGTAAAAAATAAATAAAATAAAAACTATTAGACTGGCACAGTGTCTTACTAACTGGGCAGTAAAAAAACTAATTATTTTTCTTTAACTGAATTCATTCCAATAGTCACAGAGGTAGAAACAGTTTATTTTCAGAAAGTAAAATAATAGTAATTTTTTAAAAGCTATTTCCCCCTATCATAAAATATCTCTTTTTAGTTTGTATGTTAGTTTGATGTTATATATAAATAACGTATAAGATTAAAGAATTATATTATAATATTAACTTTAACATAATTTGTATTAGTTTAAAGTGTTGGAAGATATTTAGAACCAGTGATGTCATATCAATGTCCGATGTTTTTAATTTCAAATGATTAATAAAAAACTTTTTAAAAATAAAATTTAAAAAAAATCTCTTTTCAAGGCAACCTCTAAGTTTTAAGAGGCCTAATATTTGATTCTGCTTCGTTGAATTGCAAGTGAGTAGGAGTTTTTAAAATTTTGTATTCCAGATATGCTTTCAAGTGATTTATCTTCTAAAGTTTTATGTTCTCGAATTAATCAAGTTAAATTGGGATCTTGTAAATTTGAATTTTGCTTGGTAAAGTGATGTGCTTTCATTTTACTAATAATTATGGAAAGAGGTTGAAAAGCCAATTTTCTAGACTTTCTTCTGAAACTTTCATTAAAACAGGAATAGCCCTTGCCTTTAGGCTAAAAACATAGAGTAATAGCTAAATTACCATATTTGGTTTGAAATCTGAAAGTAATTCTTGGATAACTACAGTTTGAATTGATTAGGAATCTTTTGTTTCATTTTTCTTTTAAAAAAATATTGTGGATTACGATCAAACATAAATCTGGTTGTTGGTGTAAAATAGCAACTTGGGAATTACATTTTTTGTATTCATACTGCAAAGTAATAATTATAGGATTACATTTTTAAATTATGGTATATTCCAGCATAAATAAACTTGTGACAGAGGACAGTTAAATCTGTTTTCAGACAAATATAATTGCTTCATATTTACTGATATTACGTCAAGATTTCTTGAAAGGGAAGATCAATGCAGATTTGTAAATAGGGAAATATCCATGTCTGGGTTACTAAGCAAGAACTTTTATATCTTCTTAGATTCTGACCTTATTCCTGAGGCCACTTCTGGACATACCTTTTATGTGAATTATTATTATTATTGTTATTGTTGTTGTTATTGTTGTTGAATTTAGGAAGAAGACTTTAACGAAAGCATGTTCATGAATGGTACCTTAGACATGGAATGTGCTCTCCAAGAAAGCTCACTTAATTTCCACATTGTCATCTTTACTGTTCTAGATAAAGTTACTTGTTTTCTCGGTATTTTAAATTGTATTAGCTCACTGGGGGGTGGGGGGCAGAGGGGGGGGGCTCATAAACGCTTAAGAACTGGTCCTGCTGACTCCATAGTTACAGAACAGATGATCGGCACAGTAGGCTTAGAGGTTCAGCTCTGCTCACAACTAGCTTACACAATTTCACAAATAGTTCTGGACCAGTGGTGGGATTCAACTAATTTAACAACTGGTCCTCTGCCCTAATGACTGGCTGGGTGGGCATGGCCATGGTGGATGTAGCCAGGGGGTGTGACAGGCAGCACTCGGCCTCCTGCACCCCCCCTGGGAGCAAAAACAGGCTGCGGGGAGGGGGAGACATGCCACCCCTTGCGCTCTGTTTTGCGCCTAGTAGGCCTCCCTGAAGCCTCCTGGGAAGCGAAAATAGGCCTAGCAAGCCTCCCTGAAGCCTCCTAGGAGTGGAAACGGAGCCAAAATGGGGCACGTAGGGACTCCTGGAAAGGGCAGGAAGGGGCGGGGCCAGCCAGCATTTTTTTTAAATTTATATTTATATGCCGCCCTTCTCCAGAGACTCAGGGCGGCTTACAATGCATTAAGCAATAGCCTTTATACTTTTGTATATTTTATACGAAGTCAGCTTATTGCCCCCACAAACTGGGTCCTCATTTTACCCACCTTAGAAAGGATGGAAGGCTGAGTCGACCTTGAGCCTGGTGAGAATTGAACTCGCAGTAATTGCAGGCAGCTGGATGTTAAATGCTGCCTTAGTAGGAGACATTAGCCTCCTATGCCACTCAGGCTCAATTTAACTACTGGCTCGCCTGAACTGGCCTGAACTGGCTGAATCCCACCACTGGATCTGGTGACCTGGTAGGAGCCATTCCAGCAGACCACTTTTTCAGTGCTATTCTAACTTTGAACAGTCATTAAATGAATGGTTGTTAAGTTGAGGACTACCTGGACACCAGTCCAGGTAATCCTCAACTTACAACCGTTTTGTTTAGTGATCATTTGAAGTTATCACACTTTTTTTTTTAAAAAAATATGACTTACGACCAGTTTTCAAACTTACCACCATTGCAGCATCCCCATGGTCACGTGATCAAAATTCAGTCACTTAGCAACTGGCATGTATCCGTGACAGTTCCACCATCCAGGGGTCATGTGATCACCCTTTTTAACCTTCCCAGCCGGATTTCGACAAGCAAAGTCAATGGGGGAAACTAGATTTACTTAATGACTGCATCCTTCACTTAACGACTGCAATGATTCACTTAACAACGGTGGCAAGAAAGGTGGTAAAATGAGGCAACGTACAATTAAAAACTGCCCTGCAACAGAACTTTTGGGCTCAGTTGTGGTCATCATTCAAGGACTAACTGTACAGCTAAGAACATCTTAAATCTGACCTGTAGGTGAGAACGAAGACAATCTTATGTGTGCACAGTAATGAAATCGGATGGCCAAGATATCTATGGAGATTCTCATCCAGGTCATGGTTATCCCAAAGATGCTTTTTTCAAGAGGCAGCTGGACTTTGTTGTTTTTCTTTGAAGACATTTCGCTTCTCCTCATCCAAGAAGCTTCTTCAGCTCTGGATGGTGGGGAATGGAAGGATTTATATTCCTTGCAGACATCTGGTCATTTGCATTCCTTTTAAAGAGTCGTTGAGGCAACTTGGAAGTTTATCTGTGTAGTCAGGGTCACCTGAATAGTGTAAATGGGTGTGGAGCCTTCTTGGAACCACTGAAATGACTCTGTTGTAGACTGGAGATAGATGATATCATATCCCTCCCAGTGGTGGGTTGTCCCCAGTTCGGACCGGTTCACAAGAACTGGTAGTAAAACCAGCGGGAGGCTCCGTCCACTGACCCGGACATCATCAGAAGTGATCTGCGCATGCGCAGAAGAGCGCGCGCGGGCATGATGCGAACCGGTAGTAAAGGTAAGTAGAACCCACCCCTGATCCCTCCCCGTTGAGAGAGCCCTGTTCAGTTTTGACATAGACGGCCTCTTTGACCCCTCTTCCAAACCAGCAGTCATCTAATCATTAAATGGAGGAGGGAAAAGAGCCCCCACACCTTTCGCCATCTGCAAGACAAATTCTATAACCATATCTGAGGCCACTAATAAAGTGCAGAGACAAGTAGGGCATTAAACATAGCTTCGAACATGTTCTGTCTACTTGGAACACTTGTTGAGATAGATGGGAAGAACGCTGTGTGTGCCACACATCAAAATTCACATCAAATGAAATTTGCCTTTCTGCCAAGACCGCGTTCAACGGCATGTCTGTTCAGCCAGTTACCAGAGAAGGGTATCTGGGATCCATACTTCTGCGGGTTGTGGGAACCAACCCAAAAACGACCTCCTTTGATATAGCAAGTGCACATGTGAAGCCAATTTACCGAAGGCTCACGCTTTGATTTCGGTTGTTAGTTGTTGCTCATATGTCTAGAATCTTGAAAGAATAAAAACCCATTGGAATAGCAATGGGAAGTAATAAAAACATGCTGTCAGTGGCACCACGGTACAGTCGAAGTATTATTATTTTTTTTCAAAAAAGTTTTTTATTTTTATTTCTCATAAACATATTTACATGTACAGTCATTTCCATCATTTTTCATTTATCTTTTCTTTTAACTTCCATTTTTACTTTTTACTTTTTCGGGGCTGCTCTTTTACCCTTTACCTTTACTCCAACCTTTCTTCTTCTCCTCCCCTTCTCTTCCTTCCTCTCTCTTCTCCTGCTTCCTTCGTTGTTCCTCTCCTTCTCTTTCCTACTTCCCTTTCTCTTCCCCCACGCCTCTCTTGTTTCCCACTTCTAATCTTCTCCTCTGCTCCTCTTTCCCCCACCTTTTCTTCCTCTCCTTTCCCCTTTCTTCTTTCTCCTCTCCTCTCCTCTCTTCTCCCTTCCTCTCTCTCTACTCCTTCCTGTCTCTCCTGTTGTTTCCCTTTTCAGTTCAATCTAAAGTGGTATTAGAGCAGCCCCGATTTTCTAATTATCTTTATTCTCATTTCAATTTCTTATTCAATTATTATTTATTTTTATTTCATCATTTGCGTACATTTTTATAGTATCTCACTTTTTTCCCTTTTACCTCTCCCTCCCCCACTTTCTCCTTTTACTTGACATCATCTGGGTCTCTATTTTTCTAATTGTTTTCTCCCATCTATTCTCTATCTATTTTATCTCTATATCCTTATTCATATTTCCTTTCTAACCAATCATAAAATTTATCCCATGTCTTGAAATACATCGACTCCTCTTTATCTTTTATTCTCAATGTTAATCTATTCATTTCTGCACATTCTAAAATGTTCTTTATAATTTTTCAGTTCCGACGGGATTTTATCTGCTTTCCAGTTTTGTGCAAATACAGTCGAAGTATTAGAAGCAGTTCCCCAATCCTACAAAAAGAAATGCAGTCAGGAGTGGGGGGAGGAAATCAAACTGGCTTTCCCAACACCATCCCAAAAACAAACAAATAAATCATTCGTAGTTCCTCTGCTTTCCTAACCTCAAACGAATAAGTTGGCTAGGTAAACCTTCTTGAGGTGTTCATTTCTTCAGCTAGGGTGGCATTATTGTGAATGGTCTTTGTGTCTTTGGGCCTCTTGCCAAGATTCTGGTCCTCATGGGTTCCAGAAGAAAGGAAGATGTACGGGGCAGGTATTCTTTAAAGATCCAATGGCAAGGAATAATGCTTTCATGCTTGTTTTGTTTTGTTTTTGAATTTTAATTATACATTTTTTTCCTTAAATATATATAGGTGCTTAATGAACCTATTGTCTGAGTCCTTTTAGGTTTAAAGAATAATTTATTTTATTTTATTTTATTTCCAATTTCTATACCGCCCTTCTCCCTGAGGACTTAGGGCGGTGTACAGCCAGAAATAAAAACATGAAATATAAATATTAAGACAATTAAAATATATATAAATTTGGCTCCAGAATTTAAAACTAACAAACCAATTAAAATATTTAAAATTTCTTCTTAAGCCAGCCTGGCTTGTTGGAAAAAATGAGTTTTGAGGGCACGGCGGAAGGCACTGAGGTCATGAATTTTCCTTATCTCTGGGGGCAGCTGGTTCCAGAGGGCGGGTGCCCCCACAGAGAAGGCTCTCCCCCTGGGGGTCACCAGCCTACATTGTTTGGCTGATGGCACCCTGAGGAGGCCCTCTCTGTGGGAGTGCACGGGTCGATGGGAGGTCATCGGTGACAGCAGGCGGTCTCGGAGATAACTAGGCCCTATGCCATGGAGCGCTTTAAAGGTGATCACCAACACCTTGAAGCGCACCCGGAAGACCACCGGAAGCCAGTGCAGCTCGCGCAGGAGCGGTGTTATGTGGGAGCGCCATGCTGCTCCCGTCACTACCCGCGTGGCCGCGTTCTGGACCAATTGGAGCCTCCGGGTGCTCTTCAAGGGGAGCCCCATGTAGAGAGCGTTACAGTAGTCTAGGCGAGAGGTGACGATAATGATTCTGATAATAATGATAATAGTAAAAATAATACATAGTAATAATAATAATGAGAATAATGTTCGCTTATTTATAGTAATAATTTTTCATTCCTTTACTTATACATAATGGTGATTTATCATTTTCTAATTTCTACCTCTTTTATCTATCCACTTGTAAAACATAGCCCATGTTGAAAAATATTCTGTTTCTTCCTTGTCTTTTATTTTTAATGTCAATCTATCCATCTCCTCATGCTTATTTGGGAGCTTCTCCAGCTGATTGTTCAGTTGGGAAGATAATAGGAATTTGGGGAAATACATTTCTTTCACGTCTGGAATATAACAAGTTAGAGAAGGCTATAAAAGAAGAATTATGTTAGATTAGTCATGAAGGTCTATGGAGATTCTCAGCCATCCAGATCATGATTGCCTCAAAAGTGTTTTTTTTCCAAAAGGCAACTGGAATATGTTTTTTCCTTGAGTAAGAGGACTATTGCTTCTCATTTAAGCTTCTTGGGATGAAAAGTGAAATGTCTTTTTCCTCAAAAATTTTTTTTTTAAATTATTTGATTTATATGCCGCCCTTCTCCGGAGACTCAGGGTGGCTTACAATGCGTTAAGCAATAGCCTTCATACTTTTTGTATATATTCATACAAAGTCAGCTTATTGCCCCCACAATCTGGGTCCTCATTTTACCTACTTTTGAAAGGATGGAAGGCTGAGTCAACCTTAAGCCTGGTGAGATTTGAACTTGCACTAATTGCAGGCAGCTGATGTTAATAACAGTGCTTTAGTCTGCTGCGCCACCAGGACTCTAAAATTTTGAAAATTTTTGAAAATATTTTTGAAAAAAAACATCCTTTGAGATCAATCCTGAATCATATCTATCTTATCAATCTTCCTGTGACATGTTACCAGTCTTCCAATATTAGAGGGGTTGTCACAGAGAAGGGGGAGGGATCAACCTATTAGCCAAAGCACCTGAGGGCAAGACAGGAACTAAAGGATGGAAGCTTATCAAAGAGAGACCCAACCTGGAATTAAGGAAAAATTTCCTGTCAGGGAGAACAATTAATCAGTGGAATAGTTATATCTGCAAGTTATGGATGCTCCATCACTGGAGGTTTTAAAGAAGAGATTTACTTTACCTTAAAGATTTACCTTTAAAGAAGAAGAGGGATGGACAGCCATTTCCAATGAGCCGTGGTGGCACAATGGTTAGAGTGCAGTACTGCAGGCTACTTCTGCTGCCTGCCGACTGCCTGCAATTTGGCAACTTCGAATCTCACCAGGCTCAAGGTTGACTCAGCCTTCCTTCTTTCTGAGGTGGGTAAAATGAGGACCCAGGTTGTTGGGGGCAATAGGCTGACTCTGTAAACCACTTAGAGAGGGTCGTAAAGCACTGTTAAGCGGTATATGAGTCTAAGTGCTATTGGTATTTGCCTGGAATGTTATAATGTCTCCTGCTTAAGCAGGGGGTGGGACTAAAAGACCTCCAAGATCTCTTCCAACTCTGTTATTCTCAAAGTGGCCAGCCAAAATGCATCATAAAAGCTAGCAAACAACACAGGTGGCCCATAATCTTTGTCCACTATTGTCTTTAGCAAAAAAATGACTTCACTTTCATACATACAACCCCATGTAGCAGAGAAGGAAGGAGATTGTGGAAAATATTCTCCATTTATCACTATGATCCATTTCCAGAAAGTACCATATACACAGATATGTATAGTCAGTTTTCAAGTGATCTCATGATCGTACCACTCAATCATGCTGTCAAAACCCAGCAGTGGTAATAGAAAAATGATGGATTAATTAAACTTGCCGCTAAGCCAAATTTACAACTTACGGTACATCTCTTGATTCCTAGTGCAATGTGTAATGGGTTTGAAGATGAATGGAACATTTTCTTATGGGTAAGAAAACTGGTTTAAAAAGAAAATATCCTTTGTTTGACATCAGGCCAACATTGCCCTTGAATAACATTTTCCACTATGTTTAGCTCAGACATGGAGAAAGCTTGTTGAATAGTATTAGCAAATAGCTATACTTGGCGTGTAGGATTAAAAGTGCTTGATGAAATCATAGAAGCTTACAGAATGTATAACTTAAAAAGAGTCGACGTAATTTTGTGTAAGCATAGCTCATAATATCAGTCCCTTGATACATATGTAGTTAAGGTTTTCATCCTTCTGGGTCCATGCATTTCCCATAAAACCTTGGCATTTAGGAAAATAAACCTCCTTATGAATTGGTATCTTCAAAGGAACGTTAAAGGACATTTATAAAATGATATATTTCATATATTAAGAGTCACTCCTTTGTGAGTTAATTGAATGTACAATCGTGCTATTACCCAGAAATATGAAACCTCTAATTCTCCAGATGTTGCTAAATTAAGAGCCCCCACCTGGAGCCTAAGACATGATGTATAGTGAGTTTTACTAGGAATGGCCCTTCTGCAACATCTAAAATGCTGCGTTTCTCCATCTCTGCTATAAACTCATCTTCTACCGGGTTTCCCTGAAAATAAGACCTCCCCAGATAATAAGCCCTCCCCTGAAAATAAGACCTCCCCCAAAATAAGCCCTCCCCGAATATATTTAACCACATGCGCAGCTGGTCCCCACCATTTCCTCTGGTTAAGGTTAGGGACACAGAGCTGGAAATCAGGTAAGATGGCAAAAGGAGCCCCATCTTGCTCCACGCGCCCCAAAATAATAAGACCTCGAAAATAAGGCCAAGCGCTTATTTTGGGGTTCAAAAAAATATAAGACAGGGTCTTATTTTCAGGGAAACACGGTAATGTTTGAGTTGTCACTGAATACCTAATTCCTGAATACTATCACATATTCACCTGAAGCAGGGGTGAAATGCTCCCGGGTCAGACTGGATCGCCCGATCCGGTAGCGATGGAGGAGGGTGGTTCGGAGAACCGGTAGCAAAAATCCCTGCACCCCACCCCATTGCCCACCTGAGCCGCGCATTCATCAGAGGCTTTTTTTTTAATTTTTAAAAGCATTTTTTTCTACAACCTCTTTGGCCAAAAAAAGCTTTTAAAAGTAAAAAAAAGCCTCTGATGATCGCGCGGCTCAGCTGGGATCATCAGAGGCTTTTAAAAGCAGTTTTTCTACAACCTCTTCGGCCGAAGAGGTTATAGAAAAAATGTTTTTAAAAGGAAAAAAAACCTCTGCTGATCAGGCAAGTCAGATGGGATCGTCAGAGGCTTTTAAAAAAAAAAAGCTTCTGCTGATCAGGCAAGTCAGCTGGGATTGTCAGAAGCTTTAAAAAAAAGAAAAGAAAGCCTCTGCTGATCAGACAAGTCGGCTGGGATCATCAGAGGCTTTAAAAGCATTTTTTTAATAACCTGAGCAGAAGAGATTGTAGAAAAAATGGTTTTAAAAGAAAAAAAAAGTTGGCCACGCCCACTCAGTCATATTACCTCCCCCAAGCCACGCCCACAGAACCGGTAGTAACAAATTTTACATTTCACCACTGACCCGAAGGTGGTTAATGTGTCTTTCTCCGGGCTTGATATCTTTGGCTGATCTCAAAAGACTGCATAATTAAATGGACTCATTTAATTCTTGGGTGAGAAATTCATCAAAATAAATTTTGTAGAATATACTGAGAAGTCAAAACATCCTGGAACAAGGCAGTGACGAATCATTTATTTTCATTTGTCCTCTGCATGAATGTCTTCAGGAGATTGCCGAGAGCTGAGCTGAACTGGAAGAAGATTCTGCTTTGCTGTTGTTGTATTGTTTTCATAGTACTATCGCCCAGTGATGTTCCTGAATACAGAGAGCAGAAGGGGGCAAGCTAGTTCGGACCATTAGATAAACGTTCATTTTTTTGTTTTTTTTAATAGCACATCAAAAACAAAGAAAGAAAGGCAGGACTGCAAGGCGTGTAGTACTGAACAATATTAAAAATGAATGTGATACTAAGACCTAAAGCCAGATGCTTTGCTGCTGTATTTTGGTGGCAAAAATACGTCAACACATTTCAGTGACTGCTGATTAAAACTCACACATATACAAAGCAGGAGTGAAATCCAATTTTTTTTATTACCGGTTCTGTGGGCGTGGCTTGGTGGGCATGGCTTGATGGGCATAGCAGGGGAAGGATACTGCAAAATCCCCATTCCCTCCCCACTCCTGGTGGAAGGATATTGCAAAATCTCCATTCCCACTGCACTCTGGGGCCAGCCAGAGGTGGTATTTGCCGGTTCTCCAAACTGTTCAAAATTTCTGCTACCGGTTCTCCAGAACCTGTCAGAACCTGCTGGATTTCACCCCGATACAAAGGCCTTTGGAGGGAAACACATGCAACCCCTAGACCAGGGGTGTCAAACTCGATTTCATTGAGGGTCACAACAGGGTTGTGTTTGAACCTGGGGGTCCAGGATTGGCATGGTTGGGATAGGTGTGGCCAGGGTGGCCATGACCAGCTTGACGTCACTCGTGTCAGGGGCACCTGTGATGGCCAAGTAAGACTTTCCTCAGATCCTCCCTCACTCTCATTATAATCTCTTTCCTTCCTTCCTTCCTTCCTTCCTTCCTTCCTTCCTTCCTTCCTCTCTTCCCATCTTCCCATCTTTTTCTTTGTCTTTCCTCTTTCCATTTCTCCTTTCCTGTCTCTTCTTGGATGTTCAAATGCAAAAGGGAAAACATTTCTTCTTTTGTTTTGTTTTGCTTTTAGTTTGTTTTGCTAGGTCTCTGCCAACGAAAAGGGATCCCCGGAGGGGGGGCATGCACGGTCCCCCCCCGGCTCCATTTTTGGCCACAATGGCCTTCTGGAACCCTCTGCCAGCAAAAATGGGGCTTGCGGGAGTGCGTGCATTGCCCTCCCGAGTTCCATTTTCGCTGGCAGAGGCACCACGGGCTGATCCTTCGCTGTTTCAAGAGCAGCCCCATGGACCCCGTGGACCGGATCCAGCCCGCAGGCCTTGAGTTTGACACCCCTGCCCTAGATCATGGGCTGCCTGAGAAGCAGCAAAAATATCAGACAAGGATCTTGCATTTTGTACTCCGGCCTGCGAATATGCAGGCCGATACAAAGATGGTGCCCTCTATATGTTCTGTCACAAAGGAGATTGAAGAGCAAAAAGGGGAAATCCCCTCTCAGGCCCAACTGATTCCATCCATAGATTCTGTCTTTTAGCCAGGATCGTCCATTTGGGAGGTGTGAAGGCATCTGATCCACTAGAGTGGAGTCGAAGACAGAACTTCCGTAAGATCTCTCTGAAGCAGGAGATGGTATCTGACAGGACTTGGAACTTGAGAGGGAGAGGTCAGCCTTTTTGCTGTTTGCCTTGTGTTGTCATTTGCCAAGACGATTCATTCTTTCAGGAATTTGTGGTGGAGACAGCAGGGAAATAATCTGACATTACACCAAGTAAAGGTGGCTGAATTCTCCTCAGTTACTTTTTTGAATTAGCTTCTGATTTATGACCTTTCTGGCAAACATTTGAGAAACAAAATATACGTCTCCACAGGTTCTCTCCTGGCTTGCAGGGTTGGCAACATATATGCGTGATGACAATGTTGTGTTTTATTTGATTATCTTTCCTCCTGGGAACCATAGTTCTTCCCACCTGTCGTGGCTGAAAGCCAGCTGGAAATGCAACACACATATCTCTCCACCAGACACACACAAATAATAATCACATCAGAAACAGGGAAAGGAGGGGGTTCCTTTAAATCTAAATCTCAAGAGCTTGTTCCATGTAAAAAGAGATCCACAATCTGTAAATCCTGGGCCACCTGTGATAAAGATAAACCACCCAGAGTGAGATCCAATTGTAATTCTGAGTGTGAAACCAAGAGACATCATCAAAAATGTGATGATAACTCAGTGTAAAGTAAAATATTGCGTTCTGTCTAGATCAGGGGTGTCAAACTCAAGGCCCTGGGGCCAGATCACAGGTGCTTAGATCTGGCCTATGGGGCTGCCCTGGAAACAATGAATAACTGGCCTGTGGTGCCTCTGCCAGTGAAAACAGAGCTTGTGTGGGGCCCCCGAGCTCCATTTTCTCTGGCAGACAGTTGCAGGAGGCCGTCACAGCCAAAAACGGAGCTCAGGAGACCGTTTTCGCTGGCAGAATGCTCGGGCCATCACAGGCACCCCCCCAACATGAGTGATGTCATGCTGGCCATGCCCACCCTGGCCAGACCCCCACCCCCCCGAGGTCAAACACAATCCTGATGTGGCCCTCAATGAAATCGAGTTTGACACCCCTGGTCTAGATCTACCACTTTCTGAAGGGTGTCACAGAAAAAGGCCTATATAAAAAGGGTGGATCCCACAGAGATGGTCACGGTCTTGGCTGTTTTGATCCTCCCCCTCCCCGCTGCAGATGTTCCTGACTCCCAGCATATCACTCGAGAGTCAAGTGCATATCCCCATTCAGAACAATTTGCACATTCCTGTACAAGAAACCACACAGAGCATTGGTTCAATTAAAAGAAAGTAATGGAACAGGCGAAAGACCTTGGGAGACTCAGCCAAGAGACGCTGCCAAGGGAACGGTCAGATAAGAGACAGCATAGCCTGCAGCTGGATAGTGGGTGGGGCGAGAGGCCCAGAATAGACCCTCCTTAGTTACATGGACGGTAAAGAAAATGCAGGGGGAAGGGAGAATTGTACTTTTAGACATGCAAGAGTCTGTCAATGTAGCTTACAATAAAACAGAATTAGCTCATATAATTGTGATTCCTATCTGGTTTACCCCGCAAGGGCAATAGTACTCCATGAAATAAGGGTGCCTGAATTTTTATGACCACACTCTATAGAATAGGCATGTCCTAAAAAAAGAAAAAGACATTTGGTTACATTTAATTTAAATTTAACATTGAATTACTTACATGTTGTTAATTTGATCACTCCCTGAATGCAACTCTTTGAGCATCATATGACAGAGGACTATATGCGTTCCTCTTAATCCAGCCCGTGATCTTTCCATGTCCTGTGAGCTGGATAAATCATCCAAACTGAGTGAACCCGGGAATTTAAGGGATCTGAAGTAAGAATATTTCAATTCAAGCCTTCAAGTCATGTTTACTCTTCCAACTTTGCTTGAGTGGCAGAGCTCTGAAGATATAAAGTTCATCTTAGCGGTAGACTGTGTTGAATCAACATCTGCCTTTTGCCCAGAGCCAAATTTTAATTCTTGGGAACCTGTTTTTTGGATCGGTTGCTCGAAATCTGTTTCTCGCTGTTGAACTATTCCAGTGGAAGGCAGTGCTGCCATCTGGCTGTATCCATGCAGATAAGCCACAAGTTTTATTAAGGGGAAAAAAAAAAACCCTGGTCCCTTCACCCAACTTTTATGCAACCGTGCCAGGCCACCCGCAACACATCAGGCTTGCGAAACAGAGGGACGCAATTCCTTACTCCACCTTTTCTGTTGAAGAGGCAAGTTTTCTGCAGACTTCATGCACGGATCTGACACTCCTTCCTTCCTTGAACAATTTTGGTGAGTTCTTCTTGTTCACTTGGTCGCTTGGAAGAAAATGGGATCCAGTTAATTTACATGTGGTTCTGCAACAGTAGACTGGTGATGCTGTATGGAATGTCACAACCACAAATCAAGGCAAATTTGATCCATCTATCTGTCTGTCTGTCCGTCCGTCCGTCCATCCGTCCATCCATCCATCTATCTTTCCATCCATCCATCCATCCATCCATCCATCCATCCATCCATCCATCCATCTATCTAATCCATCCATCCATCCATCCATCCATCCATCCATCCATCCATCCATCTATCTATCTATCTATCTATCTATCTATCTATCTATCTATCTATCTCTATATCCATCCATCCATCCATCCATCCATCCATCATCCATCCCTATCTATCTATCTATCTATCTATCTATCTATCTATCTATCTATCTA
>WNWU01000003.1:55003512-55020137 GCA_012654045.1 Ptyas mucosa
TATTTTCTAAGAAAACTCATTTTATTGTAAAAGTAAAAATAAAAATAACTCTTGCTAACTAATTAGTTACATCTTGGCAGCGTTCCTGCCGGACCTCTCGGCAAGAGAACAAAGAAGTTAAGATGAAGGCAAGAAAGGAATATGGAGGATGCGCAGTTAGCTTAGAGAGATAAGAGACTGGGCATCTACGGAAAGTGGCAGAGTTCAAGCACAGCTGGCAAATACAAAAATGCAGTGACAATGTGGCTGGCATGACTAAACACCAAAGGCCCACAGAGTGCTGTTACCTTCCCACCAAGGTGGTCCCTATTTTTCTACTTGCATTTTTTACCTGCTTTCGAACTGCTAGGTTGGCAGAAGCTGGGACAAGTAACGGGAGCTCACTCCATTACGAGGTGCTAGGGATTCCAACCGCTGAACTGCCGACCTTTTGATGACATGCTCAGCATCTTAGCCACTGAGCCACCTGTGTGCTTAGGAAGGTGCAGAAAGGCACAGGTTGGGGTGAGGTGGGGAATATATGCTGGCACTACTGATTCTGATTAAAATGCGTAAGCTAAACCAACCACCCCAAAAACAATTGGGGTGTCTGAATCGCACAACGGCTGTGATTTTTCCCCCTCTTCTGGCTGTTTTGAGTTCAGAAGAATGGGGAGGAGCCTTGGAGAGCCTGCTTTTGTGCTCTCTTCCAGTGGAACAGCCCAGATGTTGTTGGCTGACTCAAGGAAAAATAAATGTGGGTTGTGGTTTCTCTTAAGTGCCTGCTAATATTTACCACACTGCACAGTCCAACATCCTTTCTGAACTAAGCTGACTGTTCGTAATGTAACACAGATGATTTCATCATTGGCTGGGCCCTTTTTCTTCTTCTTCTTCTTTTCTTTTTTGAGATGTGTGAAATCAAATCCCTCTCTCTTCTACATATCCCCTCCCACCCCAATTCATCCATTCTGTTTATGTTTGAGTATCTCAAGTGGTCTTTTGAGAGAACGCCGGGCATTGGGAGTCTGGGTAGAAAAGCTCTTAGTATTGGAAAAACACAGTTTCAAATCCTCCCAGCTGACTAGTCACTGGCTGAGTAGGGAACCCACATCAAGGCACAAGCTCGCCAACCACTTTTTGACTAATATGTCAGCTCCATATTTTACTCCAGGTTATGTCAGGTTCCTGATGGCATAAAGATTGCCCAATGCTTCATTCAGAGGTATAGCAGAAGAAGTCAAGATGACCTTGACTGCATGAGCAAAGCCTCACCCCCACCCTTTATGCCACAATAAATACCATTTTGTAATGCCTTGGCAAGACCACACTTGGAATATTGCATCCAGTCTTGGTTGCCACAATATAAAAAAGATGTGCAGGCTCTAGAAAGAGTGCAGAGAAGAGCAACAAAGATGGTTAGGGGACTGGAGGCTAAAACATATTATGAATAGTTCAGGGGTGAAATCTAAAATTTGTTACTACCGGTTCTGTGGGTGTGGCTTGGGGGGGGGGTTATGTGACTGGGTGGGCGTGGACAATTTTTTTTTACTTCGAAAACCATTTTTTACATGTAAAACCATGTAAAAAAATGCTTTCAAAAGGCTCTGACGATCCCAGCTGAGTTGCCTGATCGGCAGGCAACTCAGCTGGGATCGTCAGAGCTTGGATCGCCAGAGCCATTTAAAAGAAAAAAAGGCTCTGATGATCGCGCGGCTCACCTGGGCATGGTGGGCGGGGGCAGGGATTTTTGCTACTGGTTCTCCGAACTGCCCACCGCCATCGCTACCTACTTACCTGAGCCGGTCCGAACCGGGAGCATTTCACCCCTGGAACAGTTGCAGGAATTGGGTAGGTCTAATTTCAGGAAAAGAAAGACTAGGAGTTACTGTATATGATAGCACTGTTCCAATATCTAAGGGGCTGCCACAGAGAAGAGGAGGTCAGCCTATTCTTTACAGCACCTGAAGGCAGGACAAGGAGCAATGGATGGAAACTAATCAAGGAGAGCACCAACCTAGAACTAAGGAGAAATTTCTTGAGAGTTAGAACAATGAATGGAACAACTTGCCTCCAGAAGTTGTGGGCGCTCCAACACTGGAGATTATTTACAAAGAGATTGAACAACCATTTGTCTGAAATGGCATAATGTTTCTTGCTTGAGCAGGGACTTGGACTAGAAGACCTCCAAAGTCCCTTCCAACTCTGTTATTCCCCTTTTAAGACATATGTAAAAAGCAATCAGGGCTCTGATCACATAGCCGTGGCCACCATCGTGACTTTTCTTGATCCTCCCTAAAGACAAAGATTGTTCCTGATCCATAGACAGTCTAAGCCAGTGGTGGCGATCCTCTTACTCACCGAGTGCCAAACAAGTACATGCTTTGCGCGCTTTGCGCGTGCGTGTGCCATCCATGCTAACACACCGCTCCTCCCCATGCGCTGTGCGTGCAACCACACCATCTGCGCATGTGCAATTTTTGCACGTGTCCCCACCATGTGCTGCGCACGCAATCACACAATCTGTGCATATGTATGGTTTTCACGCGTGCAATGCCTGCACGTGAACGTCATCTGCGCATGTGCATGCTGCACACCAGTATTCTAGCACACATACGCAAATGTGCACACATGTGCAGGAGAGCTCCGAAGACCATCTGGGTCCCCTGAATTACATACATGCGCACCAGAGGCACGAACACCAGCTGGGATGTGCACCAGGGTGAAATGCTCCTGGTTTGGATTGGATCGCCCAATCTAGTAGTGATGGCGGCGGGTGGTTCGGAGAACTGGTAGCAAAAATCCCTGCACCCCCCCCCCCCCCTCCCCCCCTGAGCCGCCCCATCATCAGAGGAGGTTTTTTTTTTTACTTCTACAACCTCTTCCCAGGAAAAAATGCTTTTAAAAGTAAAAAAAAAAGCCTCTGATGATCGTGCGGATCAGCTGGGATCATCAGAGGCTTTTCAAAGCATTTTTTTCTGCAACCTCTTGGCCGAAGAGGTGGTAAAAAAAATGCTTTGAAAAGCCTCTGACGATCCCAGCTGAGTTGCCTGATCGGCAGAGGCTTTTCAAAGCATTAGAAAAAATGCTTTGAAAAGTAAAAAAAAAAAAAAAAGTTGGCCACGCCCACCCAGTCACATTACCCCCCCCACCAAGCCACGCCCACAGAACCGGTAGTAACAAATTTTACATTTCACCCCTGGCGTGCACACATGCGCAGCTGCAGGTGAGTTGGACGACAACCTGCGTGTCCGGAAAAATGGCTCTGCGTGCCACATCCAGCACGTGTGCCATAGGTTTGCCATCAAGCGTCTAGGCCCTGGTTACAATGAATGAACAAAGTGTCCTTGAATACCCATCTGACCCAAGCAATTTGTTTTAGTACAAGAGCTAATTTGTATTCATGGCAAAATTGACCTCTAGATGCTTCAGAGGACGACTCATTTAAAAAGTGACACTTGCAGGGTGGCGGGGCAGGCATTTTGTTTTGATGCTGTTGATGTTGTTACCACTAACCTGTTGGGAGGCAGATGTCGTCACTGAATTCCCAGGGGTTGACCAGGAGTTTCCAAGACTTTGCGGTTCATGGAAATACCCTCAGCTGGAGGAGGAGAGAAATCTGCAATGAGGTCAAAGCATTTGGGTCCTTCTCCACTTGGGTCCTTAAGAACATGGCTCTAGTATTTTCTCTGACACATGATGAGTGATTCCTTGGCAAACAGGTCTATGCAGAAAAGGTTCCCCTGCATAAACAGAGATACTTTCCCTCTAGGTCATATGCATGATTCATACCTTCCTAACAGCGCTGCTTTTTAAATGCAGAGGAATTACGGAAGACTTTGGATAGAAGACTAGGATCAGCACACATCATTGAAAAGATGCTGGATCAATTATATTGTCAGTGATGCGCAGCTGCCAGAGCCCATGCTGACACCAACCAAACTCCTCTCTCCACCCCCCCTGAACAAATGTCAATAGCTAAGAGAAAATAAAACAAAAGCTAAAGTTCCCTTCAATGTTAATTTGATTTTCGCATATGCAAAAACCCGTGCAGTTTTCTTGACAGAAGTGGTTTGCATCACTGTTTGCAGAACAGCGGTGGGGACAGTGCATCACCTTGGTATATGCCACACTTTCAGGAAATTTTCAGGGAAGTTAAATAGGTAGGGGCTGTCAAAGTATATTCATGAACTGGAATAGGACATGGCAACTGGGTCAGCCAATGAGGGCTGTTTGGAAACTGAAACATAGTATTCGTTTGTATGGGGCCCATAAGAGACAGTTTGGAGTCTGGGCGTGGCTTAGACTTGCTGAAATATATATAAGAGTTGGTTTGGCCTCTAATGAGAGCCTCTGTACAATATATTAGCCTCTGTATCTCTCTACTCTGTAATTACTTGCTTCTATGAATATTGCTTCTGTGTTCCTGATATTGTATGCTGAATTCTCCTGTATGATATTGTATATGAAGAAGTTTCTTATGTAATTTGAATCCTGCTGAAGTTCATTTAATTGTGTCTGATTGTGTGTGCTGCAACAAACTCTGACAGGGGCCCTCTGGAGATCAAGGGGAAATATGTTCCATAAGTTAGGGCAGGGGTGAAATGTAAAATTTGTTACTACCAGTTCTGTGGGCGTGGCTTGGTGGAGAGGGGGTAATGTGACTGGGTGGGCATGGCCAACTTTTTTTTTTTAACTTTTCAAAGCATTTTTTTTAATGCTTTGAAAAGCATCTGGCGATCAGGCAACTCAGTTGGGATCGTCAGAGAGGCTTTTTAAAAAATACCTCTCTGCCAATCAGGCAACTCAGCTGGGATCATCAGAGACTTTTCAGAGCATCTTTTTACCACCTCTTCGGCCAAGAGGTTGCAGAAACAAATGCTTTGAAAAGCCTCTGACGATCCCAGCTGAGCCGCGGGATCATCAGAAGCTTTTTAAAAAAAACTTTTAAAAGCATTTTTTCGTCGGAAGAGGTTGTAGAAAAAAATGCTTTTAAAAGTTAAAAAAGCCTCTGATTATCGTGTGGCTCAGCTGGGCATGGTGGGGTGGGGGGGTGCTCAGGGATTTTTGCTACCGGTTCTCCCAACCGCTACCATCGCTACTGGATCGGGCGATCCGGTCCGAACCAGGAGCATTTCACCCTTGATTTAGGGGCTCCCATAGAAAAAGCATGCTTCCTAGGCCCCTCAAGATGGCAACATTTAAGGAAGGGAATCTAGAGCATGCCTACTTCATATGATCTGATGGGATGGGCAGCTATTAACCAAATCTTGCAAATCTGATTATGCTATAACTTACTCTTTTCCCTCTTTATATTCCAGTGAAATAGAGGTCTTTGCCTGAGTCTCTTCCAAATGTTATCTTGCAGATCTGGACTTTAAAAAACTGTTTCAGCCCCTTTTCCCTAGGCAACAATTCCTCCATATCTCCATGAAGGAAGTTTTATTGGTCTCCACATCAGGACTCTTTCAGAGGTGTACAGCTGTTGTTCTTCATCAGAACTTATTAATATAGAGGGGGTTCTGGAAGATGCTTTGATGTAGACCCACGAAACTGTCTACAGTCCTTTCAATTTCATTGTGCACATGTTGTGCGTTGACATCAAATAAGGTTTGATTTGATCCTTCCCATTGGGCTGTAATAAAAAGGTTGGATGGCTTCAAAATGAACCTGAACTCCATCGAACTTATCTGGAGAATAATTCTGTTATTATTGTTATTTATTTTATTTATTTGTCAAGCATGTATAAGGTAACATATATAAGTATAAACATGATTATGAATACAGGATAAGGATACAGATAAATGGGGACAGGGACGGTAGGCACACTGGTGCACTTAAGCATGCCCCTTAAAGACCTCTTAGGAATGGGGTGAGGTTGACAGTACACAGTCTAAGGTTAAAGTTATGGGGGTTTGGGGAAGAAACCACAGAGTCAAGTAGTGCATTCCAGGCATTGACCACTCTGTTGCTGAAGTCGTATTTTCTGCAATCGAGTTTGGAGCGGTTTACCTTAAGTTTATATCTATTGTGTGCTCATGTATTGTTGCGGTTGAAGCTGAAGAAGTCATTGACAGGTAGGATGTTGTAGCAGATAATTTTGTGTACTACGCTTAGGCCAGACCGAAGGCAGCATAGTTCTAAGTTGTCTAAGCTTCCTTTTGTTCTTCTGTTGCTTCTTTGGTTGCTTCATAATCTTGATTCATCACTTTTAGCTATGAATTTGTGTCTCTATGTGCTGTTTGCTCTTCAAGTAGAACAGCAGAGCAGTGGTGGATTGCTCCTGGTTCGCACCGGTTCTCGAGAGCCGGTAGCAGTGACGATATGATGTCACCGAACCGGTTCTCTGTCTTCGGGAGCTGCGCCCTCCCACCCACCCCGGCGTTATGCCGATCTTATATGTCTTCTTTTTTTGCCCAGCTGAGAGGTGCGGCAGAGCGGATTGCCGCACCTCAGCTGGGCAGATTCGCAAAGCGCAAGTTTGGCGCGCAGGCGAGCAAAGTGAGCATGTGTACGGTGATCGTGCGCAAAGCACAAAGCAAAGCGCAAAGCGCAAAGCGCAAAGCACGCGCACAAAGAGAACCAGTAGTAAAGTTGGTTAGAACCCATCCCTGCAGCAGAGGTATACTTGAGTGCATGCAGATATGTGTTGGATGTCTCTGATTCAGTAGTTTTGAAAGTATTGGTTTACAGGCTAGAAAGAAAAGGCATTTAACTTGTTTGCTGAAAAGATGTCAAGTCAAGTCAAGTCAAGTCAAGTCAAGTCAAGTCAAGGCAAGGCAAGGCAAGGCAAGGCAAGGCAAGGCAAGAAGACAAAACAAGGCAACCTTCATACATACACACCCACCCCTATACACATATATGTCACACGCACACACATGCATATATTTATATTAATCACAGTCCTCTTTGAATACATAGCGGAAAAAAGAGTCTCAGGAATTAACAAGGTTGATACTATATGGAACAAAGCTATTACAAAATCTAGTTGTTCTGCTATGAATACCGTGAAGTCTCTTCTCAGAAGTAAACAAAGAAAACTGGTCATGGAGAGGATGTGTAGCATCCCTGACAATACTACGGACTCTGGTCAAGCAGCACTTAGGTACCATGTTCTGGATAGAAGGAAGTGAACTTCCAATAATCTTTTCTGCTGTCCTTACCACTTTCTGCACAGCCTTCCACAGTATCAATGCATTTTTTAAAAATTAGATTTATATTCCTCCTTTAAACAGGAGCTCAAGGGAGAATACACATTGCTCCCACCTCCTATTTTTTTCGATGACGATGCGTCAGAGAATGGTTAAATTCAGCCAGAGAACTTCTGTGCTCCACAATCCTAGCCCTAAATCTTCATCACTGCACTTCACATCTCTCTGGTTTTTCATAGTACACGTAAACTAACCAAACAGGCCAGGTTCACCTAAAACATGATGCCATTTTAAAAAAAGGTTTAACGGCAACCTAGCTTAGCCTGTTGGGCAAATGAAGTGATTCATTGTGACAGCTGTCAAGTTTAGAAATACCTCTCAGGTCACTGAATCCAATTTTCATAATAAACGATTTAAAACGGGGTTAAATGAAGTTGTAAACTAACTTTCTAAACAGAGCAATCCTATATGTGTTTATTCAGAGGCCATTTCACTACTTACGTGAGGTTTACTTCCACATCAAGAGTTAAGGAGGACTGTCATCTAAAATAAACCAAACTTTATTCCGTGATTTGGGCTAACGATTTCTGGGGGCTGAAGACAGAAACTGACAAACTTTCAAACCTTTTTTTTCGCTTTACTGTTATGATCTCCAGTATAGAAGAGTAAATTAAATGTTAAACTTGAATATCTGGGCTGAAGGGGGGGAGAGATTCAAATTTCAACTCATATTATGCATACAGATGATTCTGATTCATTTTTGTTTCTTTCAGCAAATGTACCACGGAAGTACATTTATCTGCCAGGAAGATAAAATAAAAATTGTACCATAGGACACAACGGGAGTTCCTTGAAAGAAAAATGGGCGCCGTTAATCTGAGGTGATCAGATGGGCTGCAAAAACATAGCTGGCCATTAGGTGGCAGCAGAGGGTTAATGTTTCCTATACAGATAGTCCTCAATTTAGGACCACTTAACAACCAGAATAGGGATACAGTGGCTCAGTGGCTAAGACGCTGAGCTTGTCGATCGAAAGGTCGGCAGTTCATTGGTTCGAATCCCTATGGCCCGTAACGGGGTGAGCTCCTGTTACTTGTCCCAGCTTCTGTCAACCTAGCAGTTCGAAAACACGCTCCTGGCCTAGAAAATGTGGCTAAATAGGATGGCATAGCGCCGGGGTGGGCCACCCCCACCCGCAATCTCCGCTGGTCCAAACCGGCTGAATAGCACCTCTGATTCTAACCACTGTGCCACCATGCCTCTATCAGCTGTATCTAAAGAAGGATAATTTAAGCCCGGTCATGTATGCTTTGAGTGAAAATTCCAGACTGATTTGTTCAATGAACCATCAGTTTGTTTTCCTGGATGTCCACGTTATTCTCAACAATCTTTTCCAACACCTCAGTTATAACAATTACATATGTTCTAATAGCTTCTGAGAAATATCAGAACATGCAAGGAATGGTAGATTAGGCAGAGGGCAAATGTTCTGCCCCACCATGAAGTGAAGTGGGGATTCATTCTCCACGGAAGGAAATTTCTGACAAGGAAAAACTTTGCTGATCAAATCTGTTGGCTGGTATTTAGAGTCCCATGTTGAAAGCAGAACAGCTGCTTTCTAATAAACAATTAAAAAAGCCAGATGTGTTATCTTGGCTAAACTGATAGCAAAGGCCTTGTTGTGTTAGCGGGATAAATTAATGAGCCTTTCTCCTTAAAAAAAAAAAAAGAATGTGCTTCTGCATATCTGTGATCAGCCTCAAAACTCTAAAAAGTTTAAAATCAATTCCAAATCTTGGAAGCCCATTAGATGGACTTGAGATAAAGGTAAAGGAGTCCCTGTGGATTTTACTCCGCTAGTTGTTGGTGACTATAGGGAGCAGAGCTCATCTTCATTTCAAGGCCATTGAACCAGCGCTGTCTGAAGACATTTCTGTGGTCATGTGGCCAGCATTACGACATGGAGCGCTGTTACCTTCCCACCAAAGTCTATTTATCTACTCACATTTGCATGCTTTCTGTTCTGACCCAGCCTTCACGAGCCCCACTCAACAGCCAACTCGTGAGGAGAAACCCCTTTTTATTTAGAAAGGCAGGAATACACGGGGCATTCACTGACAAAGTTCCAGGTCACACCTCCTTAGGTGATTCACAAGCCGTAGCAGTCTCTGAGTTCCCCTCAGGATGCCTCACTTAGCATTTTTTTAAAAAAATTGATTTATATGCCGCCCTTCTCCGGAGATTCAGGGCGGCTTACAGTGCGTTAAGCAATAGCCTTCATACTTTTGTATATTTATACAAAGTCAGCTTATTGCCCCCACAATCTGGGTCCTCATTTCACCTATCTTAGAAAGGATGGAAGGCTGAGTCAACCTTGAGGTGGGATTTGAACTTGCAGTAATTGCAAGCAGTTGATCTTAATAACAGTGAATTAGTCCGTCCTGACCAACGTGGGTGGTGGCAACGAAATCCTGGCAAGGAATCTGCCAGAGGGAACTCTTCTGGAGCATGAACGGTTGTCTCCGACAACCACACCTCCCATTCCCCTCCTCCTTATATCCCAGCAAAGGAGGGGCTTGTTAATATCTCATTCTTTTCCTGGATAGTTGACCTTCAGTCTGCGTTGTTCTCTTCTCCGCACTTCTCTGCACATCAGCAGAGTTTTTGCTACCGGTTCTCCGAACCACCTGCCTCCATTGCTACCGGATCGGGTGATCCGGTCTGAATCGGGAGCATTTCACCCCTGTATCTGGGACAGGCCCCAGCTCTTCCTCCCCTTTGCTCAGCTCAGGCTCTAAAAACAGCTGTCTCTTTGCCTGAGCGTGAGTACATGGGCCCTTCTCTGCATCTGGCTCTGAGACCTCCTGCTCCTCAGAGCCTTCCGCAGGCTCCGATGGTAACCCAGGCACCCCCTCCATCTCCTCTGACTCCTCTAACTCGACTACCAGCTCTGCAGGCAGTCGACGAACCACAACACTTTTGAACGGCTAAGTGGGCAGGAGCTGGGACAAGGAACAGGAGCTTACACTGTTATGTGGAGCTTGGGTCTCGAACCTGAGATCTTAACAGTCTTAACTGCTGGGCCACTGCACTGTCTTTGAGGGGGAGAGTGAAAAAGAGTCTGGGCTTTCTGCCCTGGTAAGGGAGCCAAGGTTAAACCAATTAAATGAAGGTTTCATTAATTCCTAATTTAGATGTAAGAGGAAGCTATTCCCCAAACAAAAGCTCTCAATATCAGTTCCAAAGCTGGATGCTTGGGAGAAAATAGAGGGATAAGGTCAATGCACATAATTCATTCTTGGACTTGTCATTTTTCAGGCTATGATTGTTAGTTCAAAAGAGCTGCAATAATTAGAAAACGTCAAAAGAGAGAAACAATATGATGAAGAAATTGAACGTCGCTCAGATTGTATGTTTTTGAATACTGTATGTCTGATGGGATTATTAAGGGCTACTTATTAAAATGTTAAGGATTTAGATTTAACCCTTTCCTCTGTGCTGTAGGTGTTCAGATGACCTGTCATGTAAGCTTTTGTTTGCCTTTGGTGGAAAATGTTCTAAATCATGAATAAAGTTTATTTTCAAGAGCAGATAGCAGAATGGAAGATACTTAAAATGTTAAAGTAGCCTTCTTACTCAGTTCTTGTTTGAGTTACCGTATTTTTTGGAGTATAAGAATACACTTCCCCCCCTGAAAGAGGGTGAAAATGTGGGTGCGTCTTATACACCAAATGTAACCTCACCCACCCACCCACCGGCTCCCACCCTTCGCCACTCCCCACTACCTGGAACTGCCCAAAAATGCAGTGCATAGAGGCCAAAAATTCGACATGCGGAGGTGACAATCAGCAGCGATGTGCTGGGGTGATCCCCACAGCCTGGAACAGGTCTAAAACGGAGCGTTCAGAGGCCAAAAACGTGAGGCACGGAGGCGGTGATGATCTGTGGCAATCCCTGCAGCCTGGAACAGTTGATTGGGGGTATTCCGGGAGGCCGATCCACCCGCCAATCAGCTGCTCATGCTGAATCAGGCTGCGATAATGTGCTGAAGCTGATCAGGCTGTTTGCTATTTCCGGCAAGGATGCTAGCCAGATGAATACCGATGGATGCTAGTAGGCAGAGGAAGAATTTTTTTTTTTCTTGTTTTCCTCCCCAAAAACTAATGTGCGTCTTATACTCTGGAGTGTCTTATACTGCAAAAAATACGGTATATTTTATTCCCCATCTCATGGTTACATTTAAAAAAAAAAAGCAAAGGAGATCCTAGGAGCTGTGGTTAGTGGTTTGATGGTGCAGTGATTTAGAGTGCAGTATTGCAGGCTAACTCTGTTCACTGCCAGCAGTTTGATTCTGACAGATTCAAGGTTGGCCAGCCTTCCATCTTTCCGAGGTTGGTAAAATGAGGGTCCAGATTGTTGAGGATAATATGCTGATTCTGTAAATTGCTTAGAGAGCACTGCAAAGTGGTATATATGTCTAACGGCTCTTGCTATTTATGCCTCCCTGTGTGATACAACATTCACAAGTCACAACTTCTCCAAATTACAAGAGGGAGACCATTTCATCAACCAATGCTGGAAAGAAAAAGGAACATACAAGTGAAGCTGCTTACCTTCAGTGTTCAAACTACAGAATCACTAATGAGATAATTATGTTTCCTATCCACAAGAGAAGCCCATGTCAAAAAGTGCTAACATTCAAGAGGGTTTTTATTTTAAGGACATATGTTCAAAATGAACATAAAATCATTCTTGGACATGAGTATTGTCCTGAAACATTGCTTTTTTTCTCAGTGATCTTTAATATTTGACAGAAAAATATATTTCACACAAAGGGAACCATTTCTGTTTGGTTTGGCTCTATTGAAGGTAGAAATAAGACCGGTAATGATAGAAGTTTTCAGTAATGGTAGTTTGTTCAGTTGCTCAACTCTGAATTTGTTCTATCTAAGGGTGTCCACCAGTGGTGGGTTCCTCCCGGTTCAGCCCAGTTCCGCCGAGCTGGTAGCGGTGATGATATGATGTTACCGAACCAGTTCTGCCCCCCCGCCCCTCCGTTATTCTTACCTTTTATTTGGCCCCACCCCCAATCTATTGCTGCCTCCTAAATCCCAGCTGATTGGCTAGAAGGAAAAAAACTGTTTAAACTCTTGCCGTGGGGCTTCAAAGGGCCGCCCTACAGCTGATCAGTGTTAAAAGGAGTATGGTGGTAGACCGATGCCTCCAAAAACAAATGAGTAGACCGATGCCTGCAAAAATAAGTGGGTAGACCAGTGCCTCCAAAAATAAATGGGTAGACCGGTACGGCTCTGCAAGCAGTTAAAAGCCTGGTAGACCAGTACCTCTGCTAAATCCTAAAGAATTGTCACATGACCATCAAGCCACGCCCACAAAATAAGCCACGCCCACAGAACCGGTAGTAAAAAAAATTAGAACCCACCCCGGTGTCCACAGGACATGGTCAAAGTTAGTGGCTACAATGGTATGATCAAAATACTGCCCATTTTTTTTCATGCCTGCTGTGATGGCTTTTCTCTAACTGCAAAACATAGCAACTTCTCTGAGGAGACACACTTACTCAGCCTCTGCAAAGTATGTTGTCTACAAAGGGAGCAAGGCTAGGACAAGAAATCTAAAGGGGGCCAAAGCAAACGGTTGGTTGAATTGAATTAAAAATTAATTTATTCATTATTAGAACTAGGATTACGGAAGGCTGAAGATCAGATCTTCAGTTTGAAGGATCTGGTATCAAATCACACCTTTGGGTCAAATCTTCAGGCTGAATCAGTTCGATATGTGGAACCGAATCAAGTTTGATATCAATTCAAAGGGTTGATGAGGATACTTGGATGGGTCCTACACATCTGGGTCCTACACAGATGTCCCAAAGATGCTTTTTTAAGAGGCAACTGGATTTTCTGGTTTTTCTTTGAAGATGTTCCGCTTCTCATCAGTGATGGGTTTCACATTATGTTGCTAATGGTTTGCCACGCGCATGCACATACTAGCTCGCTTCATGTGCACACGTGCCCAGTTCAAATGTACGTCTGCCTTCTGTGCATGCGCCTGGCCTCAAAAAAGTGCCTAAATAGGATGCCATAGAGCTGGGGATAGGTGGGTGAGCAGGCCCACCTGCCATTTCTGCTACCGGTTCAGGCGAACCGGTTCAAACCAGCTGAATACCACCTCTGCTTCTCACCCAAGAAGCTTCTTCAGCTCTGGCTTCTTGGATGAGAAGCGAAACGTCATCAAATAAAAAGTCCAGAAAATCCAGTTGCCTCTTGAAAAAGTACCTTTGGGACAACCATGACCTGGATGACTAAGACTCTCCATAGACATTTGGATCAGATCTTCAGATCAGCTTGATGACCTGCACTCAGTCTTCAAACGGACTCAACCCTACAAGGTGAATTGCAAATTTGAAGCAATCTTGGCTCACATGTACAAGTCTTAAGAGTTTCTGTATCTGCTTTCTTCTTCTTTTAACAGGTTATCCTTTCTGTCACATTAAAGCTTATAATGGCAACTTTAGGATGTTGTCTGGGGGGGGCTGCACCAGTGGTTTGGGGCCCATCTCTAATCCTAGATTGTCTTTCAGTGTAAGCTGCTATAAGAAAATAACAGAGGTGGAAAAAAAATGAAACTTTGATTTTGGATTTCACCAGTTAGATAGGTTTGTTGTTATAGAAATGGCTAGTTTATATTACTATGTAAAAGTAAAAAGTTGAGGTTTGATCAGGGGTGAAATCCAGCAGGTTCTGACAGGTTCTGGTAGCAGAAATTTAGAGCAGTTTGGAGAACCGGTAGTGGAAATTTTGAATAGTTTGGAGAACTGGCAAATACCACCTCTGGCTGGCCCCAGAGTGGGGTGGGAATGGAGATTTTGCAATATCCTTCCCCCAGGAGTAGGGAGGGAATGGGGATTTTGTAATATCCTTCCCCTGTCATGCCCACCAAGCCACGACCACCAAGCCACAGCATGACCACAGAGCTGATAGTAAAAGATTTGGATTTCACCACTGGGTTTGATGCATTATCTTATTCTACTGCACCAAAGGGAGTTGGAAGTCAATGTCTTTTCTTTCTTTGTTCCCTTTGTTCTACATTTTTCCCTTCCCTTCTCCCTCCCTTATCTTCCCACTCTTTTCTTTTGCACTTTTGTATTTTTTTTTATTATAAATTAATAACATTTTAAACAAGGAAGAAAATGAAGGAGGGATATCTGGGGAGCCACGTGAGGTGAAAACTCAGCAATGCACTGATAATAATCAAGCGTTATGGCTTATTATACTACCTTAATGTGGTCTTCATTATAGTATATAAGAAAAATTGGCAATTCAGATAGGAGAAAAACTTTTTTTAGAGCAGTATGGGTTGGTTTCTGACCTATTAAATCTAGGCAAATTCAGGTTTTAAGACAGAACATTTTTGTTGGTGGGATGAAATTCATTGCTTTGGCCATCGGCCTCCTCCTACTAGCAATCTTTTTTTTAATTATTTTTTTTATTTATATTTATATGCCGCCCTTCTCCGGAGACTCAGGGCAGCTTACAATGCGTTAAGCAATAGCCTTCATACTTTTGTATATTTATACAAAGTCAGCTTATTGCCCCCACAAACCGGGTCCTCATTTTACCCACCTTAAAAAGGATGGAAGGCTGAGTCAACCTTGAGCCTGGTGAGATTAGAACTCGCAGTAATTGCAGGCAGCTGGATGTTAAATGCTGCCTTAATAGGAGGCATTAGCCTGCTACGCCACTCAGGCTCTTTGACTTATGACTGTAATTGAGTCTGGAATTACACTTGTAAGTCATGATTGTTAAGTCTGATTGTATGACTTTTCCCCCCAGAGGTCATTTAATGAATGCCACCATTGTTAAGTGAACTCAGTTTACTCAATAGTCTTTTTTTTTTCCTTTCTGGAAACCAGGTGTAATTGACAGAAACTGACAAAAAAAATCACAGTCAAGTGCTGACAGGCTATGAGATCACATGATTGTAGAGAGGGCCACAGCTGTTGGAATTTCAGAATTGGGTTGTAATTATCTCTTGGGAAATCTGTTATTGCTTCAAAAGGTCACTGTGACTAGTCATTAAGCAAGGACTACCTGTATCTAAACCTGTAGTCAAGGAAATAAATTTGTAGGCTAAGAAGCAATAGCACTATAGCAATAGCACTTAACTTATATACCAATTCACAGTGCTCTGCAGCCCTCTCTAAGTGGTTTACAGAGTCAGTCTCTTGACCACAACAATCTGGGTCTTCATTTTACTGATCTCGGAAGGATGGAAGGCTGAGTCAACCTCGAGCCGTTCAGAATCGAACTGCTGGAGTTAGCAGCGAGTCAGCCTGCAGTACTGCATTCTCACCACTGCACCACCATGGCTCAGGTAGGAAATTGATCCAGGAAAGCTTCGTTGATTGTGGTTGCAGAGCAGTGGTGGGTTTCAATTTTTTTTACTACCGGTTCTGTGGGCGTGGCTTGGTGGGCATGGCAGGGGAAGGATACAGTAAAATCTCCATTCCCTCTCCAATCCAGGGGAAGGTTACTATAAAATCCCCATTTCCTCCCAATCAGCTGGGACTTGGGAGGCAGGAATAGATGGGGGCGGGGCCAGTCAGAATTTTTACTACCAGTTCTCTGAACTACTCAAAATTTCCGCTACCGGTTCTCCAGAACTGGTCAGAACCTGTTGAAACCTACCTCTGTTGTAGAGGTTAAACTAAAAAGGACAGATGATGAAACTGAAAACTTTGGCTAGAAATGGCCATTGTAAACAAAAGAAACCCCCTTAAAAGTCTGAATACGAAGAGAGCCGAACATTTTGGATGAATGAAAAACTCGTAAGATTAATCACCCTGGGCTTGGCATTACGTATTTACAGAAACCACAGACTGAATATATCTAACGATTTTTGCACATGGCAACTGCCAGAAATGTTTTTGTCCCAATCTTGATAAGGTGCCAGAGACATCTTATGTATGTCTCTAGCAGAGAAAGCAGAAATGATAGCCTGAAATCTGTGTGTGGCCCTTGGAATTGCTTTCCTTAAGATTTTTAATGTGACAGTAAGAGAAAGTGATTATTAGCTATATAGCAAAAAAAGAAAAAGAAAAAAAAACCCTATATGGTGTACTTAGTTTGATCTGGTTTTATTCATTTCTGATGTCAACTACTTTTTGAAGTGTGGGCCCCGAATTAGGGGTGTCCAGCGAGGGCAAGGGGACCAGTCACACCACAGTAGTCATGAAACCAGACCAACACAAATTGCAAACATTATTAGTGTGATGTTATTGTGGCTTGTATCACATGCTGTTTGTCATCAAACTTCTTCTCCTTTCTCAATCAAATAACTCTCAGCAGCCTGTGTAGTGCATAACAAACACAAATTAAAACCAATCGCAATCACAACAAGAGCGTTAAAAATCCCAGGTGTTTGTATTGGAATGGAATGGAATGGAATGGAATGGAATGGAATGGAATGGAATGGAAT
>WNWU01000003.1:55020147-55040672 GCA_012654045.1 Ptyas mucosa
ATGGAATGGAATGGAATGGAATGGAATGGAATGGAATGGAATGGAATAGAATAGAATAGAATAGAATAGAATAGAATAGAATAGAATAGAATAGAATAGAATAGAGCAGAGCTGAGCAGAGCAGAGCAGAGCAGAGCAGAAAAGAACTGAAAAGAACAGAACAGAACAGAACAGAACAGAACAGAATAGAATAACATTGTTGGAAGGGACCTTGGAGGTCTTCTAGTCCAACCCCTTGCCCAGGCAGGAAACCCTATATCACTTCAGACAAATCCAACATTTTCTTAAAAACTTCCAGTGTTGGAGCATTCACAACTTCTGCAGGCAAGTTGTTCCACTGATTAATTGTTCTCTCAAAGCTACCCTGAGGTGCTTTGGAGAATAGTTTGACTCCCCCTTCTTTCTCCTATTTCATGACTTTTCTTGCCACAGTTGTTAAGTGAATCATTGCATTTGTTAAACTAGTAACCTGGTTGTTAAGTGAATGTTGGATTCCCCCTTTGACTTTGCTTGTCAGAAGTTCGCAAAAGCTGATCACGTGACCTCAGGGCCCCGCAACCGTCATAAATATGAACCAGTTGCCAAGCATCTGAATTTTGATCACGTGACCAAGGGAGGCTGCAATGTGTGAAAAATGGTGATAAGTCACTTTTTTCAGGGCTGTTGTAACTTTGAACCGTCACTAAATGAGCTGTTGTAAGTCGAGGACTACCTGTATAGTGATACGTTAGTCTGCTTTCAATGGGTCCCTTCTGGGCAGCAGGTTTTCACATACTGAGTTTCTTTTGGAGGCATCATGGGGGTTTTGTAGATTCTCGTATTCTTTTGTGTCATAAATCAAACGTTTGCGAATGAACAGGAAGACCACCGAAATGAATATTCAGCGCTTTTATGAGCTCAGAAAAGATGGATAATAACAATGCTGGAAAGAGACTCTCTGTGAAATTACACAGTGATCCAATGAACCCATCTCCATTTCTATATTTGTACAAGCATTTAATGATTGGAACATATGTTTGGGTAGATATTTATAGGTCTGGCGTGCGTATGGGAGTTGATATGCCCTTTTGCTCAATTTTTGTCCTGAACTTCCTTTAATTGTGCGACATCGTGGAAATGCAGTATGTAGTTTTGTTTAGTTGCATGCTCGTTTTCCTTCTGGAGCAAAAGGGGAGAACTCTTCTTTGTGCTCTTCCACACCACAACTTTTGTCCTGCCAAATCCCAACCCCCCCCCCCCACTACTTTGAAACTAGTGTTGGAAGAAATGTCCATCTGGGTTCAGTTCCAAGTGCGGAAAAATACACTGGAAACCTGGAGACTGCTTGGAAAGATGTTTTTTTAATGGTGGACAGGACCACATGCCTTGATGATGTTGGGTGAAGGAGAAAAAAAGGGGGGGAAGAGATGCTGAGAGTGCCTGAGTTTTATACCTTCTCTGGGCTTTTGAATTTGACCTTGTATTCTGATTGGTTGTCAGACTCCCATGGGGCCATGTAGGGCAGTGGTGGGTTTCAAAATTTTTTACTATCAGTTCTGTGGGTATGGCTTGGTGGGTGTGGCTTGAAGGGCATGGCAGGGGAAGAATACTGTAAAATCTCCATTCCCAACCCCACTCCAGGGGAAGGATACTGTAAAATCTCCATTCTGTCCCCAATCCAGGGGAAGGTTACTGCAAAATCCCCATTTCCTCCTGATCAGCTGGGACTTGGGAGGCAGAGAATAGATGGGGGTGGGGCCAGTCAGAATTTTTACTACCGGTTCTCCAAACTACTCAAAATTTCTGCTACCGGTTCTCCAGAACTGGTCAGAACCTGCTGAAACCCACCTCTGATATAGGGCCAACTCTGTAGGCTGTCCTGACTCCCAGCCTTGGTTGAGCCTTGCTGGGTGATGTAATCTTCCCAGGTGACATGTGATGAGATGGGTAGAGGGCTAATCCTATCATGTCCTGAGGGCCAGGTCTTAATCCCATCACCCTGGAGCTGAAGGGGGTGGGCAGGGAGCTGAAGGAAGCTGCTTTGTCTTTAAAAACACATTTCTCCTTTTCTCATGTAGGGAAACATAATATTCTGTCTTTTTAATATTTCCTAAAACATTTCATTCTTCTAGGAGAGGGGTGGGTGCTAACTTCCTTCACCAGCTATAATTGTCTTCCCTGCTGGAACCCAGGGATTATACTAAGATTACCACAGATAGGTTCATCTTCCCTGGTTGGAAGAAAAACCCAGGCGCAGTTCCAAGATGGGAATAAAATGGAGGCTGACTGGAAAGAAAGACTGTGTTTATTGCTGAACAGAACCAACACACACACAGAGCATGCAGTTCTGGGAAAGCAGACAAAATGGAGTTGAGAGTGGGTGGGTTTTTATACCTTCTTTGGGCTTTGTATTTGAGCTTCCTGTTCCTGTGCCAGAACATGTCCTTTAATATTCTAATGGCTGTTGTCAGATTCCTATAGGGCAGGGGTGAAATCCAGCAGGTTCTGGAGAACCGGTAGCGGAAATTTTGAGTAGTTCAGAGAACCAGCAAATACCACCTCTGGCTGATCCCAGAGTGGGGTAGGAATGGAGATTTTACCATATCCTTCCCCCAGGAGTGGGGTGGGAATGGAGATTTTGCAGTATCCTTCCCCTGCCACACCCACCAAGCCACACCATGTCCACCAAGCCATGCCCACAGAACTGGTAGTAAAATTTTTTTGATTTCACCACTGCTATAGGCTCATGGCTGACTCTATAGAAGGAAGGGGAAATGCAAATCCTAGGTGTTTGTCTGAGTTCATCTTGTCAACCTAATTGCTTATCTGGAGTTTCTGTCTGGCCCAGTCTTTCTGAATGGATTACCAAATCTGCATTTCTAAAAGTTGGCCTCCTCAGTTTCTGCATGGGGCAAGGAAACTCGGGCTTGTTTCTGCCTCCCTTAAAAATTTTTTTCTTCATTTCACCTTTAGGAGAAATATTCTATCCTGCCTTTTTAATATCCCCCAAATAATTTCATTCTCTAGGATGGTGGGTGGCTGCTGACTTTTTACACCCTCTAGCCAACCAAATGGAGTATGCAAAAACCCAGTGCCCTACTTTCTGAGCTGCTGTTGGTCTTGGAGAAATGAAATCCTCTTTGTCTATTTCACACAACAAGGAAATAAGACAAATAGTTTTTGCGTCTCTTATTACTGTGATGAAAACCATTTGAGGGGATATTGGTTTGTGAAAGGAGAGGGAAGGATCAATCCAAGCTGTTTCACCATCATCATTGCTGATGCTTCTTCCACAGGCCATTTGTCGGGGGGGGGGGGGGGGGATAAAAAATGTCAAGATGGCAACCACAACTCCAAAAAACAATTGAAGACCTGTCCTCTTTTATGTCCATCACATGCTTCAATTGCATGGATCCAGCCACCATCTTGACTTTTATTATCCCTGATGGATGCCCTCAACATGGCTTTCATTTTTATCCCCTGAATCATTTTCAAGGCAGTTAATGATGGCTTATCTTTCTTCAGATTTGTTAATTCCACCCTAAAATTTTTGTTTAGATTATTATTGAAGGGGGATTAGTATCCTCTTTGAAGGATCTGAAGTTTAAGAACTGGGGAGAGTATAGCAAAAATACCCTTCAATGGGAAAGAACAGAACAGAACAGAATAACAGAGTTGGAAGGGACCTTGGAGGTCTTCTAGTCCAACCCCTTGCTTAGGCAGGAAACCCTACACCACTTCAGACAAATGATTATCCAACATCTTCTTCAAAATTTCCAGTGTTGGAGCATTCACAACTTCTGGAGGCAAGTTATTCCACTGATCAATTGTTCTTACTGTCAGGAAATTTCTCCATAGTTCTAAGTTGCTTCTCTCCTTGATTAGTTTCTACCCATTGCTTCTTGTCCTGCCCTCAGGTGCTTTGGAGAATAGCTTGACTCCCTCTTCTTTGTGGCAGCCCCTGAGATATTAGAACACTGCTATCATGTCTCCCCTAGTCCTTCTTTTCATTAAACTAGACATACCCAGTTCCTGCAACCGTTCTTCATATGTTTTAGACTCCAGTCCCCTAATCATCTTTGTTGCTCTTCTCTACACTCTTTCTAGAGTCTCCAAGAGGGAGAGGGAGGGGAGGAGAGGAGGAGAGGGAGAGGGAGAGGGAGAGGGAGAGGGAGAGGAGAGGAAGACAAAAACACAATAGCATTGAAAAAAAAATCACCTCAGAGCTTGGAGGCCAAGAGCTATTTTCAAACTGGCACATATTTTTATATGGAGGTATCCTATACTAAATACTCCATAAAAGAAAGTGAAGATGTTATAACAATTGTGCTGCCCAGAGATAATTTGGTGAGATGGGTGGCTACATAAATTGATTGATTGGATGGATGGATGGATGGATGGATGGATGGATGGATGGATGGATGAATGAATGGAGTGAGTGAGTGAATGAATAAATGAATGAATGAAAGAAAATTTACAACTAGATGATGATTTCCCCAGTTTCTCAATACCATAGTTGTATGCTGAAGAAGTAGCCAGGACACGACCACAGGGAGTGATAAATCCTGAACAATGCTGACAACTCCAGGGTTTCATTTTAAAAGGCAGCAAAAATTGATTATTGGAGGAGGAAGAGAAGGAGGTGGTGGTTGCTGAGGTATTTTGTGCTGTGGATGCATCCATTATGTTGGGGACCCCCAGGTGCCCTCAGGGGTGGAAACTCTGTGTAATACAACTGTATCTAAATTCAGAGTGTGGCAAGGAATATTACTTTAATCTGCATGGAAATCTTCATTCATTTCATTGCATTTCTATAACACTGTCATTAGAGTAATGCCTTTGGTGTAAAAGAGCAGACTGCAGAGCTTTGAGGGAACACTTCGGTAAACTTAGCCATTCAACAGCAAACGCCGCAAAATTAATAGTGCGAAGAAGTCCCTTCTCTGCAGCCTTCCGCAGAATTCCACTAGAGGGTGGAATTGTGTTCTAAATTAATTTGCACTTATTAGAAATGCCTCCGGTTCCAAAATCTCCCAGTGTGCTAATGCATAAGATTTCTCCTGTTGCTATAGAAACATATCAGAGCAGAAGATAAATAATTCGAGCCTAACAAGAGACACATTTAATTTTCTTCCCAGTTCTTAATGGTGTGAAGTTTTATCATTTATAAAAACACACACACAGAGACTTTTTTTTTTGGTTTCTGGTTTAGTTTTTGCATCTTTTGTTTGCCTGGATGTAACCGGATATTTCCTTTTGTTGCCTAATCTGAGATCTGCTCCATCATGTTTAGCAAATACAAAGTCCCTCATTACTGCCAAAAGGAATCACAACACATCAGTCTGTCAGACGCTAAGGAATGAGGCGTTAAAAAGCCACCACAGTTGTTTCAGGAATACTTCCTCCTATTTTATTATTTTCTCTCCTCAGTCCTCCCCCTGACCCCCAAGTCAAACAGTGGTATATTTCCTACATTTGGGCAACTTCTATTTCTGCTTATCTTCGTCACAGAAAGTGTCAGAAAGTTTAGGGATTTTCTGTAGCTCAGCTCCTTCTTTAGCTGAGGTGGGCAAAGAATTGAAGGCTGTTCATTGCCAGTGTGAGGGGACAATTCTTGAACAGTGATAGATGAGAAGTCTTCTCAGTGTGGATTTACTCGCAGACTTTATCAAATTTGCACGTTCCAAAGTTGTGTTGGAAGAAATGTCCATCTGGGTTCAGTTCCAAGTCGGAAGACAGACACTGGAAACATGGAGACTGCTTGGAAAGGTGGTTTAATGGTGGACAGGATCACATCAGAGGTGGCTTTCAGCAGGTTCTGACCAGTTCTGGAGAAGCGGTAGTGGAAATTTTGAGTAGTTTGGAGAACCGGCAGTAAAAATTCTGACTGGTTCTGCCCCCGTCTATTCTCTGCCTCCTGAATCCCAGCTGGTCGGGAGGAAATGGGGATTTTGCAGTAATCTTCCCGTGGATTGGGGAGGGAATGGAGATTTTACAGTATCCTTCCCCTGGAGTGGGGTGGGAATGGAGATTTTACAGTATCCTTCCCATGCCACACCCACCAAGCCACGCCCACAGAATTGGTAGTAAACATTTTTGAAACCCAACACTGGATCACATGGTTTGAGGTCCTGGGTAAAAAGAAGCACATGGATGTGTGAGAGAGATAGATTTATACCCTCTGTTGGGCTTTGAATTTGAGCTTGTATTCTGATTGGTTGTCAGATTCCCATGGGGCCAGGCAGGCATAATTTTGTAGTCTTTTGAGTCCCAAACTTGGTTGAATCTTGCTGGGTGATGCAATCTCCCCAGGTGCCATGTGGTGAGTTGTGTTGTTAGATGGGTAGAGGGCTAATCCTACCTTTGTTGGATCTTGGGTGAGGGCATTTGCTTATGAATAGACCTAGCTATCTCTTTATCTCTTAAGTGCTAACATCTGCTGTGGGCTATTGAGAAAAGTGGGGGCTATTAAGAGGCTTTTTAAGCTCTTTTTAGGCTTCCTGCCTAAAAAGAACATGTTTCTCCATTTCTCATCCAGGGAAATACAATATTCTGCCTTTTTAATATTTCCTAGAATATTTCATTCTTCTAGGAGACGGGTGGGTGCGAACTTCCTACAGTCGTAAAGCTCTTAGCATGTGCACACAAAGGAAGAAGTGTGATTTTTTTTCCCACACAGACTACAGTGCAATTTTGGAGAAATCTATATTTAGGGAAATATATATTACTTTAAGTGAAACAGAACTTCCCCACTTTTAAGAAAATCACCAGGGAAATTACTCCTCCTCTTCTTCCTCCTCCCTTCCCCCCTGCTCTTCGGCCAGCAATGTCCTGCAAAAGCTCACAGCTAAATCTAAACATATCTCCACTGGATAAGATGTGTGGGGTTTTTTCCTCAGGATAAATGATGGGCTAAATTTCCTGAAGCTTCTGTGAAATGGAGAAAGCTCTGCGTAGAACTCCCTGACAAAGGAATATTCAGACACATCCAAAAAAAGGGGACATTTAGGCGATGTCTGGTTTAAAGCTCCTCCCTGCTCATCTAAGCCGGGATATTCACTCACAATATAGCCAGTGAAGTGAATTAACATAACTTGATTCACAGAATTTTTTTTGTAAACAAAACACACACACACACACACACACACACAAGCAGAGGGCAAAAAAATTAAATTGAAAGGGTGTCTTAAATATTCCTTGATGGAAGAAAAAATAAAAAATAAAAGAAGCCACAGTTCCTCTCATTTCAAAAAGTAATTGACAGCCAAAAGCAGGTCACTAGGCCATCTGGTCTGTTGTTGATTTTTTTGTTGGCAAGCAAGCAATAGGATATACTGTCACAATATCTGAGTGTATGCAGTGGTATCATTACATAAGCCCTATCCTGCAGCTACATAAAAGGGAGCTTGTACAATAAGAAACGTCAGAAGTTGTGGGTGCTCCATCACTGGAGATTTTGAAGAAGAGACTAGCCATTTGTTTGAAATGGTATAGGGCAGAGCAGGGTTGGGTTCTAAATTTTTTATTTTATTTTATTTTGTGGCTTATTTTGTGGGCGTGGCTTGGTGGGGGGTAATGTGACTGGGTGGGCGTGGCCAACTTTTTAAAAAAAACTTTTAAAAGCATTTTTTTTACAACCTTAAGAGGTTGCAGAAAAAAAATGCTTTTAAAAGCCGCTGACAATCCAGCTGAGCCGTGCGATCATCAGAGGCTTTTAAAAGCATTTTTTCGGCCAAAGAGGTTGTAGAAAAATTGCTTTTAAAAGTAAAAAAAGAGAGAAAAGCCTCTGATGAGGTAGGCGGAGTAAACGAGCGGCGACCGGGCTGAGGACCAGTTCGGGGGCGTGGCCAGCCAATGTTATTACCAGTTCTCCGAACTACTAGAAATTTTTACTACCGGTTCTTGTGAACCGGTGTGAACCGGGAACAACCCACCACTGGGGCAGGGGTCTGCAGTCTTAAACACTCAAAGAGCCATTTGGACCCGTTTCCCACAGAAAAGAAGTCACCGGGAGCCACAAAATCTGGGTGGGCGTGGCCAACTCAACATCACTCACTCCCACCCAGTCACATGACCACCAGCCCCAGCCATGCTTATCCAGGTTTTATGCCTCCTGGTGTTACTTTAGGTAATCGCCCTTACCTTCTTAGGCCAGGCAAGGAGTGACTGGGAGGGGAGGGGGAGGGGCGGGGCCAGCCAGTGGTGGGTTCAGCGGACAGGGAGCCACAGCAGGGGGACAAAAGAGTCACATGCAGCTCCGGAGCCACAGGTTGCAGACACCTGGTATAGGGCAGTGTTGGGGAACCTTTTTGGCACTGAGTGCTGAAATGGGAGCGTGCGCATATGCCGGAAGCCAAAAGAGCAGCCCCCCTGGCACGTATGTGCGCGCTGGGAAGATGATCTTCTGGTTTCCGGCGCATGCATGCGCACCGGCCACCTGGTCTTCCGGTTTCTGATGTGCATGCACGTGAGAAGACTGGCTGGCCAGTGTGTATGTGCATACCGGAAACCGGAAGATCAACTTCCGTGTGCATGCATGAGCACCAGGTGACTGCTCTTCCAGTTTCTAGTGCTCCCGCGTGTGTGAAGACCAGCTGGCCGGCGTGCTGGAACCCAGAACAGCAACGGGCATGTCCAGACAGATGGCTCTGTGTGCCATTTCCGGCACGTGTGCCATAGGTTTGCCATCACGAGTATAGGGCAATGGTGGGTTCCAAAATTTTTTTACTACAAGTTCTGTGGGTGTGGCTCGGTGGGCATGGCATGGCTTGGTGGGTGTGGCTTGGTGGTGTGGCAGGGGACGGATACTGTAAAATCTCCATTCCCACCCCACTCCAGGGAAGGCTACTGCAAAATCCCCATTTCCTCCCGATCAGCTGGGACTCGGGAGGCAGAGAATAGATGGGGGCGGGGCCAATCAGAATTTTTACTACCGGTTCTCCGAACTGCTCAAAATTTCCGCTACCGGTTCTCCAGAACTGGTCAGAACCTGCTGAAACCCACCTCTGGTATAGGGTCTCTGCTTGAACAGAGGGTTGGACTGGAAAGTCTCCAAGGTCCCGTCCAACTCTTATTCTATTATCTTTCTGGGGCAAGGTTTGCTATAATCGGTCCTGTTTATCTGAAATTGTTCTCACCCTTGAAGATAGTGCGGACAAGAAACACAACTGAGTGCTAACTCTTTTATTGCAAGGCCCCCTTAACAGACTCTTGCAAGACTGAAAGTGCATCTCTCTCCTCCTTTTATTTTACTCTCTGAAAAACTAAGATGGGCGGAACTTCTGAAATGCTTCCCACATGTCCTTTCCTTCTATGGGCTCAACTATTAAGTGAATTGGGCCCAATTTTATGATCTTTTTGCTACTGTAGTTGTTAAGTGAATCATGCGGTCGTTGAGCGAATCCAACTTCTCCCATTGACTTTGCCTGTTGAGAGCTAGCTGGGAAAGTCCCAAGAGCCTTGGATAGTACAGTGGTCTAAAGCCCTGTTATTAACACCAGCTGCCTGCAATTATTGCAGGTTCGAATCTCACCAAGGCTCAAGGTTGACTCAGCCTTCCATCCTTTCTAAGGTAGGTAAATTGAGGACCCAGTTTGTGGGGGCAATAAGCTGACTTTGTATAAATATACAAAAGTATGAAGGCTATTGCTTAGCGCATTGTAAGCCGCCCTGAGTCTCCGGAGAAGGGCGGCATATAAATCAAATTTTTAAAAAATAAAATAAAAATTGCTGATCACATGATCCTGGGACCCTGCAACTATCGTAAATATATGTTGATTGACAAGTGCCTGAATTTTGATCACATGACCATGGGGGGGATATTGCAATAGTTGTAAGTGTAAGGCCTGGTTTTTTTCAGGGCTGTTGTAACTTCAAACAGTTGCTAAACAAATAGTTGTAAGTCTAGGACTTCGTGGATATTTCTATTGTTATAAATTAGGGAGAAAATCATTCCATTTGAGCTTGACGAACATGAAAGCAAATTATTTAAATTGTGAATTTCATCTTTTGCCCAGAGATGCCATTCCAACATTTTGCCCTCTATTTTTAGGGTAGAACAGGTGTCTGCAACCTGCGGCTCTTGGAGCCGCATGTGGCTCTTTCGTCCCCCTGCTGTGGCTCCCTGTCTGATGAACCCACCACTGGCTGGCCCCGCCCCTCGCCCTCCCCTCCCAGTCACTCCTTGCCTGGCCTAAGAAGGTAAGGGCAATTATCTAAAGTAACACCAGGAGACACAAAACTTGGGTAAGCATGGCTGGGGCTGGTGGTCATGTGACTGGGTGGGAGTGAGTGATGTCGAGTTGGCCACACCCACCTAAGTTCTGTGGCTCCTGGTGATTTCTTTTCTGTGGGAAACGGGTCCAAATGGCTCTTTGAGTGTTTAAGGTTGCAGACCCCTGGGGTAGAGTTTTTCCATAAAATGAAAACATCCGTAAGCAGCCTCAACATTCAAACTCAGTCTAAATCTAAAAATTTACTGCTTGTAAATCTGGGAACAAAATTATCCTCTTTAGTGTTTATTGACCCTGGCTATTGCCAGGATCTTAATCAAAATAAATAAAAACTTTCCAACAGAACTTAAAAGATATATGTTCTATGTGAGGTCCATTTCATATAGATGTAATTGATAAGTTATAAGCCCAACAGTAGGCTAAAATCTGGTAAATTAAAAGCACGTTCTAATCAATCTAGTCAATTTAGCTAATGAATTCCTAGGTGGTCTATTTTCCCATGTACATTTCCTCAATAGCTTATCTTATCCAAAGAAAATATTTATTTGGGATTAACATTGGAATATTTTGAATTAATCATGGCGCGATATTCATTTCAATCACAAATTTATCCCACCAATTTAAGGGAATTTTGATCCATCTATTACTGTCTAAAGCAAATCCTCCAAAATGTTTAACATGCCATATTTAATGCATATGTAAAACAGATCAAATAACATAGCCTGAAGATTTCTGCAAACTATAGAAACTATAAATGAATTTAAATCATATTCATTTCCATAGGAACCTTTTTTCCCCCTTCAGTTGTTAATTTGTTTTTGGTATTGTTAAGCTGTTGACCAGAAACTTTGGTTCATAGAGTGACTCATAATTAAAATAAAAACACAAAACAGTGCATGCTCTATATTTGATTCAGTAAAAGAAGTTCATTTTCTTGTGATTTTATGTAACTTGGAGAGGCATATTTATATTTTAAAAACAATTTAACTAGGGCAGGTGCTGAACAACCAAGCCAAAAAAAAAAAAGCTTCATTGAAAAACAGGGCTGTGGAATGAAAATAGCTTCAAGATTCTTTGCAGGGAATGATTTCCTACAATTTGGAGGGAGGAAAATTTTGCTTTTGAGGTAAAGGCCTTGTTGATTCTCAACAATCTGATTTCTCTTAATAGCGCAGTGATGTGAAGGTCAAAATAACTCCTGTCTGTTTTACTGTCCACTTTAATATGGCAGTATTCCAACCCATTGTTTTTATTATGGTTTTTCTTTTAAAGAAAAGATGATCTCTATCTGCATCTGGTTTCATTCACCATTTTCCTAACATATGGAGCTTATATATGCAACACCCTAATATATACCGTTTAATGTAAATTTTTGGAGGAAACTTTCTTTAAAGCAAACTTCTCTTTGTTGTGTAAAACTTCCTGAGTTAGCCATCACGGATGTAAAATTTCCTAGTGCAAGCACTTTTCTTTTGTATCTTCTTTTATCTTCTTTATGTTTATATCTCTTTTATTGTCTTATTTCTGGCTTGTCCAAATCAGGATGACCAGTGGAGGGCAGAGAAGAGAGGCAAGATACTGCCAAATCTTCTTTGCCATCAAGCCCTCCCGAGTTTCATTTTCGCTGGCAGAGTGCTCAGGCTGCCACAGGCACCCCCGACATGAGTGATGTTGAGCTGGCCACACCCACCTTGGCCACGTCCACCTGGCCCCCCAAGGCCAAACACAACCCTGATGCGGCCCTCAATGAAATCGAGTTTGACACCCCCGCTGTAGGACATCTAATGAACGTCTTGCTGTATGAAAGCCATTGCTCCTTTCTAAGTAGCAATATTATAATTTGAATACTAGGAAGAAAAAAAATTAAATTAAATTGTTGCGGGGGGGAGAAGCTCAGGATTATATTTCTTATTTTGAAAAGCACTTGACTCTTTCTATTATGCCTTGAATGAGCACAGCAATCTCTTTCCTTAAAGGACTAGAACATGTACTGTAGCCTGATAGTAAAAATAGGGCTTCCAATTTTTACATTTTAGCCCACAACATAGCAATTATTTATTTTCTCAGTGCATCTTGGAAGTAAATTCAGGATTGTGGCACAGAATAACAAGATCACCCTTTGAATACATCACTGCTTGCTTCTTATCTAAAGAAAAGGCCAGTGATATCACCGAGAAAACAATTAGCTTAGAATTTATCAATTGTAATTAACATTCAATCACCTATTATTTAAATAGTTACTTTAAAAAGTGCCACTTCTGTTTTCAAATGTCACAACGCCCTTGGAATTCAGAGAAATAGATTCAAATAGAAACAGGAATAGACAGGAACACATTAAATTCTACCAAAATATTTCACATACCGTATTTTTCAGAGTATAAGATGCACCGGAGTATAAGACACACCTTAGCTTTTGGGGAGGAAAATAAGGAAAAAGCTGATTGGCAGGTGGATCGGCCTCCCGGAATATCTCCAATCAGCTGTTCCCAGAGGTGAATTTTAGCAACAGGTTCCTTGGTTGTGAGCTCTGTGCCTTGCTTTTTTTTCTGCCTCTGAAACTTCTGAAACTCTGTTTCAGAAAAAACTTTTTTCCCTGCCTCTGAAAGCCTCCAAAACTGAGCTTTAAAAAAAAAAGCCTCTGAAGCTCTGTTTGGGGGCTTCTTTTCTGAAGCTTCGTTTCTGATGCTTTTTTCAGCCTCTGAAACTTCCGTTTGGGAAGCTGGGTGGGGATACATTCGGAATATAAGACGCACTCAGATTTTCACCCTCTTTTTTAGGGGAAAAAGGTGCATCTTACACTCCGAAAAAATATGGTAATTATTTTTTTTCCTCATATATTCATTATTCAGAGTAGCTACATTCAAATACTTTGTTAAGCCATGGCTTATTTAACCATGCTTTATTTAATGTGCCACAATTATCATGGTTTATATACCACATATAAAACATAATCAGGGTAACAATATTTTGTGTTAAATTTAAATTTACCGACAAAGAAATAAAGGGAGACTAGTGTAGCTATTTCAAGCCGACTGCACTAGTCTCCCTTTATTTCTTTGTCGGTAAATTTAAATTTAACACAAAATAGTTTGTCGCGGAAGCGACTGCCTGCGAAGGCTCCTGGACTGGGGCTGAAAGGCGAAAGTGGAAGCAATATGCACCATCCCATATTTGGGTGATGGGTCTCACTGGAAAAACACCTCACTATATTGAAATATCAAATTATTAGGTTTATGGCTTGGCATGTAGTGTAAAACTACACAGTATTCCAAAGGACTTTGTACCACACAGTGCTCCAATAAAAGTGTGTCCAGATACCAAAAATTAAGGCTCCTACATTGGACAGGCATTCTACTGTACACAATATGTTCCTTTACTTGAAAAGCAGACTAGTCCAAGCCAGCAGATTTCTATATCAAGAGTCCTAAATTCTAAAGTTGCCAACATGGAGAAAACTGGCTGTGTCTGAATTACCGTATTTTTCGGAGTATAAGACACTCCAGAGTATAAGACGCACATTAGTTTTTGGGGAGGAAAATAGGGGAAAAAAAATTCTGCCTCTGCCTACCAGGTATTCATCTGGCTAGTGTCCTTAGCCTGATCAGTTTCAGCATATTAGTTCGCTGGTTGTGAGCGCACTTGGGGCTGATAAGCAGCTTCAAAAGCACAGCTGATCATTGGAGGGAGCTCACTTTGCTCGCATGCGCCTCGCTGGGGCTGATTAGCAGCTTCAAAAGCACAGCTGATCGTCGGAGTGAGTTCCGGGTTGCCATTTTGGACTCTGCGCCTTGTGTTTTCAGCCTCCAAATGCTCCGTTTGAGAGCCGTTCAAGGCTGCATGGATCGCCGAAGCACATCGCCACCAATCGCTTCCCGAAAACGCGATGCGCAGAGGCAGAAAACACAATGTGTGGAGGCGACGATCAGCAGCGATGTGCTTTGGCGATCCCCGCAGCCTTGAACGGCTCTAAGATGGAGCATTTGGATACTGAAAACGTGACGTGTGGAGCTCAAAAACACCAGCCATTGTTTGTGGCAATCTCTGCAGCCGGGAAGAAGATGTGCGGAGGCCGAAGGGTGGGGGCCGGTGGGTGGGTGGGGCTACATTTGGAGTATAAGATGCACCCAAATTTTCAGCCTCTTTTAGGGGGGAAATAAGTGCATCTTAAACTCTGAAAAATATGGTAACTTATTTTTGAAAAACATCTCATGGGATTTTATCAGGTTTTTGCAGAACCCTATAATACTACAGAATACAGTTTATTCAAACACAAAGAGAAAGCAACATTGGTTAGGACCAATCTCTATAGATTGGTCCTAAACAATGTTACTTTCCCTTTGTGTTTGAATTTGAGTCTATCCCAAAGCAAGACTTTTTGAAACTTTTCCTGTGAATCCAAGCCCCCACCACCACCACCACTCCGTCCCCCACTGAATCCTGATAGGATACCTCCGATTAAGCTGCCGATTAAACCAATTAAAACTTGCAGCCTTGGCCATTTGGCAACATGAGAATGAGATTTAATTGGCTGTAATTAGTCACCGCAGAGAAGAAAAGTTGGTTTGGAGGGTTTTTGGAAGGCTTGTTACATGAAGGGGGTGAGGGGAATGGAATGCTATCCAATGGTGCAACCATTTTAATTTTGCCATTAAGCAAACTGGAACAACAATAAACGTGGGAGAAAGGCAGAAAAGAATGAGATGGTTCCATTGAAACCTTAAATATAATTCCTCGCGACCCCTTTCTTCTTGGTGTGTCTTGTCAAGGAGTCAATTATCTTCTACGAGTAGTCTTGCATCTTCCCTTCCGCTTTCATTGAAATATTCTGATATCCATGCATAAATATACACACTGGCAACTTGGGCTCTCGGATTTGTCTTTCATACCAAGATGAAAGAGCTGCCGATGGTGCTCTTTTCAGTTTTTTCAAAATGAGCAGAATGGCCCTTGTGTTTCCGATAAGGGGGCTCTCCCTCTAGCTTTCATCCCGAATAGGTTTCCCCCTATTCGTTAACCTCTTCGTTGAACCGAATATGTCTCTGATTTGCTAATTAGGTACAGTCTAAGGCTTTAATAAGTCTTCAAGATGCCTCTCCGGGAATAGCAAGGTTCAAAGGAGGAAACGGTGAGGAGCTTTTATCAACCTTTACCTGGACTAGCTTTGATGAAAGACCAAGACTCCCATCTCGGGCGGGTAAAGTAAACTCTGCAGAAGATAAAATATGGAGAAGTCTTAAAAGCTGAGTTTAAACGAGGAGGCACGTTTCCCCCCTCCTGAGCAGGTCTTTAAAAAAATATATATCATTATTTTCTTCTCCAAATGCTCCAACTGGACTGCAGACTAGCAGTTTATGGCAGACCTGTAAATGTTGACCTATGACCAAGTTGGAAACAGAACATTTATCATAAATTCAACCACCCAGGATCCTTTTAAGACTTTAAGAGACGGGAGGCAGGAGGAGAGGGAGGATTACTGAGTGTTCCTTTCTTCTCACTTCATCCTTTGCCAAAGGATCTTTTTTTCCTCTCTTTTTTTTTATTTTTTTATTTTTTGCCTCCTTGGAGTCAAAGGTAACTCAACAGGAGGCTCTGGAGAACCATCATACTGAAAGAGTATTATATTTCAATAGACAGCGTAGTTTTATTGCTTGGATGGAGGGTATCGATCCCCTCAATCATTTTCAATACTTAATCACAGCGTCCCATCCCAACCTGAAACTTATCAAATAGTTGACAACTTGTTTGTTTTAGGCAGAATAAAAATATATCAGGTTAATGGAGACAGTTAAGATAGCTTGTCAGGCTTAATAGATGGGGAGTAATTTAGAGCAGGGGTCCCCCAACCCCAGTGGTGGGATTCAGCCGGTTCGCACCACTTCGGGAAAACTGGTTGTTAACTTTCTGAGCAGTTTGGTGAACTGGTTGTTGGAAGAAATCATTAGGGCAGAGAATTGGTTGTTAAATTATTTGAATCCCACCACTGCCCAACCCCCAGGCCATGGACTGGTACTGGTCTGCAACCCATTGGGATCTAGGCCATACAAAGCAGTGGGCGAATGTGTGAAGCTTCCTTTGCACATACGTAGGAGTTAGGTTGCATGTTGTTCTGCTCCAGCTATGGACCCCAAAGAACGCAGCACACACAAACTCTATACAAAGCTTATTTTACTCAAATAACTCAGTCTTTATCAACCAAAGGCTGTTAATAAACTGTCTTAACAGCCTACCAGAATTCTAAGATAAGGTAATCACAGTCTTACTAGAGTTGGAAGAAAGCCCAGAAGCAATTTTGCAGAGAATCCAGACGTGAAGGAGAGTGAACTAAAGTTGTTCCCTACAACTTGCTGCAATCAGCGTTCCTAGTTAAATAGGCTAAGGAATTGGCCAATTAGCCCCAAGCCTTACTCTTGAGGAGACCTCCTCCTGAGAAGCCACTCCTGCCTTTTAGCAGCTCTGCACACCCGTGTATTGAGAAGAGGCTCCTCCTCTTCATCCTCTTCACTTAAAGGAGCTTCTGGAGGTTCTGAAGGCCCTGGCTGAATCCCTGCCTCTGGCACCACATCTTCTCCAGCCTTCTCACTGTCCGACTCGAGCGCCAGCTGCACAGGCTGCTGGTGCAGCACCACACCAGCCTCCTCATTGTCGGAATCAGCTACAATCTGCACAGGCCACTGACGGGCCACAACACATGTGTGAGACAATCCCCTCTAGTGGTGGGATTCAAATTATTTTACTACCGGTTCTGTGGGCATGGCTTGGTGGGTGTGGCTTGGTGGGCGTGGCAGGGGAAGGATACCATAAAATGTCCATTCCCTCCCCAATCCAGGGGAAGGTTACTGCAAAATTCCCATTTCCTCCCGATCAGCTGGGATTCGGGAGGCAGAAAATAGATGGGGGTGGGGCAAGTCAGAGGTGGTATTTACCAGTTCTCTGAACTACTCAAAATTTCCACTACCGGTTCTCCAGAATGGGTCAGAACCTACTGAATACCACCTCTGATCTCCTCCCACCGCTGCTGCCATTACTTATGCTGTTCCATGGAACCAGAAAGATTGGGGACCCCTAGTTTAGGGGCACCAATAATATTCCCAAATGTTTCTCAGGTTGATCATGTAATTATATTTTTATGAATGTCCATGTTACATTGTCCTTCTCTCTTCCTTACTTTTATGTATGTTTGTGTCATTGTGAGGTTAGTTTTGTTCATCTTCTTGATGACTTGATTGACTGAAGAGGGTTTTAGTGGATTTTGGGTGATTCTGGCTGAGAATTCTAAGAAAAATTAGAGCTAGTTTGGTTCAGAACTGGGAGCACTTGTGCATGGCACTTCTGTGCATGAACAGAGCATCCATGATGACATCTGGGTGGGCAGAGCCTCCCATCACCCCGTCTACCAGTTCACCTGAACTGGGGCGAACTGATAGAAACCCATGCCTTAGTCATGAAGGCCAGCTGAGTGATTTTGAGCTAATCACTAGGAGACTGTGAGTTCTAATCCTGCCTTAGTCTTGAAAGCCAGCTGGGTGACTTTGGGTCAGTCACTTGCTCTCAGCCCAAATTACCTCATAGGGTTGTTGCTGTAGTGAAAATACAAGAAGGAAGGAACATTGTGTATGTTGGCCACTTTAAGTTATTTATAAAAGTAATAATGGTGGGATATAAATAAACAAAATTAAAAAAATCCAAGGTATTTGGAGAGCATCTGGATAAAGGAGGTAAATGTACAGTACTTTGTGTGTTTTTGGGAGGTAGGTACTCTGACTTTGAAATATTTTGGAATGTAAACGTTGAACTATGATAAATGATCAAAATATGGGAGCCATGGTCCAATTTTTTGGTAAAAACCATGGTACTTACACCTTAGGATAAATGTAAAAGTAAAGGTTTCCCATTGTATCCAAATCTAGGGGGCGGTGCTTATATCTGTTTCTTAGCTGAGGGAGCCAGCATTGTCCGAAAATGCTTCTGTGGTCATGTGGACAACATAAATATATGCCGAGGCACACGGAATGCTGCATTTTCGCTCTGAAGTGTTACCTATTTATCTACTCGGTGACGCAGTGGTTGGAGTGCAGTACTGCAGGCTACTTCTGTTGACTGCCAGCTGCCTGCAATTTGGCAGATTGAAACTCACCAGGCTCAAGGTTGACTCTGCCTTCCATCCATCCTTCCGAGGTGGGTAAAATGAGGACCCAAATTGTTGGGGGTAAGATGCTGACTCATTTAGAGAGGGCTGTCAAGCACTGTAAAGCGATACATAAATGTAAGTGCTATTGCTAATTGCATTTTTTCAAACTGCTAGGATAGTAGGAGCTGAGGCAAGTAACACGAACTCACCCCATTGTGTGGCGCTGGGTCTCAAACCCAGGCAGCTAGCTTTTCCATTTATAAGCTTAGCATCTTTAACCACTGATCCATCACACCTCCAATGGGACTGTAAAGCTAGTAGCTTGATTTTCTATACGTGTATAAACGCACCCACAATTTCAATAGGAAAGTCCAGTTCTGCTTATAGGAGTTCCCTTATTGGATTGGATACAGGTAGTTATTAGAGTGGCACATCTGCCTTTTGGTAAAACCTGAATCTCCCTCAGATCAAATTTGACTTCTGGTGGCTTCATGGATACATCCATTTAGTTTTTCAGTCAAAACTATGGAAAATATTGAGGCTGATTTCTTTTAAGATGGGTCATCTTTTTCCAATCTGTAAAGAAATTTAGAGCTAGCCTTGGGACAGATAAAGGTAAAGGTTCCCCTTGCATATATGTGCTAGTTGTTCCCAACTCTAGGGGGCGATGCTCATCTCCGTTTCAAAGCCAAAGAGCCAGCGCTTCCGAAGATGTCTCCGTGGTCATGTGGCTGGCATGACTAAACACCAAAGGTGCATGGAACACTGTTTCCTTCCCACCAAAGGTGGTCCCTATTTTTCTCCTTGCATTTTTCACGTGCTTTCGAACTGCTAGGTTGGCAGAAGCTGGAACAAGTAACGGGAGCTCACCCCATTACGCGGCACTAGGGATTCGAACCGTTGAACTGCCGACCTTTTGATCGACAAGTTCAGCGTCTTAGCTACTGAGCCACCACGTCCCTTCAGTTTCTCCTTTAGTGAAAAATAATATTCTTCCCTTTTGATATTTCTCAAAATATTTCGTTCTTCTAGGAGAGGGGTGGGTGCTAACTTTCTACACTACTCAGTTGCAACTTATAGCAATTAGACCCAGGAAATGGTTTTGATCCATGGCGGCCATTCTTCCCATCCTTTGTCTTAGTGGATAGAAGCAAAGCCATGGCTGTCTCTCCATTTGCTTTTTTTTTTTTTTAATCTAGTGTAGGCAGCTTCTCTCTTGAAGCCTAGAGACAGCCCTTACCTGGGAAGTGATAGTAAAACACAGGTGGAGTTGAGACTCAACCTCACTTTTTTTGGGTCCAGCTTTTCGATCAACAAGCTCAGCGTCTTAGCCACTGAACAAGCAGCCATTCAAGGGAGACTTGGAAAAAAGATTAAGAGTCCAGAGCTGAGAAGGAAGCATGAGAAATAAACTCAAAGCAACCCCATCTTGATGAGACAAAGAGACATTTGCACAGCTTTTCACAGGGATTTCAACAAGGTGTGGTGAAAGGCATTATTCGGTCCATCACAGGAATGCAACCTAAGATCTTCCTGGGTTTTTTTTAATGTACATTGCAATATTTTATGTAATCATGCTATCACATCTGCCACCTTGCTTTATTTTTTTTTATTTTTTTTACTATACTCTGTAGATACTCCAGGACTTTCAAGATTCTCTTACTCTACTTTATTACACTAAAAAAAAGCATTTTTGGTATCTTTGTCTTGTCAGTTTCTTGAAATGGCTTGCCTTGAAGGGCTGATACTGTTCTACAGCCGTGTATTCCTTTGCAGTCTCTCATTCAGTCATTAACTGGGTGAGATTCTACCTGGTACTGCACCTCTTCAGACATCTATGTTCTACCTGTGTCTGGCTGACTGTTTTACTTTGGATAATGATTTAAGCCATGCTGGTGATCCAGGCAAATGTGGCATAATATTTGTCCAAGGATGTAGATGCCTTTTTGACTGCCTTTTTGTCTTTCTGAAAAAATTAACCTTGTTTTTGAATATTGTATTTATTTAGAATAGAATAGAATAGAATAGAATAGAATAGAATAGAATAGAATGGAATGGAATGGAATGGAATGGAATGGAATGGAATGGAATGGAATGGAATAGAATGGAATAGAATAGAATAGAATAGAATAGAATAGAATAGAATAGAATAGAATAGAATAGAATAGAATAGAATAGAATAGAAT
>WNWU01000003.1:55040682-55051640 GCA_012654045.1 Ptyas mucosa
ATAGAATAGAATAGAATAGAATAGAATAGAATAGAATAGAATAGAATTCTTTATTGGCCAAGTGTGATTGGACACACAAGGAATTTGTCTTTGCTCTCAGCGTACATAAAAGAAAAGATACATTCATCAAGAATCATAAGATACAACACTTAATGATACTCAAAGGGTACAAATAAGCAATCAAATCATACTAGAAAACAATCAATATAAATCGTAAGGATACCAGGAACAAGGTTACAGTCATACAGTCATAAGTGGGAGGAGATGATTGATAGGAACAATGAGAAGATTAATAGTAATGCAGACTTAGTAACCAGTTTGACAGTGTTGAGGGAATTATTTGTTAAGCAGAGTGATGGCGTTTGGGAAAAAACTGTTCTTCTGTCTCGTTGTTCTGATGTGCAGTGCTCTATAGCGTCGTTTTGAGGGTGGGAGTTGAAACAGTTTATGTCCAGGATGTGAGGGGTCTATAAATATTTATTTCTAAGAAGTTAAAATTTGATTATTATTTTTTTCATCCCAAGTTATTTATTAATTTGTATTGAGCCACGGTGGTGCAGTGGTTAGAGTTCAGTCCTGCAAGCTATTTCTGCTGACTACCAGCTGCCTGCAATTTGGCCGTTCGAATTTTACCAGGCTCAAGGTTGACTCAGCCTTCCATCCTTCCAAAGTCAGTAAAATGAGGAACCCAGATTGTTAGGGGCAATAGGCTGACTCTGTACACCACTTAGAGAGGGCTGTAAAACACTGTAAAGCAGTATATAAGTCTAAGTGCTATTGCTATTGCTAATGTATTTATTTATTGAAATCACTCTGGGTTTCTGTGGGAAGAAGAGCAATCCAGAAGTCATAACACAACAAATAAGAGTCCAGTTGTTCAAATGGGAGTTAATGGGAATGCAGGAAGGCAGAGAGCTCACAATATGCTAAAAAGAGATTGTTTCCCTTTGCCAAAATGTCCAATTTTACTTAGGGGAATTTTACTAAAATCCCCGTCGCTTTGAAAGAAGGTTCTGCTTTGTTAAACTGAAAACGGTTTGATAGAAAGAAAAAAAAGTACTTAATATGGAGAATTTCTCTGTCTTGTAGTGGGACAAATATCTCAGCATGTTTTGAAACTGGGGCTTTCCAGCAAGTGCATTGAAACACAATGCACACAATCAGCACATTTTACAATGTTTCGCAATATTTTGTGATTGCTTCCTTGGCTGTGGTGAATATCATCTTCTCTTGTTCTATGTGCCTTGTTATAGTTCTTTTTTAATGGTGACTCTTTTTTATGTATGGATTCAGTGGTGGGTTTCAGCAGGTTCTGACCAGTTCTGGAGAACCGATAGTGGAAATTTTGAGTAGTTTGGAGAACCGGTAGTAAAAATTCTGACTGGCCCCGCCCCCATCTATTCTCTGCCTCCCAAGTCCCAGCTGATTGGGAGGAAATAGGGATTTTGCAGTAACCTTCCCCGGGATTGGGGAGGGAATGGTGATTTTACAGTATCCTTCCCCTGCCACGCCCACCAAGCCACGCCCACCAAGCCACACCCACAGAACCAGTAGTAAAAAAATTTGAAACCCACCACTATATGGTTAGTTTTTGTTTAAGCATACCATGCTACCTTATGCCACCAAACTCCAAATTTTGGGTTTAGACAACTCAGAACGACACCGACTTCAGTCTGACCTAAGCATAGTACATAAAATTATCTGCCGCAATGTCCTTCCTGTCAATGACTCCTTCAGCTTCAACCACAACAATACCCGAGGAAATAATAGATACAAACTCAAGGTAAACCATTCCAAACTCGATTGCAGAAAATACGACTTCAGCAACAGAGTGGTCAATGCCTGGAACGCACTACCTGACTCTGTGGTTTCTTCCCCAAACCCCCCAAACTTTAACCTTAAACTATCTACTGTTGACCTCACCCCATTCCTAAGAGGTCTGTAAGGGGCGTGCATAAGTGCACCAGCGTGCCTACCGTCCCTGCCCTAATATTCCTTTTTAATTACTCTTTTCATGTATTCAAATTACGTTTATGCTTTTACCGGTTATCTTATATATGCTTGACAAATAAACTTATGATGATTATGATAATGATATGATAAATAAATAAAAATATTGCCTGCTGGCTACATGCAAATGCCTAAATGGACTGGGGGTGACTGGGGGCTGACCCCCACCCAGTCGGGATAGTTTCTCAGTGTTGAGGCTTCGCAGAAGAAGTCTCAGACCACCAACTCTGCTTCGTGTCCTAAGCCACTGCATATGGATCATATGCTAATCGTGTCTGTTCAATACTTAGGGGTGAAAGGCTCCACAGTATATCCTGTTACAGATTCCTTGGGCCATACAGTCTCCTTGTTTACAGTTCTGTCAAAAGAAATCAGGGATGTTTTTATAACAGGGAGAAGGCAGAGCGGGTGGGGGTGAAAGCAAAATAGAAGCGTGTAGGAACAGGCTTCATTTCTCCCCAAGCTATTATTAGTCTTGGAAGGAAGCCAAGGAAAGGAGAGGTTACCTACTAACTTAACATCTGTGAACAAGAGGTCACACTGGGCCCCAAAAAAGTGAGGTTGAGTCTCAACTCCATCCGGGTTTTACTATCGCTTCCCAGGTAAGGGCTGTCCCTAGGTTTCAAGAGAGAAGCTGCCTACACCAGATAGAACAAAAAACAACAAAAAGTAAACGGAGAGACAACCATGGTTTTGCTTCTATCCGCTAAGACAACGGGAAGAATGGCCGCCATGGATCAAAACCATTTCCTGGGTCTAGTTCAGAGGTGGGTTTCAGCAGGTTCTGACCAGTTCTGGAGAACCGGCAGCGGAAATGTTGAGTAGTTCGGAGAACCAGTAGTAAAAATTCTGACTGACCCCACCCCCATCTATTCTCTGCCTCCCAATTCCCAGCTGATTGGGATGAAATGGGGATTTTGCAGTAACCTCCCCCTGGAATAGGGTGGGAATGGAGATTTTACAGTATCCTTCCCCTGCCATGCCTCCCAAGCCACGCCCACCAAGCAATGCCATACCCACCAAGCCACACCCACAGAACCATTAGTAAAAAAATTAGGAACCCACTACTGGTCTAGTTGCTATAAGTTGCAACTGAGTAGTGTAGAAAGTTAGCCCCCACCCCTTTCCTAGAAGAATGAAATATTTTGAGAAATATTAAAAAGGCAGAATATTATATTTCCCTAAAGGAGAAACATGCTCTTGGAAAGCACCAACTTTCTTAATAGCCCCAGCAGGACTGGTCCAGCCTATCTACAAGACAAAAGATCTTCAGCTCCAGGGTGATGGGATTAAGACATGACCCTCCAATACAGAGGTCTCTAACCTTGGCAACTTTACGATTTGTGGACTTCAATTCCCAGAATTCCTCAGCCAGCATATCTCTCTCTCTCTCTCTCCCTCCCTCCCTCTCCCCCTCCCTCCCTCTCTCTCTCTCTCTCTCTCTCTCTCCATGTGGTCAGCTACCCAGGACCTCAAACCCATGTGGTCCTGTCCATCAATAAACCATCTTTCCAATCAGCCTCTATGTTCCCAGTGTCTTTCTCCCCACTTAGAACTGAACCAGATGAATATTTTTTCCAACAGTAGCTTCTTGGTGTAAGTGGCATGAAGGCATGAGTCTGGAAACTAAGAGACTGTGAGTTCTAGTCCCAACTTAGGAACAAAGTTGGTTGGGTTGACTTTGCAAGAGTCCCTCTCTCTCAGCCCTAGGAAGCAGGCAGTAGCAAAACACTTCTGAAAAATCTTGCCATGAAAGCTATAGTATAGGGAGTTGTCCAGGCAGTGGCCAGGAGTAAAAAAATGACCTTAAGTCAGAGAGAGAGGGAGGGAGGGAGGGAGGAAGGGAGGGAGGGAGAGAGAGAGACAGAGAGACAGAGAGAGACAGACAGACAGATAGACAGATTGACTGACAGACACAGAGAGACAGGTGGTACAACAACAGGACCGGAAATCCGAGTAAGCACAAAGGCAGATTATGTCCAATTGCTTGTTGTACAGTTTTACATATCAATGCTGCTCAGTTTTAATGTTTGTATCATGGTGATTTGTGTCATTTGCATTGTTTTTACAGCACTCGGATCTGGAATCTGTTTGAATAAAGGACAGCATCGTTTTTAAAACAAACCAGCAAACCGATTTATTTTATTCCCTCTTTCTTATGTAACCCTGACTCTTTAAGTACATATGGGCGGTCCTTGACTTATGACTACAACTGGGGTCAAATGTTTTGTTGCCAAGTGAACATTTTTTATGTGAATTTTGCCTCATTTTACAGCCTTTTGTGCCACCATTGCTAAGCGAATCCCTGCAATTGTGAAGTTAGCAACACACTTGTTAAGGAAATCTGACTTCCCAATTGACTTTGCTTGTAAGAAGGTCACAAAAGGTGAACACACATGATCCCGGGACATTGTAACCATCATAAATATGAGTCGGTTGCCGAGCATACAAATTTTGATCACGTGACTAACGACGATACTGCAATGGTCGTAAGCGTGAAAAATGGTCCTAAGTCACTTTTTTTTAGTGCTGTTGTCACTTTGAACGGTCACTAAATGAAATGTTGTAAGCCGAGGAGTTCCTGTATGCGTGAATGTGTCTATAAGAAATCATTGGTTTTTCTCTCACCATGCAAGTACGCACATTCAGCAAGAGAAGTAACAGCAAATGTAAAGGTTCCCTTCACACATATGTGCTAGTCGTTCCCAACTCTAGGGGGTGGTGCTCATCTCCGTTTCAAAGCCGAAGAACCAGCACTGTCCGAAGACGTCACCGTGGTCATGTGCCGGAATGACTAAATGCCAAAGGCACACGGAACGCTGTTACCTTCCCACCAAAGGTGGTCCCTATTTTTCTACTTGCATTTTTTATGTACTTTCGAACTACTAGGTTGGCAGAACAAGTAACGGGAACTCACTCTGTTACGTGGCACTAGGGATTCGAACCGCTGAACTGCTGACCTTTCGATGGACAAGCTCAGCATCTTAGCCACTGAGCCACCACGTCCCTCAGCAAGAGAGACTGAAGTCCAAATGTCTGCAACAAACCGTGGTTTTCAATTCTGCAAACATCTGAGGACTTTTCACTCCCGGGTGCAAATGCAGTAGACCCTGTGAAATATCACTAAGGTTTGCAGATGTCTACCGGACTCATTCCTGGCAGCACACAGCTTTGCAACATGAGGATCTTCACACAGCTGGAGTGGTCTGGAAGCCAATGTACATGTGTGGCCCACTGAAGAAACAATTAAAGGAGTGAGAACAGCAGCTTGGCCACCAAGGCTTAGAAAGGAAAGAGATCTGGCTTTACGGAAAATGTCAGCGGGACACTCAGACTTTGAGAGATGGGATTCCGTGATACGAGTTATCTCCCTCTTCCTTTCATTTTTGCAGAAGAGATTGAGAGCTTCTTCCTCCTTTTCATTTACATCCATATGTCCCAGCAATCACTCCCCCCCCCCTGTTGTGTCCTCATGACATTGCTTCATCTAATCCTCACCCACACCTAAGGGAGCCTTACAGTAGTGGCCAAAATTGTGGAAGCCTTTTGGGAAAAGTGTATTTTCTAAAACTAGTGAATAAACACCACTTTTTTTGGAGTACTACCAGTGGTGCATTGCTACCGGTTCGCCCTGGGTCGGGTGAACTGGTAGCGGCGGCAGCGCGAGGCTCCACCCACACGCCCAGATGCTTCTGTGCATGCACAAGCGCCCACCCACAAGCGAACCAGTAGCGACAGGTTTTGAAACCCACTACCGAGTAGTACCATAAAATTATATATCAATAGGAAGATAATTTAATCAAGAATGCAATGCAATAACTTTTCTGAAGGATTTGCTGTTAGACTAGCAGTTACAGTATAAAGAAGAAAAGTGAAACACGTAGAAAAAAATGAGATATACAAAAATTGTCACCATAGAAAAAATGAGATATGCAAAAATTAGCACATCAGTTAATACTTAGTTGGGTAACCTTTAGCATGAATTATGGCCTTACAATGGGAGTGAACCCAGTCTTTTAGTTCTGCAGCTGTTATAATGTGAAACCAAGTTTGAATGATTGCTTCTATCAACTGGGTTTTATTGCTGGATCGCTTCTGACTAACAAGTTTCTTTAGTCGTCTCCATAGATTTTCAATTGGGTTAAGGTTTGGGCTGTTCCCTTTGCCTGAAGAAGGCATAGAAGCTTACAGCTGTTTAACCTACAGGGTGATACGATGAATTTATCTTTGCATTGCTGATATTTTATTCTTGTTTATTGTGAACATCAGTTAGATTATTTTTTTAAAAAAAAACAAGGAATATTTTAGCAATAGCAATAGCACTTAGATTTGTATAGTACTTCCAGGGGTGGGCTTCAAAAATTTTTGCAAGAGGTTCTCTGCTCACTTGCTGGGTGGGTGTGGCCATGGTGGGTGTGGCGTAGCCAGCCTTCTGCACCATGGGCGGGGCGGTGTTTTTGCCCTCCCTGGGCTCCAAAGGCTTTTCCCGAGCCTCTGGAGGATGAAAACAGCTTTCCCAGTCTTTGGAGGCCCTCTGGAGGCTGGAAATGGGCCTATTTCTGGCCTTCCCGAAATTCCGGTAGGTCCATTTTTCACCCTCCCCCAGCCTCTGTGCACGCCCTGCACTTACCTGCATCCAAAATGGACTGTGTGGAGACCCCTGGGAGGGGCAGGGTGGGGTGGGCAGGGCCAGCCAGGAGTGGGATTTGGGGGTTCTCCGAACTGCACAGAATCTTAGCTAGAGGTTCTCCCGAACCCCTGCGAACCCCCAGCAGCCCACCTCTGACTATTTCACAGTGCTTTACAGCCCTCTCTAAATGGTTTACAGAGTCAGCATGTTGCCCCCAACAATCTGGGTCCTCATTTTACTGATCTCGGAAGGATGGAAGGCTGAGTCAACCTTGAGCTGGTGAGAATCGAATTCCTGGAGTGTCCAGTGAGTTAGTCTGCAGTACTGCATTCTAACCACTGAGCCACCATGGCTCTTTTAGTACCTTAAAGACTGACCAATTTGTTTGTACTGGGGAATAAGTCACAATAAAATAAGATTTCAAGAATCTAATGTTTAATTCCTTAAAGAATTTGTTTGTTTTTGTGGAACTGTGTTATACGAGCCCAACAACTGCAGATTCTAAACCATTGCTAACCGTGCTTTGCAAACTCAGCCAATGGTGATTTATTCCACAAATTATAGTTAAACAAACCATAGCTTACAATGAGATGTAAACACACTCTGTCTTGTTTTTGCTGCAGCTGATTAAGACAGTTGTCGTTCTCTAGAAATGCATAAAGATGGTTAAGGTGTAACCACTTCCCATATAGATGTAGAAACACCACAGCAGTCCAAACACCCTGCTGACTTTACTAAGAGGTGTAAGTTTATTTAATGAAGGTATTCACAAAGTTGGGAGGTGTTAATGACTGCATAAGTATTGGAGACCCTTTGAGCTTTCTCAGTATCCGTCTTCCACTCCACCATCTGGTTTATGTCAATTTGTTAACACAGCTGGAAAAAATTGATATGCAAACAAGAAAAATCCAAGTTGGTCCTTGTCTTTAAAATCTAATCAGTGCTTCCAGTGGTACTGCTAAAATAATTAGAGGATGTGTCATCCAAGAGACAGACAATAAATGAATCATTTTTAGGGAACAAAAAAAAAAGTCTCGGACCTCTGCTGTGATTGGACCGGTGCAATTTGAACAAGGAAAAGGAAGAAGATTGATGTTAAATGGGACTGAAGGACGGAGGAAGAGGAAGATGAGGCTCACGAAGGCTCAGATCCTTGAATAAATCTATTCCTACTTAACCTAAAGATAACACTTTGAAAATAAAATAAAACAATGCCTTTTGTTTTCAATAAGTGTAAGCTTTTACCAAATTGTAGGACGGGTCATGTCAACCCAGAGATCAAGGCTCACAATGTATTCTTTTTATGTTTAACTCCTGGGATGGCAAACACAGAGTTTGGCTACCATAATTTCAAATTGTTATGGCTGAAGCTGGTTAGAGAAAAAGAACCAGGCCAAAAAAGGACCACAGTTGAGATAGTAATAAAAATAAGCAGCCAGGTGGACACTTGGCTTGGGAGTTGCATAATTGCTTGACTCCAAAAAGGGCTTAATAATAGTTGGAGGCAAATGTTCGCGTTGATTTGATTTCACTCAAATGTTGTTAAAGTGAAATAGAATTACAATGTTTACCTGTGTATTTTCAAGTAGGTTTTGTAGAAAGTTAGCACCCACCCCCTCCTAGAAGAATGAAATATTTTGAGAAATACCAAAAAGGTAGAATATTATATTTCCCTGAATGATAAAAGAAGAAATGCTTTAAAGACAGAAAGCAGATCCCTGCCCCAGCAGATATTTGGTGCCCATTAAGAAGGACTGGGCCAGCTTATTTACAAGACAAAAGACCTCCAGCTCCAGAGTGATGGAATTAAGACATGACCCTCCAGGACATAATAGGATTAACCCAGTGGTGAAATCCTAATTTTTTTACTACCGGTTCTGTGGACGTGGCTTGGTGGGTGTGGTGTGGCTTGGTGGGCGTGGTTTGGTGTGCATGGCAGGGGAAGGATATTGCAAAATCTCCATTCCCACCCCACTCTGGGGACAGCCACAGGTGGTATTTGCCGGTTCTCTGAACTACTCAAAATTTCCTCTACGGTTCTCCGAACTGCTCAAAATTTCTGCTACCAGTTCTCCAGAATCTGTCAGAACCTGCTGGATTTCACCCCAGGATTAACCCATCTAGCAGCAGAGCTCACCACATGGCACAATCACTGGGGACATTGCATCACCCAGCAAACTTCAACCAAATCTGGGACAACCTAGCTATGACCCCTACAACAGCCAATAGAATACATGTTCTTGCAAAGGACAGGAAGTTCAAGGACAAAACCCAAGAGAGGGTATAAAAGCCCATCTCTCTCAACTCCATGTGGTCAGCTGCACCAGGACATGTGCTTGATGGTTCTGCTTCATTAAACCCTCTTTCCAATCAGCCTTCATGTTTCCCATGTCTTTCTCCCGGAACTCAACCAGATGGATATTTCTTCCAACAGTTTCCATTCTGATGCATTAAAAATTGTGAAGGAGTAATTTGCAAAGCTATGGAACTTTATCAAAAATTTTGGAGGTAGGGAAATATGGTCCCAAGTTGGAATATGGGACAACTTACCAAGGCCAACTCGTTGTAGTCAACTCGCCATGGCCAATTTGCCACAGCCAACTCACCACGGAACACCTCTCTGTGCTCTGTGGGACAATTCAACAAATACAAAAGTTAAAAGTTAGTTTTGATGAGATCGGAGCCAATAATAATAAAATAAAGTACGTCAATCCAGAAACACAAAGTTACAATAATTTTGTCGAAAACTTAATCAATAATAAAAGCAATTAAATGAAATGATTACTACAGCTTTGAATTGTCCTGCAGCAAGTTGGCGATGGTGAGTTGGTCACAGCGAGTTGGCTGCAGTGAGTTGTCGTGCACCCACCCCAAGTGTGTTATCTATTTAGATGTGAATGAGGAATGTCAGATAACATGGTCAAAAAAGTTTCAAGATAAACTTGTCCCTTTAACATTGAAGCTTTTGGGATGACCTTCAGACAGTGGTTTTCACTCGAGCTGGGGTTATCTCATAGGGTTGTGTAAGAGTAATGGGAGGCGTGAACCAGTGGTGGGTTCCTCCCGGTTTGGCCCGGTTCGGCCGAGCCGGTAGCGGTGCCTCCCGAGTCCCAGCTTATCGGCTAGAAGGAAAAAAACTGTTTAAACTCTTGCCACGTGGCTTCAAAGGGCCGCCCTACAGCTGATCAGTGTTAAAAGGCAGTGTGGTGGTAGACCAGTGCGCTCGAAAAACAAATAGACCAGTACAGCTCTGCAAGCAGTTAAAAGCCTGGTAAACCAGTACCTCTGCTAAATCCTAAAGAATTGTCACATGACCATCAAACCACACCCACAAAATAAACCACGCCCACAGAACCGGTAGTAAAAACAATTAGAACCCACCCCGGCATAAACGTGGGAAGAATATCATGGAAGAAGCCACCAGGAATGTCTTGAAAGATGGTGGGCTAAAAAGAAGTCATAAAGGAAATAAGGTTATACAATATATTGTTTATATTGGACTAGATTCCTGAAGCAAGCTAAGAATTAGATCCATTAAATTTCTATAATGAATTCTGCAGAATTTTCCATACTAGTATTTGTTGCAGGTTCTCTTGAAGGAAGACTCTGTAGGTGTGTAAATCAGCCTTCAGCCACCCCTGAAGTATCTTAACTCGACTGAATCTCTGTGTCTTTAGATTTTATTAGCCAGTAGCTATATATTTTCAGAGAAAACCTATAAATGTGCTAATATAAAAGAAAAAACAACCATAAGAATTCATTTATGTTTTTATAAACCTTTGCTTGTCACGTTTAGGGAACTTCCAGATTTTCTGTTATCCAACTTTTCATATTTTAACATAAAACTGCAATGACAACTGTCATCCAGCCAGTACTAACTATTGATTAGATGTCCCCTCAGGCTGGAATACAAGATGTTGAAATACAGACGCATTTGTGACCGCATTTGCTATGGAAGATTTCATTTCTTCCTTGGCAGAACAGTCATCATGAAACAGGAATATTCTGATGGAATCTCATGATGGACGGGTTCAATCACATCTGATCAGCAGAGGTAGGGCCATCTTGTTTTGTTGCTGGAACTGCACCTTCTCCATGAGGGTGTGTGCTGGGGAAGAAAGGAAAAAGGAGAGAGCAAGAGCGGGTGGAAGGAAGTGGAAAAAGAAAGAAAAAGAAAGAAAGAAAGAGAGAGAGAGAAAAAGGATGGATGGAAGGAAGGAGGAAGGAAGGAGGAAGAAGGAAGGAAGGGGGGAAAAGGAAAGAAAGAAAGAAAGAAAGAAAGAAAGAAAGAAAGAAAGAAAGAAAGAAAGAAAGAAAG
>WNWU01000003.1:55051650-55084067 GCA_012654045.1 Ptyas mucosa
AGGAGGAAGGAGGAAGGAAGGGGGAAAAGGAAAGAAAGAAAGAAAGAAAGAGGAAGGAAGGAAGGAGGAAGAAGGAAGGAAGGGGAAAATTAAATAAGAAAGAAAGAGAAGGAAGGAAGGAAGAAAGGAAGGAAGGAAGGAAGGGTGGAAGGAGAGAGGGAGGGAGGGAGGGAGGAGAAAGGGAAGGGTGGAAGGAATTACCATTAGATCATTTCAAATGATGTGATAGGCTTGAGTTTGTACATAAGGGAGGGAGGGAGAGAGGGAGGGATGAAGGAAGGAAGGAAGGAAGGAAGGAAGGAAGGAAGGAAGGAAGGAAGGAAGGAAGGAAGGAAGGGATTACCAACAGATGAATTCAAATGTTGTGATGGGGGGAGGTGGGGGAATCAGTGCCTTGTTCTACAAAGGGAATAATTTAAGAAAACAGGAGATGTTTGACAGGAAATTGTAAAAGAAGAAAACCCCTGATAGAAATGTGGTTCCAGCAGGTTCTGTGTTGATATTACAAAATAGCAAACAACCTGGGGGAAGGAAATGGAGAGCTGATAAATCTAATTGTCATTGTTTAATTAGATTTTAACTTTATAGGGAGGTTTGGCACTGAACCTGCCCTGAAAAACTATCCGCAGCAGCTAGAGTGGTATCTGTTTTCCTTACAGCCTGATTCCCACGTTAGGTTCTCCTCGTCGGCATACACAAAGCCTGGGAAAGCCTATTTCTCATCCAGTTGTTTAAAGCACGATGGCGTTCAGATTTATTTGCCTTGTTAATTAACAATGACAATACTTGGGCTTACTTCTATCAGCACGGTCAAAAAGCACAGCTTTTACACACACATGTTCACATCTGCTGACTTGTAAGCCTATTCCTGGGAAGGCTTGCATAGAGTCTATCTACCACTCCGTCTTGAGAAAGACGTGGCTGGAAAACAATTATTATGATATGTGCTTCTTAAATTTCAGTTTTGCGTGTTTACCTGGTGAGAGATCAGTACTTTTGGGGACAGCGAAGAAATAATGGTGTGGTTGGTTGTTGTTTTTTTTCCCCAAGCATCTTTTTTGTACTAAAGGGACTCATCGTACATCATTCTAAGCTCCAGTTTTCTTATTAACTGTCATTTTATTAATGATATGAATGATTCACAACTGGCTGGATTCTCACATTGCAATAAGCCATAAATTATAAACATTTGGGCAGGAGAAGGGAAGGGGTCAGTGATTCAGAATGACCTACTTGGATCTTGTGGGGAGTTTTAAGAGTACGCTTCGTTTTTCTTTTTTCTTTTAAAAATGGTTAAGCATATTTCAGGTATTATGTGTTTCCTGACTCATTTCTTGCCTTGCCTTCCCTCCACCCTTAAAATGCAAACATTTTATATTAAAAGGCTTCAATGTACTATAATGATAATGTGTATTTTAATAACTTTTATTTTTGTTACAGGTAGTCCTCGACTTACGGCCACAATTGGGACAGAAATTCTAGTGATAAACGAGGTGCTTGTTAAGTGAATCCCACTTGATTTTTATGGCCTTTTTTTTTTTGCCTAGGATTGTTAAGCAAATCACTGCAGTTGTTAAATGAATCATGTGGTTGTTAAGTGAATCTGGCTTCTCCCACTGACTTTGCTTGTCAGAAACTGACTGGGAAGGTTGAAAATGGTGATCATGTGACTTTGGGATGCTTTAACCACCATAAATACATCAGGGGTGGGTTCTAAATTTTTTTACTACTGGTTCTGTGGGTGTGGCTTATTTTGTGGGCGTGGCTTGATGAACATGTGACAATTCTTTAGGAGTTAGCAGAGGTACTGGTCTACCAGGCTTTTAACTGCTTGCAGAGCTGTACCGGTCTACTCATTTATTTTTGCAGGCACCGGTTCGGTGACATTATATCGTCACCGCTACCGGGTCGGCGGAACCGGGCAGAACTGGGAGGAACCCACCACTGAAATACATGCCAGTTGTCAAGCTCCTGAATTTCAGAAGTGGTTTGCCCTGATTTTCTTCTTCCTAGGGCTGAAAGAGAAGGACTGGCCCAACATCACCCAGTTGGCTTCGTGAGGACTAGATCTCACAGTCTCCCACTTTCTAGCTTGATGCCTTAACCTCTACACCAAACTGGCTCTCTACTTTGCGTTTTAAATGTGTGTATTTTTCAGACACCATTCATAATGTTATCCTTTGGATAGTGAATTTGCTTTGCCTATGGAGCCCATCAGTAAAAGTGGCTGGGTATATATGGAATATGTATCTAGAATCAGGCCAATTTTTTTTTTCAGGAGGCAACTGAACTTTCTTGTTTTTTCTTTGAAGACATTTCTCTTCTCATCCAAGAAGCTTCTTCAGCTCTGACTGGATGGTGGGGAATGGAAGGGTTTATACTCCTTGCAGACAGCTGGTCATTTGCATTCTTTTTTAGAGAGTCGTTGAGGCCACTTGGAGGTGTGTCTGTGTCCTCAGGGTCATCTGAGTAGTGCAAATGGGTGTGGAGCCTTCTTGGCTGCAAGATGTTTTCTTCCCTTTAGAAATAGAATAACAGCATTCGAAGGGACCTTGGAGGTCTTCTAGTCCAACCCCCTGCCCAGGCAGGAAACCCTACAGGGACAGGCTGTTGGGTGGATGAATCTGTGCTGTCTGCATCTCAAACTGAAGGGCAAATGGTTCCCATAGTGTGCAATTTTTCTGGAAATCTGTTCGTACTCCTGCATCATTCGAAGGGTGTCCATCCCAAACTGCATAGATAAATGACTATGGAGATTCTCAGTCATCCAGGTCATGGCTGTCCCAAAGGTGCTTTTTCAGGAGGCAACTGGACTTCCTTGTTTTTTCTTTGAGGATGTTTTGCTTCTCATCCAAGAAGCTTCCATTGATGAGAAGAGAAACCTCTTCAAAGAAAAACAAGAAAATCCAGTTGCCTCCTGAAAAAGCACCTTTGGGACAACCATCATCTGGATGACTGAGAATCTCCACAGACATATCTAGAATCAGATTTGTAACATGGAGTCCACCAGTTTCTTTCTTCAACATCTTTATCTGTAGAGTTACAGACCTGGGCTTCAAAGCTCAGTTGGCAGGAAGAAGTGATTATACGTTTGCTTCCATCTAGTCATAAAATCAATGTCTGTAGCCCCATTATCTGGTTTCAAAGCCAACACAACCCCATTATTATGCTCTCTCGTGTTCAAGCTAGACGTTTCATGCTCTCATTTTTCCCGTCAGATTTCTAAGTTAAAAAAGAAGGGCCAAACTCTCAACTACAATCTGCTAAGACGTGAGGAGAATCCATTTTTCTGTGAGAGAAAATGCTACTGTACGTCCACCATGAGAAATGCTTTTGTTTCTTTTCCCTCGCCATTAGCCAAATGGTGTTTTGATAATGGGGTGGGAGAGAGGAAGAATTTAAAACTGGAGCCAAACAGTTGTTTGTGTTGTTTTATGAATTCAACAACAGGAAAGGTTAATTTAGGTAAATCGGCTGAGCGCTGAGGCGTCCCAGAAACCTTAATGTGATTTAAGAGTCCCACCTGATTTGCGAAGTGTGCGTGAGTGTGTGGGATGGTGTCTGTTGTTTTCGGTGCTACTATGAGAGCTGGAGAAACTAGGAGAAAGAACTAAATGGTTGCCTTGTGAATTGGGAAGATCAAGAATGACAATTTAGGGCCCCTCAATTGCGAGATCAGCCCAGGAGGGAAGGCAAGAAACATGATGGATGTGGAAGTGCGGTTGCCCCAGCTGGATTGTGAAGATCTTTTTTTTCAAAAAAAAAAAATCTACTAGGGGGCGGGGGGTTATTGCAAGTTAAATGTCAGGATACATCCACAGTAATAACATCATAATTTGGGAGTAGCCCCTTGGAGATGAATGGGATCCCTCCCAGCTTACTAGACTGCAAAACAGTCCAGAGTCTGACATTGCATGGGGGGGGGGGGGGCGGGGAGGGGGAAACTGGATTGAATCTCCAAATTGTGCTGTTCGTCAACATTTGGAGACTGTAGCCTCAATCCAAGAACCTGACACCGATGCGTGTTTCTGAAGTGATTGCAAACTAGGCTGATCTCTAGCTGCAGGTCTCAAAATGTGTTATAATTATGCAAATCTGTGTTTTTCCAGTCACGGGACAACTATAGGTCCAGGTATCTGAGGCGCCGCCTCACCCCAATGGGTTTAGCGGGTCCCACTTGTTCCAGCTGAACGAGTTGCTGACTCCATCCATTAAGGAATTTCAGCTGGTGGGGTTCAGAAGAGCTTTTTCTGTTGTGGCCCTCTGCCCTGTGGAACATCCTGCCACCAGAGGTGAGATCTGATCCCACCCTTTGGGCCTTCCGGAAGGATCTCAGAACCAGGTTTTGACCGTTGGCTTGGGGGCCTGATGTGGCCTCTCTTTGCTGGAGGAGGTTGACCGGGCAAGAAGAAGACCACACACACACACACACACACACACACCCACACCCACACCATGCTACCTGACTCTTTGGTTCTAATTTTTATATAACTCTTTTTAATTTTAACTGTTTTTATATTTATCTTTTTTATCATTTGTAAGAGGTCCAGAGTGGCCTTACTGGTGAGATGGATGACATATAGCAACAGCAATAGCATTTAGTCTTACTGTATATACCACTTCATAGTGCTTTTACAGCTCTCTCTAAGTGGTTTACAGCAGAGGTCTTCAAACTTGGCAGCTTTAAGACTTGTGGACTTCAACTCCCAGAATTCTCCAGCCAGCTATGCTGGCTGGAGAATTCTGGGAGTTGAAGTCCACAAGTCTTAAAGCTGCCAAGTTTGAAGACCTCTGGTTTACAGAGTCAGCATATTGCCGCCAACAATCGGGGTCCTCATTTTACCAGCCTCGGAAGGATGGAAGGCTGGGTCAACCAATATAAAATAAATAAATAAATAAATAAATAAGTAAGTAAGTAAATAAATAAATATTTTAAATCATTGTCAGCTACCCGGGTGTCTCATTGACTCTCATACAGTATTTTCCCCAAATGCCATCACTCTGCTAAACAACTAATTCCCACAACTCTGTCAAACTATTTATTAAGACTGTATTACAGGGGTGGGTTGACCCAGGTTCGCACCGGTTCTATAGAACCGGTAGTAAAACCGGTGGGAGGCTCCGCCCACCGACCCCGACGTCCTCAAAATGCTTCTGCGCATGCGCAGAAGAGCGTGCATGCGTGAGCAAAGCGAGCGCGAGAGCGAGCGCGCGGCCCCGCTGCGAACCAGTAGTAAAGTTAAGTAGAACCCACCCCTACTGTATTACTATTATTCTTCTCATCCTTCTTATTACCTATCTCCTCCCACTTATGACTATAACCTTGCTGCTTGTATCTTTGCGATTTATATTGTTTTATTTAGTTTCCTAGTATGACTTGATTGTTTATTTAGTATCCTATGACTATCACTAAGTGTTGTATCTTATGATTCTTGATGAATGTATTTTTTTTAATGTACTGAGAGGATATGCACCGAAGAAACGGGCCTTCCTGAGGGCCTCCGGAACCTGGGGAGACTGTTTTCACCCTCCCAGAGGCTCGAGGAAAGCTTCCGGAGCCCGGGGAGGGCAAAAACACCCCCCCCCCCGGCCATGGTGCAGGAGGCCAACTAGGCCACACCTACCATGGCCACGCCCACCCAGCAACCAGGCAGAGAACCCCTGGCTAAAAATTTTTAAGCCCACCCCTGAATAAAAGTAAATTAAAAAATAGCCAGGACTATTTTCATTTAACGATTAATGCTCATTTATACCAAGACAGCAATCTGGGCCATGATTTTGTGGTGTCTTTGGCACTTGGAGGCTTAAACTTGCTCCGTTTTCATTTTCTCCAAATAAATTGCTCCAGGGGAAGCTAGAGAGGCCCCACTTCTTCACTTCTGAAAGATTCTTTCCTTCCATTTTTTTTCCCTTTCTCTCTTTGTACAGCAGGGTCATGCCCTTTGCTATCTATTGAAGATGTTTAAAGTTGTCTTAATTAACCTGAAAGGCACTAATCTGAAACACACTTCAGTACCGGCTTTGCCTCCAAGATAAGCAGGGAAGAGTATTTGGCATTTTAAAAGCTGGAGGACAGTAATCCTTCATCCCCTAAGGAAAACTGCCTGGCCTTAATTGTCTCCTTTTAAGTTATCCTAGCTTTCTGGAAGCTGGTAGCTCTGTTGTAAATAAGTCCTAGGAGGATGAAAGGTTAGGAAGGGAAGGACAAAAAGACCGACTCACTCACTTCTGATGGGGAGCAGAATGTCACATAAGGTCAGGGAGACCCTCATGCTGATTTTTGTAACATTGCCACTAGTATCTTCCCCCCCCACCCTTCCATTTAATTATATTCAATTACAGATTATAGCTTAACAGAGTTGGAAGGGACCTTGTAGGTCATCTAATCCAACCCCCCACCCAAGCAGGAGACCATTTCTGACGGATGGCAGTCCAATCTCTTATTGAAAGCTTCCAGTGCTGAATCTCCCATAACTCCCAAAGACAACATCTGTTCCATGGGTATTGTTCTCACTGTCAGGAAATTTCTCTTTATTTCTAGGTTGAATCTCTCCTTGATCAGTTTCCACCCATTGCTTCTTGTCCTGCCCTCAGGTGCTTTGGAGAATAGCTTGACTCCCTCTTCTTTGTGGCAGCCCCTGAGATATTGGAACACTGCTATCATGTCACCCCTACTCCTTCTTTTCATTAAACTGCAATAAATCTTTATACCCATTTGAACTGCCTGAATCTCCTAATTTCCCCAGCACTTGATAGTTTACTCGTACTATATTTTGCCCCTTTAGTGTGCAATTTAGCATCCTTGACCTTTAACTGAACACCATATTATGGCTTTGCTACTGATAATATGACTTGCATATTTTGTTGGGGAACAGTTTTTTTTTCTTTCTCCACCCATGTTTCAATCTCTAACACATTTCTCCCCACAACTGCATCACAAATAATCCTTGATTTATGACCATAATTGAGCCCACCGATTATAGTCATAAGTCATGGTAGTTGCAAAGTGGATGATCATGTGACTGAAATGAATATATATACCGTATTTTTTGGAGTATAAGATGCACTTTTTCCCCCTTAAAAGGGGGTGAAAATTTAGGTGTGTCTTATACACCGAATGTAGCCCCGCCCACCCACTGGCCCCCACCCTTTGGCCTGTGCCTCCCAGCAGTTACCTCCTTGCAGCAAGCAGCAGAAGAAACAGCTCTTTTCAGCTTCAGCACAGTCTAATTAGCACAACTTGATTGGATTGGCCTCCTGACTCTCAGCTGTTTTGCTCTCAGCTGTTTTGCGCAGGCCTCCTTGCCTCCTCACCTCCTTACTGCAAGGAGGTAAATTGCTGGAGCAGTTTTTTTTTTTCTTGTGCTAATCAGGCTATGCTGAAAACAAAAATAAAAGTAAAGCAGGCTGTTTGCTGTTTCCTGCAATGAGGCAAAATTGCTCAGAGGCAGAGGCAGATTTCTTTTTCTTGTTTTCCTCACCAAAAAAGGTAGGTGCGTCTTATAGTCCGGTGTGTCTTATACTTCGAAAAATACAGTATATAGAGCCCTGGTGGCACAGTGGTTAGAGTGTAGTACTGAAGGCTACTTCTGCTGTTCACCAGCTGCCAGCAGTTTGGCAGATCGAATCTCACCAGGCTCAAGGTTGACTCAGCCTTCCATCAATGGTGGGATTCAGCCAGTTCGCACCACTTTGGGAGAACCAGTTGTTAACTTTCTGAGCAGTTTGGCAAACTGGTTGTTGGAAAAAGTCATTAGGGCATTTAACGGTTGTTAAATTATTTGAATCCCACTATTGCCTTCCATCCTTCCGAGGTGGGTAAAATGAGGACCCAGATTGTTGGGGGCAATACGCTGACTCTGTAAACCGCTTAGAGAGGGCTGTGAAGCATATATAAGTCTAAGTGCTACTGCTACTGAGACACACACACACACACACACACACATACACACACACACACACGGTATGCAATGGTAAATGCAAAGGTTTGGCAAAAGCATCTTAAATCATCATGGGATGCTGCAAACGGCATAAATGGGGGCCAATTGCCCACAATATAGTCATGTGACCATGGGGGGCACTGTTGGGTCATAAGGATCTTGGGGGGGGGGTATCTCTGTTGTAACTTCAAGTGACTTCAAGAAACTGTTCCTAAGTCAAGGACTATCTGTAGCTTATTTTTTAAAAAAAGAAGATACATGTAAAACATATACAGTAGTCATGCACAGTGTAGTTTGCTAACATGTTTGATGCTTTTTCGTTCTTTTGGCCACAGGAATATTAAAGGATTTCATCCAGGATTCTTTGAAAACCAGAGGATTTTTTTTTTCCATTTCAAAGAAGAAACATCTGCTCTAGAGAATCCTAAACAAGACATTTTTATTGGGGAGGTAGACTAAGAGGGAGTCAACAGCCCTGGACACTACATCCTATGCAGAACAGCAAGTTATTTCTGAACTTTTCAAATATAAAATCCAAGTATTTATTTCTCAATTGTCTAATCTGCTGTGCAAAACAGATGATAAAGTAGATAGTATTGGCCATGACTTGAGCATTCAACAAGAACACAGAAACTAGGTTTCAAGCTGTTTCCTAAGTTATGAAGGACTGAAAAAATATACACAAACTCCATAAGATACTTCTCAGCTCAAGACGAAAGGAAACAGATAAATGAAGCAGACAATATTCCAGTCCAATTTTTTTCCCTCCAAAGAAGGAAAGAGCTATAAGTATCAGATTTTGGAACTGCTTCAAAAGGACTCTAATAATTGATTTAAGATACTGATCTTCAACTGGTTATATTGGAGCACAAAAATGGATTGCATCCTATTCAATAGGGCAACTTACCTAGGTTGGAAGCTATGGCAAATCTAGACAGCATTCTAAAAAGCAGACACATCACCCTGCCAACAAAAGTGTGTATAGTCAAGGCTATGGTTTTCCCAGTTGCAATGTATGGCTGTGAAGTTGGACCATAAGAAAGGTTGAGCGCCAAAGAATTAAGGCTTTTGAACTATGGTGCTGGAGAAGACTCCTGCGAGTCCCTTGGACTGCAAGGCGATCAAACTAGTCAGTCCTAGAGGAGATCAACCCTGACTGTTCTTTAGAAGACCAGATCCTGACGATGAAAATCAAATATTTTGGCCACCTAATGAGAAGGAAGGACTCACTGGAGAAGAGCCTCATGCTGGGAAAGATTGAGGGCAAAAGAAGAAGGGGATGACAGTAAACGAGGTGGCTGGATGGAGTCACTGAAGCAGTCGGCGTGAGCTTAAATGGACTCCAGAGGATGGTAGAGGACAGGAACGTTGTCCATGGGGTTGTGATGGGTCGGACACGACTTCGCAACTAGCAACAAAACCTAGGATGGGAAAAGCAAGAGCAAGAGGAAGAAGAAGAAAAGGAAGAGGAAGAGGAAGAGGAAGAGGAAGAGGAAGAATTTAATTTATTAAAGCAACTTCATCTCCTTCAACTGAAGATGGTTCTATTGATTTGCAGATCCGTATATGCATCATAACATTTATCAATCTAAAATGATATAATAGTAAACGTAACATAAAATCCACATTACTCAGACAGAGGTTTCAATGATCCTTGCCAAATGCCTGATCTTCAAGGCTCTGAGAAATACACATTTATGGGTAAGATCATCTCCTTTACTCTTACTCCCAAGCAAACTGGCAATCAGTGCAGTTCAGGGAGGAGAGACATATCTATCACTGCCTGCTTTGCTGAATTTTGGACCAGTTGGAGCCTCTTGGTGGTCTTCAAGGGCAGTCCAGTGTTACAATATGTTGCAATAATCAACCTGCAAAGCAACCAGGCATGAGTGACTTTTGAAGGGCTTCCCAATCTAGCAGAAGACCAGAGGTGAAATGCTACTGGTTCACACTGGTTCGGGCGAACCAGTAGCGGCGGTGGGTGATTTGGAGAACCAGTAGTAGCGGCAGTGCAAGGCTCCGCCCACCTGCCCAGATGTTGTTACTTCCTGGTTTTAACCAGAAGTAACCTGTTTTTTACCCTGTGCGCATGTGCAGAAGGGTTTGCGCATACACAGAGGATCCAAGCGTGTATGTGATGCGGCGCGCGCACTTCCGAACCAGTAAGGAAGGTAAGTAGATTTCACCCCTGCAGAAGACACAACTGGTACATCAGATGAAATTGTGCAAATGTTACCTTGAACCCAGCTGTCACCTGTTCATCAAGCAAGAGCTGTAAACCCAGGAAATCCCCAGACTGCATACCATTCTTGAATGGGGAAGCACTGATCCCCATTGAGTCCAATTCTAACCCAGTTTCCACATGCTTTTCTAAGCAGAAGCCATGAGCCTTCAAATTGTGGACCTATGCTTTGGGGAAAACACAATCCTATGTAGAAACAAATATGGTAGAATTCCAGAATTGGTTGGCTTCTGGGTGAACAATCCTCCCATCTTGCTTGGGTTGAGTCTATTGCTTCCCATGAAAGCCTAGACAGCCTCCAGGTCCTCATTCAGAACTTCTCCAGATCTTTCATTTGGCTCAGGTGGAAATATATAACTGGATATCTTCTGCATATTGATGTTACTTCCCCCGAAACTGACAGATGATTTCAACCAGAGACTTCGTGGAGTTGTTAAACAAAATTAAGGAATGATTTACCCTCCAGGCTGAAATGAAATGTAGAGTTGAGTTTTAGTAAGCCAGACAATGATTGTTCTAGGTTCAAGAGAGTTCAGGAGGGACAATAGTGACTCTTAAAAACTTTGCCAATCCTCAATATGCACATAGATCCAGAATTATTTGTGACACAATGGAATCACTCAGCAGATGTGCAAAGGTTCCTCAGCAGACAGATTAACATTGAAGAGGTTTCCCGAAGCACTTTGGAAAGGAAGTACTTGGGGGGGGGGGGGAAATACTCCACCATAACAGAAGAATCAAATTCGGAAAAACGACTTGCAGGGTTTCCACCCTGAGAGAAAACCTGAACATCTTTCTCACTCATGCTTTTAGCCAAAATTGTTCTTATACAAATTTCCAGATGTTGGCTTGCTCCGTTTCTATGCAGCTGTGCTAGTTTACATATAAGTCAATATCGTTTTGCATTTCCTGAAAGGAAAAGGCAACTGCAAGGAAGAAGGGAAGAGATGATGTTATACCACATTTAGCAAGCAAGCTCAAGCAGTTAAATGTCATTAATAAAGTGAGATTTGTTCTGGATTTTTTTTTTTTTACTAGAATAATGATGGCCTTTTTTTTTTCCTGAAGTGAGAATGAGGTAAGCCAGCAAAAATTGTGGGTCAGGACTCAGTAAATACTGTTTCGATCAAAGACTTTTGGAAATCCAAATAAGGTCTCCTAGTTTTCTTCTAGACACATTCCTAGACATAGTAGTTGTACAGAAAATAGGAGGAGGAAGGAGTATTAGGTATACTTGCTGCCTTGAGTTACGTAGAAAAGTCATAAAGAGGGCATAAAAGAATCAAATCTAATGGATGCTATGAGGTTCACATGGAATTATTGCCTTCAAAAGGCCTTGACTGTTCCCCAGATGGATAATTGACACAAATCACTTATTTATGATGTTGTAGAAAAACTGTATTTTTAAATTTTTTATTGATTAAATTTACCTGCTGCCCATCTCACTATCCAAAGTGAGCTGCGGTGGCACAGAGGTTAGAATGCAGCACTGCAGGCTACTTCAGCTGACTGCTAACTGCAGTTCGGCAGATCGAATCTCACCAGGCTCAAGGTTGAATCAGCCTTCCATCCTTCTGAGGTCGGGTAAAATGAGGACCCAGATTGTTGGGGGGCAAGATGCTGACTCTGTAAACCGCTTAGAGAGGGCTGTTAAGCACTCTGAAGTGGTACATAAGCCTAGGTGCTATTGCTATTAGTAGTAGCACAATAGCAAAACCCAAGTGTTTTTCCCCAAAGGCAAATGGACTTTATTTATTTATTTTTTTCCTTTGAAAATCTTTTGCTTCTCAGTCAAGAAACTTCTTCAGTTCACTTCTTAGTGAGAAGGAAAGGACTTCTTAGGGGGAAAAAAGCACCTTTGGGACAACCATGACCTGGATGATTGAGAATCTCTATAGTCATGGAGACCAAATAATAATAATAATAATAATGAGGAGGAGGAATCGGATAGCACCTTTTCAGACTAAAAAAAAAATGATTTTATGTATACATGATCTTTTGTGAGTTGCAGCTCGTGAAAGGTGATGCCTTTTAATAAAATTTGCCGGTCAGAAAATGTGTCACCAGTTTCCCTCCTTGTTGGGGAGGCAGTATAGTTCAAGGAGTCCTCCTAACTAATCTGTGTTATTTGAGAAAGGGCTCTGCAATGGGTTGTATCTTCTCTTTTGTTTTCAAAGAATGCCTGTAGAGCCCATTAGGCACTTACAAGCCCTGAGGCTCCTAACATACGGTAGTGCTCCTTTCCAAGTAAAAAAATCGAATAAACAAAAATGGACATTCTCACAAATAAAGGCTACCCCTTATCTTTGCACCGTTTCAATTGTCTCTCTGTCTCTCTTTCTCTTTTTTTTAACAATGAAAGAAACTTTAAAATAATAATTTAATAATAATAATAACTTTATTGTCATCGTGCGTGTATACACAGTATACCCATACAACGAAATTCACTTAACACCCAAAGATCAGGTCCAACACACATAACAATCCCCAAGCACACTCCCACCCACCACAATTCCCCACCCCTAAACCACCCAAACATCCACACAACAGACCAAGTAATGCTATCCAACAGCTCACTGATGGTGGCCCTTTAGTTCATTGTTGAGTGCAATTATAGCTCTGGGATAAAAACTGAATCAAGTAGAGATAGGGAGCTTGATGGATATGGTGAAAATGTCTACGGACATATCTGTGTTAATGGGCACTATGATGGAAGCCCAGGGCTTGAGCCTGGTGAGATTCGATCTGATCTCTTTCCTCCAACAACTAACGTCATTCAGCCATTGCTCTGCTCACTGGTAGCTTGCTACCTGCTCAATTACTTACTACATTGAAGGAGTACCAGTTTAAGTGTGCCTGTGATGCTTCCTGGGGCATGGGACCTACATAGAGGTAAGTGGTCTCAATGCAGAACATATAACACAGAATACAAGCAAGGGTGAAATCCAGCAGGTTCTGACAGGTTCTGGAGAACCGGTAGTGGAAATTTTGAGTAGTTCGGAGAACCGGCAAATATCATCTCTGGCTGGCCCCAGAGTGGGGTGGGAATGGGGATTTTGCAATATCCTTCCCCTGCCCCACCCACCAAGCCACGTCCACAGAACAGGTAATTAAAAAATTTGGATTTCACCACTGAATACAATTAAGTCCTTGATTTAAAACAATTCATTTATGACCATTTTTCCACACAATCATTGCAGCATCCTCATGATCACATGATCAGAATTCAGGCTCTTGGCAATTGACTACTATTTATGATCTTTGCAGTGTCTTAAGATCATGTGATCAACTTTTGTGACCTTCTGACAAGCAAAGTCAATAGGGAAGCCAGATTCACCTAACAGCTGTGTTACTAACTTAACACCTGCATTGATTCACTTAACAACTGTGGCCCGAAAGGTCATAAAATGGGGCAAAACTTAACAAATATCTCACTTAACAACAGAAATGTTGGGCTCAATTGTGGTTGTAAGTCAAGGACTACCTGTATTAGGGCTGGAAGGGACATTGGAGGTCTTCATCCATCAATGGACAGCCTTGTCTTTAGTTATATTGATGTTAAACAGAGGTTTATACCAGTGATGAAATCTAAAATTTGTTACTACTGGTTCTGTGGGTGTGGCTTGGTGGTGGTGGGTAATGTGACTGGGTGGGCGTGGACATTTTTTAAAAAAACTTTTAAAACCATTTTTTCTACAACCTCTTCGGTAAAGAGGTTGTAAAAAAATGTTTTCAAAAGGCTCTGACAATCCCAGCTGAGTTGCCTGATCGGCAGAGGCTTTTAAAAAAAGCCTCTGCTGATCAGACAACTCAGCCAGGATCATCAGAGGCCTTTGACGAACCCAGCTGAGCCGCGCGATCAGCAGAGGCTTTTATTTTTACTTTTAAAACCATTTTTTGGCTGAAGAGGTCGTAGAAAAAATGCTTCTAAAAGTAAAAAAAAAGCCTCTGATGATTGTGCGGCTCAGCTGGGCATGGGGGGGCGGGAGGCAGAGATTTTTGCTACCGGTTCTCCGAACCACCCGCCTCTATTGCTACTGGATAGGGCGATCCGGTCTGAACCGGGAGCATTTCACTCCTGGTTTATACTATTTGAAGTCAAAGTAAACAAGGGTGATTTGATCCATTCTGGATGACCCTTGCTGTACAAAATTGTGAGCTTCAATCACATGGTTGTAACCCCTTTCTTGATTTTTTTTTGATCCATCCTGTAGATCCCTTTGCCCCATTCAATAGTCTTAAACCAATAAGAACCAGCTTGTGTAGTCCTTTCTAGTCCTTGCAATCCATGATGAGGGAACCCACCTTAGCTGAGGTCCCACACAGTGGTACAACTGCACAGCATCCTTTAGCAGAGAGGAAGTGACCTGTCCCCTCTCACTAAACATCTGGTGTTCTTCAAAGCAATTAGGTTTAAGAGTTTGGGCAGGAATAGACCAATGCAAACATTTTGACATTAGCAAAGATCCCACTGAGGTAACATGAAATAGCCAGGGTTGTTTTGACTAGATTTCTCTAATGAGCAGAGGGAACAAGACACAGTTTTAAATAAGGATGTTTGGGGAAAGTCTGCTTTCCTTATTCAGTTATAAAGCATGTGTGAGGGAGCCACAATGGTACAGATGTAAAGAGGAGGAGAGCTTTAACATAATGTAAACAATTGGGTAAGGAGGCACTCTGGGAAATCTATCAAAATAAGCCAAAAGGAAGCTAAAAGGATATTGAATTTAGAGAAACAAGGAGAAAAAGTCGGCACAGAATTTTAGGGGGTGACTCTAGCAGCTGCAATGTATTCATTATACATACATATATAATCTCTACAATACTCTACAGGGAGCAAAGAGCAAATTACTCTCTGAAAGAAATCAAAACAGAACAATGGCATCAGGAAATCCAGTCACATAAAGAAGAAAGGAAATGAACTGTCTGTAGGCTTCCTTTCTGTTCTGACAGTGTGAAAAAGATGTATTTTAAGCAGCAATTAGTATAAACAGGGATAATTCATAGCAATGGCAGAAGAAACAACATTGGAGAGGATACATGGAACAGGTTTTAAAGACTAACAGACTAACTTTCTTGCACTTCTTAAGCAGGGGAGATCAGAAAAGTTAAGATGGTGGCTGTTCCCATGCAAACAAAGGCTATCTTTTTGTACGTGTGACATACACAACAATGGGCTCTTAATATTTTGATCCTCCTTGAAGAGCTCCCAGCACTACATTTGCCCAAATAGAAATCCCCATCAGTTCACATTAACATACAAATTCTAGATAATTCAGGAGTAACACAGATCAAATGCATTGATAGAGAGAGATAGATAGATAGATAGATAGATAGATAGATAGATAGATAGATAGATAGATGATAGATTAGAAATATAGATAGATGATAGAGATAGATAGATTAGAAATATAGATTAGATAGATAGATAGATAGATAGATAGATAGATAGATGATGGATGAATATGTAGGTAGGTAGTTAGATAGATTAGAAATATAGATGATAGATGATAGATAGATAGATAGATAGATAGATAGGGAACATAGATGATAGACAGACAGACAGGCATTTTACAAATATATCATTCCAATCATGCTTTTATGCATAACATGTTAATTTATGTGTTATATAATTTGTTTTAATGTAGGTTTCTCCTTCCTAAGTTCTGTGAGAGGTTACTTGTCAAATATGTTACCATACTGACAGTTAATATCAATTAGTATATGAGAGGAAAAGCAGTGAAAGTAGAATCAATTAACTAAGAGCATTTCCTGCTCATACACAGCTGCTAAAGATTGAAGCCTGTTCTCCTTAGCCAATGGGAAGACATCTTGAAAATTATGACTTTGTGCCTATTGAACTCTATGTGCTTGAGGGCCAATGGACCTGGCCAGCCAAATACTGAATTAAGTAACCATGTAACAGCTGGTACCATTAATCAGCTGAAATATTATGGAATGATAACATGGAATTATAATGAGCAACGACAGAGAGAGAAGAGTTAGATCACCAGAAGAGAAGTGTTAAGTCTCCAGAGGAACCATCAGGAGCTGGTTAACAGAAACCTGAAGATACTCCATGCTCAAAAGAGGGAAATGGCAGATAGTCACAATCACTATCAGTATCAAGATAGTAGTGGAAAGCAGTGTGATTTAGGCATTGATGTCCGAGAATCAGGTATGGAGGTCTTCGAGAGGATCTCAAACTCTTCAAGATGGCCACCAAGGAATTATTATCCACTCCTCATTCTTCCTCTGGGTGAGCCTCAGAATCCAGGATATAACTCTGTTTCATTTTCTGAAAAAAACAAAAAAAAACCCCAAAAACCTCCAGAAGTCATAGGATCACACTTTTAAGAAATACTCTCCTAAATGACTTCCAAATCCTTCCTAAATGAAGGCATGTAGCATTATCGGAAACTGCTTTGAAAATAATAATCAGTAAAATAAGAGTATTTATTTTATGCTGGTAGGGTAGAGAAGATACAGTGGCTTGATTTGTTGTTGTGGTAGTGGTAAAAATAGGAGAATGAAAGTGTGTTGGATACATTTGCTACCTGGAGTTATTTGTAAAAATAATCAAGGTGGAATACCAATAAATAAGTTTCCAGAGATATGAAAAAAGGAGAGTTCTTGAGGAAGAAGAATGGATATATTGTAATCCCATTGGAATATTTTTTTTATTCTGATATTATTTAACCAATGTAGCATGTTGCAGGACTGGTTGCAGGAACTGGGCATGGCTAGTCTAGTAAAGAGAAGGACCAGGGAAGACATGATAGTGGTGTTCCAATATTTGAGGGGCTGCCACAGAGAGGAAAGGGTCAAGCTATTTTTCAAAGCAGACAAAGGCCAGACATGGAATAATGGATGGAAACTGAACAAGGAGAGATTCAACTTGGAAATAAGGAGAAATTTTCTGACAGTGAGAACAATCAACCAATGGAACAGAAGTTGCCTTCAGAAGTTGTGAGAGCTTCATCACTGGAAACTTTCAAGAAGAGACTGGACTGCCATCTGTCAAAAATGATGTAGGGTCTGCTTGGGCAGGGGTTTGGATTCGATGACCTACAAGGTCCCTTCCAACTGTTAATCTGTAAGACTATTTGTTCATGTCACAGTCGTTGATACTATCTAGCTGACTATAACTAATCTCAAAGAAGCGGGGTCAGATCTTATTAAGTCTTAGCTGAAAGACCATCAAAAAGCCTCAGGGAAGCTTGCATTGAGGAGCTGAAAAGGGCAATGGTGAACTACTTCCATATTGTTGGAACCTGAATTCATATACCATTTTGTTGTGTATTCAGATATCACTCGTATGTTGAAAAGATGCTGGAGAACATCCAAGACTCATTTGAACTGATATAATGATGATCATGTCACAGGTATGTCACAAAATGATGTGGCTGCGCCGATGACACCAGAGGATTTGAGTTCAGCTCAATGGGGACTTTTAGCTTCTTTCTCTGTTTGCATGGGATCGAGTTTTCAATATTTAGCACTCAAGTAGTAGCAGCTCGTGAACATTTTTGCTTAGAGGGCAGCCTAAGGTAAAGGTAAAGGTTCCCCTCGCACATATGTGCTAGTTGTTCCCGACTCTAGGGGGCGGTGCTCATCTCCGTTTCAAAGCCGAAGAGCCAGCGCTGTCCTAAGATGTCTCCGTGGTCATGTGGCCGGCATGACTAAACGCCAAAGGTGCACGGAACACTGTTACCTTCCCACCAAAGGTGGTCCCTATTTTTCTACTTGCATTTTTTACGTGCTTTCGAACTGCTAGGTTGGCAGAAGCAGGGACAAGTAACGGGAGCTCACTCCATTACGCGGCACTAGGGATTCGGACAGCTGAACTGCCGACCTTGCGATCGACAAGCTCAGCATCTTAGCCACTGAGCCACTGCATCCCTCAGAGGGCATCCTAAGTGTAGCTAAAATGCTTGTACAACTACTGTACATTTTCCTCCTCTTCGGATACATGCTTAGGAACTCTTAAAAATAATTTATCCAGAATTTTCTGTAGGAGGAAGTGGTTTGGACTGTTCGTTGATCCACTGTTTGGTATATTTTGCTGAGCTCCAGTATGGCCTGGAACAGAAATGTTCACTTGGCCACGACTGAAGCAGAATATTCTGGAACAAAGAACAATTCATCCATAATTCTGAGTTTAAGCTAGAAGATAAAATAACCAGTGTGGTTGAGAATGGCACTCTGCCTCCTTCCTCTGCCAGCTGGGGTGGGGATAGGGACACAATAATAGGCCACACAGTTTTTGTGTGACGTGTCTCTCTTTGCCCTCCACCCCAAGCCTCCAGTGGATCCCACATGTGTGAGAAATCCAAACCTCAATTCATGTATCATGTGAATTTAGATTCAGATATTATTCAAATATTGCTTGGCTGTTGAAGAGATGCTGGGAAAAGTATCTTAGACTTATTTAAACTGACATGATGTGGATCATGTCAGGACTTATTCCAGATGTGTTTGCAACTATTCGGACAAATATTGCATTAAGTAAAATGGTTTTGCTCTTCTGGGATCCAGAGTTTTTAGACAAGCAAGGGGAACAAACTACATGACAACAGTCAGCAAGGAGCAGAAAGAATGGAGACCTCTTTAATTCATTTTCTCTGCCCTTCAGTTGATTTCTATACACACATGCACAGCAGCATCTGAGCCACTGGTTTTCATGAGAGATCCTAAATGTATTTCCCATGTTATATGATGGTTCCATGCAGTGGTGAAATCCATTTTTTTTTACTACCAGTTCTGTGGGCATGGCTTGGTGGGCGTGGCTTGGTGGGCGTGGCAGTGAAAGGATACTGCAAAATCCCCATTCTCTCCCCACTCCTGGGGGAAGGATATTGCAAAATCTCCATTCCCACCCCACTCTGGAGCCAGCCAGAGGTAGCATTTGCCGGTTCTCTGAACTACTCAAAATTTCCGCTAATGGTTCTCCAGAACCTGTCAGAACCTGCTGGATTTCACCCCTGGTTCACTCCAAATTTGTGGTGGGTGGGGGTGTGTTTGGGGATTGTTATGTGTGTTGGGCCTGTGTGTATACCCATTTCGTTGTATGGGTATTGTGTGTATAAATGTACAATGACAATAAAGTTATACTTATAAAAGAAGGTGCCAATTTGTATAAAATGTGCAGGTCTGTTTAGAAAATATTGCTGTAATTTAAATAGAAGTTCGATACACCTCACCAATTCATTGTGTAGACATTCAACGCATCTCACAAATTAAGAGCATGACATTGGGAGAAAGTCCGTGCTCAGATGATTGGTGTGGTCTCCTTGCACACTCTCCTTATGCTCTCCTCTGGAGCTCTGCTTTTCTTGGTTCTTCATCTTTAATCTGGGCTTGGGCTGGGCAACCCTTCAAAGAGAAGATACTTAGGACATTCCTTGGTGTGCTTTATCAAGTGAGATCATCTAATTCAGAGGTGGGGAACTATGACCCCTTTATGATTTGTGGACTTCAACTCCCATGCTGGCTTAAGAATTCTGAGAGTTGATGTCCACAGGTCATAAAAGAGCCATAATTTCCCACCCTGATCTTGTTTGTTTGTTTGTTTGTTTGTTTGTTCGATTTATATGCCGCCCTTCTCCAGAGACTCAGGGCGGCTTACAATGCATTAAGCAATAGCCTTCATACTTTTGTATATACCTGCTTAGTAGGGCTTTTTGGCCCCCCCAAGCGGTGTTCTTTTTTTTATACAAAATCATCTTATTGCCCCCACAATCCGGGTCCTCATTTTACCTACCTCAAAAGGATGGAAGGCTGAGTCAACCTTGAGCCTGGTGAGATTTGAACTTGCAGTAATTGCAGACAGCTGGCAGCTAAGTGCTACTTTAACAGCAGCAGTTTAGTCCGCTGCACCACCAAGGCATCAATCAACCATAATTGATTGATATAGCTTCGTCCCTAGTCATTGTTGGAAGAAATGGAGATCTTGCTCACTCTCTCTCCCTGGATTATAAAAACTGTCGCATTCTTCTCCAAACAGAAAGCTGAAAACCTTCAGAAAAGCTCCTCACCTAAAGGCCAGAAGGCATGCAGGACATGACTTCTGTCATTCTTTTGAGTTGTTTATTGGCAGTTCCATGATGGAACTGCCTTACTCATCCTTTCCCTTTTAGAGCAAGAGGCTTTAGAGAAGACACTGGTTAGGAAAACTCACTGGGGAGGGGGTCTCACGATCAGGAACTGCCATCAAGAAGCAGGAAAGGAGCTATTGATAACCTTCAAGCTGCTGCTGAATTGTCTGTTCCACTGGATTGTCCTGGAGACACTTTTCTGATTTTTTTTTTCTGGAGCCCCTGTCTGGATCTAGACCAGTGGTGGGATTCAAATTTTTTTACTACCGGTTCTGTGGGCATGGCTTGGTGGGCATGGCATGGCTTGGTGGGCGTGGCAGGGGAAGGATACTGTAAAATCTCCATTCCCACCCCACTCCAGGGGAAGGTTACTGTAAAATCTCCATTCCCTCCTGATCAACTGGGACTCGGGAGGCAGAGAATAGATGGGGGCAGGGCCAGTCAGAGGTGGTATTTACCGGTTCTCCAAACTACTCAAAATTTCCACTACCAGTTCTCCAGAACTGGTCAGAACCTGCTGAATATCAGCTCTGGTCTAGACCACTTAAACATGTTGGGTTTTTTCTTCTTCTTTTGATGACTTTTTCCACCATACCAATCTTGGTCTTGTCCTGTTCAGTTTGGGGGAGAGTTGTATCCTGCTTACAAACAAACAGAAAGAAAGAAAGACAGATGAACAATCTGTCTACCTAATGTGTTTCCAACATCCTGTTGGTTGGAAAGAATTTTGTAACGAAAGTCTCGCCTCCTTCCGATTTCCATGACACTGGCTGTGTCTTATTCTCCTACCCATGATTTACACAGCCTAATCCACTGTTTCTCATTCTATAAAATATCAGCCAGCTGCAGAAGAAAGGAGAGGAAAGAAAGACAAGAAAATGAATCATTTTGCTGACATATTGCCACTGCAAGATCTGGGTTTTGCTACTCTGGAAAAGCATCCAAAGAGAAATAAAATCTAAAACAGTCCAGATGAAACAGCAGATCCCTCAACAGAACGAGATGATCTTCCTTTCCCACGAGACCATGCCAGTGAGTGCACATGACCTCACCAGATCCTACTTCAGACCCATGGTTTTCAGTAAAGGATTACTTGGTGCACATAGAATCCAACTATGAGCTCTGGTGGCGCAGCAGACTAAAGTACTGTTATTAACATCAGCTGCCTGCAATTACTGCAAGTTCAAATCTCAACAGGCTCAAGGCTGACTCGGCCTTCCATCCTTTCAAAGGTAGGTAAAATGAGGACCCGGATTGTGGGGGCAATAAGCTGTCTTTGAATAAAAAAGAACACTGCTTAGGGGGGCCCCGAAAGCCCTACTAAGCAGGTATATACAAAAGTATGAAGGCTATTGCTTAACGCATTGTAAGTTGCCCTGAGTCTCCGGAGGAGGGCGGCATATAAATCGAACCAATAAATAAATAAATTTTAAAAAAATAAATAGTCATCTCCTATCTGAATTATTGCAATGCACTCTATATGGGGCTACCCTTGAAAAGTATGAGGAGGCTTTAGCTGATGCAAAACGTGGCCACACAAATACCGGTTCTCCCAAATTGGTCAGAACCGGCTGAATCCCACCACTGGCAATATGTTGGTTAAAGTCCTACATGGCATAGGGCCAGATTAACTATGGCACTATCTTTGTCCCATTATATCAGCCTGTCTCCTCCAGTGAGGCAGGGAAGGTATGCTGCAGACCACGTCAGTTAAAGAATTCTGATGGGGGGTTGATCCAGAAAGAGAGACCCTTCTCTGCGATTGCCCCCATCCTTTGGAACACTCTCCCCTCCCCCCCGAGGTGAGGGCCCCCTACTCTCCTGACCTTTTATAAATGCTTGAAGACATGGCTCTGCCAACCTGCTTGGGGGACTCACAGAAAAGCACATAGACATGGGGCTGGATGGTGCCATGAAGTCCGTCCCCCGCCTTTTAATTTTGAATTTTAATTATTCCATTCAGGTTTTTAAGTATTTTTATTATAATATTCTTTCTAGCCTTTATGTTTTTATGTCTGTTTGTACACTACCCTCAAGCACTCTATGAGGGAGATGGGCGGTTTCTAAATATGATGCATAATTTTTTTTAAAAAATGGAGTGGAATAGAATGGAATATTGTGAAAAAAAACAGGCATAGTTGCACTGCAAGTTATTGTGTTAACTAAGAAACAACAACAACAACAACAAAAACCCCAACACAACAAATGATTCTCATGCACAATTTAGAAGTACAGTCAGTTTTTGTTGCAGGGACACAATCACATGGAATAGGTATATGTCCCCTTCTCCATAAGGTAAAGGTAAAGGTTCCCCTCGCACATATGTGCTAGCCGTTCCCGACTCTAGGGGGTAGTGCTCATCTCCATTTCTAAGCCGAAGAGCCAGTGCTGTCTGAAGACGTCTCCGTGGTCATGTGGCTGGCATAACTAAACGCCGAGGCGCACGGAACGCTGTTACCTTCCCACCAAAGGTGGCCCCTATTTTTCTAGTTGCATTTTTTATGTTCTTTCGAACTGCTAGGTTGGCAGAAGCTGGGACAAGTAACGGGAGCTCACCCCGTTACGTGGCACTAGGGATTCGAACCGCTGAACTTTTTATCGACAAGCTCAGCGTTTTAGCCACTGAGCCACCGCTCAGTCCCCTCCCCTTCTCCATACACTTATCTAAAAGGTATTTCTGGAAATGCTATCTAGATTGACTTCCTCCTCAATAATAAAGTTTCAACAGCATTTATTATGTTTAAGTTCTTTTTTTTCAGGCAGATTATGCAAAAGGATGGGATAAAAGAAGCAGAGAAAGAAAATCCCCAAATCTAATAATATGGCTGTACATCACGTATCGTGGCAAGTGTATTATTATTATTTAATATTTCTGTGTAATTTGGATTTTAAAAGTGGTGAGCTCAGACTTTTGTGGGTACGAGCCAAAAATAATCCCTGACCATTTTAATAAACATTGTGACAGAATAAAAGATCAGCTTTCTTACAGCTGAGAAAACTAGAAGCTCATTAAATCTTTCAAGAAATGCAACATTTCTAGTTAGTTTACAGGTCCTATCATGCCTGACGCAACAGCTGCGGCTTGCTGGAAATATCCATAAGGAAAAGTTTTTGGTTGCTATTGTTAAATGCTCTTTTGCATTTCTCCCCCCCCCCCCCCGCCTTTTGTGTGGCAGAAATAAAATGTGCATTGCATACTGTTTTGGCTCCAGTCTATGCAGTAAAACCTCTCTCTCTCTCTCTCTCTCCCCCTCCCTCCCTCTCTTCCCCCCCCCTTATTTTTTTTTTTTTAGCAAATTGAGATTTGAATCTCACAAAGAAGGTGTTTAAATTACCAATCAACAGACACCGAGCTGCCATTTCTGTCTTTTCCTTTAGCAGGTTGATTTGGGGGAAATCAAAAATTCCCGAAGATAAGAAAGAAAACAGAAATAGAGGACAATAGCCTATGGAATACCATAAAATTCTGGAAATCATGAAGAATAGTTGCACAATAATGTTGGAAAACGCAACTAACTATCTTCCATGAGTTATTGATAGTTGGCAATAGTTATGGGGTAATATGTATGAATAATTATTTGTCTTACTCTAGGGTCCAATGAATATCTCTGTTGGCTTTCTTTTAAAAAATACGTATTAAAAGTGTAAAAACCAAAATGCCTGCCTCCTGCATTGTCTTTATTTTCAAGGAAATCTTTGTGACCCATTGGATCCTGGGCATTTTCTTGGAAAACGAATAGAAATGGGTGGCTAGAATCTAGCGCTGGTGAGAAGATCAAGTCATCAGGTTTCTTTAAGCTGAAGATGGGGAGTGAATATGTAGACCCTGTGCCAGGGGTGGGCTTCAAAAATTGTAGCAAGGGGTTCTCTGCCCAATTGCTGGGTGGGCGTGGCCATGGTAGGCGTGGCCTAGTCGGCCTCCTGCACCATGGCGGAGGGTGGGGGCTTTTTTCCCTTCCCGGATGCCGGAGACTTTCCTCGAGCCTCTGGGAGGGCAAAAACCTGGTGGCGCAGTGGACTAATTCACTGTTATTAAGATCAGCTGCTTGCAATTACTGCAAGTTCAAATCCCACCAGGCTCAAGGTTGACTCAGCCTTCCATCCTTTCTAAGGTAGGTGAAATGAGGACCCAGATTGTGGGGGCGATAAGCTGACTTCGTATAAATATACAAAAGTATGAGGGCTATTGCTTAATGCACTGTAAGCTGCCCTGAGTCTCCGGAGAAGGGCGGCATATAAATCAATTTTTTAAAAAAACCGGCCTCCCCAGGCTCCGGAGGCCCTCTGGAGGCCACAAATGGCCCATTTCCGGCCTTCCTGAACTTCCAGTAGACCCATTTTTCACCCTCCTCAAACCTCTGTGTGCGCCCTGCACTTACTGCATCCAAAATGGGCCGCGTGGGGACTCCTGGGAGGGGTGAGGTAGGGTGGGCGGGGCCAGCCAGGAGTGGGATTTGGGAGTTCTCCGAACTGCACAGAATCTTAGCTAGAGGTTCTCCCAAACCCCTGCAAACCCCCAGCAGCCCACCCCTGCCTGTGGCATATAAATCTCTAATTTGGTCATTCTTGTGTTCCTACCCAAACAGTCAATTCAAGAATGGGCAACTCTTCCCTGCAGACATTTTACATCACATTTTCAAAACTTTAAAAATTCTCACCAGCTTTAAAAGGGCAGAGGACCAGCTCTAACTTAACTATTGTAGATAAGGAACTTCAAATTCTCTTTCGCTTTTGGTGAGGTCTCAGATCTGAGACTCTGAATGCCGTGGTAAATTCCACTTTATATGTGGAAACATATTTCTGTTTCAAATAATTTTATTACATTTGATACAGTGGGATAGAAAAGAAGTTCCCCTTCTTTTCTCGTTCCCTTCCCCTTCCTTTTCCTCTTCCCGTTTCCCCCTCCTTTCCCTCTCCTACTTTTATTCCCCTCCCTTCCCTTCCTTAAGCTAGATCTGTTTCATATTTATATGATATGTTTAGTATTGCAGTATGCCTAACTGCTTGTATAGTTTTTCACTACTGATGGAAATTCAGGACTTTTCAAGTTCTGCTTTCAGTGAATGGCAAGGCTCTTTGAAGCTTGCTGTTGCAGGAAGTTAAAACCCACCTCTCTCCTAGAAAAATGAGATATTTTAGGAAATATTAAAAGGGCAGAATATTTCCCCTAAAAGGGAGGCAGAAACTCACCCCACCCCCGCCTTTGTCAATGGGCCATTAAGGCCTGAGCCAGTCCATTCTACATAACAAAGATCTACCTCCTTCAGGCAGAGCCATTTAATTGCCCTTCATTGCATCACCCAGCAAGATTCAACCAAACTTAACACACAGACAACCTAAAAAGCTTGCTATGACCTCTGACAGCAACCAGTCAGGATACTCTTCCTGTGCCCCAGGAAGTTTAAAGCCAGAGTAAAACCCAAGGACCCTCAGCATCTCTTCCCTTTTTTCGCCCAAGATCTCCAAGGCATGTGATCCTGTTCATCAATAAACCTTCTTTCCAAGCAACTTCCATGAATCCAGTGTCTTTTTCCCCCCACTTGGAACTGAACCCAGGAGGATGTTTCTTCCAACACTGTTTCATGGTTCTGCCATGTGCGTTGGACATGAAAACTGTCATAAAATTTTTCTACCTGGTCAGTGTATTTGTCCGTCTAACTCGGAACTGTCACCAGCAAATGATCTCAAGAGGGAAAACGTTTGTCACAATTAGCTGACATAACCGTTGTTTTAATTTAATTGGATGAAATTAAACTTATGTAATATTTTAATTTTAAATTCCTTTGAGCTCCAGTTGGCGATGGTAGAGGAGTGGGTTATAAATTTCATAGATGCATAAATATTCTACCCGAATCCCAGCTGAAAAGAAATTTGGCAGAACTTTAAGATAAAAGCCAAATTCTCTTTCCTTTTCCCGAAATTTAGTTTTAGAAGAGAGTGTTTCATCGTTTTGCCAGAATCAACTTTTTTTTTTCAGCCAGGACTTCATGCTCAAAAAAAGAAAAAAATGAATAAGGAAAGGTTTATTCTGGCAAGATAGCTGACTGCATAAACCTGTCAGCCTTTCCCAAATATAAGTACATGCCAACCGTCTGGTTGAGTAGCTCATCTCGTCCTATCATTTTCAACTTCGACAATAATAAAGCTATTAACCTGTCTTAACAGACATTATGCTATGCGCTTGTTGAGTTGTCTGGACAATTTTGTATTTCAGTTTTATGATATAGGCACCAGCTACCCGAAGTGAATTTCATCTCCTGTTTTATAAAGTTAGTTTGGGTTCAACTCCTACCCTCAAAAGAATGCTATAGAGCGCTGCACACCAGAACAAGAGCCTTGGGTGGCACAGCGGCCTAAACTGCTGCTGTTAAAGCAGCACTTAGCTGCCAGCTGCCTGCAATTACTGCGAGTTCAATTCTCACCAGGCTCAAGGTTGACTCAGCCTTCCATCCTTTCGAGGTAGGTAAAATGAGGACCCGGTTTGTGGGGGCAATAAGCTGACTTTGTATAAAATAGAACACCACTTGGGGGGGCCAAAAAGCCCTACTAAGCAGGTATATACAAAAGTATGAAGGCTATTGCTTAATGCATTGTAAGCTGCCCTGAGTCTCCAGAGAAGGGCAGCATATATAAATCGAACGAATAAATAAATGAATGAATGAATGAATGAATAAATAAATAAATAAATAAATAAATAAATACAAGAACAGTTTTTTCCCGATGCCATCACTCTGTTAAACAAATAATTCCCTCAACACTGTCAAACTATTCACTAAGTCTGCATTACTATAACTATTAATCTTCTCATCATTCCTATCACCCATCTCCTCCCACTTATGACTGTAACTTGTTGCTGTATCCTTACGATGCATATTGATTATTTCCTAGTATGATTTGACTGCTTATTTGTACCCTATGACTATCATTAAGTGTTGTAACTTACGATTTTTGACGAATGTATCTTGTCTTTTTATGTACACTGAGAGCATATGCTCCAAAGACGAATTCTTTGTGTGTCCAATCACACTTGGCCAATAAAGAATTCTATTCTGTTGTAGTGTTGTCCCAAAGGTGCTTTTTCAAGAGGCAACTGGACTTTCTGGTTTTTCTTTCAACATGTTTTGTTTCTCATCCAAAAGGCTTCTTCAGCTCTGAGCTTCTTGGATGAGAAGTGAAACGTCTTCAAAGAAAACAACAACAACCAGAAACTCTAGTTGCCTCTTGAAAAAGCACCTTTGGAACAACCATGGCCTGGATGACTGAGAATCTCCATAGACATTTAGCAATGCCCTTTGGGATGAACACCCTTCGAATGATGTAGGACAGTGATGGCTAACCTTTTTGCCATCGCGTGCCAAAAGCGTGGGGAGCGTGGGGGGGTGGTCACACGTGCATGTGCCCACACCCATAATTCAATGCCCCCGTGCCCCGCCCCCCACACTCCCCCTGCTTTTGGCACGTGATGGCAAAAAGGTTACTGGCGGGCCTGGTATGCCTGTTTTTTACCCTCCCCAGGCTCCAGAGGCTTCCTTGGAGCCTGGGGAGGGTGAAAACAGCCTTCCACACACCCCCGGAGGCTCTCTAGAGGCCCCTCCGCTGGTTCCGGAAGGCCCGAAAATCAGCTGGCTGGTGTGCACATGCGCACTGCAGCTGAGCTAGGGCAACACTTGCGTGCCCACAGATATGGTTCGCCATCACGGGTGTAGGAGGAGGAATGGATTTCCAGAAAAAGTTGCAGACTACAGGAACCATTTGCCCTTTGGTTTGAGATGCAGACAGCACAGACTCATCCACCCGACAGCCTCCATTTGATCTGGATGACTGAGAATTTATTTTATTTTTTATTTATTTAGTTTGTCAAGCATGTATAAGATAACAGATATAAGTATAAATGTGATGATGAATACAGGAAATGGATACGAATAAATGGGGACAGTAGGACAGGGACGGTAGGCACATTGGTGCGCTTATGCACGCCCCTTACAGACTTCTTAGGAATGGGTGAGGTCAACAGTAGGCAGTCTAAGCAGTGGTGGGATTCAGCCAGTTCGCACCACTTCAGGAGAACCGGTTGTTAACTTTTTGAACAGTTTGGCAAACTGGTTGTTGGAAGAAATCATTAGGGCAGAGAACCGGTTGTTAAATTACTTGAATCCCACCACTGAGTCTAAGGTTAAAGGTTTGGGAGTTTGAGGATGTAACCAAAGAGTCAGGTAGTGCGTTCCAGGAATTGACCACTCTTGCTGAAGTCGTATTTCCTGCAATCGAGTTTGAAACAGTTTACCTTAAGTTTGTATCTATTGTGTGCTCGTGTATTGTTGCGGTTGAAGCTGAGTTCCAGTATCAATAAAACCAAAGGAAGACCAATGGAGGAGATAACTTGGAAGCTGGACACATAGGTTCCACCACCACAGACAATGGGACAAAAACCACAACATTACAAAAAAGAAACTCCTCCAAGGCTTTACAATAAGGAGCTTTGTGATGATATACTTTTGTGGATGGCAAGTTTTTCGAAGCTGTTGCCAAGGGAGGGTTAACTCATTTGGTGTTCATCTCACTAAAAACAGTTCACTAATGGGTTTTTTTTTTTTTTGAGTTCTCATGGACTTGTTGGGTGCCAAGGAACATGGTGGGAAGTCAGCCACTGTAACTGAGAAGCAGAAGACAGGAGAAACGTGCCAGGAAGTGCTTTCCTCCCATTGCAAAGACATATGGAAGAGAAATAACCAAATTTCTGTGGCCTGCAGAGCTGGCAGAAGTTTCAGCTCCCTGTATTAAATCACTACGTGACTACAGGCATTCATCTATGAACAATAAGGATGCCTTCCAGACCAGACATGGGTTCTCCTTGAGTATGAAGGACCTCAAAGTAAAAGTAAAAACTTATTTTGTTTTCACACTGGCTTCATGGGCCTCCAAAAGTTTTGGATAATAGCAATAGCACTAAGACTTATATACATCGCCATAGTGCTTTCCAGCACTCTCTGAGCAGTTTACAGAATCAGCCTATTGCCCCCAATAATCTGGGTTCTCATTTTACTGACTGTGGAAGGCTGAGTCAACATTGAGCCCATCAGGACAAACATCTGGCAGTGGGCAGAATTAGTCTACAATACTACAATAACCACTGCACCACCACAGCTCCATAATGTCTAATTCTCCACTCCCAGACCTCTCCCTCCAGTCCTGCTCTGCCAGTTCAATTACTTGCATGTTCAGAAACATCTAAATTTTGGTAAAAGTGAGACTCCAAAGCCCAATTGCTCCTCACAACAGAAAGTCAGTGTAGAGTTGAAGAGGAGGTAAACCTGTTGGAGATGCAGAAAGTGGAAAATCATTATTATCTAACGGCATGGATTAAAAAACCCACAATCTGTTTTAATAAGGAATAAATTCAGAAAAAGCAGATCATGGCAAAACTGACTACTCTGGTTAAAGAAAAAAACATACCGTATTTTTCGGAGTATAAGACGCACAGGAGTATAAGATGCACCTTAGTTTTTGGGGAGGAAAATAAGAAAAAAGCTGATTGGCAGGTGGATCGGCCTCCCGGAATACCCCCAATCAGCTGTTCCCAGAGGTGAATTTTAGCAACAGGCTCCTTGGTTGTGAGCTCTGTGCCTTGCTTTTTTTTTTTTGCTTTTTTTCCCCGCCTCTGGAACATCTGAAACTCTGTTTCAGAAAAAACTTTTTTTCCTGCCTCTGAAAGCCTCTGAAACAGAGCTTCAGAAAAAAAGCCTCTGAAGCTCTGTTTGGGGGCTTCTTTTCTGAAGCTTCGTTTCTGATGCTTTTTTTCAGCCTCTGAAACCTCAATTTGAGAAGCCGGGCAGGGCTACATTCGGAGTATAAGATGCACCCAGATTTTCACCCTCTTTTTGGGGGGAAAAAGGTGCGTCTTATACTCCAAAAAATACGGTAAGTACTTTTGTTTCCACATGGAAACCGCTTCTGAATTTTGTGCTTGTTGTGGAAAAGAATGTAACTTTGACTATGGGTTTTATAGATTAGATCAGGGGTGTCACACTCAAGGCACAGGAGCTGGAGCTGGTCCACGGAGTGCTTAGATCTGGCCCGTGGGGCCACCCTGGAAACAGCAAAGGACCAGTCTGCAGTGCCTCTGCCAGCAAAAAAGATCTCAGGAGGGCCACGTGTGGCCCTCCTGAGCTCCGTTTTCACTGGCAGAGGGTTGCAGGAGGCTCCCACAGTGGAAAATGAAGCTTGGGAACCCATTTTTGCTAGCAGAGTGCTCGGGTTACCCCAGGGCCCCCTGACACGAGTGACGTTGAGCTGGCCATGCCCAACCTGGCCATGCCCGCCCCAGCCACGCCCACCCCAGCTCCCCGAGGTCAATCACGACCTTGATGCAGTCCTCAATGAAATCAAGTTTGACACCCCTGGATTAGACTGATAGATCTTTATAGAAATGACTTGTTCTTATTATTATGGAAGAAACAAAAAGCTGTGGATTTGATGTTAATGCCCTATTCTATTGCAACAGAGAGAGTCGGAAGTCAATGCTTCTTTTTCTTTTCTTTTCCTTATCTTTCCTCACTCCTCTCTACCCCCCCTCCTCTCCCCTCTCGCTGCTCTTTTATTTACTTTTGTATTTTGCATTTTATAATATTTTATAACCTAATTTAAAAAAAATGTTTTTTTAAAAAAGAAAAAAGCAGATCATATGGGATTGGGTTGCCTCTCTTTGTCTTCCTAACACCCAAATGAATGGTCGGCTTTTTGGGATTAAGTTGGTGGCTTTATGATTCCTTGCATTATTCTTTTAATGTCACGACCTTCATGTCAAAGTGAGAGGTGGATTTTTCTTGTCCCCGAGAGTTATATTTTCGCAGAGACAAAGAGGCTCTTTTATATCAATGTTAGAGCCTGCCATGAGGTAGGAGCAGTACGCTCTGCAAGTCTGGGCAGTGTGTGAGCTGACATTTTTCATTCCACATGTCCCACAAGTATTTCTCTTTCAAGAGACCTTCAGAGTGTGTGTGTGTGTGTGTGTGTGTGTGTGTGTGTGTGTGTGTAAGGGGTGTCAATGAAGAGAATTTGTTTTCTTTGGGCTAGATCAGTGATGGCTAACCTTTTTGCCATCGCATGCCAAAAGTGGGGGGAGTGCAGGGGGATCGCTCATGTGCGTGCCCACACCCGTAATTCTATGTGCCCCACCCCCCACGCATGCGTGTGTGACCACCCCAGCGCTCCCCCCACTTTTGGCATGGGATGGCAAGGTAGGCCTGTTTTTCGCTCTCCCCAGGCTCCAGAGCCTTTCTAGGAGGCAAGGGAGGGCAAAAATGGCCTTCCCCACTCCCCCGGAGGCCCTCCGGAGGCCAAGAACAGCGTTTTTCTTGACTTCCGGTGTGCACAAAAGGCCTGAAAATCAGCTGACCGGTGCGCGCATGCATGCCGGAGCTGAGCTCGCATGCCCACCGATATGGCTCCACGTGTCACTTGTGGCACCCGTGCCATAGGTTCACCATCACGAGTCTAGATCATTTGAAGATTCCATCTACGTTCCCATTTCCTTCTTCCCATTATAATCATTCAGAAATATTTTTCATGCTTCCCCCACTTAACAAAAAAGAAGAAGAAGAAGAAGATGAGAGAAGCGATTGTTTGTTCTTTGCCCAATGAGCAAATTAGGGCCATTAGAATCAAATTCCCTCTCTTCAAGCCAGAGAAAAGCCACATGAGCTCTTTGGCCCCCAGAAACCGCTCATGACCATGCACCTGAGCAATGTTCAAGTGGGCAGAACTGGACCCTGAACAAGAAGCATTTCACAACCCTCCTTTGAAAACATTAATGACCTATTCATGAAAAGAAGGCCAACAATCTTGCACAAAAGGAACACTGACAGGCACAGCAGACTGCCAAAGTCAGCAGCAGAAGAAATGTAAATCAGCTTGACAGGAAATCACGGACATTTTGGAGGAAATAAGAACATTCTTAAGAACAATATGGATATCGGTTTTATTATTTATGGTCTTATGAAAGACATACTAGAAAGGATACCTGGTTCTCCGTAAAACCATCTTGATTTGCTAGAAACAAAACCTGTACCAGGTAAAGCCTTCATGGACTTTCTCTTTCTTTCTTTCTTTCTTTCTTTCTTTCTTTCTTTCTTTCTTTCT
>WNWU01000003.1:55087520-55127300 GCA_012654045.1 Ptyas mucosa
TTGTTTTGTTTTGTTTTGTTTTGTTTTGTTTTGTTTTGTTTTGTTTTTAATTAATTATTATTCATTCATTTATAAATAAATAAAGCCTGCATTCTAACCACTGCCAGCTGTGGTGGTGTAGTGGTTAGAATGCAGTATTGCGGACTAACTCTGCTGATTGTCAGCAGTTCGATTCTGACTGGCTCAAGGTTCACTGTCAGCCTTCCACCCTTTGGAGGCTGGTAAAATGAGGACCTAGATTGTAAGGGCAATTTGCTTAATTTGGAAACTGCTCAGCGAGAGCTATAAAGCACTATATAGCGGTCTAAGCGCAATTGCCATTGTTATTTATTTATAACATTTATGTAGCCATCAATCTTTATGCCAACTTTTGGGCCCCTCCCAATCAAAGATTAAAAGTTATATAAATCATTTTAAAAACTATAAAGCGCAACCAGTTTGAACATATAACAGATTTTTATGCTTCACCCCCAGGATTCCCATCCTATTTTAGGCAGCCAGCTAGAAAGAAGCCATATCAGGAGCCAAATACTTAAGTCTACCTATCCTATCACAAGGCAGCATTCAAGGCTGCAAGTTTAAAAACATTGCTTTAGGTGGGCAGGTATCACAAGGAAAAGACAATGTAGACACAATAACTGACAAGCAGGCAAGACTGATTTTCTCCCACATTTATTTAAAACAGCAGAATGTCTGCAATGAAAGGTTCAGATTGAGAGGCACCAAATCTCTCCATAACAGTGTTTCTCAACCTCGGCAATTTGAGGATGAGTGGACTTCAGCTCCCAGAATTCCCCAGGCAGCATGGAAGTTGGCTGCCCAGGGGGATTTCTGGGAGTTGAAGTTCACACATCTTAAGTTGATAAGACTGAGTTGCTAAGATTGCTCTGGAGTCCCAAGGTGCCTTTTCAAAAGGCAAATGGACATCCCCCCCCCCCCCCCACTCCTTGAAGAAGTTTCACTTCTCATCCAAGTAGCTTCTTCAGTTCTGTTTCTTGGATAAAAAGTGAAACATCTTCAAAGGAAAACAAAGCCCAGTTGCCTTTTGAAAAAGCACCTTTGGGAGAACCATGACCGGAGAATCTCCATAGACATACAGCTCTGGAGGTTTAATGTACCCCATTTGTCCCCCCCAATATTGGAAAGGGTGAGAAATTGGACCTTGATATGAAGGGATTTTTATGGAAAGGATGTATAAATCCCATCCCATCCCACCCTATTATATTATATTCCGTTAATTAATTCTTTAAAAAATATACATGGACATTAGTTTACAAAAGAAAAATCTTTTGTTTCACTGGAAAATTCAGCATACTAATAATTTCTGTCAATTGATATGGCTCATTTGCTGTGAATTCATCTGGGATGTTTCTTCCTTGTGCGATTTACATTCTACTGCATCCAAGCTTCTTTGCCAACCCATAGTGGATACGTATCCCTTTGTGCAGTATACAGTTTCCATTTTCCCCCCAATGAGTACTTATAAATTGGATTTGCCTGCATGTCCGGATGTGATGATTCAATCCTAGGGAATTTTCTGTTGGCTTTCTCCATTCCTGAGAGGTCCAGGCTCATAAATGTTAGGATGCAGCATTGTTGCATGGGAAACAAATAAACAGCATCTTAAATATATATTTTAAATGTTTGTTAGTTGATGCCACTTCCTTTTTCACATACTGTAGACTCTGACATATTTTTCTCTTATAAGTATTTTTATTCTTTTGATTTTTTTTTTTTTGCTAGCCTTTTGGATAAATTAGGCCATAAATAAATAATAAGATGTACTATATACTTCAAATATCTTAAATTGTTTTACCTTGGACTGTTTCTGGTTTCCTAATCTACTTTTCTTGTCCTACCATCTTTTTTCTCATATTGCACCCAGCTTTGGTCGCCACGATATAAAAAGGATGTTGTGACTCTAGAAAGAGTGCAGAGAAGAGCAATAAAGATGATTAGAAGGCTGGAGGCTAAAATATATGAAGAGCAGTTGCAGGAATTAGCTAGTTTAATGAAAAGAAGAACTAGGGGTGATATGATAACAGTGTTCCAATATCTCAGGGGCTGCCACAGAGAAGAGGGAGTCAAGCTATTCTCCAAAGCACCTGAAGGCAGGACAAGAAGCAATGGATGGAAACTAATTAAGGGAAGAAGCAACCAAGAACTAAGGAGAAATTTCCTGACAGTTAGAACAATAGACCAGTGGAAAAACGTGCACACAGTAGTTGTGGGTGCTCCAACACCAGAGGTTTTTAAGAAGTGATTGAGCAACCATTTGTTTGAAATGGTATAGCACAGTGTTGGCTAACCTTTTTGCTATCACGTGCCAGGATTGGGGGGGAAGGGGGTCACATGCACACGTGCCCACACACATAATTCTATGTGCCCCATGCATGCATGTGTAACCCCCCCTCTCCACCCCCGCTCCTGGCACGCGATAGCATGGTGGGCCCAGTAGGCCCATTTCTCTCTCTCCCCAGGCATCAGAACCTTTCTAGGAGCTTGGGGTGGGGGCAAAAACCGCCTCCCCCCCGAAGCCCTCCGGAGGCAGGAAACAACCTGTTTCCCTACTTCCGGTGGGCCCAGAAGGCCTGAAAATCAGCTGGCTGGCACGCAGATGCGTGCCGGAGCTGAGCTCACGCGCCCACCGATATGGCTACACGTGCCACCAGTGGCACGCATGCCATAGGTTCACCATCACGGATATAGAGTTACCTGCTTGAGCAGGAGGATGGACTAGAAGTCCTCCAAGGTCCCTTCCAACTTTGTTATTCTATTTTTCTGTCATGAAGAATCCATAACAAACTATTTCCATATTTCCTTAAGGTCCCTGAATAACGTACATAACTTTATCCATAAACAAGCAAACAAACAAACAAACAAATAAATACATTCTTACAATTGTGTAACCTAGTGTGATTATAAGCAAAATGTTCACAAAAATTACTTCCACCCTCCTTCCCTTCCCTTCCCTTCCCTTCCCTTCCCTTCCCTTCCCTTCCCTTCCCTTCCTTCCTTCCTCTGCAGCATGAAAGCAGACAAAAGCAGCCGCTATCAAAGCATGTAGGTTCGCCTTAGTGACCTATACCTTTAGACAGGTGAAAACATTAAATTCCAATTGCAGGATTCACATTGTATCATTGGGAATAAAGTCATCGCGGGGATTACAAGAACTAGAACAGTTTGCCACTTGTTAAGTTCGGCTAGAACTATATAACCCAGATTTTTAAGAAGGTCAAAATCCTGGCTCAGTTAAGATGGTTGGGCATTTGCCACTGAGCTGTATTGGACCAGAGTTTGGCTGAAAAGGTCAAATGTGTTTACTACTTATATGAAGTCCCAGTCCAATTCAGACCAATGGCAGGCCTCCCATGGACTCTGGAGAGATTAGGATCTGGCCTTTAATAAACTATAAAGCTGTGCTGTTAAATAAGGGGTGGATATGCTTTCTAAGTCCAGACAGGATGATTTATGTATCATAGATATTATCACAGGCTCCACCCTTCAACAACAGCTCTGAGTCCAATAGTTGTAAGGCTCTGAGATAGGAGCTCACAGGCAGATATTATCAGCAAGACATGTCCATCTGGGAAGAAGCTTTAATTATGCTGTGTCTTGGCTTCAGAATAATCAGACTACCTAATCTCCTTCCTTCCTTCCTTCCTTCCTTCCTTCCTTCCTTCCTTCCGTACTTTTCTTGTATGTAATCTGCATGAAGTACATCGTGTCGGTCTCGTAGTGGTGCAGACAGGCCAAGTTGCAATAATGTTTTATTGATCATGGCCATACATTTGTCCTCAAGAATAATCAAAGCCTTGTTGAAAATGTCCGGACCAAACGTAATTTCTAATGTCTGATTTTCCTCCTCTACCAAAGGGAGCCCCCTTGTGAAGTACTGTGAAGCTGTTACCATGGCAACTCCACTGTGCTGCACAGTAGAAGCCATTTTAAGGCACAACAGGCTATATCTTAACAGAACACACACCCCTCCGAGGGGTGTTAGGGGTGTCTTACCCCCAGAGTATTTGTTTCCAGAGAGTAAGACATCTGTGTATCAAGTTTGGTTGAAATTGCTTGAGGCATTCCAGAGTTATGCTGGAACACACACACACACACACACACACACACACACACACACACACGGAGAGAGAGAGAGAGCGAGCGCCATATATGTGTGTGTGTGTGTGTGTGTGTGTGTGTGTGTACAGTTAATATCTCGGGTTTCTTCCCGTGTAATTGTAAACATATCCTTAAAAAGGTAGTAGTGATGTTTCGACGAAATCACATTCGTCATCTTCTGGCTGATGCTCTCGGTTTGGTTCTTATGGGCAAACTGTGTGATCGTAACTGACGTTTTTGTATGAAAAGAGGCAAAGGTGTATTCTGATTGGTCAACAGTGTTGCTGTACGTCATCAGCCAATCAGAATACAGCAACACCGTCGACCAATCAGTAGGGAAATATAATGTTCTGCCTTTTTAATATTTCTCAAAATATCTCATTCTTCTAGGAGAGGGGCGGGTGCTAACGTTCTACAGAACCGAGCAGGTTCTAAACAGGCGTATCCAACCTTGGCAACTTTAAGACTTGGGGACTTCAACTCCCAGAATTCCACAGCCGTCTGTTTAGAAGTCTTAAAGCTGCTAAGGCTGGAAACCTCCCCCCCCCCCCAATTTTACAGTCTTTTGACTGGCTGTAGAGTCTGTCCAGGTGCAGGAGGTGGGGGGGAGCACATTTACACAAGTGACTCTTGGTCCTTCCCTTGCTCAGCGGTTTTCCTTATTCCACAGACAATTTTGTGTGAGTCAAAGCAGCAGTTTCTATACAGCTGTGCTAATAGCTGCTCCTTGTAGTCAGAGGAAGTCCACTCAGCTTCCAGCCATCTGCACTTAATGCAGCCTACAGCAGAAATATCATTCCTCCCCCCCCACCCCCATTTCTCAGAGTAGGGACAATGAGCAAGTCTTAGCATGCAGAGAGGAAACAGATGTCCTTGTAAAAATGAGCACAAAGGTTCTGTGCAATTAACCTCAGCTTTTCATTTAAGATCCAACCTGCTCGGTGTCTTCCCCTCCCTCTCATCACAGGCAGAACATGCAGTGATGGATTTTCCCCTTCTGAGGTAAAGCTCAAACTGGTTTAGAATCAGAGGTGGGTTTCAGCAGGTTCTGACCAGTTCTAGAGAACCGGTAGCGGAAATTTTGAGTAGTTCGGAGATCCGGTAGTAAAAATTCTGACTGGCCCCGCCCCCATCTATTCTCTGCCTCCCGAGTCCCAGCTGATCGGGAGGAAATGGGGATTTTGCAGTAACTTTCTCCTGGAGTGGGGACAGAATGGAGATTTTACAGTATCCTTCCCCTGCCAAGCCCACCAAGCCACGCCCACAGAACCGGTAGTAAAAAAAATTGAAACCCACCACTGTTTAGAATGTAGGAAGTTAGCACCTGCCCCTCTCCTAGGAAAATGAGATATTTTAGGATATATCAAAAGGGCAGAATATTTCCTCTAAAAGGGAGGCAGAAACTCACCCCCCCACCACCACCTTTGTCAATGGGTCATTAAGGCCTGGGCCAGTCTATTCTACATAACAAAGATCTACCTCCTTCAGGCAGAGCCATAGTAGGAATTACCCAAAGCCCTTTCATTATATCATCACCCAGCAAGAATCAACCAAGCCTGGGACTCAAAAATACAGCCTACAAAGTTACCCCTGCATGGTCCCATGGAAGTGTGACAGTCAATCAGAAAACAAGCTCAACTTCAAATCCCAACAGAGAGTATAAATCTCTCTCTCTCTCTCCACTCCATGTGCCTTTTTTGCCCAGGACCTCAAACCATGTGGTCCTGTCCACCATTAAAACCATATTTCCAAGCAGTCTCCATGTTTCCAGTGTCTTTCTCCCCACTTGGGATTGAACCCAGATGGACATTTCTTTCAACAAGAATAAGCCAAGCATTTCCCTCCCAATTTTCCTCACATACAGATATTTTGGAATAAACATTGCTTATTACAAACAAATCCAAGTTCAGGCCAAACTTTGGCCAGTACGCTGGAGGCTGCCAGCTCTTAGACAAGAAGACTTCCAAGGTCCCTTCCTTTCAACTTGATTATTCTGTTATTCTGTTATTCTCTTTTCCTTGTGAACTTGCAAACTGTCCCTATCGTCAAAGCCATTTTGTCTATCAGACTCTAACTCAGTGTTTCTCACCCTTGACCTCTTTAAAACATGCGGACCTGAACCTGCAGAATTCCACACATCTTACATTTTGGTTAGGAGTTATTATTTATTAGTTCAATTTATATGCCGCCTTTCTCCGAAGACTCAGGGTGGCATATAAATTGAACTAATAAATAATAACTCCTAGTTAAAACTATTTGATATCAAATAGTTGAAAACTATTTGATAGCGAATCACTCAATCAAGCAACAGATCAACCGATCAATCACAATGAGCCTCTGCGCCAGAGGTGGTATTCAGCAGGTTCTGACCAGTTCTGGAGAACCAGTAGCGGAAATTTTGAGTAGTTCAGAGAACCGGTAAATACCACCTCCGACTGGCCCCGCCCCATCTATTCTCTGCCTCCCGAGTCCCGAGGAAACGGGCATTTTGCAGTAACCTTCCCCTGGAGTGGGGAGGGAATGGAGATTTTACAGTATCCTTCCCCGGGAATGGAGTGGAAATGGAGATTTTATAGTATCCTTCCTGGGAATGGGATGGGAATGGAGATTTTATATTATCCTTCCCCTGTCACACCCACCAAGCCACACCCACCAAGCCATGCCATTCCCACCAGGCCACACCCACAGAACTGGTAGTAAAAAAAAATTTTTTTTTAAGAATTTTTTTAATTTTTAAACAAAACATAAAACATAAATCCATCATCCAATGGATGCTGGTAGTAAAAATTTTTGAATTCCACCACTGCTCTGGGCATTCCTTATCCTGAATTTGGAACAATTCATTATATAACAAGATAACTTCCAAACTCATTGTTCTGAAATTTATTTGTTTTTCCATTGCTAAAACTTTCCACTTTATTCCTAGCCAAATTTCTGTTTATGGGGATTTTTGTCTGCTTCTCTCACACTCCTGCTTCAGGATAGCTTGTTAGAATAGGGCATTTATTTATGAAGCATGCCTTCATGGCAGGGCTAAGCTAAATTTGAAGAGGAGCTTTGGTGAAAGCTGTTTGGCCAATCAAAATGGAGATCTGGTTTGAAGCAGTAAATTGAATCAAGGATCTGCTGTATTCTCATTTGCTTTTGTAACTGGGTGATCCTTCTGCTGCTATTATAATAATTGCTACAGATAATACGCAATCTTGTAACTTCAGTTCCAGGCAGAGGTAGTCCTCTACTTATGATCGTAATGGATTTACAATCGCAAGTTAAGACTGTCGTTAAGCAAGATACCCACATGATGACCTCATTTAATGACTCTAATTCCTGCTCTCCCTCTTTCAGACATTAAGTGATCACATGGGTCATTAAGCAGAGCACAGAGTGCCTCAGGGATGGGGAAGGCCTAGCACAGGCCTGGCCTGCATTGCAGCACCTGCCCGGCTGAAGTTAGAGATCACACTCAGGAAAGAACTGGCCGATCTGCATCTCGGCCTCTCTATCCATCCTGGCAGTAGACACCATTTTGGAATGGAAGCCACACATTTGATTTCTCCTATAGCCAAAATTGTTATGTCCTTATAAGGACATCCGGCCGGGGATTGGTTAATCCTCCGGGCGGGAAAGTTAAACCGCTGTCATTGGACGGCTGGTCTGCCGGAGCGCTATAAAAAGGGCTCCGGCAGCACAGCCGTTCGTCTGTTCTGACTTAGTTAAGAGCTGAATAAAACTTGTTGAACAGACCCCGCTGGTCTTGTCTTCTTTCCTGCGCCTGATCTAACACTGGCGACGAAGGAATTGAAAAGAACCGCCACGCGGAGCTAAGTCGCTCATCGAGAATTCCTCACTGAGCTGAAGTCACTGAAGATGGAGGCGTCACAAGCCGCGATGGCTCCGATCTCCAAATTCGACCCCAGAGTGGAGAAATGGACCTCCTATCTGGTTCGTTTCCGCCAGTTTCTGCAGGGAAACAACTATCAAGACCTCTCCGATGAACGGAAACGAGCCCTGTTCCTGGCGCATTGCGGCTCCGAGGTGCTGGAGATGGCCATCGACCTCGTGTCCCCAAGGAACATCGAGGAGATGTCTTGGGCCGATTTGCAAGACGTGCTCAAGGAGCACTACGCTCCCACTGGGACTCCCATTGCCAACAGATTCACCTTTCAACAAAGGAATCAGTTGGAAGGGGAGCCCATCAAGGACTTTGTGGCAGCTCTGCGGCAACTCGCATCAAATTGCGAGTTTGACAACGTTGAGAACGCCATCAGAGACCGTATTGTCTTCGGCATGAGGGACATTGGACTGCAACGTAAGTTCCTCAGCCGAAAGAAAATCGCGTTGAAAGACGTTGTTGAGGAGGCAATCGCAGCCGAGATCTCAGAAAAGGCAGCTGCCGCCATGAGTAGGGCAAAAGGGGTGCACAAATTGCAACGCCACCCCAAAAGCTCGTCTGAGGAGTCGTCTGCCAGCTCCTGCTCCGACGACGAAATGGCCGTCCACAAGGTTTCCCGCCAAAACCGTCGCAAGCGCAACCAAGATGGCGCCCGGATCGAGCCCTGCGGTAGCTGCAAAGGAAGCCATGCCAGGGCCAAGTGCCGTTGGAGAGACGCTATCTGCCGACGCTGCAATAAGCGGGGGCACATCACTGAAGCCTGCAGGGCCGAAGCACCTACCCCGGGCCCGATTCCCCCCGGCTGGGGCGAGAAACGGCAAGACAACCAGAGACCATCCAAACGGTCCTCTGCCAGGTCTCAGCAACGAGGCGGCGGCTACGCGGCAGCCAGAACTGATCAGCTGTCCTCCGGCATCCACACCATTGACGATGCGGCCGCAAAGTTCCATGCCACCGTAATCGTGGAAGGAACACCCTGTTCTATGGAGGTTGATTCGGGCTCGAACTACTCCATCATGGACTGGCATCAGTTAAAGCGTCTGAAACCGGGCATCTCAAGGAAAGACCTCAAGCCCCTACGGGCCCGTCTTGTCGATTTCGGCGGCAACCCTGTCGAGATCCTGGGGAGGACTTCGCTCCGGGTCACCTACCACGACTTCCAGGGCATCCTACCCATCACCGTTGTGGGGCGCAACCGCCCGAGCCTGCTGGGGATGGAGTGGTTCGAGCCATTGGGGCTGTCTATCAGCGGGATCCACCAAATTCGTAGGGACGAACTCGACGCCATCATCGAAGAGTTCAAGGAGGTCTTCGATGGTAAGCTGGGGAGATTTGTGGGGAAACCTATTTCTTTCAATCTGGACAAAAATGTCACCCCAATCAGGCTAAAGCCCCGCAGGGTTCCGTTCGCCTTGAGGCCCAAGGTCGACGCCCAGATAGATAAGCTTGTCGCCCAAGGAGTCCTGGAACCGATCGATCATGCTACATGGGAGACCCCCATTGTGACCCTGATGAAGCATGATGGGTCTGTGCGCATCTGCGCCGACTATAAGTGTTGGATAAATAAGGCCCTCCAGCAGAGCGCATATCCGGTTCCAGTGGTGCAACATCTGCTGCATTCACTTGGGAGCGGATCAATATTCGCGAAATTGGACCTGGCCCAAGCTTACCAGCAATTGCCAGTGGATGAAAAAACTGCGGAGGCACAAACCATTGTCACGCATAGAGGGGCATTTAAATGCACGCGCCTCCAATTTGGGGTCAGCGCAGCCCCAGGTATTTTTCAATCATTTATGGAACGCCTTCTTCAAGGCATTCCAGGGGCGGTCCCTTACTTCGATGATGTCTTGATCTCCGGCCACTCCAAAACCCAACTGCTTGAGCGACTGCGCATGGTTTTACAGCGATTCAAGGAGAAGGGTTTGAGAGTCAGGAGAGACAAGTGCATCATCGGGGTCCAGGAAGTCGAGTTCCTGGGTTATCTCATTGATAAGAACGGCATTCACCCCACCAAATCTAAGGTTAGGGCTATCCATGAAGCTCCAGCCCCCCAAAACAAGACGGAGCTTCAGGCGTTTCTGGGACTACTGAATTTTTACAGTGTTTTCCTGAAACAGAAAGCCTCCGTGGCTGAACCGCTCCATCGCTTGCTGGGGAAGGCGGTTTCCTGGAGGTGGGGGAAGGAAGAGGAAGCAGCATTCAGAGCTGTCAAAAACCTGCTTTCTTCCGAGAGTGTCCTCATCCAATACCACGAGACACTCCCCCTGCTATTGACTTGCGACGCATCCCCCTACGGCATCGGAGCAGTCCTCAGCCATCAATTCCCGGACGGGAAGGAAGCGCCCATCGCCTATTTCTCGAAGACGCTGTCCAGCGCCGAAAGGAATTACAGCCAGCTGGACAAAGAGGCCCTGGCCATCGTTGCTGGCGTCAAGCGTTTCCATGAATATTTATACGGACGAAGGTTCACGGTCATCACGGACCACAAGCCCCTGCTGGGCCTTCTGTCTGGAAGCAAGCCCACACCCAACTACTCATCACCCAGGATGACACGCTGGGCAATTTTTTTGGCCGGGTACTCTTACGAACTTTGCCACAGGCCGGGCAGTAACATCAGCAACGCTGACGCCTTGAGCAGATGCCCGTCAAAAGACTTGGTGGAGGACCCTGCCCCCACCCTGGGACTGCATCACATCGATGGCGACCTGGCTTGCCCAGTCACATCCGCAGACGTCGCGGCGCTAACCCAGAAAGACCGGACTTTGAAACAAGTAATGTCTTGGGTGCTGCGCGGCTGGCCTGCGGAACCGTTGACCGACGACTTCAAGCCATTTGCAAAGAGGCAGCAGGAACTGTCAACCATGAAGGGCTGCCTGCTGTGGGGGGACAGGGTCGTGGTTCCCCAGGCCTTGCGCCTAAAGACCTTGAAAACCTTGCACAAGGGGCACCCTGGCATCGTACGCATGAAGGGACTGGCACGGAGCTACGTCTGGTGGCCATCACTGGACAAAGACATTGAGGACTGGGTCTCCAGATGTGATCCGTGCCAAGAAGTCCGCCCCGCCCCTCCGCAAGCGCCTATTGCGGAATGGGAAACACCGAGCAACCCGTGGGCGCGAATACACATAGACTTCGCGGGCCCGATGCAAGGAAAGTTCCTTCTGATAGTGGTGGACGCATTTTCCAAATGGCTTGAGGTCATTCCCCTGGCATCCATCACTACTGAAGTCACCATTAGAGCCCTCCGGCGCCTATTTGCTACCCACGGGCTGCCGGACGTCCTTGTTTCCGACAACGGCCCGCAGCTGACCTCGAAACCCATGGAGGAGTTCCTGGCCAGTTTGGGCATTCGCCATGCCCTCTCTGCCCCCTACAGACCGGCTGGCACCGGGCAAGCTGAGAGGATGGTGAGGTTCACTAAAGAGGCCCTTGCCAGGATGGGACCGGGCGATTGGCAAGAGAAGATCGACAACTTCCTCTTGATACAGCACATTACGCCGCATGCCACCACAAGAAAGAGCCCAGCCGAATTGCTGATGGGCAGGAAGCTGAGGTCACCCCTGGACCGACTACACCCCCTGTACCACTCCGAGGTCACCGCAACCGCGAGCCGCCCCCTCCGAGCCTTCTCTGCAGGAGATCCGGTTTTCGCGCTTAATTTCCACGGCCTGCCGAAATGGCTGAAGGGGAGAATCGAGAGCGCAACCGGCCCGAAGTCCTACACTATTGAACTGCAAGATGGAGTGGTCTGTAGACGTCACATCGACCAACTCCGGAAGCGGTGGGAAGGGGATGGCGAAAACCACCCTGACGAGGTAGGACAGCAACACCCCTACAAGGCAGGACGAAACCACCCCGACGAGGTAGGACAACACCACCCGTTTGAGGTAGCCCTGCAACACCCAGTCGAGGTAGGACCGTACCACCCCGACATGACCGGCCAGCCAGCAGACCCGCTACCGTACTGCAAGTGCCGAGTAGACAGGGGACTCCACGGCAACAGAAACTCACGCCTCCCCGGCAAGGCAGCCCAACGCCACCCCGACGGCGATGAACTCCAGGGAACGCCAGTAGACCGGGACATGCCCAACCGAGGGGGCCAACAACAACCCTGTGAGGGAGGCTTACGACAACCCTGCACACAGGAACTTAAACACCCGTTGGAGATCCCCCGTCCAGCTGACCCCCGACCCAGGCAACAACGACCCGACCAGGTCGACCTGCACCACCCAGACAGGGTCGACCATCACGAAAATCAATGAAACGGACAATTTTCAAACAACAAAATTAAACCAAGAGACTTACCGGCCTACGATGATCGGCACCCAGGCCAGGGAAGAGACCAACCGGACCAGCAGATGTATTCCAACAGCGGGACGGGAGGCGGCACACCGAAGCCGGTACCTGCAACGACCACTTCGCAGCCCAGCAGCAAGGCCGGAGGCGCACGGACAGAACCGGCACCTTCAACGACCCAGCGGCAGGCATCCCGGGGGCGAGGGTCGGAGGACACCGGAGCGGCCACCTTCCAGACGGACGACGGAGCACAGAATGAACTGCGCAGGTCGAGCAGGGCTTCCAGACGTCCCGCCTACCTGCGTGACTACGTTTGTTGATTGACACGAGCTGAACCATGTTTTATCTAGGGGGGGAGGAGTGTTATGTCCTTATAAGGACATCCGGCCGGGGATTGGTTAATCCTCCGGGCGGGAAAGTTAAACCGCTGTCATTGGACGGCTGGTCTGCCGGAGCGCTATAAAAAGGGCTCCGGCAGCACAGCCGTTCGTCTGTTCTGACTTAGTTAAGAGCTGAATAAAACTTGTTGAACAGACCCCGCTGGTCTTGTCTTCTTTCCTGCGCCTGATCTAACAAAAATGGTCATGAAAGGAAGATGGAAGCAACTAGAAAGGAAGAGTATGGCCACAGCAGCTTAAAGGGGTCAATAGCAGTAGGGCAGCCTGCAAACCTAGTTATCATCAGTGGCCACATTGATGAAACATGCTGGATTGTATCCAAGGCCACTTTATTTTTCAGGAGAAAAGAGAAAACACTATTTTAAAACTGGAATAGCTAGTGGCTATATTTTCATGGGATAAAGGGACAGGAACCAAAAAAAAAAAAAGGCTGGGGTTTTTTTTCTCATTATGGCTCCCATCCTTTGGAACACTTGATCTCCAGAATCTGGCTGGTTGCCTCAGTGCTGGCCCTTTTGGAAGCTAGTGGAGACGTTCTCTTCTGGAGGACCTTTGGAGATAATGAGGCATCATGGAGGCCTTCTAGTTCAACCTCCCTGCTAAAAGCAGGAAACTCTATACCATTTCAGACAAATTGTTGTCCAATCTTTTCTTAAAAGCAGGGGTGAAATCCAGCAGGTTCTGACAGGTTCTGGAGAACCAGTAGCGGAAGTTTTGACCAGTTCGGAGAACCGGTAGCGGAAATTTTGAGTAGTTTGGAGAACCAGCAAATACCACCTCTGGCTGGCCCCAGAATGGGGTGGGAATGGAGATTTTGCAATATCCTTCTCCCAGGAGTGGGGAGGGAATGGGGATTTTGCAGTATCCTTCCCCTGTCACACCCACCAAGCCATGCCCACAGTAAAAAAAATTGGATTTCACCACTGCTTAAAAGCCTCCAGTGTTGGGGTACATCAAGAGGCAAGTCATTCCTTTGATTAATTGTTCTAACTATCAGGAAATTTCTCCTTTGTTCTACGTTCATTCTCTCCTTGATTAGTTTCCATCTATTGCTTCTTGTTCTTTGGAGAATAGGTTGACCCCCATCTCTTCTTTGTAATAGCCCCTTAGATTTTGGAATATTGCTATCATGTCACCCCTAATCCTTCTTTTCCTCAAACTAGTCATACCCAATTTCTGCAACCATTCTTCATACGTTTTAGTATCCAGTCCGCTAATCATCTTTAATGTTCTTTTTGGCACTCTTTCTAGAGTCTCAACATCTTTTTTATAGCTTGGTGACCAAAACTGGATGCAATATTCCAATGGTTTACTCCAAGTTTCTAAATTTATTTATTAGGGTGTTTTGTTTTATCGTAGGTTGTTCATTTTGATTTGTTGATACTATAGTAATTTTATTTGATTTATTTTGTGCTTGGCTGCTGAGGTTACAATTTGGCAGCATCTATGTTTGTTAAATAGATAACATGAAAAATAAACAACAGCTTTCAGCTGCTTCAACTATAGGTTGATGACAGGACAAAAGCACCATGAGGATGCCGCATAAAGAAATGGTTATTGAGGCAAGTTCATGCTACAGTTAGGGGAACATGAGGCCCTCTGTGAATGAGAGAATGATCCTTTCTCCTAAATTAATTTTTACTAGACACCTCTGTGACCCAGTGGATCAACCTTTGAGAGAAAATATTGCAGTCTGATATGACCAGAATGAACATTAAATTTTAGGCTGGCCATTTTTTTTTTTACCCCTGGATGATCCAGCGATCATTTAAGAAAAGTATATCTTATAAATTGTTTTGGCCCACCAGCGGCCAATGGAGCTGGCAGCAGATTCGGACAGTGAGGAGATTGGGGAGGAACATGGGTCAGTCCTGGAGTCTGGGGAAGGCTCTGATGAGGGCTCTGCATCGGAGGCAGAGAGGGGGCCAGGGCTGGATACCAGTTATCAGCTGCCTTCGGAGTCAGACATCAGTGAGGCAGATGAACAGCTGGAGCCTGTTCCCAGTGTGCACATACCCAGAGTTGCCAGATGAAGGGAACAGCTAAAAAACAAGGGTCGACTTGGGAGTAAGGCCACAGGTGGACGATGAACAGCCCCTCCCAGGGGGAATAAAAGAGGAGCAAAAGGGGAGTGGAGTTTTCAGAAGACAATTAGTTCGCCTAATTGGTTTGTGACTCTCCGAGACTCCTTGCCAAGTTTTGAAGATATCGGCCTGGCAGCTCTCCAAGCCAGATAAGGTCTGTGACTGTAAATTCTCCCTTGAAAGACTTTGCTGAAGGTGAATGAGAGGAATTCACTGTTAGTTTAATAAAAGGGGTTTTGTCGGGACCAGGATTCTCCTTCATGCTTTTTGGGGAAACCTAGGTCAGAACATAAATTAAAAAAAAATATAGTGGCAAATGAACTTCAATAATAAACCAACGTTTACATACTTATCAGATTAACTTAATTTACTTAAACAAATAAACTTGCTTACTGTTACCTGTATACTGCCCACAGTCCCTCTGTGAGGAAGATGGGTAGTTTCTAAGTTTGATACATCAATAATTTACATAAAAAAATAAACAGAAAGACCGCAGGCAGCCAAGTTCCTGCTGGCTCCCCCATTGACTTTGCTGATGGGAAGTTGGCATAAATCACAATCGTGTAACCACAGAGACATTGCAATAGCTGCAATTTTGCAAATAAATCTGACCTGAACATTGTGGAAATCTCAATTCCACAGGAGTAAGGGGTCCTGGATTTTTTATGCGTTCTTTCAATTTCAATATTTTAGCTATCTTGATTCAAAACTTGCTGTGGTAGAACAAAAGGTAAAGGTAAAGGCTCCCTCGCACATGCGTGCTAGTTGTTTCCGGCTCTAGGGGGTGGTGCTCATCTCCGTTTCAAAGCCGAAGAGCCAGCGCTGTCCGAAGACACCTCCGTGGTCATGTGGCTGACATGGATAAATGCTGAAGGAGCATGGAACGCTGTTACCTTCCCACCAAAGATGGTCCCTATTTTTCTACTTGCATTTTTTACATGCTTTCGAACTACAAGGTTGGCAGAAGCTGGGACAAGTAATGGGAGCTCACTCCGTTAAGCAGCACTAGGGATTCGAACCGCTGAACTGCTGACCTTCTGACTGACAAGCTCAGCGTCTAAGCCTCTGAGCCACCGAGTTTGGGTTAATTTGAGGGTACAAACAGATAAAACACAATGACAGCCTCAGTATAATAGGTAGTATATAGGTAGGATTGGGTGGTTTCACCCCTAAATACAGATCTAAGTCTTGAATTTAAGAAGGTAAAGATACGAAAGAGGACATCTCTTGACTTTTTCTGAGCCTTTTAAGGAAAAGGGATATAATACATCAAGTTGGTATATAAAAGCGGATCTTATCAGCCCTAAACAGTGAAGAGCTTTTTCTACTTTTGTGATGTTAGTTATGTGATTATGGCTTGTGTGATTATGTTGAAGTCAATTTCATGTCTGTCTTCATAAGCTGACAGTATGTCTGACTGTGGTCTCCAGTATAATTTTCGTTTTGAGATACATACAAACCTCACAAGCTCTAATTAGTGTCTTTGGTTTAGTCTGCTGAGAAAAAGGGGTGGAGGAAGCTGTTTCAGAATAAAAGGCAAGCATTTCAAATTGCACTTTTCTTATTTTATTCAAAGTTTATTTTCATTTTTAAAAATACAATACTTTATATATATACATACAAGGTTATTGCAACTAACGTACACAAATCTGCGCCTATACCATTTCATTTCATTTCCCTCTCTTTTCTTTCACCCAATTATACCAGGAATCCCAACATTTGTAATAATCAGAATCTTTTTGGTTCCTAAGTAATTTCGTTAACCAAATTGCACTTTTCTAACAGCAGGGCTGTCAAACTCCCAGCCTACAGGCCGGATGCGTCACACACAGTCCCACAACGTGAGGCCGCCATGATGACGTGAGTTTGACACTCCTGCTTATTTACAAAGACTAGGCTTTGGGAGTTTTGATTATTTTTGTATCAGTCTCTAGTAAATCACTATCACACAATGCTTACATCTTACTGTGGCTTTTCAACCTCTCTTTCCCAGTTTATCAGCTTAATCCAAAATTAGCAGAAATCAGGAGAGGCATTTCAATTATTTTTTTTGGGTAGTGATCGACTTACAACCATTCATTTAGGGACCGTTCAAAGTTACCACAGCACTGAACATAGTTACTTATGACTGGTTTTCACACTTACGACTGTTGCAGCATCCCCATGCACACTTGATCAAAATTTGGGCACTTGACAAATGACATGTATTGCATTGTCATTTGGGGTCATGGACAGCTGTTTTGCCCCAGCTACGGACCCCAAAGAACTCAGCACACACAAAGTCCATTCAAACCTTAGTTTACAACTGCATTAACAGCCACCAAGAATTCAAAGACTAAAGCTTACTATGGTTGGCAGAATGCCCAGAAGCAATTTGTAGGAAGCTGATAAGATAAGCAAGACAAGACACGAAGGTATGTGAACGGAGTTGTTCCCTGCAAATTGCTTCAGTCGGTGTTCCTCCTTAAATAGGCTAAGGGAGTGGCCAATTAGCCCCAAGCCTTACTCTCAAGGAGACCTCCTCCTGAGGAGCCACTCCTACCTTTTGGCAGCTCTGCGTGCCTGTGCATCAAGAAGAGGCTCCTCCTCTTTGTCCTCTTCACTTATGGGAGCTTCTGGAGGTTCTGAAGGCCCTGGCTGAATCTCCGCCCCTGGCACCACATCTTCTCCAGCCTCCTCATTGTCCGACTCGAGTGCCAGCTGCACAGGCTGCTGGCGCAGCACCACACCAGGCTCCTTGCTGTTGGAATCAGCCACCAGTTGCACCAGCTGCTGACGGGCCACAACAACAGCTGGCTTCCAACAAGCAAAGTCAACGGGGAAGCCAGATTCACTTAACCACATAACTCGGTTAACAATTGGAGTGATTCTCTTAACAACTGTGGCCAAAAAGGTCATCATATGGAGCACAACTCACTTAACAACTGTCTTGCTTCACAATGGAAATTTTGGGCTCCCTTGTTGTCATAAGTGAAGAACTACCTGTACATTCTAAATAACCGTCTTCTATATGCCATGATCTTTTCCATGAATCCAGCTGCCTCTTGAAAAAGCACTTTTGGGATAACTGTGACCTGGATGACTGAGAATCTCCATAGACATCTTTTCCAATGCTCTGTTTTGCATTGAGCATGTCCATCCTATGCTGTGCAACCAATAAAAGAGAACATTTGCTATTACCTTCCCACCAAAGGTGGTCCCTATTTTTCTACTTGCATTTTTTACGTGCTTTCAAACTGCTAGGTTGGCAGAAGCTGGGACAAGTAACAGGAGCTCACCCCGTTACGCGGCACTAGAGATTCGAACCGCTGAACTGCCGACCTTTAGATTGACAGGTTCAGTGTCTTATCCACTGAGCCACCGCGTCCCTCACAAATAAATAGGATATATATAAATTCTGCTCCTCACAATCTGTCAAACAACATGACATCTGCTTGGCTTTTTCACTGGGTCTCTGTACTGAAAGACTCAGTGAAGCTGAAATGCCATGGAGAAGACAGTTAGCAAAAATCACAGCATGGTTATTTCAATACCAGGACGCCAATTCTGGAAAAATAGGCCAGCCAGCTAGAAGCCAAGATTTTCTTGCTGCTATAGCAATGGCTTCTCTATTGAGGCTTTGTATCTTCAGGATATGGAGCTAAAGTTAAATTTCAGTGCTATTTTAGGAGGGTAAAATGTGTTCTTGGCACCATCGTATTTGGATTTATTTTTTATTTATTTAATAAATATGCATGCCACCACAAAGGCAACTCTAGATGGCTTGCACATTAAGATTTTAAAAGAACCAAAACACAAAATCCACTCCATAATAATATTGGTAATAGCCACAATAAACCATAGCAATTAACAGGACTTTAGGGAAGAACAAAGCAAAACCCCAACAATCAAAATCATTTGAAGGGTTAGTGCCACTTTAGAATGCTCTGGTAAGACCACACTTGGAATAGAACATTCAGTTTTGGTTGCCGCAACATTTAAAAAGTGTTGAGATTCAAGAATGGGTGCAGAGAAGAGCAAGAAAGATGATTAGGGGGCTGGAGGCTAAAATATAGGAAAAATGATCGCAGTAATTAGATATGTTTATTTTGATGAAAAGATGGATTAGGGGTGTTGTGATAGCAGTGTTCCAATATCTAAGGGACTGCCACAAAGAAAAGGAGGTTGACTATTCTCCAAAGCACCTGAAGGTGGGACAAGAAGCAATGGATGAAAACTGATTAAGGAAAGGACCAACCTAGAACTAAGGAACTTGAAATTCAAATACTTTGGCCACCTAATGAGAAGGAAGGACTCACTGGAGAAGAGCCTAATGCTGGGAAAGACTGAGGGCAAAAGAAGAAAGGGACGACAGAGAATGCGGTGGCTGGCTGGAGTCACTGAAGCAGTAGGCGTGAGCTTAAATGGACTCCAGTGGATGGTAGAGGACAGGAAGGTCTGGAGGAATGCTGTCCATGGGGTCGCGATGGGTCAGACATGACTTCGCAACTAACAACAGAACTAAGGACAAATTTCCTGATGGTTAGAACAATTAATCAGTGGAACGACTTGCCTTCAGAAGTTGTGGTTGATCCAACACTGGAGGTTTTTAAGAAGAGATTGGACAACTATTTTTCTGAAGTGGTGTAGGGTTTTCTGCTTGAACACAGGTTTTGACTACTAGAAGACCTCCGAAGTCCCTTCCAACTCTGTTTTCTGTTAAGACAAGCAACCAACCTCATGTTGGGATCAATCCATCTTGATCAATGAAGAATTGTTGGAAGAGCCAGGTCTTTCAAGATTTGTGAATGTTATTTGGAACCAGAAGGTCTTCTGGGAGGAAGCCCCAACCCAGGCAGAGAGAGGTACTTAAGTGTTCCATGGTTGTTGATGAGATTAGGACATCTGGGCAGAAAGCAGCAATAAACCACTTCTGTTTGATGGATAGCACCACCAGGACTTGAAACAGAGTTGACAATAAAAAGAAGAGTTGTGTTCAGTTGATAAATACCTCCCCCGCCCACCCAAATTTCCACCAAAGGTTTTAAAAATATATAAATGGAGTTTTGTGTAAGGTGGCTTGGAATAATAAATGGATGCAGTGATTGTCCAGAGAGACCTAGAAGAAACCTATTAGAGAGCTGTTGTCAAAAAAGGGCAGTATGGTTTGAGACAGAAAGAGATGGGAAAACTGTAATACGATTCCTTAAACGATCTTATTGATATTTAACCAAAGAATAAAAAATCCGGACTGGTAGCTTGGCCCACTTTGTAATTCTCCTCTACTCACTGAGGTTCCCCCAAGCTACTCAAATATTAAACACAGCCCCTGAATAGCAAATGTGAGTTGCTTCAGGGGTGGGTTCTAATTTTTTTTACTACCGGTTCTGTGGGCATGGCTTATTTTGTGGGCGTGGCTTGATGGTCATGTGACAATTCTTTAGGATTTAGCAGAGGTACTGGTCTATCAGGCTTTTAACTGCTTGCAGAGCTGTACCGGTCTACCCATTTGTTTTTGCAGGCACTGGTCTACTCATGTATTTTTGCAGGCACTGGTCTACTCATGTATTTTTGCAGGCACTGGTCTACCCATTTATTTTTGCAGGCACCGGTCTACTCATGTATTTTTGCAGGCACTGGTCTACTCATTTGTTTTTGGAGGCATCGGTCTACCACCAAACTGCCTTTTACCACTGATCAGCTGTAGGGCGGCCCTTTGAAGCCCCGTGGCAAGAGTTTAAACAGTTTTTTTTCTTATAGCCCATCAGCTGGGACATTGCTGGCAGATGGGTGTCGGCCCAGGGGGTTACCATGGCAGCCAGCCATGTGCAGCCCCAACGCCACCGGGCGCCACATGGTGGTTACCAGTGGGTGTGGGCTGCCAGATGGACAGGGAGTGGAGCTCAAAGACTTATAGTGATTTTGTGTGTGATTTTACTTTATAATGTGTATACTGTACGTGTACTTTTAAAAGCCTGTAAGGATTGGGATACATAATTACCTGGGAAATGCCGGGTTATCAGCTAGTAGAATAATATAAAAGCCCCCCACCCCGGCAACAATACATCACACAAGCCATTTAATGGACTCCATCCCGCTCTGGGTACCCCAGGCCTGCTGGCAGAATCAGATCTTCAGCGCTTTCCGGAAGAGCGTTAAGAGTGGGGGGGCATTCTAATCTCTGTTCTGTTAATGTAGCTTTATAATCAAGCAGAATTCATTTATCTGGTCTTGTTTCTTATCTGGTCCACTTGTCAGGTTGACCGGCAGGGTCAGTGCAAATGTTCCATGAAGGAAGATTCACTCCTCCCCAGCTATGCTGCATTTCTAAATGCTCGGTTTTAAGCAGGAAAAGGGTATTCTTTTTGTATCATGACAGAGATCTGCTGTCAACCAAGTTTCAGACCCAGAGAATAGTATTTGTGGCTGGACAGTAGAATTGCTTAATTCTCATCCTTTGGTCCAAGACCTTCAAGCATTCAGGCTCACTGCCAAGCTGAACAGCACTCAGCAGTTTCCTTTGACATTTTGTACATATAAATTATTCAGACAATTAGAACCTACACAGTCTGGGACAGCATGAAAAGCATCCCACTTTTGACAACCCATTACAATGAATCCCATACTTTACATTTTATCTGAGACTTTGCAATGTGCAAAGTCTAATGCTACTTGGGGCCATCACCTCTTCTCTTGAGATCTTTGGAGCTATCTATGACCATGATTAAGAGATACCTTTAAAGCCCTATATGGCTCAGGGCCAGGCTATCTTCGAGACCGCCTTCTACCACATAGCTCCCAGTGACCAGTAAGATCCCACAGAGTCGGTCTCCTCCGGGTCCCGTCAGCTAAACAATGTCGGCTGGCGGGCCCGCAGGGGAGGGCCTTCTCTGTGGCTGCCCTGGCTCTCCGGAACCAATTACCTCCTGAGGTCCGGACCGCCCCCATCCTATTGGCCTTCTGCAAAGCGGTGAAGACCTGGCTCTTCCGGCAGGCCTGGAGCCATTGATCTCATTATAATGATCTTGCGAGACCCGGCCACGAATTGGAGTGCATGTGTTTTAACGTTTTTAAAGTTTTTAATGTTTTAACATTTTTCTTTTTAACAATTTTTATGGGATTGTTCGCATTGTTTTATTCTTTGTTGTAAGCTGCCCAGAGTCCCTTGGGAGTGGGGCGGCATAGAAATAAATAAATAAAATAAATAAATATGGTTCCTACACCAATATTTATCCTTCTATTCCCCACCATTCAGTCAGAACTGAAGAAGCTTCTTGGATGAGAAGTGAAACATTTTCAAGGGAAGAACCAAGAAAGTCCCGTTGCCTTGTGAAGAAAACACCTTTGGGACAACTGTGACCTGGATGATTGAGAATCTCCATAGACCACCAAATTGCTGGAAATGTAACCATCAACAAGGGACCTACTACCACATGTGGTGGACATGTCCCAAAGCCAGGGATTATTGGACAAAAATTAAAAAAATGGTTGGAGGAAATTGTTGAACAAAAAATTGATATGAAGCCAGAGTTATTCCTTTTGGATATAATAAAAGGTAACGTAAGCAAAGAAATTCAATACATCATGCTCCATATAATCACCGTAGTCAGAATTACATTCGCCCAAAATTGGAAGCAAGAAAACACTCCATCAAACACAATGATTATAAAAAAGGTGCTAGAATATGCAGAAATGGACAAATTAACGATGGAATTAAGGGACAGAGAGGAAATGGTGTATTCTGAGACGTGGAACAGGTGGTATAACTGGTTTGAAAAGAATTCTAAAATTAATGTATAGTGAATGTACAGAAAAGATAAATAAATGGATAAAATATATATTTTAGAGTGTAGTAGACAAGTAAATATCGTAGTAGACAAGTAAATATTTTATACAGTATAAAAATAAGTAATTATGAAATAAGAATGTATGTGTATAAAACAATAGGCCTGTAGATAAGTTGAAATTAAGAAAAAATTCTGATAACAGAAAGCTGTAATAGTTTAATTGTGATTTTAAAGGTTAAAAATGTTGAATAAAAAATTTTTTTTTAAAGAAAGAGAGAGAATCTCCATAGACAGTTCTCTAATAAACTGAGATGGAAAATGGATGAAAATGAATGTACAGTTTTAGTGAAATGAGAGAAAACACATATAAGGTTCAAACATGAAAGAGCAGATCAGTAAAATCCAAATCTCTTAATCTAGATAGGGGACAGAGAGTGCAAAACCTGGGAAACAGAAACCTGGAGAAATTTGGAGCAGGAAGAGATAATGAAAATCAGAGGTGCTGCTTATCAGTGGCAGCACCAATGCTGTCTAAGTACAGCTTCCTGATGGAGATTTGGGAAGCTTTTATTTATTTGTCAAATCTGTTGACCACTCATTTTACCACAGGATAACTGTGAAAATGGAGTTGTTCCAGAGAACTTTCTCCTGGTTTTACCAAGCCATCTTCATAATTTTTCCATGTTTATTGATTTTTCTCTGGTTGGGTGGTGGTGCTTTGGTGTTTTTATATTTGCTATCCTGTGGATGACAATATATTCGTTTGCTCTTAATACTTTGTGAAGCTGATGAGAGTCTCTGAATTGCAGCAAAGTAGTGTAGGAAGTTAGCACCCATCCCTCTCCTACAAGAATGAAATATTCTAGGAAATATTTAAAAGGCAGAATATTATACCTCCCTGGATGAGAAAAGGAGATACGTGCTCTTGGAAAGCAGCCCCCACCTTTGTTAATAGCCCTAGAAAGACTGGTCCCGACCTATCTACAAGACAAAAGACTGGGCCATCTTATCTACAAAAGACCTTCAGCTCCAGGGTGATAGGATTAGCCCTCACTCAAGATCCAAACCAGGACAAAGCCATCAAGCCATAATAAGAATTGCCCAACACCCTTTCAGAACACAAGCCTCTTCATTACATCACCCAGCAAGATTCAACCAAGCCTGGAACACAGACAGCCTACAAGGTTAGCTGTGACCTTTGCATAGCCCCCTGGGAGTCTGACAATCAATAGGATACATTTCTTGCACAGAAACAGGAAGCTCAAAGGCAAGGCCTAAGAGAGAGTATAAATATCACACTCTCTCTCTCCTCCATGTGTTCAGCTGCACCCAGACCATGTGCTTAATGGTTCTGCTCCATTAAACCATCTTTCCAAGCAGCCTCCGTGCTTCCAGTGTCTTTCTCCCCACTTGGAACTGAACCCAGATGGACATTTTTTCCAACAGTAGAAATCTGGATAATAAATAAATAAACCCACACACTCTGCGAAGTGGCTCTAAAACTTTGACCTGCAACTGGGCACTTATTGTCCAAGGAAAAAAAGGCCATGCTTAAGGCTGGAGGATAAACTAACTTACTTAAGCTGACTGTATTGTTTTCTGCAAAGAAGATTGTTTGCTTACATTGGCATCTCTGATGCATGCTATCATGTTCTCTTTAAATGGGCAGCCTTTCAATCTTCCAACCTTTCAGAAGTCCACTTAAACTATACCCAAGGCTAATCCAAGATGTTTTGACCATTTTGAGGTCTGTCAGCTCACCGGGAAGCCTTCAGCCTTTACTTGTTCCTATATTTGGGGATCTAGAACTTAGAGCCCGGTGGCACAGTGGTTAGAATGCAGTACTGCAGGCTATTTCTGCTGACTGCCGGCTGCCTGCAATTTGGCAGTTCGAATCTCACCAGGCTCAAGGTTGAGTCAGCCTTACATCCTTCCGAGGTGGGTAAAATGAGGACCCAGATTGTTTGTGAGCAATATGCTGACTCTGAAAACAGCTTAGAGAGGGCTGTAAAGCACTGTGAAGTGGTATATCAGTCTAAGTGCTGTTGCTATTATCCAGGACCAATCGCCACTCCAATAGCAAGCACAGAGCACTGTCAACCCTCCTAACTCCACAGGGATGGAGTATCTTCGCATTTCTCACATCTGTGACTAAAGGCCCATCACCTTTCCTTCACAAAAGCAAAACAGATTTCTAGTATTTTCTTGGCTTTCTCGGCGGTGATGCCAGATCTGTGTTGTCCAAACACATTTCTGTACTTGGCTTCTTTTAATTAATTCTGCTGGTATGCTGCTGGATGGGATCCCAGGAATGCAAGGTGGGGCAAGCCAGCATCCCCCCCATCCCCTGGAAGATTAGAGACCATCTTCATTGCTACTTCTGAAATGGCATTTCTAGCCTTAAACTAGCATTTTATCGTTGTCACAGGAATAAATCAAGGTTACTCTCAGTTACAAATCCGTGGTACAAACTTTGGATCGAAAGCAGACTCATCTCGCTCTACTGCAGGGGTTGCACCTAGAAATGAGACCACTGTGACTTCATATCTACTTGTTTTGTGTGGATCTATTTATCATTCATTTCTCTCATGATAGCGCCACAAAGGATCCTCCCGAGATTGAGGAATGGTGGCTGAATAATAGCAATAGCACTTAGACTTATATACCACTTCACAGTGCTTTTACAGTCCTCTCTAAGTGGTTTACAGAGTCAGCTTCTTGCCCCCAACAATCTGGGTCCTCATTTTACAGATCTCGGAAGGATGGATGAGTCAACCTTGAGCCTGGTGAGATTCGAACTGCCAAATTGCAGGCAGCCGGCAGTCAGCAGAAATAGACTTCAGTATTGCACTCTAACCACTGCGCCACCACATAATTGTGGTTACAAGTAGTCCTCATTCAACAAATGCCTCATTCAGCAAAATTCGCAGATATGGCAATGATGAAAAAGTAACTTTACAACTAATGGTCATATTTCCAACTTTCAAAGGAAAGCAAAGGAAAGCTGAACTAAGATCATATGTCACAGTTTCATTTAGTGCCAGCTTTGCTTAATGACCAAGTTACCAGTCCCAATTGTGGTCACTAAACAAGAATTACTTAGTATAGCTAAAAGCCTGTAGAGATTCTCAGTCATCCAGGTCATGGTTGTCCCAAAGGTGCTTTTTCAGGAGGCAACTGGACTTTCTGGGTTTTTTTGTTTGAAGATGTTTCGCTTCGAAGCTTCTTGGATGAGAAGCAAAATGTCTTCAAAAGAAAAAAAAAACAAGAAAGTCCAGTTGCCTCCTGAAAAAGCATCTTTGGGACAAGAAATACTTAGATTACAGCAGGGGTCAGCAACTCGTGGCTCTGTAGCCACATGTGGCTCTTTCATCCCTCTGCTGTGGCTCTTTGTCGCCAGTCGGCTCCACAATTGATAGGGCTTTTGGTTAGGACAGGTAGAGGAAAAAGAATGCCATGCTAGGAGCAGACTCTATGGTGTGGGGGAACCAGACTTCTGGTCAGCATAGGAGAAAGAACGCCATGCTAGGAGGAGACTCTATGGTGTGGGGGAGGGGAGAACCGGACTTCCGATCGGCAGAGGAAAAAGGATGCCATGCTAGGAGGAGACTCTATGGTGGGGGAGCCGGACTTCCAGTTGGCTCCAGAATTGAAGCTTGGGGAGCTTCTAATTAGGACCTTTGTGGCTCTTTGAGTGTTTAAGGTTGCCGACCCCTGGACTACAGACTATTTGGATTATTCCTTTCCCTGCTTTCCCAGAATAAATCCAAAGACGGAGCAGGCCAAACAAGCAGTTGTAAATGAGTAAAAGATCTCAGACGCACAAGCGCTTAAATGATGGTTAACGCTCCAACTATTCAAAGTGACATTTTCCTCCCCTGCTGAAAATAGTGTTTGAATCTGAAAGACCCCAATTGCAAGAACCAGAGAGAGAGAGAGAGAGAGAGAAAGAGAGAGAGAAACAGCTTATAGGATGACCAGGAACAGGGAGGACAGCAGGTCTGCTGTTTTGCAAAAAAGGATGATGAGGTCATCCTTTGATTTCCCTCCCAAGGATTTCAGCACCATAAGAAGATATTTTACATAGCCCTTGCTGCTGGCAATAAAAAAACAGCATTGGCGAGATGAAGACCCGTTCAATATTAATGGCAAGGTTCTGAGAAATTCCAGTTTTTGTTTTTTTTTAATTCAACAACATTGGAAGATATTTCATACCGTTTGCCAAAAACAATGGAACTTGGGTGCGTTGCCCTTGCTTGGGTATACAGCTGGAACTGAGCAAAATGTCCTTTTTTTTTTTTAATTGCTTAGATTATAGGTGCTAATGAGACTTTTTTGACATAAGCAACTGAGAACTCTGGCGTAAGACTAGAAAAAGGGGCCAATATTTTCAGGGTGTTTTCTTCCTTTGCTATGGAACAAAACTGGCCACTGGGATAGGATTACCAAGAGAAAAGCAATGTTAGGTTCTGCTAGGCAGTTCCATAGTTTTCAAATCCATGATTTCTGAACTTGGTTGACTAGAACAAACGGAGCAGCTGGCCATCAGCAAACGCCATTTGGTTGACCAATTAAGGCACTCCGTTAACGAGACTTCCAGAATTTTTATCATTCTTGGCCAATCCAGGGAGAACATTATATAACCTTCCAAGAAAGGTTGACAGGTTTCATTTGATTCTGAAACTCTGTTCTTGGCTTTGTTTTCAGGGATTTGAGGGAACGTGATAAAATTTAGGGGCACCAGATAATGTGACATGTTTTCTAATCGAACAACTGTATCATACTAGGTTGGGAGATGTTATGGGGTCCTTGGTGCTCTTTGAGGTTAGTTGTTTCCTTGCAGACGTTTTATTACCAAACTAGGTAACTTCATCAGTGCTAGTAAGAGTGTAGAGTTTGCTATCATTTTATTTGATGAAATATCTGCAAGAAAACAACCAAGCTCAGAGAGTACCAATGACCCCACAGTTCAACCCTGAGCTTTACTATCTTTACTGTTGTAGGAAGTTAGCACCCCCCCCCCCTTTCCTAGAAGAATGAAATATTTTAGGAAATATTAAAAAGGCAGAATATTATGTTTCCCTGGATGAGAAATGGAGAAGCATGTTTTAAAGCCGAAGCAGCTCCCATCTTCCTGCCCCCACCCTTTGTCAATGGGCCAGAGGCAGAAACTCAATCTTTGTCAATGGACCATCATCTGCAACACAATAGGACCCATCTAGCAACAGAAATTCACCACATGGCACCTGGGAAGATTACATCAGCCAGCAAGACTAGCTAAGACCCCCACCCCCTGGGAGTCTGACAACCAATCAGGATACTCTTTCGGGGCCCCAGGAAGTTCAAAGCCAGAGAGGGCATAAAACCTGGGGACTCACTGCGTCTCAGCCCCTTCAGGAACTCAAACCTGACAGAGCCTGTAGTACAGTGGTTTAAAGCACCCTGTTATTAACATCTATTAACATCTGCTTGCAATTACTGCAAGTTCGAATCCCACCAGGCTCAAGGTTGACTCAGCCTTCCATCCTTTCTAAGGTGGGTAAAATGAGGACCCAGATTGTGGGGGCAATAAGCTGACTTTGTATAAATATACAAAAAGTATGAAGGCTATTGCTTAACGCACTGTAAGCCGCCCTGAGTCTCCGGAGAAGGGCGGCATATAAATCAAATTAAAAAAAAACAAAACCATGTGATCCTGTCCACCATTAAACCATCTTTCCAAGCAGTCTCCGTGTTTCCAGTGTCTTTTTCCCCACTTGGAGCTGAACCCAGAAGGATATTTCTTCTAACACTATCTATTTATTACTATCAATAGATAGTAATGTTCTTTAGTATCTGTTGATAATGCTTCCTTGCCAACTTGTCACTCCTAGGACTACTTAGTTTGTACCTGGAGTACACCATTATTAAATTACTGCATTTATATCCTACAATTTACCAGCTATGAATTTTTTGGTGCAATGTAGAAACATAAACAAACATAAAATGCAACAGCAAAAGAAAGCAAACTTAAAGGAAACCCTTCAGAAAATAAAATAAGAATGGCTGTTTTTGTATACAGTAGTTGCAAAATGAGGAACCACTGCTATAATTTACAGAGAAATGCAATGTACCATGCCATACCTAGCAGATTGTGATTTATGTCCTTGTTCATATCTGGTGATTATAGGTGAACATTTTATAAGCTCCCATTTCATTTTTAAAAAAAAAATATTTATTAATTTTTCACATTTATATGACTGCCCACCTCACAAGAAGCGACTCTGAGCTGCGCACAACTCTCAAATGAAACAACAAAAATGTAAAAACAATCATCATAAAAATATAAAACAATAATTAAACATGAAAAGGTATGAAACATTCAATTAACGGTGCGATATCCTTAAACGGGATGCATGCTGGACGATCCTTCAAAAAGATAAGCTTTTCAAAAAGTGGACTGTCTTTTATAAATCCATGGATCAAAATATAAAAAAGGATGTTGAGACTTTAGAAAGAATGCAGAGAAGATCAACAAAGATGATTAGGGGATTGGAGGATAAAACTATAAGAACAACAGTTGCAGGAATTGTGTATGTCTAGCTTAATGAAAAGAAGGACTAGCGGTAATAGGATAACAGTGTTACGATATCGAAGGAGTTGCCACAAAGAAGAGGGGGTCAACCTATTCTCCAAAGCACCTAAAGGCAGAACAAGAAGCAATGGATAGAAAATAATCAAGGAGAGAACCAATCTGGAACTAAGGAGAAATTTCCTGACAGCAAGAACAATTCATCAGTGAAATGATTGCCTTCAGAAATTGTGGGTGCTCCAACACTTGAGGTTTTTAAGAAAAGATTAGACAATCATTTGTCTGAAATGGTATCGAGTTTCCAGCTTGAGCAGGGGGTTGGGCTAGATGATCTCCAAGGTCCCTAACCCAACTCTGTTATTCTGTTATCCTCATCGTGCTGAATTAGTTCTGCTCCGATGGTTAACATCTTTAATTGAGCCTCGTCTCTTTGGGAGAAAGCGTTAGAATCCATACCAGCAAAAGGACTTAGGCCAAATTGTTTGCAACTCAAATTAAGCTACGAAGCATCCATAAACAGCCCAGAAAACCTCACAAGGTGTTTAGGGAGTATGGAATTAACCGTAACCTTTACATGACAAAGCCATTTCAATCTGAAAATCAGGAAGTCCCCTCTGCCCCCCCCCACACACACCCCACACACAGTTTTTTCCTATGAGTATAGATCGGATGATCTGTATCTTTGTTATGCAAAAGAGATGGTACTTTCCTGCTCCACTGAGGTGGCTCTGTCTAAGCCTTACAAATTACAAAGATCATGATTGACATTGATGCGGGTTTCCCCCCCCCCCCAAAAAAAAAATAGGGGCAAATCAAGTGAAGCATCCATGGTGGGCTTCCTCTTTGCAAATGCAGAAGTGTGGTTGGCTCTCCTTGTTTATGGCATTCACGGGGGAAGAAAAAACATTGCTCTACTTGTCTTCCCAAACGGAATTGCATAGAGTAGGTCTCAGTGTGACAAGTGAAGAAGATAAATCAGTCACAATATTTGGAAATAACAAGAAGGGACCTTTATAATATCGCATACAATGAACATTTCCCAGCCTGGGCCAACACACAGATGCACAATGGTCTATTTGTTATGTTTCTAAAATATGATTTGGAATCTCTGAATACATTACTTTCTTGCTAGGCAATAAACAAAAAGAGAGAAGCACATGGAATTGATTATAGTCCTCCCCCTACAAAGCTTGCAGATTCTTGACTTGGTCGCTGCTTGGCAACTTCCGTAGCAACTGTGCCAGCGAGGACCCAGCTGGGCTGGCAAAAGCCACCATTTTGGGTTGGAGTTGGCTGAGGAATAACGGGCTCTCTTGCAGAATTTTGGGCTTGCTTTTTTTTTTTTTTTCGTGTTCGTGGGAGGGTTTCGGAGAACGGAGATGAGAAGCAGCAGCCAATCTTTTTCCTTTCTCTGTTTTGCAAAAAGACGGAGGGACGTGTGCACGTCCAACGCAAGAATCACAATAGGGCTAAAACTCAGGGGCTAAGATGCTGAGCTTGTCAATCGAAAGGTCGGCAGTTCAGCAGTTCGAATCCCTAGTGCCGCGTAACGGGGTGAGCTCCCGCTACTTGTCCCAGCTTCTGCCAACCTAGCAGTTCGAAAGCAGGTAAAAAAATGCAAGTAGAAAAATAAGGACCACCTTTGGTGGGAAGGTAACAGCGTTCCGTGCGCCTTTGGCATTTAGTCATGCTGGCCACATGACCACGGAGATGTCTTCGGACGGCACTGGCTCTTCGGCTTTGAAACGGAGATGAGCACCGCCCCCTAGAGTCGGGAACGAATAGCACATATGTGCGAGGGGAATCTTTACATTTTACCTTTTACCTTTACCTTAGGCTGCTTACAACAAACTAAAGACGGCCATAGAATATTACAAGAATGAATATTACCATTAAGATTAACGAAGATAGCTAAGGAAGGAACACCGTAAGATTTTTTCATATTAAATATATACATGCTTCTTTTTTCATCCCTCGTTCAGGCCTCTTCCTTTAGCATGTCCCCAGGTTGTAACAAATGAGCAAAATAGGAAATGGGATTGAAGGGGGAGACCAACAAAAGAGAGGACATCATAACCTCTGGAATTTGTATTTCAATTTCTTCTCGCTAGGGCTACTAGTTTTTCACAAAATACAGCATGGCATCACAATGGGAAGATTAGCTGAGGGGAGGAACCACAACCGCACCCCAAAATATGACTAGAATATCGAGGAAAATGGAACAAAAGGAATCCATGGCCAATTTAAGCCCGAGGGCACCTTGGCAGTATGTCTCCTAAAGCAGGAGTCCCCAATCCAGGGGTGAAATGCTCCCGGTTTAGACTGGATCGCCCGATCCGGTAGCGATGGCAGCGGGTGGTTTGAAGAACCGGTAGCAAAAATCCCTGTGTGCACCCCCCCATGCCCAGCTTAGCTGCACGATCATCAGAAGTTGGGTTTTTTTACTTTTAAAAGCATTTTTTCTATAACCTCTTCGGCTGAAAAAATGCTTTTAAAAGTTTAAAAAAAAAGCCTCTGATGATCGTGGAGCTCAGCTGGGATCATCAGAGGCTTTTCAAAGCATTTTTTTCTGCAACCTCTTCGGCCGAAGGCAAAAAAAAAAGCCTTTAAAAGCCTTTGGCGATCCCAGCTGAGTTGCCTGATCCTCAGAGGCTTTTAAAAGCATTTTTTTCTGGAAAGCATTAGGAAAAATGCTTTCAAAAGTTAAAAAAAAAAAGTTGGCCATGTCCACCCAGTCACATTAAATCCCCCCCCCCCTCCCCAAGCCATGCCCACAGAACCAGTAGTAGCAAATTTTAGTTTTCACCCCTTCTCCAATCCCTGGGTTCTGGCCCACTTCCAGGCTGTGGCCTATTCGGAACTGGGCTGCTTGAGTGGTGGGCCAGCTCACATGCATACACCACAGCTTGACTTGTATGAGCAGCAGGCTTGGCGTGTGCACACGCAGGCTGGTGCTCGTGCACACAAACGCGCAGCTCAACTTACGCAAGTTGAGTTGTGCACGCACGCATGTATGTGCCAGCCCACTGTTTACGCGGCCTGGTTCCCCTCTCCCTGGATTGCCAAACTGCAAAGATTCGGGACCGCTTTTCTAATGTGTTCCTTTTTCATTAGTGGACAACCCAATACTAAACCTTTGTTGAACACCAGATGACTGGAATCAAGACTGGCTCTTGACATTTCCCACAATCCTCTTGTTTTATACTCGATGAGAGGCATTGTCTATCCGTATTCAAGTCAGAAGCATTTACAAATCTAACCGGAGGGTGCTCCAGGATTGAAAGGATCTGCTGGTGACAACACCGTTGCCCAAGGGACATCTGATTGCTAAAGTAATGCAATCTTCGGGGAGGCTTCTGGGAACATTGTGGAAAATTGGAATGGTGTTTCTCAAATCCACGTGCTCAACGTATATTATTTATAACAACAACCTCAACCATCCATGGAGAAGAATTGCTCTGTCTCCCTGTCAGTCTCCTTGGTTCTGTCTCCCACCAATTCCCCCTGCTGTAGATCTGTATATTTTAAAGTGGACCCAATGTCACTGCATATGGACCTAGGCCAATATTCAAGAGTTTTTCCTGCTGCAAGGATCTCCAGGGCAGGGGTGAAATCCAGCAGGTTCTGACAGGTTCTGGAGAACCGGTAGAGGAAATTTTGAGTAGTTTGGAGAACCGGCAAATACCACCTCTGGCTGGCCCCAGAGTGGGGTGAGAATGGAGATTTTGCAGTATCCTTCCCCTGCCACGCTCACCAAGCCACGCCCACAGAACCGGTAGTAAAAAAAATTGGATTTCACCACTGCTCCAGGGATTATTTCCAACCTTGGCAACTTTAAGACCTGTGGACTTCAACTCCCAGAATTTCCCAGCCACAGTTCTGAGAGTTGAAGTCCACAAGTCTTGAAGTTGCCAAGTTTGGATACCCTTGGCCCAATTTTTTTCCTCTGGTCAAGTCACTTCTTCTGAGAAAGACCAAGTGAGTCAGAAGCTTTTGCGCAGGCCACTGATACAACATTGCTTTCCCCCAACTAATAAGTTTTTGCACCAGTACGAGGCTTCTAAGCATACAGCTCAGTGGTGCGTTTCAAAATTTTTTACTACCGGTTCTGTGGGTGTGGCTTGGTGGGTGTGGCATGGCTTGGTGGGTGTGGCAGGGGAAGGATATTGCAAAATCTCCATTCCCACCCCACACTGGGATCAGCCAGAGGTGATATTTGCCAGTTCGCCAAACTACTCAAAATTTCTGCTACCGGTTCTCCAGAACTGGTCAGAACCTGCGGAAACCCACCTCTGGCACAGCTGCAAAAATTGAGACTTCCGTCTCCTTCACTGGCTATAGTCGAAACTGCCAGTTTAATTTTTTTCCCATTGGCCTGTGCCCATGACCATTTGTGGGTGTGTACTGCTTAGGCATACATGCTTTCAGTTACCACTCCAGCAGCTGGGGCATGTACAATAATTAGCAGTAGCTTGTAAGCTTCATACCCCAAAGGACTTTTATCAAGTGGCAACACTCTGCAAAGAAATAGAAAGAGAAGTGTTTTCTCACTGGCCACACGCATCTCCAGAACAGGATTTATGATTAGGGCATGAGTGTTTTTAATAGGGAACTAAAATTTTGTTAGTCATTTGTATCTAAGAAGTTAAAACTAACAGTCACAAATTCTCACTGGATGAAACTCAGGATCTCATCAGTTTCTCAACATGAAAAACACAGTCTCTTAAAATATTTGGTAGGTTCTGTAAGGCCAATGATCACATTGGCCAATTTTCAAAGTTCTAGTTAATAAGATATTAGCATAGTTCTTTATTTCTCCCTCTAGCTGTTATCGGCACGCCAGTTCTGCAGAAGAATGAGAAAGACATAATTACTGAAGATATTGCAAAAATGGTTTTAACGTCATTGCTTTGAGGGAAGTTAGCACGCACCCCTCTCCTAGAAAAATGAAATATTCTAGGAAATATTAAAAAGGCAGAATATTATATTTCCCTGGATGAGAAAAGAAGAAACATGTTTTTAAAGACAAAGCAGCTTCCTGCAGCTCCCCCCCCCCCACTTCAGCTCCAGGGTGATGGGATTAAAGCATGGTCCTCAGTACATAATAGGATTAACCCTCTAGCCATCTCACTTTATGGCACCTGGGAAGATTACATCACCCAGCAAGGCTCAACCAAGCCTGGGACTCAGGGCAACCTACAGAGTTGCCCTGCATGCCCCCATGGGAGTGACAACCAATCAGAATACATTTCTTGCCACAGGAACAGGAAGCAAGGTCAAAGCTCAAAAGAGATTATAAATCTCTCAACCATGTGCTTTTTTGCCCAGGACCTCAAAACCATGTGATCCTGTCCACCATTAAAACCATCTTTCCAAGCAGTCTCCATGTTCCCAGTGTCTTTCTTCCCACGTGGAACTGAACCCAGATGGACATTTCTTCCAACAGCTTTAAAATTCAAATTGGTAATTGTAAAGTCTAGTCTATAAAATTCAGATCAAGTAATCAAATGGTGATATGGGAGAAGACACTTGAGCGTCTCTTGGACTGCAAGGAGATCAAACCAGTCAATACTATAGGAGACCAACTCTGATTGTTCTTCACAAGGACAGACAGATGCTGAAGCTCAAAAACTTTGGCCACCAAAGTAGAAGAGAAGACACCTTGAAAAAGACCTTGATATTGGGAAAGATTGAGGGCAAAAGGAGAAGGGGATGGCAGAGTATGAGATAGTTAGATAGTGTCTTTAATGCAATGAACACGAATTTGAGCAGACACCAGAAGACGGTAGAGGACAGCGGGAAGGGGGGGGGGGCTGATGCGCTGTAGGTCCATGGGGTCATGAAGCATTGGACACAATTTAGCAACTGAACCACAAGAACAATGTCTGGTCTATAAAATTCATATCTAGTAATTGAATGGATCAGACATGCCTAAGGCCATGACCTAATTAGGGTGCTATGGAACCAAAGATCAGCTGAAACAAACAAATAGGAGATGCTATATTTTAATACTCATTTTTCCTTAATTGTGTATAATTCTCAGGAATAAATTAATGTAGCATATTTATCCACCAGTATTTAGAGTACAAAGCAAGAGATTTTTCCACTGGTGGTTTATTGAGTGATTGAGCTATAAGACTGTAATTAATATTTCCTATAGGGGATGGGAAAGAAAGAAGGGAGGGAGGGAGGAAGAGGAAGGAAGGAAGGAAGGAAGGAAGGATTATCTATTTATTTTTTAATCATGCCCAATTCCTGTTACTACTAATAAGTAATACTATATTAAAAAAAGGAAACTGTATTGGAAAAGGGCATCCTTGTTTTTAACTATTCCTAACTAATCAGAATGCTTCTTTTTTAAAAAAATAAACACCCATTCTGGATAGATACTTTCAGCTTTCCAGAAGCCAGCACTTAATAATGAAGTGGGCTTCATTATTAGTACATAATGACCAACCTTAATCGTATATTCAATCAAAGAGCTGGAAATGTTTTCTTGAGAAAATCAGCTGACCCCCAGATTTGGCTCTAACACTTCCCAACAATCGTGTCTGACTGAGATTTTTGGAGAATGCTGATCATAGGAGAAGATTTGTCTCTGATTAGTAGGCATTTCACTGCGAGTGATGGACACACTCCGTGAAGATTCAGGGAGATAGAAGTCGGTAGAGATTCTCAGTCATCCAGGTCATGGTTGTCCCAAAGATGCTTTTTCAGGAGGCAACTGGACTTTCTTGTTTTTTTCTTTTGAAGATGTTTTGCTTCTCATCCAAGAAGCTTCTTCAGTTCTGACAGGACAGCGGGAAATGGAAGGTTTTATATTCTTCAATGACAAGTGCTTCAACGACCCTCTAAAAGGATGCTGATTACCAGCTGTCTGCAAGGAATATAAATTCTTCCATTTCCCACTGTCCTGTCAGAGCTGAAGAAGCTTTCAGAATTCAGAATCAGAATAGAGCTGGAAGGGACCTTGGAGGTCTTCTAGTCCAGCCCCCTGCTGAAGCAGGAGATCCTATACCCGTGATGGAAAACCTATGGCACGGGTGCCACAGATGGCACACGGAGCCATATTGGTGGGCACGCGAGTGTTGTCCTAGCTCAGCTCCAGCGCGCATGCGCGCACCAGCCAATTGATTTTTAGGCCTTCCGGTCCCACCGGAAGTTGGGAAACTGGTTGCTTCCGGCCTCCGGAAGGCCTCTGGAGTGATGGGGAAGGCTGTTTTTGCCCTCCCCAGGCTCCTAGAAAGTCTCCGAAGCCTGGGGAGGGGGGAAAAATGGGCCTACTGGGCCCACTGTGCCATCACGTGTCAAAAGCAGGGGGAAGTGTGGAGGGGTCACGTGCGCATGTGCGGGAGGGTGGGGCGCATTGAATTATGGATGTGGGCACACACACCCGCGACCCCCCCCCCACTGCCCACGCTTTTGGCACACGACGGCAAAAAGATTAGCCATCACTGTCCTATACCATTTCAGTCAAGTGACTATCCAGTGTTTTTTTTTAAAATCCTCCAAGTGATGAAGCGCCCACAAGCAAGCTGTTCCACTGGTTAATTGTTCTCACAGTTAGGAAGCTTCTCCTCAGTTCCAGGTTGCTTCTCTCCTTGATTAGTTTCCACCCATTGTTTCTTGTCCTGCCTTCTGGTGCTTTGGAAAATAAATTGACCCCCTCCTCTTTGTGGCAGCTTCTGAAATACTGGAATGCTGCTATCATGTCCCCTCCCCCAGTCCTTCTAATTCAGAATGTATTAACTGGGCTGGTATATCTGATTTCTTCTTGAATCACTAGCCAGAAGGCTACAGGTTAATTCATAAACTCCCATACTGCACTGCATTTAGTGCCCCATAGCCCTAGGGTACAAAAAAAACCACCCTAGTGATGCACAATGTTTACTCTGGTCTAGTGGTGGGATTCAACCGGTTCACACCACTTCGGCCGAACCAGTTGTTAAATTGCTGGCTGGTTCCGCTCCGCCCCTTCCAAAAGTCCCCACACGCCCTGTTTTGGCTCTCAGGTAAGTGCAGGGAGGCCTATTAGGCCCAAAACGGGGTGTGGGGGTGCGGCATGGCCCCCTGCGGCCCATTTTTGCTCCCAGGGGGATGCAGGAGGCCGAGTGCTGCCTGTCACACCCCCTGGCCACGCCCACATGGCCACGCCCACCCATCTGGTCATTAGGGCAGAGAACCGGTTGTTAAATTATTTGAATCCCACCCCTGCTCTGGTCCCTTGGAGACATTAGAAAGAGGAAAACCCCAGAGTTCATTGAAAGATACAAATTGGAAGAACAGCAAAGGAAGGCCTCCATCTTCGGTATTTCCATCTTCGGTATTTCCCACAGGGCTCAAGGCATCACTTGGATGAGAAGCGAAACATCTTCAAAAGAAAAAAACCAAGAAAGTCCAGTTGCCTCCTGAAAAAGCACCTTTGGGACATTCAGAGAGATAGCCGTTCCATTGGTCCACCAGCCTCCTGTCAGATCCACCATCTGATCCAGTGGTGAAAATCCAAATTTTTTACTACTGGTTCTGTGGGCATGGCTTGGTGGGTGTGACAGAGGAAGGATACTGCAAAATCCCCATTCCCTCCCCACTCCTGGGGGGGGGGGAAGGATAATACAAAATCTCCATTCCCACCCCACTCTGGGGCCAGCCAGAAGTGGCATTTGCCGGTTCTCCAAACTACTCAAAATTTCCGCTACCGGTTCTCCAGAACCTGTCAGAACCTGCTGGATTTCACCCCTGATCTGATCCAAACCAGACCTCAAGCCCAGTACTGTGAATTCTACATGGAAGCCAAGAAGATATCCTCCCTCATGAATGGCAGTTGACTTAAGGCTCTATTGACCTAACTCCTTAGCTGACCCCACTGGTTGGCCTGCCTCTTGGATGTGGATGTCCACAGTGCCAACTTTCACTCTTCCAAACTTTCCAAAATGGGTGGTTACCTCAGCAAATGAAATAAAATCATCTCTCCAGAGGTGCAGTCAGTATAATCCGCTGAGTCCCCACCCTGTTAAATGTGAAAGCTTATAACGATAAAATGAAATTGGCTGTCGTTCCTGAAAGAGCATTTAAGGGCTGGATTAGAGGCTTTGATTTTATTCTTGAGCAACGTTTGACTCAATAAGTGTAAACATCTTGTTGGCTAATTAATGGGACCAGATGTTTTTGCAGTTCAAGGGAACCCATTGTCTGTCTGACTCTCGTCACTGGGAGTTGAGTTGATACTCCCATAGAAGAAATGGAAGTGATCCGTCAATCTAACGCCGCCAAAGAAATTTGCTCCCCAAACAGTTAAAAATTGTTTGGAAAGCAAAAAAAAAAAAGAAAGAAAGAAAGAAAAGAAACAAACAATATGCCCACAAGTAAGTCATGCTCCAATAAATTCAGTCAATACAGAATCCTTGCGGAAAATACAATTTAAGTTTTTAATTGCATCCATTTTTTATAATGAAAATTTTAGTTTGGTATCTATTGCTGATTTCCCTCCCCCCTCCCCCTTTATCTGTTCTTCATCCTATTTCCTAATTGGAACATATCTTTGAATTAGAATGTTTTCAGAATTAGTGCACTTTAGTGCTATGCAGAAGTCTGCAAAAGCTGAAATTAGCCTGACTAGATGGCTCAGTGGTTAAGACACTGAGCTTGTCGATCACAAAAGTCGGCAATTCGGCGGTTCGAATCCTAGTACAGGTCTCCTGTGTGAGCAGCGGGTTGGACTAGATGACCTCCAAGGTCCCTTCCAACTCTGTTACTGTTAAAATTCTTGATAAGATTCAAGGATATATTAAATTGAGGATTAAATGTTATAGGGAAATTTACATCCTATGTCCATGTATCTAATACGAACTTCTCATGATTTGCTGTAATCATTCCGAAGTGTTTTTTAAAGAACGAATTGTAGTTCCAGATCTTTCTCTAAAATAAAAAGGCTGTGCTTGTGCAATTAAATTAGAAGATGTAGTTAGAGACAGTATGAATGGTGGTCTGAAGAACTATCTATTCCAGAAATTTTCATGCATGAATCAAAGAGAGGAACAACGTGTTTACATTAATACGATAATGGTACATTTGGATGAGTTTCAGGCACTGTAAGTGTTTCCTTTAGTAAATTACTTTAGACACAGCTGTTCATCTGTATCTTTAAGATCTGGCAGAGAAGGCAGGTGTGGGTGCCATCAGCTAGGAGTCTATCAGAGGTGGGTTTCAGCAGATTCTGACCAGTTCTGGAGAACCAGTAATGGAAATTTTGAGTAATTTAGAGAACAGGTAGTAAAAATTCTCACTGGCCCCACCTCCATCTATTCTCTGCCTCCCAAGTCCCAGCTGATTGGGAGGAAATGGGGATTTTGCAGTAACCTTTCCCTGGATTGGAGAGGGAATGGTGATTTTACAGTATCCGTCCCCAGGAATGGGGTGGGAATGGAGATATTGCAATATGCTTCCCCAGGAATGGGGAGGGAATGGGGATTTTGCAATATCCTTCTCCCAGAAGTGGGGAGGGAATGGGGATTTTGCAATAACCTTCCCCCAGGAGTGGGGAGGGAATGGAGATTTTGCAATATCCTTCCCCCAGAAGTGGGGAGGGAATGGGGATTTTGCAATATCCTTCCCCCAGGAGTGGGGAGGGAATGGGGATTTTGCAGTATCCTTCCCC
>WNWU01000003.1:55157163-55170900 GCA_012654045.1 Ptyas mucosa
GATAGATAGATAGATAGATAGATAGATAGATAGATAGATAGATAGATGAATATCAAGAATATCAATATCAAGAATACAAATACACTGATGATTAATACAAGTAGCTTGCATGAGTGAAATATAGTTTGGGGGATAAGTTTTCCCTCCCCATCACCACCCACTTCATTTTTAGGAGGTACTGCATGGGTGGAGATGTCTACTAGATACAGCCCAGCTGACAGATAATCCCCGCCTGAAGCCTGCACTTTAGAATTGGGGAGTTGGCCTGGCCTAATTCATTTTTAAGCGGAACAGTATCACCAAGGCTTTAAATACAAAGCTTTTGCCTTGAGTGAGGTAATGCAGCTGCAGAGGCTGAAGCCAAAAAACTTGGCTGAAGGACTCCTCTTGTTTGTATTTCTAGGCTTCCCCCCCCCCCGACCCCCCAATCTTCCTGACCCAACCCCACTTTCCCTCCCTGCTTCTTAACAAGTTTTTATAGGACTACAAACTTTCCATTTTCACGGGACGCTGCCAAACCTTTGAGTTTCTTTGAGACGTAAGACCATATGTTCACATAAGAGGGCCTCTGAGATGCTCTCAGAATGAACTAAGCCTTCAGCTCCTAGCTGGGATTATTATCTTTTTTTTAAAAAAAAATGTGCTTGATGATTTTTTTTCCCTTGGGAAAAAAAAAAAGACAATAGAAAAAAAAACTTTTAAGGATAGACAGAGAGAGAAATGGATTATTAATATTAGATAACCATGGCCTGGAATTCATCCCATATTATACTATAGTTAAAAGTCTCTAGAGATTCTCAGTCATCCAGGTCATGGTTATCCTAAAGGTGCTTTTTCAGGAAGCAACTGGACCTTCTTGCTTTTTCCTTGAAGACGTTTTGCTTCTCATCCAAGAAGCTTCTTCAGCTCTGGCAGGATATTGGAGAACGGAAGGATTTATATTCTTTATATTTCAATATATTTATATTGAACGCCCTTTGAATGGTGTGGGAGTAGGAATCGGGTAAAATGCACTTACCTTCGCTATCGGATTGCAAATGTGAGCGCAAGCGTGCCTCCTCCACGCATGCACAGAGCCTTCTGCGCATGCGCAGAGGGTCAAAAACGGGACATGATGATGTCCGGGCGGGTGGGCGGAGCCTCCTGCTGCCAGCCCTACCGGATTGTGTGAGCTGGTTGAATTTCACCACTGGTAGGAATGGATTTCCAGAGGGAAAAAAATGCAGATTACAGGAACCAGGAGCGCTACTCAGGTGACCCTGAGGACACAGATAAGCCTCCAAGTGCTTCAATCACCCTCTAAAAGGATGCAAATAACCAGCTGCCTGCAAGGAATATAAATCCTTCCATTCCCCACGTCAGAGCTGAAGAAGCTTCTTGGATGAGAAGCGAAATGTCTTCAAAGAAAAAACAAGGAAGTCCAGTTGCCTCCTGAAAAAGCACCATTGGGACAATGGCCTGCAATCGTGGGTGTTGATTATCAGACAGATTTGGTAGCCTATCATGGATCACACCTTTAGTTCATCTGCCTGTTTGATCTAGTGGTTAAGGCACCAGGAGAGGGTGAGTTCTAGTCCCACCTTAGGCCTGAAAGTATCTAGGTGATTTTCGACCAATCACCAGAAGACTGTGAGTTCTAATCCCACCTTAAGTCATGAGAGCTAACTGGATGATTTTGGACCGGTTACCCTTTCAGCCCAAAAAAACGTGACAGGGTTGTTCTTGTGGGGAAAATAAGGGGAAATATATTAGATAGGTTTGCCACTTTCAGTTACTTATCAAAATAATAAAGATGGAGTATAAATAAATACAAATAAACAAATAAAATATATAAACTATCCCCTGTTGCTTTCTGGAGCATCTGAACTTCCACTCGTGGTAGCAGGCTGAAAGTATGAGGGAAATCAAATATCAGAAGAAAAAGAAAAAAAACACCCTTTGCTAACTCAGCCTAAACTCCTACGCATTCACACTTCTGTTTCCACAGTGGCCAATCAGGTGTTTTCTGAGAAGCCAAAAAGTGAGAAATGAGCACACTGTCTTCCTCCTGCTTGTGTTCTCAGCAGTAAATATCGAGAAGTAAACTTTTATGCAAACAGAAGAAATGGTAATTCTAGGCAAAGTAGTAGGTACCTGTAATTACAAAAGCAAACTGGAATTTTGACATATTAAGATTCTTGGTGTAAGTTCTTATTTCCCATATTGAGGGTATTTTTCTCAAAAAGCGATTCCTAGTATTACATATGGTAATGTCTAATGATGGTAATTTCGTTCTGAAAAAACAGGATCCAAATTTATAAATGTGGTTAGGGGTGTTATACAAGTAGTCCTCAACTTACAACCGTAATGGAATCTGGCCATCATGGTTGTAAAATGGCTCAGTCATGTGACCAACTCCCCCCCCCCCCCAGCAGTTGTTAATTGGATCAGCATGTTCACGAAGAGAACTGATGGTTTGCTATGGGCGCGGTTTTGCCAAAAAGTGGGAATAAGTGCTGGATTTTGACAAAACTGTCATAAAATGCAGTCACATTTCCATGGGATACTGCAAACAACCATAAATGTAGCCATGTTACTAAGTGCCCGACGTTTGGTCATATGACTGTGGGAAGGACTGTTGGAACTTTAAATCCAGATCATAATTAGTCCCAGGATAGGTCTATTGTAAGTCAAAGATTACCAAAGGTTGTTTGATAAGGATATTTTTCACTATGTATGTATGACTACATACTACCGATAGTTGGACATAGTTTCACTATTTTTACTGCATACTACCTATAGTAAAATCCTGTTCTTTCTTCTTACGGTTTTTCATCTTTAAACTCACTAGCCAGTAGAAGGCAGCCTCAAACCAAATACTGGGTCTGTACAGTAGCTCAAAGACCACAGTTATTGTGAAGTATTTAATTTGAGACCTCAGGGCCACATTAGGGCCCCCATAAATGTTGGTGCAGTGCTCAAGAAATCTCAAACAACAAATTGCCATATTTAGTGTGAAGAGGAAGCCCACAGCTAGAAAATAATCATATTGTCTCTGATGTTTAAATTTTGTTTTCTGGGCCAAATTATTTAATTGTATTTTAAATGGTTTTTTAACATTTGTATTATATGTATTTTATCTTTTGGCTGTTCACTGCCCTGAGTCCCTCAGGAGTAGGGCGGTATACAAATTCAATAATAATAATAATAATAATAATAATAATAATAATAATAATAATAATAATAATAATAATGAGTTGTAATCCAGTGCATTGCAACTGAAATTTAACCAAATTTAGTTTTGCTCTGGCTACCTCCATTGCATGTCCCTGCTATACCAAACGATACTTATGTACCAAATGCAATGTTTAATGCAGAAAAATACCTGCACACCTGGTTTAGTAAGTAAACCATATTGGATTGAGTTCCCATATTACTAAATCACAGGAGTCCTTGCAGATTTTACTCCTCTGATCTTTGCTGACTGTAGGAGGTGGTGCTCATCTCCGTTTCAAGGTCATTAATTTCTGCAGTTATGAGGCCAGCATTAGCAAAGTGGTATCCATTTATCTATTTTCATCTGCATGCTTTCACTGCTAGGTTGGCAGGAGCTGGGCATGGACAGGAGCTCACCCCTGTCTCATGGCACTTGGGTCTCGAACCTAGGTTGCTGGCTTTCCATCCAACAAGCCACAGCATCTTAACCATGGAGCCACTAAACAATAAAGCATCATTTATAAACCGCTCTGACTGACTTTGCACAGCATGTTAACACCCATATTGTAACAACCCATATTATAGCTTAGCTGAGTTGTGTAAACTCAACCGATAAGGCCCATGGAAAAGAGGAGAGTACTCCTTGCCTTTTATGCTGACGGAATACTTAGCTACTGGCTGAAGTAGAAGTTTGCGATATGCAGCCATGTTTGATAATATTTAAGCTTTAAGAGCAACCAAATGCAATATGGCTATCAACACAAACCGATGATTAGGGTAGAAATTCTTTACATGAAAAACCCACTGGAACAAACTAGAGTTGGTTGGTTCACAGTGCCACAGACTCTGTTGAGGTCTATGCCAATTTAGCAATGGAAGGCAATCAAATCCGGGCAACTGCAAGCGGAAATGCTTCCCTGACCACAGTTCATGGCATGCTGTCTGGAACAGGGAATAACACAGCTTGTGAGACACCTGGCAGAGTTGTGTCACCTTCTGCTATCCTGAAAAAGCCTTTTGGGGGAAGCTACTGGGGCAATGTGGAATCAGATGCCCCAGCGTCTCTCTCTAGATTAACTTATGAAGCATTTATCATCACAAAACCTGATGGCAAGCTTTCACTCCCCCTGTCTGAGCCCTCATCACAGTCTTTATGTACCATCTGATCATCTTAACTATTTCATGAAGCCCAGCTTTTTCAACGGCTCCGCTGTTTTTCCAACGGATAGAGAAAGAGGCACACTGTTTGCATAAGGGACAGGATGGGTTGGGCTGCAAGCAGCTCAAAATATACAAGACCGGCTTTCTTGGGATGCCTGTTTTATTTGGCAACGAAGGAGAACGTTTTAGACCTACCTGCACATAATCCACACTTCTCCCCAGTGCTTTGAAGGCTGTGTACATGACTTCCCTTTTTCCACCCCATTTTTGCATGATGCAGACACTCTTGTTGGACAGGACCAGCTGAGTGACGTGTTGCATGCTTTCTCTATGGGACTCTTCAGTCTCGTCGGGGCCTCTCTGATGAAAGTTATTCCTCCAGATGTAAGTTGCAGATTTATCCCTGCCCATGATTTCACTAAAAATGTCCATCATGTAAACATCATCTTCAGAATTCCCATCGATTACCATAATCAACTTAATTCCAGGGTAGGTGAGCCTCTTGACGGAAAGTAAACATTTCTTTAAGTAGTCCGGGTCTTCTTGATAGGCAGCAATGCAAAGGGCAACAGTTTTGTTCAGCTTGATTGGCGTCTCGAGAGATCGGCGCATTTTACGGTGCTCAAGAAAGGCAAATAAGCTTTGGATGATAAGGTGGGATGCCAGAATAGCACCATAGAGCCCAAAGGAAAAATAATAGTTGTCTGTTTGGATAAACTGGTAGCCCACAATATAAGCAGCTGAAATTCCAAGCAGAAGAGATACTCCAAATAGGGTCGTTCCAAGAATTCTCAGGATGCATATAAACCTCTCACAATGCATCTGTAAAAAACAAAAAGAGGGTTGTAAATTCTGCTCTATGGCTTAATATGGCACAAAGTGGGTTACTTAGTAAAACAACTGAGGGATCGGCTTCCCGCTTTGCAGTCTAGGATGGAAATAGTTGACCCAAAAACCACGAATCTGAGATACTCATTAAAGTATTCATGAAAAGGAGGCTTGATGTTACAAAACAGGTATTCCAGATAGGATTTTACTTGCAAATAACACACAAACAAACACACACACACACACACACGCAAGTTAGAGTGTTAAAACTGTTTCACACTTCCTCCCACTTTTTAGTTACAAATAATTGGAAATTTGCCTCTTTTATGAGACATCCCTCGTTTTGTCCCAAAGACACTTTTTCAAGAGATAACTGGACTTTCTTTGTTTTCCCTTGAAGATGTTTCACTTCTCATCCAAGAAGCTTCTTCAGTTCTTCTTCAGAATTGAAGAAGTTTCTTGGATGATAACCATCACCATCACTCTTATCATTGTGAGAAGTTTCTCTCAGAAGAAATAGAATTCTGGAGCACATTTGTTCTGGGTTACCAAAGGCATTGGGCATGTATCATAAAGCATCTCACCACTCCATTATGAGAAAGACTCTTTAGAAGGTGGTGGGAAGCAGTCTGCATAGAACCTGGGATAAAATGGATGGAGAGACCGATGACCAAAAGTTCAAGATACCGTATTTTTCGGAGTATAAAATGCACTCCCCCCCCTAAAAGAGGGTGACAATTTGTGTGCGTCTTATACACCAAATGTAGCCCCAGCCATCCGCCGGCCCCCATCCTTTGGCCTCTGCCTTCCAGCAATTTGCCTCCTTGCAGCAAACAGCCTGTTTCAGTTTCAGCTTTAGCACATCCTGATTAGCATAAGCAGCTGATTGTTGGCTGGATTGGCCTCCCAACCATCAGCTGTTTCAGGCTGTAGAGATTGCCATTGCCTATTGCCGCCTCTACATCCCATTTTCGGCCTCTGTGCTTATAACCTTACAACCCCTGTGCGTAATGGGCAGAAAATGGGGCGTGAGGAGGTGGCAATAGGCAGCCTGAAACAGGGGAGGCCGATCCAACCAACAATCAGCTGCTTGTGCTAATCAGACTATGCTGAAGCTGAAACGGGCTGTTTGCTGCAAGGAGGCAAATTGCTGGGAGGCAGAGGCAGATTTTTTCCCCTTGTTTTCCTCCCCAAAAAAGATAGGTGTGTCTTATAGTCTGGAGCATCTTATACTCCAAAAAATACGGTAAGTAGAAAATATAATTTTGCCGTGGAACAAGAAGAGAGTGATGTAGGTGGCTATCAAACAGGGATGTGTATTGAGAATGCTGTTATGATTCTTTATGAGTCCTTAGTGGGCTTACTTTGTGCTAGGATAGGCAGGACATGAAGATGAATCCCGGGTCATGTGAGGTGCAGTTTGTTGGACAATTGAAACCATTGGCCATGCTCAATAAAACCAAAACACTGGCTTCTGCTCTCCTTATTTTCTTGTGGGAAAGTAATTAACATTGCAAAATGGGAAATCCAAAATAACAGTAATAAAGGACTTTTAAAAATCCCATTTCATCAAGGATTACTTTAATTGATTTATATGAATTCCTGCTTCTATAAACTGTATTATGGCCTATTCCACTCCTTGGTTATTTCCCCACAGTGGCGACCTCTAAGTTAGGACAATCTGATGCCTTCCAGATGGTTTTGGACCATCTCTCATAGCCTCTCATTAGCCAATAATCAAGGATGGTGGGAATTTTGACTGAAATATCTGGAAGGACTAGGAGGGGGGTCTTTCATTGATCCAGGAGTTCATAGAATTTCTTTGGGTGCCAAAGGGAAAATATCTCCACAACATTTTCTACCAATTGACTTTCAATTCAGGGAAAGAGAGCTTGTTTTGAAGTTGCTTTCAAAGATGGAGAATTTCAAAAAAAAATCCTCATGGGCACAATTTGGCATTTGTGAACTTATTCAACAGTGGGGTGGCCTGACATTTTGTTCAGTCATCCTTCTAATGGTATGAAGGCTCCTTGGCTTTCGATGCTTCAGTTAAATCTTAAGGGAAGGCAACGTACGGGAAATTCTTCCATTCAGCTTTTTCACATCAGAAAATGAGGACAAGAAGGGAAATTTCAAAGCATTGGAACATCTTAAAACAGAAAACTAAGACCAGCAGTACCCTCTTCTGCCATATTCCATAATAAAGTATGTTCAGAAACACTACTGGGAAGTTGAAAAAGGAAAAAAAATCTTAAAGAATCATGAAAATACAGTAATAAAAGAAAACTCTTTGCAAGGAAAGGTCATTTCAGAAACCGACCACAACATTAATCGATTTGTCTGAGTAAACTGATCATTGTAAATGCAACCATTTTGATGAGGAATCTATTCTGGTTAAAAATACAAAGTTAGTTATTAGCACAGTACTGTACAGGAAGTCCTTAACTTATAACCATTCGTTTACTGACCATTTAAAATTACAACAGTGCTGAAACAAGGGACTTACTATATAATCACATGATCCTCCCCTCAGTCAATTGTTTGGACAGTTGGCAATCATCACACATTTACTGACAATTGCAATGTCCTCTGGTCATGCGATTGTTGCCATGTGATGTTTCCCTTGATGACCAAACCGCTTAACGATAAATCAAGGACTATCTATAGTGCCAACTTTCGCTTGATGGCATCTCTTTTCCTTCCCTTTCCATTGCTCAACAGTTGACAATATTTCTGAATATGACAACTCAGGCTTAAAGTACATAGAATAGAGTATCTTCCTTTACATATACCAGTGGTGCAAACATGCATGAGGAAACATGGGAATTTAGGTCAAATAGGATTTCAAAAAGAAATGCTCCAGATGATTCAATATTTCTCAAATACAGAAGTCCTGAAGAGGGGATGGGAAGGTATTTCTAAACATGTAGGTACTTCAGAGCATGTGGAAAAGCAAGCTTAGCACCAGTCTGCAACTCTTTAAAGCACCCATATTTTATTTTATTTATATTTATTTTATTTATATTTAAATTTATATACCGCCCTTCTCCTGAAGGACTCAGGGCAGTGAACAGCCAAAGGTAAAAAATATAGAATACAAAGATTTAAAAGCAATTTAAAATGTATTAAACAATTTGGCCCAACGATTAAAATATCCCATTTAAAATTAAAATTAAAATTAAACAGTTGGAGAAGTTAGGCCAGCCCAGCTTATTGAAATAAAAAAGTCTTGAGGGCCCGGCAGAAAGTACGTAAATCCGGCATCATCTGTATCTCCGGGGGGAGCTTGTTCCAGAGGGCAGGTTCTCCAACAGAGAAAGCTCTCCCTCTGGGGGCCGCCAGTCGACATTGTTTGACTGACGGCACCCCGAGGAGCCCCTCTCTGTGGGAGCGTACTGGCCGGTGGGAGGCTCTTGGTGGCAGAAGGCGGTCTCGTAGATATCCAGGTCCTAAGCCATGGAGCGGCTCTAAAGGTGGTCACCAACACCTTGAATCGCACCCGGAGGACCACCAGAAGCCAGTGCAGCTCGCGCAGGAGAGGTGTTACATGGAAGCACCATGACGCTCCCATAATCACCCGCGCGGCTGCATTCTGGACCAGTTGGAGCCTCTGGGTGCTCTTTAAGGGGAGCCCCATGTAGAGAGCATTGCAGTAGTCCAGGTGGGAAGTGACAAGGGCATGAGTCACCGTGCGCAAGGAGTCTTCTTTAGGAATCTTATAATGGCCCTCTGTAGCTGCCACATGGTTCCTGGGAAAACACTTATTTTAAAGAGTTGCAAACAGGTTGATTACATGCCATCAGGTTGGTGTTAGCTTCTAACAATACACATATAGATAGATTTTCTCTAGGAATTGGTTCCCAAACTGGTCTTGCACCAGTGAACCCATTACTGCTATTACTATCTCCATCCACTGGCAGCTGATCATCTCTTTTTCTCTTTCCGTTCCCAAAATTATAGACTTCTCCAGAGAGCTACTTTTTTTGTATAATGTGTCCAGAATATCATAATTTGAGCGTGGTCCTTTGTGCCCTGAGTGAGAACTTTGGATTTGATCCAAAATATTTTTTGGAATAGAATCCAAAACATTGCACTCATTCCTTGGCTATATAAAACTTGGTATACAGAGCAACTTTCTTGGTTATGTTACTCCATGCTGCTTGTACTATTATTAGAATGGTCTTAAAACAGCACCAACAAAAAAGAAACAAGATAGGATTGTCTATATATAGCACGAACCCTTACAACACTTGAAACAGAATCCGGCAGGCTCCAAAATCTGTAATGGTAAACTCTACGTGACACATGACCTAACCCAAATGCAAGACCTAACAAGCAGTGAGATGCTAAGAGATCCTTGCAATAAGTAATATAATGAATGAAACAAGACCTGGTAGCTGAATTTGATGTACAGTACTCCAAAATAAGCCACATTATTCAGTTGACAGTTTACTTACTAATAAATAAGATTAACTTAACTTTAACATTAACATTATAACTTTATTGTCACTTTGAATGTAGACTAATCGGCATACATTAAAGTTAAATTTCTTTGCATACAGCTCTCAAAGGATCAACACTTCCAATATACATTACATAATATAACAGAATAAAAATAAAGGTAAAGGTTCCCCTGCACATGCGTGCTAGTCATTCCTGACTCTAGGGGGTGGTGCTCATCTCTGTTTCTAAGCCAAAGAGCCAGCGTTGTCCGAAGACGTCTCCATGGTCATGTGGCTGGCATGACTCAACGCTGAAAGAGCATGGAACGCTGTTACTTCCCCACCAAAGTGGTCCCTATTTTTCTTTTCTTTTCTTTTTCTTTTTCTTTTTTTTTAATTTTAAATAAATTTTTATTTGTTTAAAAGTACACACAAAACAAAACTAGTGATAATAAAACATACAAACCAAACATGAAAACAAAGAGTTCAAATATACATTTTGTCAACTATATCACAACAGTAATGTATGTTCTTATTTGTGTTTTGACTCTTGTTTGTTTGATCTTATTCATATATCTATTTTTATTATTTACTTTAATTACTATTAACTTATGCTAGTGATTTATGTTCCTGTTTCTGTAACTCCAATTGTTCCTTATTCTTTTTTCCTTTTTCTATTTTTCAACCAAGTATACCACTTTTCCCATACTCGATAATAGTCATGTTCCTCTTTATCTTGTAATTCTTTTGTGAGTCTGTCCATTTCTGCACATTCCATAATCTTATTAATTACTCTATCTTCTGTCGGTGGTCCCTATTTTTCTACTTGCATTTTTTATGTGCTTTCGAACTGCTAGGTTGGCAGAAGCTGGGACAAGTAACAGGAGCTCACCCCATTACGTGGTGTTAGGGATTCAAATCGCTGAACTGCCGACCTTCTGATTGACAAGCTCAGCATCTTAGCCACTGAGCCACCGCATCCCAATAATAAATAAATAAATACAGATAAATACAGAGTCTAGTCCAGATATATACCTGTACATGGTGAGAAAAACAAATCTTGTGAGTTTACCAGACAGATGGCATAGGGAACAAAGCTGTTACAGAAACTGGTAGTCCTGCTAGAAATATTTTGAAACCACCTCCCAGAGGAGAGCAACAGAAACAAGCCATAAAATGGGTGTGTGGGGTTTCTAACAATGCTTTGAGCTCTAAGCACATAATACTTATAAGCAGTATCCTGAATAACCGGAAGCGAGCTTCCTATGATCTTCTCGGCTGTCCTTACCACTCTCTGTATGGACTTTCTATCTGAGGCACTGCTGCCACCAAACCAGACAGTGATGCAGTTTGTTAAAACATTCTCAATCGTGTCTCTGTAAAAAGTGGCCAGGGCAGAAGGAGAAAGATTGCATAAATCTGAACATAAATTCAGCGATCCTCACTTCTGAGTTAACATGCAGAAGTTTGCATGACACCTTGAACAAATATTTCAAAGTTCTACTTAAAATCACATTGCTGCTCAGTGAGGCACAGCAAGAATCAGAAATATCCTTCATGCCTTAGACATAGTTTTAACTTCTTTAATAAATCGGGATGAACAATCCCTGTTGGATTAACTGTAAGATATTTTTTATCACCATTCTTTTTTTTTCTTTTAATGCTACTCTTATCTTCTCTGAACACTAAGATGTAAAGATGGACTCTGAAATGATTTATCCATAGAATTTAAGATGATGTATCCCTAGATTTATCCAGACTCTATTGAGGAAAAGTCCTTAGAAATGTTGCCTAGATTGGGTTAAAGATAACTTAAAACTTCCAGTAGATATTTTTCCAACGCCTTCTATGTTTACATATAAGATTCATCCTATGTTTAAACATCGGTTTTAAAGTCCCAGCCTTGTTTTCATGGAACTATAAAAAACTCTCGCAAATCGATTGCTGTGTGCGTCACAATGAAAGTTATCTGCAACAAAACATAGTAGTTTTAAAGTACTTCATTCCTGCTGTGTTTTTTCTCCCCGAGAAGAGGAAGGACAACATGTAGCAAACCACCAAGAATCAAATCATCTTGAACATTAAGAAATCCCAATGAAATCTGTTGATGAAGTTCCACCAACCGGTTGGAGTCCCTGGTTTGACAATCAGGATGAAAGTCAAAAGGCATTATATGGTTTCAAAACGAAAGCCTCTTTTATTTATAATGTTTACTTTATGTTAGGAAACATGCATCTCTGCTAGCAATTATTTAAGAAGCATTTCAATATGGGTTCTTATGTAAGCATTAGGATTTGATTCAGATTAGAGCTGTGTTACATTGCTATTGAGTTTTCTGCCAACGTTTTTCCAGGCCAAAGGAAATTGTATGATGGGAAGGGCTTAAGAGGAAGCTAAAAGTATATTTCTTCATGGGATCTTTGGTCCAAAAACTATTTCCCACAAGATGAGAAAACCATATGGATATGTGCATTCGAAATGTTTGATCACTCACTAATAATATTTCTTTCTTTCTTTTTTTAAAAAAAGTTTTTTATTTTATTTTAATACAAACAATCCATCTTCCATTAAACAGTGTGTCATCTGGGTACAAATGTCTTGTGCAGCAACAAGTAAAATTTGCAGCCATATTCATTATTTATCTATTCTTAACTTAATATTGATATACATTGCATATCTAATACTGTAACAACTCTCTTGTTAACTTATTTCTATATTTCATTAATCTACTTTTATTTCTGATTTTCATGTTTATTCTCTAGCCATCGGTAAAATAGTTCCCATACATTATAATATCCAGTTTGTTCCTTCTCTTTAATTGCAAGTGTTAACCTATTCATTTCTGCACATTCTAATATTTTCCTAATCACATTCACATCTGTAGGAATCTCTTCACTTTTCCAGTTTTGTGCAAATACGATCCTAGCTGCAGTTATTACATGAATAATCAAATATACATTCTCTTTACTATAAGTTTACTAATAATATTTCTTGATCCAGGAGGCAAACACTATTGCTACATTGCCCATTATTTGGCTTGGATATTTTTCATTCAGAATCTGTTGAGCAATATTGCCTAGATTGGTCTAAAGAGAACTTCAATTGTGGGGTCTTTGGTGCTCTGTGAGCTGGGTGGTTTTCCTGTAGACATTTCATTACCAAACTAGATAACATCATCAGTGCTAGCAGGAAAACCACCCAGCTCATAGAGCACCAAGGACCCCGCAGTTTAACCCTGAGCTACAAGTATTCTCTTCTATTGGTAACTTAAATTGCCTTTAGATTATTAAGAAAGGTTGGTCATTATTTTTGCTTTGTTTACCAGATTAACTTTCTAAAATAAAACTCCTTACAGTTATTCCTTAATTTAGGATCACAATTGAGCTCACTTCTGTTGCAAAGTGAGACCGTTGTTAAGTGAGTTTTGCCCCATTTTTCAATCTTTCTTGCCACAGTTGTTAAGTGAATAATTGCAGTTGTCAATTTAGTAATGTGGTTGTTAAGTGAATCTGGCTTCCCTGTTGACTTTGCGTCAAGCAGTTCATCTCAATTGCTCTGGATAAATAATGAATCAACAGGAGAAAGTGAAAATTGAGAGGGATATCCCACTCTGCTATATGAATTTCAAACATTAAGTGGGATTGCAACATGTCTTTCTTTAGTTCCAACACATATCAGCCAAGAAAACCAACCAATTAATATTTTATATGAACCAGTTTTATCATGCACTATCATTTTATATGAACCAATTTTATCATTCACTATCAAAGGGGACTGTGTTCAAAAATTCCCTGGCATTTTCAACTTTAAATAGTAGTAACTGTGAGAGGGATCTTGGAGTCCTGGTGGACAACCATTTGGATATGAGCCAGCAGTGTGCAGCAGCTGCCAAAAAAGCCAACACAGTTCTAGGCTGCATAGACAGAGGGATAGAATCAAGATCACGTGAAGTGTTAATACCACTTTACAATGCCTTGGTAAGGCCACACTTGGAATATTGCATTCAGCTTTGTTTGCCACGATGTAAAAAAGATGTCGAGACTCTAGAAAGAGTGCAGAGAAGAGCAACAAAGATGATTAGGGGACTGGAGGCTAAAACATATGAAGAATG
>WNWU01000003.1:55214421-55235861 GCA_012654045.1 Ptyas mucosa
TGATTGATTGATTGATTGATTTTATTGCTGCCCATCTCACTATCAAGTGACTCTGGGCAGCTTCCAACACGATAAAAATGATAAAATATGTAAGGTTAAAATTAAAATTAACAACAACAAGAACAAAAAGCTAAGAATAGGAACCAGTTTACAACTGGGTGGAGGCGAAGGTTTTCTTTTTAACCCATTAACCACCTCCAGTATGGAAGGTCCCCATCGGGATCCCAGGCCAATCAGCAGAACCCGGTTTTAAAGTCCTTTTGGAAGGCCGAGATGGTGGGGCTGATCTCCTTTCAAGGGGCAGGCATGATGTTCTATAAGGCGGGAAACATAGCAGATTGGACTCCTCCAATCAAAACCCCTTCACTGACAGGGTCCACAGCATGCTCCTTCTGCTGGCATGAGTGGGCCAGGTCAATCCCATTGGGGCAAGATGGTTCCTCAGGTAGTCTGGACCCATGCTATAAAGGGCTTTAAAGGTAATTACCAACACCTTGAACTGGGACCCAGATGCAAGCTAGCAATCAGTGCATCTGGACTTTGCTCAACAGAGGTGTTACACAGGCCACCCTGAAGAATCTGTCTCCATGCATGTCACCCCAAAAGGTATGGATGAAACTTAGCAGCCGCTTCCCAATTATCATTTTTAACATTCAGAAAAAACAAATGATTCCACACTTCATGAGTATTAATGACACTCCAACACTGAAGGATTTTAAGAAGAGATTGGACAATCATTTGTCTGAAATGGTATAGGGCCATGATGGTGAACCTATGGCACGTGTACCACAGGTGGCATACGGAGCCATATCGGTGGGCACACAAGCATTGCCCCAGTTCAGCTCCAACGCACATGTGTGCGCCGGCCAGCTGATTTTTGGGCCTTCTGGGGCCACCGGAAGTCGGGAAACGGGCCGTTTCCGGCCTCCAGAGGCCCTCTGGGGTGTGTGGGGAAGGCCGTTTTTGCCCTCCCCAGGCTCCTAGAAAGTCTCTGGAGCCTGGGGAGAGCGAAAAACAAGCCTACCAGGCCCACCCGTGCCATCACATGCCAAAAGCGGGGGGAGCACAGGGGGATCACGCGCACATGTGTGGGGGGTGGGGCACATTGAATTATGGGTGTGGGCACGTGCGCGCACCCCCCCGCACTCCCCCCGCTCTTGGCACATGATGGCAAAAAGGTTCACCATCACTGATATAGGGTTTCTTGCCAGAGCAGGGGGTTGGACTAGAAGACCTCCAAGGTCCCATCCAATTCTGTTATTCTGTTACTCTGTAGAAGCTAAATAGAGCTCGCTCTGGTTAATACTTGGATGGGAGACTAAGAATTACACAGCTATTGACTAGATGTTTTTTTACTTCACCCACTTTTGTGACTGTCTCCTTGAGAAATTATAATTACAGTCCTCAAAGCGGGTGAAAGTGGCTAGAAGAGAAACAAACATTGATTTAATGAAATCTAAAGTGTGGTTCTTGGCTCAAGAAAAGATTGTGCAATGCTGTGTGTTGTAATCAGTTTACACTCTAACCTACATTCAACTACCTGAATTCAGATCATTTTTTTTAAAATTTGATTTATATGCCGCCCTTCTCCGGAGACTCAGGGCGGCTTACAGTGCGTTAAGCAATAGCCTTCATACTTTTGTATATATTTGTACAAAGTCAGCTTATTGCCCCCACAATCTGGGTCCTCATTTTACCCACCTTAGAAAGGATGGAAGGCTGAGTCAACCTTGAGCCTGGTGGGATTCGAACTTGCAGTAATTACAAGCAGCAGATGTTAATAGATGTTAATAACAGGGTCATTCACATGCGAAGACAACCACACATTTTAAATAATATTTCACTTTAAATTGCTTCAGTCCTATCTGTGGACAAGCAATTTGGACTTTTTTTCATCAACGTCCTTGGAAAACATACCCAAGTTTTAAAAATAAAAATTGCTTTTCATACTTTCAGACTTATGTCTGATAGTTTAGGATTTATTAAGTGTACAAACTGTACAAAGTTCTATTGCACAGTACGTTAGAGGAACAAATGAAGTGATTGTTTGCAGATTATTTATGTCTACAGAAACTAAGCTTCTCTAACTCACCCTGGAGAAGAACACCATAGGAAAGAGGATCTGGGATTAAGTGGAGGGTGAACTCCCAACTAGGCTAGGAGGGAGATTTCTAAAATCTCATCCTTTTCTCCAAAAAGGAGATATTCTACATTCTCTGACATCCATAATCCAGAAAGTGTAGAACCACAGACTCTGAATGTCTACAGTTATCCAAGGTCCATGTGAAATAATGTTGGATCCTGGGATTGTATCCATTTGGAATCAATAGGTCTAACTTTAATTGAAGAACATATATCATAAATAGAATAGAATAGAATAACAGAGTTGGAAGGGACCTTGGAGGTCTTCTAGTCCAACCCCCTGCCCAGGTAGGAAACCCTACACCACTTCAGACAAATGATTATCCAACATCTTCTTTAAAATTTCCAGTGTTGGAGCATTCTGAACTTCTGCAGACAAGTTGTTCCACTTATTAATTGTTCTGTCAGGAAATTTCTCCTTAGTTCTAAATTGTTTCTCTCCTTGATTAGTTTCCACCCATTGCTTCTTGTTCTACCCTCAGGTGTTTTGAAGACATATATTATATATCATATGTCATATCGTATAATTTAGAACTGTTGATCCTGGCAGACTGAGACACAAGCAAGAGGATACGTGTCTTCTCCATAGCCAATTAAATTAGTTTTCTGGACAAGGCTTTCATTCTCGAGAAAAGTTAGAACTACTCTCAATTATGAGAATCCAGGGACATTTCAATGGTGGTTTGTATTTCTTCATTACATCAGTGGACAAGAGATCTGTTTAAATTTATACTTCACCATACTCCAGAAATTTCTTGGAGTTGTCAGGAAGTTCTGGAATTTAAGCATGTATTGCCTCAGAGTATCCCTGCAAGACTGTTACCTAGGTTGATTTTAGAAGTGCCACAAAGAAGAGGGAGTCAACCTACTGTCCAAAGCACCTGAAGGCAGGACAAGAGGCAATGGGTGGAAACTAATCAAGGAGAGAAGCAACCTAGAACTAAGGAGAAATTTCCTGACTGTGAGGACAATTAACTAGTGGAACAACTTGCTTCTAGAAGTTGTGAATGCTCCAACACTGGATGTTTTTAAGAAGAGATTGGACAATCATTTGTCTGAGATGGTGTAGGGTTTCTTGCCAGAGCAGAAGATTGGACTAGAATACTTCCATGATCCCTTCCAACTCTGTTATTCTATTGTTCTGTAGAAGCTAAATAGAACTGGCCCTGGTTAATACTTGAGTAGGGAGACTAAGAATTACATAGCTGTTGGCTAGACATATTTTACCTTTTAAATAGCAACATTTTCTTGAGCTCTGAGAATATGGTAATAGAAACAGCTGCTTTCTCGATAATCTAATTTATTTCTAGAAATTGGGGTGGGCAGCAAGAGGTTATATTAAAATCAGAATCAATAGTTGAAAAAAACATGTCTTTACACTTTCTCCAAAACTCTTGAGAGTCAATCCTTTCCTTGCTTGCATCCAACAGTGGGGTATATTTGCTTGGGCAATTCCCTTTTTCTGTCATATCTCTGTGATGTTGCCTTCATCTTATCTTCAGTCACGAACTTAATGGACTGTTCCTCCTTGAGGAACAGGAGGAAGAGCTGCAGCCAAGTCAATAGTCAGATAAGTGAAACCTAAGTCCAAAGCATGAATGTAATTTGAGAAAGCATCTCAGATGGCCTCCTCCCTAGTTCTCCTTAGGATAAAGATGGGCAGGAGGGAAAGAGAGATATTCAAAATTATGCTGTGTTACTGTGATCTTCTAACAAAGTGGCTTTAGTATGCATAGTTTTGGTGTTCAATAATAGTCTACCTTGAAGGTCTGACAGAAACAGACTTAAGTTATCCTTATACTGGTGCTAAAGTAATATTTTTCCTTGTACTGTATTTTCTGGCGTATAAGACTACTTTTTAACACACGAAAATCCTCTCAAAAGTCGGGGGTCATCTTATACGCCGGGTATAAGCCTACCGATGCTCAGACTTCCCCAGCTGACCCTCAGTGATGGCGAGCCCCAGCTGTCTGGGGAAGTTGGAGTGTCAGTAATATCCACCTGGATGCCTGGGACGGTGGGGGAAGCTCTGTGCAGCAACCAGCTGGGTCCAGCATTCAGCAGCATGCAGCCTTGACAAGATCGGCACAACTTCCCGAATCTGAGTTGCTGGCACTGACCACTGACGCTACGGGAGCTCCGACAACATTGAGGGGTAGTCTTATACGGCGAGTATAGCCCAAACCCTATATTTTAATAGGAAAAGTAGGGGGTTGTCTTATACGCCCAGTCGTCATATACGCCGGAAAATACGGTAGTTAGATGCCACCCAAGGGCAGAAGATCGAGGTGCTTGGCTTTGCCCCCTGTCTCTTCATGGGTGTCCCGTGTCCCTTTAGCAGTGGGGATTGCACTGACTGGAAACAATGGTAACACAGACAGAAACCAGCAATAGAGACAGCAAATGGCTCAAAAACAGTAACTGTGAGAGGGACCTTGGAGTCCTAGTGGATTATCATTTGAATATGAGCCAGCAATGTGCAGCCGCCACCAAAAAAGCTAATACAATCCTGGGTTATACTGTATAACATAGAATCATAGGGGCATGCTTAAGCGCACCAGCATGCCTACCGTCCCTGTCCTAATGTTTTCTTTTATTCGTATCCATTTCATGTATTTATAATTATGTTTACACTTGTATCTGTCATAAAATACATGCTTGACGAAAAATTCAAATAAATAAAACAGTGAGGACAATTAAGCAGTGGAACAGCTTGTCTTCAGAAATCATGGGCGCTCCATCACTGGATGTTTTTAAGAAGAGTCTACTTCAATCACTTATCTCCTGCTTAGGTTCTCCTGCTTGAGCAGGGGCCTGGACTAGAAGACCTCCAAGGTCCCTTCCTGCTCTGCTCTGCTCTGCTCTGCTCTGCTCTGCTCTGCTCTGCTCTAAATGTTGTGTCAATATTGTTTTGTGCCAACTTCAGAATGGGTTGATAGCATTTCAACAGAGAACGATCCAAAGGATAAGGCATTTTTTTTCTAGTGACATCCAAGAAATGGAACAACTTTCTTTTTAAAAAAAATTTTTTTTAAATTATTGAGTTTTTAAGTTTTAAAAACAAAGTAAAGAAAACTACAACAAAAAACCAAAAATACATTAAAAACACGTAACAAACATAACATTACATCATATATTATTTTACATTTTACATTTTACCTTTTTATAAGAAAATTTTAAATTGTATAATCCAAATTTTTAGATCTGGGATTTATATATTTTTTAAAAAATGGGTTTGAATTGTTGGGCAATTGTTTAATTTGGTTTTAATTGGTTTTTAAATTTTGTATTTATGTTTTTTATTTCTGCCTGTTCACCGCCCTGAGTCCCCTCGGGGAGAAGGGTGGTATATAAATCAAATAAACATAAACATAAACAAACATAAACATAAACATACAGCTTACTGTATCGACATGGATATGTATTCTCTATTCAATCTCTCATCTACGTACTTATATTTACATTAGTATCTATTTACAGGAGTTACCAGAACGTGATTGTACACAGTCACGATCGTTCAGCTTGGAGGCTAAAGACGCAGCATGGCCTCCTCCAATTCGAAGAGACACTTGTTCAGCAGGCTGAGGCAAAGAGGCAGTCCCGGAACCAGCGAAATCTGGGGGCTGGGCAGGGGACAGAATGTATCTGCCCTCAGTGTGGAAGGGATTGCCACTCTCAAATTGGCCTTTTTAGTCACACTAGATGCTGTTTTAGGACCTCTTTCCAGAGCACAATACCATAGTCTCTTGAGACTGAAGGATGCCAATGCAATCTATTTACAAAACCATCATTATCCGGTTGACACTGTTCAGCAATTTACATTTCCTAGTTTTAACAACTTTCTAAGAGACACTAATACCATCCCCATGATCCTGTCAGCACTAGCTAAATAAATGAACTTTTCACTCAGGTCTTTTACATTGCTTCTGCTATTATTCTGCTGTTCCTCTCATGTCTCATCTGCATTTTTTTTATATATGCAGTAGGAGAAAATTGCTGTGCATTAAACAGTCCATTCAGAAATCACTGCTCCATTCAGAAATTTCTGCTCTGAAATTGCTCCGCGAAGTTACAGAAGGCATCCCTCGGGACCCACCCAGCAGACCCCCTGCTTGGCAAATGAAGGGTCTCTTCCAAGCTCACCCATGAAAAATTGAACTTAAACAATTGTCGGGCTCACCAAAGCCACAAGACAGCTGGAAAACACCATGATGGATGTCACAGGAAATTGTTCCCCTTGGACTAGTTGGCAGGTCTCTTGTTTAGATACTGAATGGTGGGTTGTCAGGTAAAGAAAAGAAAACAAAACGAAACTAAGGAAGGTCATTTCTGGAGCACTGAAGTGGCTGCTGTGCCTAATATATCTCACCATTATTTTCCTACCTTTCCCCTTTATTAAGAAGGAAAAATACCGGACTTCCGGTGGGACCGCAACATCGCCGGACGCATCTTTCCAAAGCGCCAACCCAGGGCTCTGTAGAACCGCAAGAACAGCGACTATCAGCTGTCTTGCAGTTTGGAAACTTTCCTCCTGGTAAGAGGGGGGAAAGTGAGTAGACGGGTGGGGTAGAGCTCCCTAAGAGCGCCAGATTTTACCCATAATCTGGCGCTCGAAGATGAGAGCTCCCCGCTAAGCCTGTCAGTACTCCAGACCCTGGATGTCTCTGTTTTGCAGAGCTAGATGTCGTGGCCATCCCAGCAACCAACTTTAAATAAATATTTTTGAATCGAGTTGGCGGAGCATAAGCAGCAAGAATAAAACAGCAAGTATTTTCTTTTTTTTTAACTCCAAAGATTTACCTTCTTTAAAAGATTTTCCTTATGCAGAGAAAGTGAAAGCAAGATGGCGTTTGAGTTTCAACGGGCCGTGAAGAAGTGAAAGTTAAAAGCAATTATTGATAAGCCCCTGTTTGAAATGTAAAACTCTATTCTGAAAAGTGGATTAACCAAGAAAGGAAGTAATTATAATAATTGAAGCAGTAATATAAATTACAAATTGCAAGGGGTCTTTTTTTTCTTTTCTTCTTTTTGATACTTTTTTTCCCCTGTCCTTTTGGAAGGGAAAGAAGAAGGGGGGCAAGATGGCTGGTCTTTTTGAAAGTAAAGAAAGTAAAGAAGGGTTAATTAACCCTCACATATGGTCTGATTTTGAGGAAGCTCTGAGCTCAATTACCTCTGCTTTATTGGGAAAAATTGATACTTTATTTCAAGCTTTTCAAGCTGGAAACAATGAAATACATGGAAATACTGAGTTGCAATCTAGCAGGGGGGATTGACTGAAGAGATGGGAGAAGGAAAAAAACAACAACAACAGCCTACAGTATTTTTGGAGAGCAAAATGGATGCTTTGCAGAATAAGGAGCAAGAAATTTTGGGAGCTGATGAGACTTTGGCTATACGAATTCTTTGTTACAAAGTCCAACCTGCAGGTAAAGGGCTACTTTCAGAAGAAGTTATACTTTTGCAAAAATTTTATAATATGCAATCCCAAAAAATGCAAGATTATATTGGAGTTAAAAAAGGCAGAGGAATTAGAGTGAAAAAAAGAGTTCGTAAAAAGGAGAAGAAGAAAGACTGGAGACAAGGAAAATAACCCTGCTTGATGAGATGATGGTCCTTAAAAAGTATTGTTTAAGTGCTTAAAGATTTTGAACTTTTGGAAGAAAACATCCAACAGCTTAATGCCAGTTAACTAAGCAATGAGCGATGATGAGGAGGTAACCTACAGTTGTATTGGAATATTTTGAGAAGAATAAACAGATCACTGCAATGCTGGTGTGTTGGGTTGTGAAATAAGCCTTGACCTGAGTGATTTGGAATATTTTATTAAGGACTGTAATAAATTTGGACTTAATTGTAATTGCAGAAGTTTTAATGAATATAGTAAATTGGAGTTTTCTGCTTGAAGGTAATAAATATAAGGCAAAAGGACTACGGGCCTAGGGCAATTGCAGCTGATCTGGTGGTTTCCCTAATATGATGAACTTATTAATCTAATTTTTGGCTGGATTTGATGGATATTATTTGATATACAATTACAAAGTCACTCGGGGGGGTTTTTTATATAAAGAAGTATTTTTTATTTAGGTGGGTAGATGCAAATGAAGACATTCTAAATGCTGTTGGAAGACGTGAACATAAGAAGATTAACAACTGGTTTAATCTAGTATGAAGAATCTAAATGTTTAATATAGCTACTAAATGATATTTTGAGTTGATTTGTTAATATGTACTGATAAACTAATAAGAGGTTTGATTACTGCTTTTTAGCTAGAAAAGGGGTTTTTTTTTAAGTGTTTTAACTATAATTGGACCTTAATGGTTTAAAAGTGGAGGACGGAAGAGTTTATATAATATTTTATTTTAAATTTGGGGTTTTTGAATGAGGTTTCTTTTTTTGTTTTCAATGAAAGAAGTTATAAAATATCTTGTTAAACCGTATAGATTTAATAATCTGCTAAGTATGTATTAGTTAAATTGAGTAACGATAGGTTTGATTAGGTAATATTTAACTGTTTTATTAACTGCTGCAATTATAAATGGATACTAATTCTGTTAAATTAGATGGAATAAGAAGAAAGAAGACTTGCTTTCCTTTTATTTACTTGTTTAATGATTATGATAAGTGAGAGATGGAGTTGAATTTAGGGGATTCAAGCAGTATTTTATATTTTGTATGTATGTATGTATGTAATGTATGTAAAATTTTAAAAACCTTTTCAATAAAAAAAAGAAGGAAAAATACCATCCCACTCTTTTTAAGGAGGAGAAGAAACATTGGATTTTCTGGAAATGTGAATCTATTGCACTTGGCTATCAAATTCCTAATTTTTACTGTACAATCCATTCATTCAGTCATTCAGTCATTCATTCGTTCATTCATTTTCTACATCTGTCCATTTCAGTCAAGAGACCTTGGACGACTTATAGTGAAAACCATTAAAAACAATAAAAACATCACAAAATAGCAATAGCAATAGCACATAGACTTATATATAGCGTTTCACATGCTTTTACAGCCCTCTCTAAATAGTTTAGAGTCAGCCTTTTGCCCCCAACAATTTGAGTCCTCATTTTACCCACCTTGGAAGGATGGAAGGCTGAGTCAACCTTGAGCCTGGTGAGATTCGAACTGGCAAATTACAGGCAGCCCGCAGTCAGCAGAAGTAGCCCGCAGTACTGCACTCTAACCACTGCGCCACCGCGGCTCTTATAAATAAATACATATAGCAGCCGAGATAGTTAACCAACTACCGGTAACAGTAAAGTCAAGAAACGTTAAGTAAAGTAAAGTCAGGATCCTTAAGACATGTTTCGAACTTGGCTGGTTTTTTAAAGCTTTGTGAAAATCCAACAAGGTTGGATCTATTCTAATCTTCTAGGGGAGAATATTCCACAGAGCAGGAGCTATGGCAAAGAAGGCTATTCTTCTAGTTCCTAACACTTGAGACAAGGGGTGGGCTTCAAAAAATTTAGCAAGGGGTTCTCTGCCCGGTTGCTGGGTGGGCATGACCATGGTGGGTGTGGCCTCGTCGGTCACCTGCACCATGGGGGTGGGAGATTTTTGCCCTCCCCGGCTTCCGGTGGCTTTTCTCGAGCCTCCGGGAGGGCAAAAACAGGCCGCCTGGAAGTTTGGGGACGCTGGAAATGGACTCCCCAAACTTCCGGTAGGCCCATTTTTTGCCACCTCCCAGTGGTGGGTTGCCCCCGGTTCACACCGGTTCTATAGAACCGGTAGTAAAACTGGTAGGAGGCTCCGCCCACTGACCCTGACGTCATCAAAATGTGTGCACGGCCCTGCTGCGAACCGGTAGTAAAGGTAAGTAGAACCCACCCCTGCCCCCTCCCTGAGCTTCTGCATGCACCCTGCACTTACTTGCATCCAAAACGGGCCACATGGGGATTCCTGGGAGGGGTAGGATGGGGTGAGCAGGGCGGGGCCAGCCAGGAACGGGATTTGGGGGTTCTCCAAACTGCACAGAATCTTAGCTAGAGGTTCTCCCGAACCCCTGCGAACCCCCAACAGCCCACCCTTGCTTGAGATTCTTTAGCTGTGAAATCTGCAGCAACCTTATGAGGTGGGTTGGGTTGAATAGCTCAAAGTCACTCAGCTGGCTTCCATGCCTAAGGTAGGGCTAGAATTCTCAGTCTCCTGGTTTCTAAGACAGCACCTTAAATTCTAAGCCTACACTAAAATTCATCTGTGTGTTTTGCACATCTCCAGGTGTTTGTAGGCCAATAAATCTGTATTTTGTTTTGTTTTGTTTCATTTCTTGCTACCTCCCATGTTGAAATGCATTTTAGTTTTCTTTCCCCCCCATGATCCAGTTAGTAACTTAACTATGAATGAAATATTTTTCCATCTCCTCCAGCCAAATGACAGTCGACACAGCTGTTACAGCAGAGAAGGCCCTGCTTGCCTTATATGAATTGACCACCTGGTCAGGAAAATAAAACAGTGGCCATCTGAATTTCAGTAGTCACAAATATTATTCCAACGAAGAGGAAGTCAAACAGAGGCTCTGAAGAGCTAAATACTCTTACAATGCCTGAATGGAACATTTGTCTTCTACTTTCTCTCACACTGATTTTATTTTAACTCATTCCCAATGAATTTGCATCTCTTGACCAGGTTTAACTAATCTCCCCCTCATCTCTAGAAAAAATTCTTATATTTAGGATTAGTGAAGGAGCCCATGAAAGAGAATTAATAATAGAAGATACCGTATTTTTCAGAGTATAAGACGCAGCTTAGTTTTTGGGGAGGAAAATAGGAAAAAAAAATCTACGTATCAGGTATTCATCTGGCTAGCGTCCTTAGTCTGGTCAGCTTCAGCACATTATTTTGCTGGTTTTTTATCCCCTGCCTGGGAATAAAAAACAGCTTCTAAGGCACAGTTGAGAGGAAGCAGCAATGAGAAAAGCAGGCAAAGCACGGTGTGTGTGTGTGTGTGGAGATCGCTTCACTCGGCTAGCGCCTAGTTAGGGCTGAAAAAAAGCTTCTAAAGAACAGCTGAGAGTCAGAGCAAAGCATGGAGATCGCTTCACTCACTAGCGCCTCGTTAAAGCACAGCGAAGTCGAGGGAGCAGGCAAAACTGAGAAGACTGCTTGCTAGTGCATTGTTAACACCTAGTTAGGGCTGAAAAAAGCTTCGAAAAAGCTACACTCGGAGTATAAGATGCACCCAAATTTTCAACCTCTTTTGGGGAGGGGGGAAAGGTGTGTCTTATACTCTGAAAAATATGGTAATTAATCAAGGACTCTTTGTAACTTCCTTAAGGTTACAACCGTACATATTTGTACATTCCCATGCTTTAAATTTTATTTTACTCTGAGTTGTGTTTATTTTTCATTCTGCATTGTTAATATTTTTTGGCAGGGTATTGCAAAAATTAAGGATCATCCTCACTCTTATCTGATAAGTGACCTATTTTCATGAGGAAGTAAGGCTGTTTTCTTGGGCTTACCTCAGCTATAGCATTTTTTAATCAATTGCTTTTATATTTTCCCTGCATTGGTTCAATCTACCATAAAGTGCAACCGAGACCTTTTTATTGAAAATGTAACGTAGAGTATTAAAAAATATTAATATATAGCTTTCACTGAATAGCTTCCTTTTCCAAGACTTGGAAATCTAAAGCCACTATAGTAGGATTTTCTGATTATTGCCTGGTTAATAGCAATAGCATTTAGATTTATATACTGCTTCATTGTGCTTTACAGCACTTTCTAAATTGTTTACAGAGTCAGCATATTGCCCCCAACAATCTTGAGTCCTCATTTTACCAAGCTCGGAAGGACAGAAGGCTGAGTCAGCCTTGAGCCAGTCAGGATCAAACTCTCAGCTGTAGGCAGAGTTAGCCTGCAATACTGCATTCTAACCACTGCGCCACCAGGGCTCTTGGTTAATCCACACGCTGGAAATCCAAACTCACCAGGAACCTCTTTGGGGGGTTATATTCTTGAACACAAACAGAATACTGAAATAATAATAAGAAATAATGAGAAATTAAATTGCAGAATCAGATTACTGTTACAAAGCCTCGTTTTAGGATAGCGATCAAATTATGATCTTCTTCCATTCACTTTTTTTTTTACCCATTTCTGATGAATTTGCATATTTTGACCAGTTTTAACTAATCTCTCCTTCTTCCAATCTCTAGAAAAAGATTCTATTTTTCAGAATTAATGAAGGACTGCAATAGAAGAGAATTAATAATAGAAGAGAACTAATGAAGGTTATGTCAGGCCGGGAAGCCATCTTTTGCATTGGATCTTCAGGCCTGCCACATTTAGTGCTGTGGGAAACTGTGGGGGGATTGTATGGAGCAGGGGAGATATATAGTCATAATAACATTCCTTTCTCAGAGAGTCAAGGACATCTTGCCCTGCACCTGGAGTGATGTGACTGGGAGGCATCTTCAGTTGGGACGGTGCATTGATTGGGCCATGGGATGGACATGTGGATGCTGGGCAGGGACTTGGACTTTCCTAAGGATGGGAAAAACCTGGAAGCTTGCAGATTCGTGTTTTCCCAGATGTGCCAATATGACATCTCTAATAAAATGGAACTTTGAGGAACTTCTAGCCTCAGAGTCTTCTTTCGTTGGGAATGTTACTTGGAACCCTGACAGGACACTTGTATTATATAGTATCCATTTTTTCATTTTGTCACAACAAGCAAACAAAAATAAGTAATCAACATGTGTGTTTATATAGAAAGTATTTTTCAGGATAACGTGTGAGCATTTCTATTATAAATAGGCATGTATCAAACTCAGTGCTTGTACCCCAACTTAACCTTTCTCCATCTGGAGGCTTCCAGATGTCTTGGGTTTGCTAGAAATCCCCAGCTAGCATGTCAACTAGAAAATCTGGAAGTAGGACACCCAATATTTTGGAAGACCTGTGGTTGACCTAACTGAACATTCTTCAAATCCCCGGTAGCTATCATAACTGCTGAGGTCTTCCTGCTGCATCTCTCTAGACCCCCGATAATTTGGAGATGATGAAATCAGTAGAAGGAATCCCACACACCAACTTCAAAAGTTCTTCCTAGAGGACTACCAATCACAGAAACTCAGAAACTAGATTCGTATACCATATGTCTCTTAATATGTAACAAAGACAACGGGTTTTGAATTGGCTTTTGCTCTCAGGAATTATGAGTCAGGTTAAGAGGTGTGCATCCCTTCACAGTCTTAATCGACTGAGAAAACTTCAAAAAATTAAACAGGACACGTTGAACCTGCTCCTCTCCCACTGAAGCTTGGCTCCTTTGCTTCTTATTGGGGTCCTACCTGCCTCTGGTATTTCAACAGTGCAATTAAAATAAAAGAGAGAGAGAGAGAGAGGAAAAAGAAACAATGACTGCAGCAAAATTGTCATCTGTAGAAGATTATGCAATTGTAATCTGTTCCCAAGAAGCCGCAGCTGTTCCATTCCCATGGAGGTATGTGTGTTGCGTTCTTTGGCTGCCAAGTCTCAGCCCCAGCCCAGATTGCCTTTTAATGGCCAACATTTGTAACGTAAAGCCTTTCAAACAATTTTTTTTTTACGCAAGAAAATTCGCACCGAGCGAAGGTTGGGATTAGGTCTCCTAAAGTAACCTTGGAAGGATCTTGCCAACGTTGTTCCCAACAGAAAACCCTTCCCTGGAAGATGTCTCAGGCAGATAGAGAGCCTATCACATTGCACTCCTTGTACTAAACAATAGGTCATATCAGCAAATGCACCTTGTGTATTAGAATCATATGACTCCCTTATCTGATCTCTTCCTAGAGCCAACAGCCAGCGCTCGAGCGAAGGTTCAAAACCTCTGCAGTAAACAGATGACAAATAACATGCCCTTAAGCAAAACTACTTTGAGGAAAAACATGATGCAGTTGTTACTATTTTCTCATGATTTTCCATGAAGGAGATGCGGGGTTCAGTGCCATGCAGTGGGCCGCGCTCAATGTAAAATGTTTAATGTATGCAGAGTAGGTTGTGAGGTTACTGTGTATTGCTTAAATTCTATGCTGGCATCTATTGCATTTGATGAATTTGCTGCTCGAGGACATTAACTGGAAAGATGATATACCTCTCCTCTAAAATAAGAAGCCATTTTCTGTCTTCTCTAGGAATTGTTCGTTTGTAATACAACAATAACAATAATAATAATTTGATTATCACTGCCCAATCTTCAAAGCACTTATTATGTATCATGTATACTCCAATACAATAGCATTGTAAAATGGGTTACAAATTTTCTGTTGCTCAACACAACCGTTGTTAAGTTAGTTTTGTCCCATTTTACGAACCTTTCTTGCCATAGTTGTTAAGTGAATCACTGCAGTTTTTAAGTGACTCTGGCTACACAGTTGTTCAATAAGTTTTGCCCAGTGGTGAAATCTAAAATTTGTTACTACCGGTTGGTGGGGGGGGGGGGGGGATAACATGACTGGGTGGGCATGGCCAATTTTTTAAAAAAATTTTTAAACCATTTTTTCTACAACCTCTTCGGCGAAGAGATTCTTAAAAAATGCTTTCAAAAGGTTCTGACGATCCCAGCTGAGTTGCCTGATCAACCGAGACTTTTTTTCTTTTAAATGCCTCAGCCGATCAAGCAACTCAGCTTGGATCATCAGAGGCATTTAAAAGAAAAAAAGGGTTTTTTTCTTTTAAAAGCCTTTGATGATCCCAGCTGGGCCGCGTGATCATTAGAGGCTTTTTTTTTTTACTTTTAAAAGCATTTTTTTCTGCCGAAGAGGATGTAGAAAAACTGCTTTTAAAAGTAAAAAAAAAAGCTTCTGATGATTGTGTGGCTCAGCTGGGCATGGGAGGGGGGGGGGCAGGGATTTTTGCTTCCGGTTCTCCAAACCACCCACCTCCATCGCTACCGGATCAGAGATCTGGTCCGAACCGGGAGCATTTCACCTCTGGTTTTGCCCCATTTTATAATATTTCTTGTCACAGTTGTTAAGTGAATCACTTCAGTTTAGTAACATGGTTGTTAAATGAAACTGGCTTCCCCATTGACTTTGCTTGTCAGAAGGTTGCAAAAAGTGATCACATGATCCCGGGACACTACAACCGTCATAAATATGAGCCAGTTGCCATGTGTACAAATCTTAATCACATGACCATGGGTATGTTACAATGGTTATAAGTGTCAAAAATGATTTTTCGTCACATTTTTATAGTGTGCTTATAACTCTGAATGGTCAAGTGATCTACCTATATTTTATTTTATTTTGCAGATGAGGTTAAAATAGTAGGTTATCATCCATGAAGCATGAAGGGATAGGTAGATCTGTTTCCAACCCACCTCATTTTTTTCTCTCTATTCTGTTTCTACATCAATATTTCTGTCAAGAATTATTTATTGTAAGTTTAGGATCTCTCACTCCCTTTGTATCTTCGCTAACTCTCTCAATCTTCCATCATAAACAATCATGCTTTTCAAACCATTCATTTTCAACTGTGCACCTGTATTTGAAATAAACCTTTTTCTAAATACATCCTCCCTGAACAATCATAACACTAACTAATTTCTGGGTCTCCAAATATTCCAACTGCTTTTTGGGGGGATTCTTACCCACTAATATTTAACACTAACAGAATAATTGTTTCCTCGGAGTTTCATTCATTCAAAACATTTCCCAAAACTCATATCTGATCATTCTATTAACCACAATTCTTAGAATTATAACATGTAAATATCAGTGATGAAATCCAATTTTTTTTTACTATCAGTTCTGTGGGCATGGTGTTGCTTGGTGGGCATGGCAGGAGAAGAATATTGCAAAATCTCTATTCCCATCACACTCTGGGGCCAGCCAGAGGTGGTATTTGCCAGGTCTCCGAACTACTCAAAATTTCCGCTGCTGGTTCTCCAAACTGCTCAAAATTTCTGCTACTGGTTCTCCAGAACTTGTCAGAACCTGCTGGATTTCACCCCAGTAAACATACCACCTCATGATTTCTAAATTTCATATGCATCCAAAACAATCTTAATAATAAGTTCCTTCACTTATAATTAAGCTTATGTGTATTCATCAACTTCATTCCACAAGATCAAGCCACCATCATTTAGGTGTGCTCTACCCTTCTCCTTTCTCTAAGTTTCACTTATACACAACTTTCCCATTCAGGTCCTTTTATAATTCATGCTCTTCTCTATTTACACATCTTATATTTCAAATTTCCTTCTTCCACATGTCTCAATTTTCCTCAGATGGACTTAGAAAGATAGATCTCCATTGCTCACCCTGGCAATGGTCAATCATAGATTTCACATAATGCTTTCTAGTCAGATAGCAAGGGTCACCAGTTTTAATCATACCCATGTGATCTGTATCATTTGTGTGTGAGTGTGTGTGTGTGTGAGAGAGAGAGAGAGAGAGAGGGAGGGAGGGAGGGAGGGAGGGAGGGAGAGAGAGACTTCCAATCTTCTCAAGCTAAGTATTTCCAACTCCTTCAAAATGTCTTCATAGTTTCCAGCAGTGGAGAAATCCAATTTTTTTTTACTACCAGTTCTGTGGGCATGACTTGGTGGGCGTGATGTGGCTTGGTGGGCATGGCAGAGGAAGGATACTGCAAAATCCCCATTCCTACCCCACTCTGGGGCCAGCCAGAGGTGGTATTTGCAAGTTCTCCAAACTGCTCAAAATTTCCACTACTGGTTCTCCAGAACCTGCTAGATTTCATCCCTGGTTTCTAGTCCTCTGATTCTCCTTACCCATTCATTTCCTTTTGCCTTTCTCTGTTTGTCTGAATCCTCAAGATGAGGACTAAGCTATGCCAAAAAAATATTAAAAAATTCCCGCCCATGATTTATGAATTATACTGAAATTAGGCTGTTGATTGAGCTCAAAACTGCATTTGCTCTTTTTACAGCCCTGTCATACAACTGACTCATATTCTTCTTGTGACAATCCAGATAGTGTATCGTCAATTCTCCGTCTGAGCATCTGATTTCTTCTTTCGAAAATTGGAAAAAAGAGTTGCATTTGTCTTTGTTAAAATGGTGATCCTCCAGGCTTTGAGGTCAAGATGAGCTGAGTCCTCCATAGCCAGATTTAGAAATGGTCAGCTTTGTTTGTTATTCTATTATTTAGTATGACTTAATGAAGATTGTTATTTTGTATTATGGGGGGTTTGGGTGGCGTTTTACGACTCAGTGGTGCAAGTTATAATGAGCATGCCTTGGTATATCAATGAAACATTTATTTATTTTTATTTTACTTATTAATATCCTGCCTTTATTACTCAAGGCAACTCAAGGCAACGAACCCACCTAAGACTGCAAGACTCAATTTGGGCCAGTCACTGGGACCAGAGATTCTATCTTCTGAGCTTTTGGGCTTGTGCTGGAGCTCATCAGTCCAGATTGGATCCTGCAACATTATTCTGGGACAGGCGTATTTGCCTTCATTCATGGCACCTACCGTATTTTTCGGAGTATAAGACGCACCTACCTTTTTTGGTTGTTTTTTTTTTTAAAAAAAGGTTTTTTTAAAATTTTTTAGACAAACACATATACAAACATACAATGTATTTTCTTTGAACAGAGTATTTGGCTGGTTCACAAATTTAAACAGTGTTTAGTCTTTTCAATTAAATTTACAATTTCTATATTTCCTTTTTGCCATATTTATTCCTCATCTATTTTTTTAAAAAACCAATATTACCCTTCATCCTCATCTCTAATCTTAATCAAATTCAATTTTTCCCTTCTATTCTATATTATACCCCTTCCCATTGTCATCTATTTTTATACCCATCCTCACATTGATTAATTATGTAATATTACAGTTGTTTAATACAAATTCAACATTTTATATAAATCAATTAGTTATAACTATCTTTTTGTATATTAATCAATATGAACATGAATATTCCAATTATTTCCATGCAATCCAATTTCTTACAAATCAATTAATTATATTTACCAATAATAATAAACCAAATAATTTTCCCCATATATTCCTCCAAACCATAACTTAACCATTTCTGCTTTCAACACAATATAGAATTAATAGCATCTCAATTATTACAATTCCCTAGTTAAATAGACCTTTTTTTCTTTTGTGTTTTAAAATCTTGAACTCTCCTCTTTTGCACTAAATTTCCCATTGTTTTGAACCTACCTTTTTTGGTGAGGAAAAAGAAAAGGAAATCTCTCTCCCTGCCTCATTTTGTCACGTTGCAGCAGAGCCTGCTTTATTTTCAGTTTCGCTTTAGCTAGGAAAAAAAAATCTGCTCAGCACTCTTTGCAGCAAGCAAAGAGCTTGCAAAAAAAGAGCTTGCAAAAGAGCCTGCACAAAACAGCTGAGAGCAAATCAACTGAGAGTCGGGAGGCTGATCTAATCAACTTGTGCTAATTAGCCTATGCAGAAGCTGAATGGGGCTGTTTTTTCTTGCTGTTTGCTTGCAAGGAGGTAACTGCTGGGAGGCAGAGGCCAAAGGGTGGGGGCCAGTGGGTGGGCAGGGTTACATTCGGTGTATAAGACACACCTAAATTTTCACCCCCTTTTGGGGGGTAAAAAGGTGCCTGGGTAATATTCCTTCCTCCTGCTATTTTCCCTGCTATTTATGAGCCGAGGTGGTGCAGTGGTTGGAGTGCAGCACTGTAGGCTACTTCAGCTGACTGCTAGCTTCAGTTTGGCAGTTCAAACCCCTCCAGGCTCAAAATTGACTCAGCCTTCCATCCATCCGAGGTCGGTAAAATGAGGACCCAGATTGTTGGGGGCAAGATGCTGGCTCTGTAAACCACTTAGAGAGGGCTGTAAAAGCACTATGAAACGGTATATAAGTGCTATTGCTATTGCTATTCCCCACAACCAGAACCCAGTGAGGTGAGGTGGGCTAAGCTGAGAGAGAGTGACTGACGAAAGCCACCCATCCAGCATTGGTGAGCTGCAGTGGTTGATGGTCTACTTCTGATGCGAGGCTAGTTGCTGGTTGTTACCCATAAAGACCTACATGGCCCAAAGCCTTGAGACCATCTATCTCCCGTAACATCTGCCTGACCAATTTGATGTGAGTAGGGCTCTCATGCTCCAGTTCCTTCAATGAAGCAGTGTCATCTCTCAGGACTCCATAAGGGTGTCTTCAAAACACTATCTCAGTTGGGAAGCATTACCTTCTCCACTTCAACACCCTCAACTTGTACTTTGCAGAATTTTATGAGGAACATCTTCCAAGTGTTCTTTGAGCAGGGAAGGAGGGGAAATGTTGTGACTCATCCCCATAGCAACCCTGACTTGATGATGTGAATAGTGCAAGATGTTACGCATGTTTAGCAATAACTGGCCAGCACAACTGCATAATAACAACCTGGAGATTGTGGGACTGTCCTTACATTCTCACAGGCAGCTTTCACTAACCAAAGTTCCATAACAGCTCGTGGTAAATATTGGACTTCTGCAGGTGTCTCCTATAGATGGTACAATGCATGGAAAATATAAGATCTAAAAAAAAATAAAATCAAGCAAAATCCAAACATAGGTATAAACTGTGCTTCCCCTCTGGGATAATTGAAATCTGCAAGCATTTCACAATTCAGGGAGAGTCTGGAATCATAGAAATTGATACTGCTTGCAGCCTTTGGAGAAATTCTGTCCTAAAAGTGAACTGCCAGGACCCAAATATCATTTTGGGTGGTCCAGGACAACCATGTTTAATGGGTTTCCTCTCGTGTACATACCACAGACAGATCTCATGGCTTACAATCTCATGAGTCATGAAAAGGAAAACCTTCTTTTTTCCTTTAAAAAAACAACAACAACCTTTTAAAATAGAAGAAAGGGAAATTATATCATGGTGTTCTCTGGGACCCTTTAACCTATTCTCAGCTCCTTCCATTTTCACAGTATTTGTTTGCATTTATTTAGCCTAAGTAACCATGGCTTTGTATCCTTTAAAAGCAAAAGATTCCAGGTTCTATTTCTGTCTGAAATCTCGGAGACTTGTAACTGGTCAGTCTTGATAAAGATAGGGTACAGCCAGGGGTGGGATTCAGCCAGTTTGCACCACTTCGGGATTCAGCCAGTTTGCACAACTTTCGGGAGAAAGTTGTCAACTTTCTGAGCAGTTTGGTGAACTGGTTGTTGGAAGAAATCATTAGGGCAGAGAATCGGTTGTTAAATTATTTGAATCCCAGCACTGGGTACAGCCAGGGGTGGACTGCTGGGGGTTTGCAGGGGTTCGGGAGAACCTCTAGCTAAGATTCTGTGCAGTTCGGAGAACCTCCAAATCCAATTCCTGGCTGGCCCCGCCCCGCCCCGCCCCGCCCCGCCCACCCCACCCCTCCCAGGAGTCCCCACGCAGACCGTTTTGGATGCAAGTAAGTGCAGGTTGTGCGCAGAGGCTCAGGGAGGGAGAAAAACGGGCCTACCAGAAGTTCCAGAGGGCCTCCGGAGCCTGGGGAGGCTTTTTTCACTCTCCCGGAGGCTCGAGGAAAGTATCTGGAGCCCGGAGAAGGCAAAAATGGCCCCCCACCATGGTGCAGGAGGCCAACTAGGCCACGCCCACCATGGCCACACCCACCCAGCAACCAGGTGGAGAACCCCTTGCTAAAATTTTTGAAGCCCACCCCTGAGTACAGCATATGCCTAGTAGCAGAAAACAGTAACCCAAACAAGAAACCAGCAAGGGAAAAACCACATCCCCATCAACAGTAGCAAGGCAAGTTACTGTATAAACAGGGAACAAACCAGTGGTGGGTTGCCCCCGGTTCGCACCGGTTCGATAGAACCAGTAGTAAAACTGGCGGGAGGCCCCACCCACCAACCCCGACATCACCAAAACACTTCTGTGCATGCACAGAAGAGCAGGTGCAAGCGAAGCGAGCATGCACGCGCTGCCCCGCTACAAATCGGTAGTAAAGGTAAGTAGAACCCACCCTTGGAACAAACCCCTCAGTCACTAGCATTGATGATATTATCTAGTTGGGTAATGAAATGTTTGCAAGCAAACACCCAAACTCAAAGAGCACCAAGAACTCCACAGTTCAACCCTACAGATATTCTCTTCTAAAGCTGAAGTAGATTCAGCTTAGCTCAGAGTCAGTATATAGTAACAAATCCTGAGAGTTGCAAGCTATTTCTACTCATTTGAAGCATGATTTATTCTTGTACATGCATTTGATATATTTATTTACATCCCTGAATATCTGTGTGGGACGTTATTTGCACTTTCGTTGTAAGTCAAACCAGATAGCTTTTAGTTTAAGTCTTCTAAACTTGGATAAAATTGACACCCTCCCTATATATATATATATATATATATATATATATATATATATATATAT
>WNWU01000003.1:55235961-55253050 GCA_012654045.1 Ptyas mucosa
TATATATATATATATATATATATATATATATATATATATATATTTGTCTATGTAAGTTCCTTACATAGTAAGTACTTACTATGTAAGTACAGTATTAACTGTACACGCACACACACACACACACACACACACACACACACACACACATATATATAGTTCTGGAGATCTCCAGAACTCCAGAACAAAACGCTTAGCTGATGAACAACACCTAAAAACCGAACTACACACTCTCACTAACGTACTAACATCCAACGGATTCCAAAGAAATAAGATTACCAACTTAATCCAAAAAGAAACCCCCACTAAAATCCAGGACAGAGAACAAAAAAATGGCAAAGCCCTCCTCCCATATATAAAAGGCACCACAGACAGAATTAGCAAGATCCTCCACAAACACAACATCAAGACAGCATTCTGCACAAACCAAAAAATCTCCACCATCCTAAGAAACCCCAAAGACAAAATTGAGTTAGAAAACCAAGGAGTATATGAAATCCCATGCACCACTTGCCCCACCACATACATCGGACAAACCAACAGAAGAATAAGTGCACGCATTGAAGAACACAAGAACTCAGTCAGAAAAGAGGAACCAACTTCTTCCCTGGTCCAACACCTTAAAGCCACAGGACATGAAATTGACTTTAAAAAGACCAGAACCATCGCTAAAACTGAACACTTTAACAACAGAATAATCAGAGAAGCCATCGAGATAAAAAAACGCCCACACAGCATGAATAAACGAGATGATACTTCCCGCCTACCAGCCATTTGGAAACCTGCCCTCATTGACAAACGAGTCCCTAACACAAAGAATGACACCAGACCCACACTCACAAAAACCACACAGGATATCACCACCACACTTCCACGCAAAAAGCAAACCCAGACCCACACCGATGATGAGGCACGACCACAGACCAGAAGCCAGACCACAGCTGCATCATTGGCCACTTTAAACCCCTCCAATCCATACATGAAGCAAACTGACACCCACCATGAAGATGTGGCACAACCACGAACGCGAAGCCAAACAACAGCAATGCAGCTCACCAGCTCAAATCCCCCTGCAACTCAGACTAACCCGAGCACAGCCAAGCCCCCACCCAAACAGAGCACACCCCCATCCAATCAGAGCACAGCCAACCCCCCATCCAATCAGAGCACAGCCAGGCCCCCAACCAATCAAAGCACACCTCCACCCAATCAGAACACAGCCATACTCCCACCCAATCAGCTCCCACCCCCACTGGCAGTTAAAAGGAAGAAACAGCTGCGATCACACATTGCTCCTGGAAGCACGAAGCCAAGAACACCAGCCTGAAGATGATGAATGAGACTTCGTCGAAACGTTGCCAAGACATTTCCAATTTTACGCGGGAGAAAACTCGAATAACCAAAGACCTACATGCAAATACCCACGAAAACCTCAGAAAACATCTATCTATCTATCTATCTATCTATCTATCTATCTATCTATCTGGGGTGAAATGCTCTCGGTTCGGACCGGATCACTCAAGCTGGTAGCGATGGTGGTGGGTGGTTCAGAGAACTGGTAGCAAAAATCCCTGCCCACCCCCCCATGCCCAGCTGAGCTGCGCAATCTTCAGAGGCTTTTTTAAAATTTTTAAAAGCATTTTTTCTACAACCTCTTCGGCCAAAAAAATGCTTTTAAAAGTTAAAAAAAAAGCCTCTGATGATCGCACAGCTCAGCTGGGACCGTCAGAGGCTTTTAAAAGCATTTTTTCTACAACCTCTTCGGCTGAAGAGGTTGTATAAAAAATGTTTTTAAAAGAAAAAAAGCATCTGACGATCAGGCAATTCAGCTGAAATCGTCAGAGGCTTTTAAAAGCATTTTTTTACAACCTTTTCGGCCGGGTTTTAAAAGTTAAAAAAAAAAAGTTAGCCACGCCCACTCAGTCACATTAAACTCCCCCAACAGAACTGGTAGTAACAAATTTTACATTTCACCACTGATAGACAGACAGACAGACAGATATGCAACTGGCTTTTGGCTGCAGCAAATATGTAATCGGGCACTTATCTATTCCGGCATAGAAAATACAGGTGGCTTGCCATAGGTTCGCCATCACGGGTTTAGTTTAATGAAAAGAAGGATTAGGGGAGATAGCAGTCTCCCGATATCTCAGGGGCTGCCACAAAGAAGAGGGAGTCAGGCTATTCTCCAAAGCACCTGAGGGTAGGACAAGAAGCAATGGGTGGAAACTAATCAAGGAGAGAAGCAACCTAGAACTAATTAGAAATTTCCTGGCAGTTAGAACAATTAAATCAGTGGAACAACTTGCCTCCAGAAGTTGTGAATGCTCCAAGACTGGAAGTTTTTAAGAATATGTTGGATAACCATTTGTCTGAAGTCGTGTAGGATTTCCTGCCTACACCAAATTTTTTTGCGAAAAACAGGGCACACAGTGGGTTTGGGAGGCCTGCAGACTGCTCCTGGAGGCTGGGAGGCTGGGGGAGGGCAAAAACACCCCCAATTTTTGCAAAAAATGGGACGTGCAGAGCGATGGTCGGTTTAAATTTTTTTACTACTGGTTCTGTGGGCGTGGCTTGGTGGGCGCGGCATGGCTTGGTGGGCGTGGCTTGGTAGGCGTGGCAGGGGAAGGATACTGTAAAAATCTCCATTCGCTCCCCATTCCAGGGAAAGGTTACTGCAAAATCTTCAGTATACTGCGGAGATACGCAGGATATCAGATCTCCGGGTTTTTCGCCGTGCCCTAAAAACTTCTCTCTTTCAAAAAGCAGGGCTGGCATGGCATAACCACCCCCCCCTCCTTTCTTAAGATTTTTTAAGATTTTAGATTTTTAAATTGTCCAATTGGGTTTTAGTTATGAGGTTTTTTAACTTTATAATTCTTATAAATTTTAAATTTTGTATTGACTGTTTTTTATTTCTGGCTGTGCACCGCCCTGAGTCCAGCAGGAGAAGGGTGGTATAAAAGTAAAATAAAATAAAGTAAAGTAAAGTAAAGTAAAGTAAAGTAAAGTAAAGTAAAGTAAAATAAAATAAAATAAAATAAAATAAAATAAAATAAAATCCCCATTTCCTCCCAATCCGCTAGGACTCGGGAGGCAGAGAATAGATGGGAGCGGGGCCAGTCAGAATTTTTACTACCAGTTCTCCGAACTACTCAAAATTTCCACTACCAGTTCTCCAGAACTAGTCAGAACTGGTGCGTCCTATAGTCTGAAAAATACTGTAATTTCTATTTTCTCAACAAGGTGCATGGAAGGAAGAAGTTCCTGACATGCTTTTTACCCATAAAGAATATAAGGTTGCTCAAACACCCAATTTTAATTACGACCAAATGAGGTCTCCGAGATATACAGCCCTGCAGGGGAAACTGGAGTAAGAAGCAGGATGACATATGTAATGGGTTAAAATAAGTTGTTTTAGGTGGACTCCTTGCAAGCTAGGGAGGCTTTCTTGTCAATGTTTTGACTGCAAGCGGGGACCATCTGTTGTTATTCAGCCCTACGGCTCGAACTGTCTAGGCTTCCAGGCAGAGATGTCCGTAAACCTTTGAAAGGATACTGTTGCTCAGAAGAGGTCTTGGGGGAGGATCAGCTATCTTCTTTTGTTATTAATGGCCCTCACAGCAAGGACCACCACTCCTTTTCTCTCCCAGACCCACTTCTGCAAAAGATACATTGGGAGCAAAGAGCAAGTATTATCACTTCCAAGTTCTGGAAGGATTCTTCTCATAGCAACAATTGCAACAATTAACCTGAAAAAGTATAATAGATTGCAGATCTGCATTCATACCCAAATTTCATACATTTGGACCAGAGGTGGGTTTCAGCAGGTTCTGACCAGTTCGGGAGAACCGGTAGCGGAAATTTTGAATAGTTCGGAAAACCGGTAGTAAAAATTCTGACTGGCCCCGCCCCCATCTATTCTCTGCCTCCCAAGTCCCAGCTGATCGGGATTAAATGGGAATTTTTCAGTATCCTTCCCCGGGAGTGGGGTGGGAATGGAGATTTTACAGTATCCTTCCCCTGCCACACCCACCAAGCCACACCCACAGAACCGGTAGTAAAAAATTTTGAAACCCACCACTGATTTGGACCAGTTGTGGAATTCAAATTTTTTTACTACAGGTTCTGTGGGCATGGCTTGGTGGGCATGGTGTGGCTTGGTGGGCATAGCAAGGGAAGGATACTGCAGAATCTCCATTCCCACCCCACTCCAGGAGAAGGATACTGAAAAATCCCCATTCCCACCCCACTCTGGGGCCAGCCAGAGGTGGTATTTGCCGGTTCTCCGAACTACTCAAAATTTCTGCTACCGGTTCTCCAGAACCTGTCAGAACCTGCTGAATAGCACCTCTGATTTGGACTAACCACCTCTCACCGTATTTAATAGAGATTTGTAGGATTGCATCATCTTGTTATACTATTGCATCGTCCTGTTATATTATTATGGCACAAACTTTTAATAGCAAAAGACTGTTCAGCTTTCTGCCAACCAGAAGACTTTATACTTCTAAATCTGTACTTTTATCTAGAGTGGGTTTTTTTCCCCCTTCTGTTCATTCATGTCCAATTCTAGACAAGTCCCTGCAGTTTTCTTGGCAAGATTTTCCAGAAGTGGTTTGCCATTGTCATTGTCCTAGGGCTGAGAGAAAGAGACTGGCCCAAGATCACCTAGCTGGTTTTGTGCCTGAGGTGGGACTAGAATTCACAGTCTCCCAGTTTCTAGCTTGATGCCTTAACTACTACATGAAATTGTCTCTCTTATCTAGAGGACATCACTTATTATGAGCCATGGTGGCGCAGTGGTTAGAGTGCAGTACTGCAGGCTACTTCTGCTGATTGCCGGCTGCCTGCAATTTGGCAGTTCGAATCTCACCAAGCTCAAGATTGACTCAGCCTCCCATCCTTCCAAGGTTGGTAAAATGAGGACCCAGATTGTTGGAGACAAGATGCTGACTCTGTAAACCGCTTAGAGAGGGCTGTAAAGCACTGTGAAGTGGTATATAAGTCTAAGTGTTATTGCTATAATTCAAACACACAGAAAAGCAACTGCAAGGAAGAAAGGAGAGCATCAGGACTTATTAAAATGAAAAGCAATACAGGTTGAGACAGGAACTTCATGTAAGGTGTGTCTCTGGACTGCAAAACTCTCCAATAATAGCTAGTCTCTCTCTGTTGCATCCTACAGGTTGCTGAATTATTGCAACTGGGGCATAGTAACTGGAGGTAAAGATATATATATATATATATTGATATGTCCTGCTCTTCATGAGGATCAGACTTCCAAATAATGGTATATAAATCAAATAATCCAAAACGGTAACACAGGTAGTCCTCAACTTACAACCACAACTGAGCCCAAAAGTTCTGTTGCTAAGCAAGGCAGTTGTTAAATGAGTTTCCCCCCATTTTATGATATTTCTTGCCACAGTTGTTAAGCGAATGCAGTTTAGTAAACTGAATCTGGCTTCCCCATTGACTTTGCTTGTCAGAAGACCGCAAAAGGTGATTGATCACATGATCCCGGGACGCTGCAATTTTGATCATATGATCATAGGGATGCTGCAATGTTGGTAAGTGTGAAAAATAGTCATCAGTCATTTTTTTCAGTGCCGTTGTAACTTTGAACAGACACTAAATGAATAGGCAGTCTTTGACTACCTGTTCTTGTTACAGGTAGTCAAGGAGTACCTGTAACAAGAACAAGAACAACAATACACTGTAGGCACAAGAATTCCCATGCTTTAATGATTCCTATAGTAGAAGTACAATGAATAGGAGTGTCAGGGTTCCAAGTAACTTAACCATAGCAAACAAAACTCTGTGTCAGGCAATTTCCTCAAAGAATAGGTTTATTAGATATGTCATATTAGCACAGGCTGGTGGAAACCAACTCTGAATATTCCCACGGTTTTCACCTAATTAAAAGTAAAAGCTTGTCACTTTCTCAAAACTATCCGTCAAATGGTCCAATCAGGATACTGTCCAGTTGCTAGGTGACTCCAGTCCCCTCCTTCTGAGCACCTGCAGGAATGTCCGTGGTTCCCAAGAGAAAGTATTTTGTTTTGACTACAAAACCCCAACTGTCTCTATCCCCCCACCACCACTCTCCCTCTTCTCCAGTGTGTCAGCACTGAAGTCTCAAAATGGCCTCGGTCGGGCCAGCTTCAGAGTTGACCAGGAGCACCTATCTGATTTTGTAATTTCTGAAGTAAGCCATTTTATGGCTTGGTTGATCCCCAGATGGAAGATGATTGGGAAATGTCAGAGCTGTGGGTTATGCTGGGATGTCCAAAAAAAAAAAAAAAAAAACCCACCAGAAGAAGGCTGTGGCAAATAACTTTGGAACCTATTGCCAAGTCAGCCGCACAACGATGCCTATGAAGTCACAGGAGGTCAGCTGGATAGAGATTTATGAAAACGGAACACATTCATCAGCCTTTAAATATTCCCATTCAAATTTGCGCTATTGTCTTTCTTGCTTTGTGAATGCTTTCTGTTCCATAGAAACAGGATGAATTCAAGGTTTAAATTAAAATACAGATGGGACCATTGATACTAACTCTTCTGGCATTGCAGCTTCACATGCAGCAGCCAGCCTCATTTAGTAGTGAAGCAAAATGTTTACTTTCTCATGTCCCTTATTAAATAATACATGCTTCCTTTTAAAGCAGGATATTTGCATCTCGGGCTTGAAATGAAGTGTCCTTGGTGCTCTCTGAGCTCGGTTGTTCTCTTGCAAACATTTCATTACCCAAACTGGGTCATATCATCTGTGCTGGGGGCAGTGATGTTGATGATGTTACCTAGTTTGAGTGAAGAAATGTCTGTGAGAAAACAACCAAGTTCAGAGAGCACCAAGGGTTCTTCACTCTATCTTTCCATTAGAATATTCCCAGGCAGTTTAAATTATGTGTTAGAACAGGGCAGGGATGAAATCCAGCAGGTTCTGGAGAACCGGTAGCGGAAATTTTGAGCAGTTCGGAGAACCGGTAGAGGAAATTTTGAATAGTTCGGAAAACTGGCAAATACCACCTCTGGCTGGCCCCAGAGTGGGGTAGGAATGGAGATTTTGCAGTATCCTTCCCCTGCCATGCCCACCAAGCCACACCCACCAAGCCACACCCACCAAGCCACACCATGGCCACAAAGCCACACCCACAGAACCGGTAGTAAAAAAATGTGGATTTCACCACTGGAACAGGGGTGTCAAATTCAAGGCCCGCAGGCCGGATCCAGCCTGCGGGATGGTTAAATCTAGCCCGTGGAGCCGGCCTGGAAATAGCAAAGGACCACACCCCTCCACACCCCATTTTGGGCCTGGACAGCCTCCAACAGCACTCTGGCAGCCAAAATGAGGCACAGGGGGCTGCATGAGCCTCCCCCCATGCCCCGTTTTGGGCCTGGATGAACTCTTGCAACACTCTGGCAGCAAAAATGGAGCATGGGGAGGCCCCACGGGTGACCCCTTCATGCCCCATTTTAGGCCTGGACAGCCTCCTGCAGCACTCTGGAAGCCAAAATGGGGTGCGAGGCAGGGCTCACACACACACCTGTGCCCCGTTTTGGCTAGCAGAGTGCTGCAGGAGGCATCCGTCCTGTCTCCCGCCCCCCACAACTTGGTCCCACAAGCCAACCCCCCACCCCGAGGACAGCTACAATGTTGATCCTCTCTCGAAGAAATCCAGTTTGACACCCCTGTGTTAGAATGATGCTCAACAGATTGTTGGTAAGTTTTTCAAGAGAAAGGTAATGAATCAAGTTTAATTATTATTTTTTCTCTTTGGCTTGTTCCATGTGTTTCCTTAAAAAAAATAATAATAATCCCAAGATATAATTGCAATAACTGCTGAAAATAAAATAATATAATTCTCTAAAATTAACAATTGAAATAATAACAACGGCAATGATCCTAGCCAATTTTATGTGATAGACTTTTCCATTGTTGTGGATACAGGGAAAGCTTTTTGTCACAGTAGTGGATGTCTTTTATCAATTTTGTGATAAATAACTTTAGAGTTGCTTGATAATTGGATGGGAATCCCCAAGGACATCCATGCGGTCATTAGGAGTCAAGTTCATCTCAAAGAAAAGTTCATTCTTTATAAACATTGTGTCTTTCCTCAATTGCTAGAGCAACGGGGATATTCATTCTACAGTCTTGTGCATGTTTAGTTTAGAAACTAGCTGAATTTGGTGGGAATTACTTCTAAGCAAGCGCACAGAAGAGGGGGCTGCCATCAGTTAAACAAGCAAGATGAGTCCTATTGATATTTCTTAGACTGCAGTCATCAAAGTAAATGAAAACCAAGAAGCATTCAAAAGTATTCCTTTTTCAACAATGATCATTCAGCCAGAAGAACCAAGAAATCTGATTCTTCGGTAGGAATGAAAACCAGCCAAAAATTTGGGAGGAGCACACATATGTTAGCATCTTTAGTCATTACATTTCTCTTTTAACCTTCCATTTCTCGAGATTGAGCCTTGATCCAGACAAGCAGCCTAAAGCAATGGGTGGGAAATCAGATACCCCACCACAATGTTGAATATCTAAGGAAGTGTGTGACAAATTGTAACGACAGGGCTGATTTGGAGAATTATGTAAAAGAGTGAAGACTGTTTACTACCAAGACCAAAACAAAAAGAAATATAGAACACAGATCTAGGTCAGCCAACTTTCAGTTAAAAAGTTTTAATTACTACTCGGACTTAAATATGAAAGTACAAAGAAGTATAGATTCAAATTTGAAATTCAAAAGGAACACGTAGGAACCTAGTTGTAAAATGGGCAACAGCATATCTAGTGCTGAAAAAATGTTTATCAGAGATTTAACAGAATAACAGAGTTGGAAGGGATCTTGGAGGTCTTCTAGTCCAACCTCCTGCTTAAGCAGGAGACCCTATACCCGTGATGGCGAACCTATGGCACGGGTGCCACAGGTGGCACATGGAGCCATATTGGTGGGCACACAAGTGTTGCCCTAGCTCAGTTCCAGCGTACATGCGCGCACCGGCCAACTGATTTTCAGGCCTACCAGTCCACTGGAAGTTGGGAAACTGGCAGTTTCCGGTCTCCGGAAGGCCTCCGGGGGGATGGGGAAGGCTGTTTTTGCCCTCCCCAGGCTCCTAGAAAGCTTCTGGAGCCTGGGCAGGGGGAAAACAGGCCCACTGTGCCATCACGTGCCAAAAGCAGGGGGAAGTGTGTGGGGGTCACGTGCGCATGCGTGGGAGAGCGGGGTTCATTGAATTATGGATGTGGGCACCCGCACCCGTGACCCCCCCCCCCCCACGCTCCCTCCACTTTTGGCACGCGACAGCAAAAAGGTTAGCCATCACTGCCCTATACCATTCCAGATAAGTGGCTGTCCAGTCTCTTCTTAAAATTGATGGAACAACCACAATTTCTGAAGGCAAGCTGTTCCACTAGTTAGTTGTTCTCACTGTCAGGAAATTTCTCCTTGGTTCTAGGTTGCTTCCCTCTTGGATTAGTTTCCATCCTTTGCTTCTTCTTTTGCTTTCTTGTGCTTTGGAAAACAGGTTGACCCTCCCTCTGCCCCTCCCCCCCATTTTTTGTGGCAACTCATCAAATATTGGAACACAGCCTTGATATGGCATTTATATTTTAAACATTCTGATCTGGGAGAGAGATATTCTTGATGCCAAATAGTATAATGATTCATTGGGTGTTATTGCAACGCCATCCACCCAAGTCCTGCTGTGCTTCCTCATGGCAAATGGAGAAGTGTTATTCTGGGGAGCGATGAACAAAGAACACTGGGATCATATGATAAGAATATACCCTGTTTCCCCCAAAATAAGACATCCCTTGATAATAAGACAAATTGGGCTTTTGAGCGCATGGCAATAAGGCTAAGCGCTTATTTCAGGGTTCAAAAAAATATAAGGCAGGGTCTTATTTTCGGGGGAACATGGTATATTCTCAGTAGAGTCGTCCAAGATGGGAAGGTCATCCCAGCTGCCCAGCTGAAGTAAGTGGGCACCTCTATTGGATTGCAGAGATGTAAGAAGTCACTGGAGGGAGACAATCTTTTTATGATAATGGCAAAGGCATCAATTCTTATTGTGGAATGGTAAATCAAACCTGTACTTTATCAAAAATGACCACCTGGATAGAAATATAATGTGATTGATGGCTTCAAGATGGATGATGGACTCTTCAAGTTGGATGACGTTCAACAGACTTATGAAGAAAAGTGGAAGATCTTCTGGAAGACTAATGGGGTTTATGATGCAACTAGATTACGTTAGGATCAGAGGTGATATTCAGCAAGTTTGGACCAGTTCAGGCGAACTGGTAGCGCCGACGATCAATTGGCCCTGCCCACCTGCCCCCGCTCTAACTTGTCCTTTATTTCCTGCTTTGTAGCTCATCTCAACTGCACCACACGGATTATTCCCCCCCTTGTTGTTCTACTGCTGACTTGGAAGCTGAGCTTCTAAATGGTCCATTTTCAGCACTGCGCGCAAGCGTGCCCTCACCAAACTGGTTGGTTAAACCAGCAGCATCCCACCACTGGTTAAGATGTTTACTTGCTGATGCGATCATGTAGGAAAAGAAAGTCCACAGCTGCAAAAACAGAACTGCAGTGGGAACATTTAATCTAATGAGTACGAACATGGGAAATCTTAGCATAGTGAAAGATAAAATGAATCAAACATGTGCTGACATCTCAGTCATCAGTAAATTGGAATGGATGAGAAATGGACAATATGATCAATTGGAAGATCCTATGGTTTACTATACAGGACATGAAGAATGGAAAAACTATGCTGCTTTCATAGGCAGGATGGATCTATCTAAGACAGGTATCTGCAACCTGTGGCTCCGGAGCTGCATGTGGCTCTTTCATCCCCCTGCTGTGGCTCCCTGTCCGCTGAACCCACCACTGGCTGGCCCCACCCCTCGCCCTCCCCTCCCAGTCACTCCTCGCCTGGCCTAAGAAGGTAAGGGCAATTACCTAAAGTAACACCAGGAGGCACAAAACCTGGGTAAGTGTGGCTGGGGAGGGTCATGTGATTGGGTGGGAGTGAGTGATGTCGAGTTGGCCACGCCCACCCAGGTTTTGTGGCTCCCGGTGATTTCTTTTCTGTGGGAAATGGGTCCAAATGGCTCTTTGAGTGTTTAAGGTTGCAGACCCCTGATCTAAGACAATACTTAGGAACAATGCACTCAATGACCAAATAATTTAAGTTAGACCTTATGGATAAGCTTTTAATATGATGGGTTCATGCTCTAACCACTGATGTAGAAGAAGTGGTTGATAGGTTTTATGATTAAGTTCAGTCTGAAATTGACAGAACATGCAACTAAGATGCGCTTGGAGATTGGAGGGTCTTCAGTAAAGGAAAAATATAGCTGGACTATACAGTTTAGGAAACCAAAATGAAGCAGCAGAACTTAACAGAATAACAGAGTTGGAAGGGACCTTGGAGGTCTTCTAGTCCAATCCCCCCGCTCAGGCAGGAAACCTTATACCTTTTCAGACAAATGGTTGTCGAATCTCTTCTTTAAAACTTCCAGTGTTGGAGCATTCACACCCTCTGGAGACAAGTTGTTCCATTGATTAATTGTTCTCACTGTTAGGAAATTTCTCCTTAGTTCTAGGTTGCTTCTCTCCTTGGTTAGTTTCCACCCATTGCTTCTTGTCCTACCCTTAGGTGCTTTGGAGAATAGCTTGTCTCCCTCTTCTTTGTGGCAGCCTCTGAAATATCTGAACACTGCTATCATGTCACCCCTAGTCCTTCTTTTCATTAAACTAGACAACCTAGAGCAGAGGTCTCCAACCTTGGCAACTTTAAGACGTGGACTTTAACTCCTAGAAGCAGGCTGAGGAATTCTGGGAGTTGAAGTCCACAAGTCTTAAAGTTGCCAAGGTTGGAGACCCTTGACCTAGAGAGACTTAATCAGTTTTTGCAAGTCTTCTTTGCTAACAGTCTTCAAATAACCAAACTAATGCCTATATACACGGACATCACTAGATAGAATGCACAGAAATCAAATTGACTATGTTATCGTCACAAGCAGTTCAGTTACAACAGCAAAGACCCGGAGCTGAATCTGAACACAGTACAAATTTAGTACACAGTATAAATATAAATATAAAATATATAAATTGCTCCCAGGCATGTTCCAGATCAAGCTAAAGAAAAGGAACAAAGCCAATAGTTTCCATTATATAATCTTTAGCAAACATCCACCATTTTTGAAGAGAACATCAGGAATCACATCGAAGCCCTGAACCGCATTGATATGGAGCTAGAAGAACTGTACAATGAAATCAGAGAAATTATTAAGGAAAAATGTGAAAAGAGAGTGCTGCAGGCCAAGAAAAAGAAAAAAGTGAATTCAATGTCAGAAGAGAAACCAAAGCCAAGAAAGACAATGATCTTAGGAAGGAATTTAGCAAAGGATTTGAAAAGAAACAAGAAGCCGTATTACAAAAGTCAGTCAAGATGGAAACAAACAAACAAACAAACAAGCAAGCAAGCAAACAAACAAAAACCCGAGGAAATTCTTCCAAAATATCTCTGAACTGGGAAGGTTGCAACCAAAAAGCAGGAGAGCAAGAGATTTGATGCTCTTGAATTTTGGTGTTGGAGACAACACCTAAAAATGCCCTAGATATTCAAGTACACAAACGAATGGGTCATGGAACGGAACAACCCAGGAGTCTCATGCAGAGGTAGGATTAACACAATTTACCTACCAATTCGCCCAGCACTGAAAATGTGAGCGTGCGCGCACTCATGCACACTTTGCTCACATGCACCACCTCCGTGCATGCACCCGGCCTTCCATGCATGCACTTTGCTCGTGCGCATGCCTTCCACGCATGCACTCAAAAATGTACCTAAATAGGACAGCATAGCGCCAGGGTGAAGGCTCTGTGTCGGAGGCAGAGATGGGGCCAGGGCCATCTGGGAGTTATGCACGGACTCCAGGGCCTCCAGAGTTGGATATCAGAGAGGCAGAGGAACAGGAGGAGGCTGTTCCTAGTGCGCGCATGCGCAGAGCTGCCAGAAGCCAAGAACAGTTAAAACAAAAGGGACAACTCAGGAGTAAGGCCTGGAGATGATTGGCCCCTCCCATAAGTCTTAAAAGAGGAGCAAAGGCACGTGGGCCCTTTGCAGGAAACCAACGTTGTTAATTCTGTTCCCAGTCGGCATCTCTGTTTGATTCTGGACTCCGTGTGGCTTTGCCAAGTAGGTCTTTGGCAACGTGTCAAGGGAGATAAAGGTTGGTGATTATCCCGAAGGACTTCTCCCAAAGGACTTTTTATAACTAATTGGGACTCAGCTGTGAATGAACGTAATTCACAGCTGTTGCAATAAAAGAGGTTTTTGGGACTACTCGTGTGTTTTAATGACTCAGGAAGCCTAGATCACAACAAAAGGGAGAAATGGAGAAACATGCTCTTAAAGACAGAAAGCAGACTCAATCTTCCTTAATAGCCCCAGCAGATATTTTGTGCCCATTAAGAAAGATTGGGCCAGCCTATTCACAAAACAAAAGACCTTCATCTCCAGGGATGGGATTAAAATTTACATTCTCCTCCACCCAAATGACCCATGAAGACATAATAGGATTAACTCACCACCATTTAGCAAAAGAGACAAGCCCCTTCATTGCACAACCCGCAAAATATTCAAACTTCAAAGTCATACCAATAATAAGCCCAACCCTAATTTTTTCATGGCGGACCTAATATTACCCATACCCTGAAAATAAGGCTGGAGGAATGGGCGTGGCCAGCACAAGTGTCAGCGCAGGCATGGGGAGGGGGGAACTGTCCGGCTGCAGCCCTCTGGCGCCTTGGGGCAGCGCAAATACCACTTTTGCCCTTCTCTTTCTGGGTGCAGCACTTCTGCTTGTTGGGCCACTTCCCCAAAGCTGGCAGCTCTGCGGCCAGCTGCTTTGCTTTTTCCCTCTTTTGGGGAGGCTCGCAGAGGCTTTTTGGAGAACAGGAGGAAAATGGGGAGGGGTCAAGCTCAGCTCAGACTGAGGGAAGGATGACAGGCAGGAAAAAAACCCCTCCCCATTTTCCTCGGTTCGCCAAAAAGCCTCCATTCTGAACACTGAAGGTTCAGCTGTCCCAGAATCACATGCTTTGGTGCTTCTGTTAATCAATAAACCAACTTTATTTCCAATAAGCCTCCATTTTATTCCTGGCTTAGAAGTGGAACTGGATTTCCCTTCCAACAACTACATCACCCAAAGATGTTAAAAGAAATCAAAGATCTATCTGATGTCAGGGATACGTCCATAGTCTATTACAAAGAACAGAGAGGGAATCTGTTTCAGAATCAGCACGGATCAAATTAATAAATGCTGGGGGAAAAAAATTCTGCACTGACTAAAATCAACATCTTGTCCTCCCTGAGATTTTCCTATGACATCCAGTTGACCACTGGGAAGACTATATCTCAACAGGGCCAACGATACTGTGAGACAAAATGGGTAGATCCTTCCGTTAACAGCTTTTAGCAAGTAGCAGGAGTGTCCAACCTTGGCAACTTTAAGACTTGTGTACTTCGACTCCCAGAATTCCTCAGCTACTTGGGGAACTCTGGGACTTGAAGTCCACAAGTGTTAAAGTTGCCAAGGTTGGACACCCTTGAACTAAAGGAAGCCAGAAGAGACAGGCTAATCTGTTGCTTTTGCTTCCCTCTGTCCAAATTCCTATTTTTATCACTCAATCGCCATTAAAAAGTCATTATTTATGTTTAGGAAGACACATTTTCAGTAATAAACTGAGCAACTGTTCACACTCATCTGTACGGGCCAAACCCAATAGGTACAATTAATCTGCCTTTTCTGGAGCTATTAAACACAAGGAGCTGAACTGAGAATAGGAAGGATGACAAAAAATATCGACTATCCAGGAATTCGAAGCAGAAATTTGCCAGATTTTTTTTCTCCCCTTTCTATTCATTTTTCCTGGCAGAAAAATAGTATCTCATGAAAGTGTCTATCTTTATTGCTAGGCTGGCTCTAATGTTTCCAATCTCAGTTCCTGCTATTCACCGGTTTTCTCTCCAAGATAAAGTCTGATAGAAACAAACATTTTACATCGCTTGAGACTATGGACCAGTGGTGAAATTCAAAAATTTTCTCTACCGGTTCTGTGGAAGTGGCTTGGTGAGCATGGCTTGGTCGGCATGGCTTGATCCCCTATCATGTGACTGGGTGGGTGTGGCCAACTTTTTAAAAACCTTTTAAAGCAATTTTTAACTAAAAAAGTTTTTTAAAAGTTCCGATGATCAGCCGTGACAATCAGCTGTGCCCGCGATCATCAGAATCTTTTTTTTTACTTTTTTAAAGCATTTTTTTACTACCTATTCGCCCAAACCGGTAGCAAAAAAATGCTTTAAAAAAATGAAAAAAAAGTTCCAACGATCAGCCGTGACAATCAGCTGTGCCCACGATCATCAGAACCTTTTTTTTACTTTTTTAAAGCATTTTTTTACTACCTATTCGCCCAAACCGGTAGCAAAAAAATGCTTTAAAAAATGAAAAAAAGGTTCCAACAATCAGCCGTGACAATCAGCTGTGCCCGCGATCATCAGAATCTTTTTTTTTACTTTTTTAAAGCATTTTTTTACTACCTATTCACCCAAACCGGTAGCAAAAAAATGCTTTAAAAAATGAAAAAAAGGTTCCAACAATCAGCTGTGACAATCAGCTGTGCCGTGCAACTGTCGGAACCTCTTTTTTTACTTTTTTAAAGGATTTTTTTTACTACCAGTTCGGGTGAACCAGCCCGAACTGATAGCATTTCACTATCCTGCAGTCAGTGAAGTCTTCAAAAATGTTTTTAAAATGCAGGCAGAATGGGAAAAAATAAATAAATATAAAATTTCTTGCCACAAAAAAACAAACAAAAAACCCACTCCATCAGCTGAAGGCTATATCTGGTAATTACCAGCCACAAACAAGCCAGCTGAGCTGGCCAGCCTGTTTTTTTTGCTCACAAGCAAAGAATTAAATAGGATTTTGTAGGAAAGACACAACTCGCCGCAGCCAACTTGCTGAAACCAACTCGCCATGCCCAATTCGCCATGGGACAACTCGCGCGGGACAATTTTAACAATTCAATTTAATTATTTAAGGTAATTTTTTAAAAAAAATAATATTTGTGATTCACATTTCATTCTGCCCCTCTTTTTGCATCCTTTCTTTAATGATTCTATGTCATCATTTCTTTAATGTTAGTGTAACTCTTGTCCTGCACTGAGTTGTCCCACAGCGAGTTGGCCATAGCAAGTTGGCTGTAGCGACTTGTCATAGATCCAGATTTTGAAGCATCGGAACATCTGCAGTGAAGTTATTACGCAAGCCCCACTCTGTAGCAGGCTCACAAATCCCACTTCACTGCAGATACTCTTGCTTTCCCAAGAAGCTGCTGATTCATTTCTACAGAGGAATTATTGAGCTTGTCATCTGCACTTTTATAACTGTCTGGTTTGGTTCTGCAACCCAACAAGACAAACACAGACTTCAGAGGATAATTAGAACTGCAGAAAAAATAAATGCTACCAATCTGCCTTCCATTGAGGACCTGTATACTGCGCGAGTCAAAAAGAAGGCTGTGAAAATATTTACAGACCCCTTGCATCCTGGACATAAACTGTTTCAACTCCAACTCTCAAAATGACACTATAGAGCACTGCACACAGAATAATTAGATACAAAAATCGTTTTTTCCCGAACGCCATCACTCTGCTAAAAAAATAATTCCCTCAATACTGTCAAACTATTTACTAAGTCTGCACTACTATTAATCTTCTCATCGTTCCCACCATCCATCTCCTCCCATTTATGAGTGTATGACTGTAACTTGTTGCTTGTATCCTTATGATTTATATTGATATTGTTTCCTGATTGCTTATTTGTAACCTAGGACTATCATTAAGTGTTATACCTTATGATTCTTGATGAACGTATCTTTTCTTTTATGTACACCAAGAGCGTATGTATCAAGACAAATTCCTTGTGTGTCCAATCACACTCGGCCAATAAAAAATCTATTCTATTCTATTCTATTCTATTCTATTCTATTCTATTCTATTC
>WNWU01000003.1:55268697-55287517 GCA_012654045.1 Ptyas mucosa
ATAGAATAGAATAGAATAGAATAGAATAGAATAGAATAGAATAGAATTCTTTATTGGCCAAGTGTGATTGGACACACAAGGAATTTGTCTTGGTGCATATGCTCTCAGTGTACATAAAAGAAAAGATACATTTGTCAAGAATCATGAGGTACAACACTTAATGATAGTCATAGGGTACAAATAAGCAATCAAATCATATTAGGAAACAGTCAATATAAATTGTAAAGATACAAGCAACAAGGTTACAGCCATACAGTCATAAGTGGAAGCAGATGGGTGATGAGAATGATGAGAAGATTAATAGTAGTGCAGACTTAGTAAATAGTTTGACAGTGTTGAGGGAATTATTTGTTTAGCAGAGTGATGGCGTTCAGGAAAAAACTGTTCTTGTGTCTAGTTGTTCTGGTGTGCAGTGCTCTATAGCATCGTTTTGAGGGTAGGAGTTGAAACAGTTTATGTCCAGGATGTGAGGGGTCTGTAAATATTTTCACAGCCCTCTTTTTGATTCGTGAAGTATACAGATCCTCAATGATCTAGAATGTGTGAAGTAAGGCTGGAGAAGGAAGATAAGACACATTTCTTCTTTGGTCTACTCTCCTCCTCCTTCTCGCCTTGGGTCAGAATCCCAGAAATTACAATAGTTCCAACATACCTGAAGGGTACCCAGCTGTATTAAAAACTAAAGATGTTCTCAAGTTGAGTTGATTCTGGATGACTGCAACCATGCAGCTTTCTTGGATTCATTACTAACATTGGTTTGTCTTTGCCTTCTTGGCGGATATTTTTCAGCTACCTGGATCATCATCTTCATTTAATGACTCCAAAATCCCTTGCACGGTAGAGTCTGGGCAACTGAACGGAGTTGAGTGTTTACTGGCTGGATGCCCTTCCTGTTGCCAATGCGGAGATCTTTTCAGCAGATATATTCTCATTGTGCCAAGAGAGAGAAATATCTGCCTCTACCTAGGATTGAACTCTTAGCCTTCTAATTGTGAGGCGAGGACTCTACCTTTAGGTCACCGCATCACTCTTTCAGCTACCTGGATAGTCCACAAAGGTACAGTATCTAGTCCTGGTACTCCCAAATGGGCACTAACCAACATTGACTCTTCTTAGCTTCTGAACCCAGAAGCTCAGTTAGCTACTGCCGTTTGCAAGTACAACGTGGAAAACAGATCAGGTGGAGCAATCTGCCGCTTCTCTAGACATTAATAATCTCTAACATTCCTCCCTAGTGACTCTCTAGACTGAATCTGACAGGATAGTCATAGCAACATATGGAGGGCTATAGGCTGCCCAATTCTGCTGGAGATAAAAACTGTGTTTCCTAATACCAGACCTCAAGATTACTCAATGAAATGTTGGCAGTAGAGTCAGGAAATAAGTTCCTTTCAGGATACTCAGTAGGCTTTGCTATTGCAAATATGTTGATGAGCCCTACCATAAATGGCTTTACAGTATAAGAGAAGTAAGGCAAGTTCATGATTTTCACTTCTTTACCATTGATGGACCTGACAATTATTATGAATGAAGACGAATATATGTGTCCCAGGATGATGTCGCAAGATCCAATCTGGGCCGGTCACTGGGATCAGAGGTTTAGTCTTCTGAGTTTTCGGACTTGTGCTGGAGCCCATCCTCAGGAAATGTCTCTCTATCGGAATGTGCACTTTGGGCTATTACATTCTATACATTCAATTTAGCACCTACTAAGATTGTTGGCCATGCAGGTACAAAAACAGGCAGGCAAATGATTGAAGCTTGGGAAATGGGTCTCTTGTCAATCAACAGGAGTGCTGATTGACCACCAACTTACTGTGTTTCTCCAAAAATAAAACCCTGTCTTTTTTAAAAAAATTGATTTATATGCCGCCCTTCTCTGGAGACTCAGGGCGGCTTACAATGCGTTAAGCAATAGCCTTCATACTTTTGTATATTTTATACAAAGTCAGCTTATTGCCCGCACAATCTGGGTCCTCATTTTACCTACCTTAGAAAGGATGGAAGGCTGAGTCAACCTTGAGCCTGGTGAGATTTGAACTTGCAGTAATTGCAGGCAGCTGCTGTTAATAACAGTGCTTTAGTCTGCTGCACCACCAGGGCTCTTTTTTGTCTTATATTTTTTGCCACCAAAAAAGGTATCAGGTCTTATTTTTGGAGGGGGGGATATCGTCCATTGACTCACCTCACTTTCACATGTTGCCCCTGGCCTCCTTTTCACTATCAGAGCCCTTCAGGAACTTCTTCAGCTGGCAACGCTTTCCTGAAGGCCTCTACAGCTGATAACAGAGCTCCGGATTGATCTGGAGCTCTGTTTTCGGCTACCTTGGCCCATTTCTGCAGAAGAAATGGGCCAAGGTGTGTAAGGCATGGCTGCAACTGTCCGAAGGTAAGCAGTAGGTTAGCTCCACCACCATCACCCATCCCCACCATAGCTTAATTTTTACCCATGCACCCTAGAGTGGGCGGGATCTTAATTAGGGCTTATTTTGGGGGGTAGGGCTTATATTGGGTGCATGTGTAAAAATCAAGCTAGGACTTACTTTTGGGGTAAGCTGTATTTTCAGGGAAACACGGTAAAAATGTTGTTCACCTGTTTTCAACTTTATTATCTACATACTATAGATGTACTTTCATGGATCACTGAAAAGAGGAAATGGCTCACATGCCCAAGAGAGTGGTAGGCAACAGGCTTTTAAGAGGCTGCCAGAAAGAAGGGCGGGCAACATATTTTCCCAAAGCACCAGAAGGCAAAACAAGAAGCAATGGATGGAAACCGAATAAAGAGAGAAGCAACCTAAAACTAAGGAGAAACTTCCTGACAGTGTGAACCAATATAGGTGCAGAAATATTTCAGTCATAATTTCACATATAAAAAAACAATTCGTGTAATACAGCCTGCATATTGTTCAAAACAGTTATTAGTATTATGGCTGATGTTTGACGGCAAGTCTAAAAGTCAAAGGTTACAAGAATGCTTCTTTCTCTGTATGCATACAAAACATCACATACCAGGAATAGCATATTAAGATGGACTTATTCTGCATCAAGTTACCTATAGTATCTAAAAGCACTTACCATTTCAAACTTTTGAGATACAGGTAGTTCTTGGCTTACAACCATTCATTTAGTGACTGTTCGAAGTTGCAACCACATTGAAAAAAGTGACCTTTTTTCACACTTAGGCAATCACATGATCAGAATTTGGATGTTTGTCAATGATTCATATTTATGACAGTTGCAGTGGCCCAGGATCACATGATCTCCTTCTGACAAGCAAAACCAATGGGGGAAACCCAGATTCACTTTATAACCATCTTACTAACTTAACAGGCACAGTGATTCACTTAACAACTGCGGCAAGAAAGCTCGTAAAATGGGAGAAAACTCACTTAACAACTGCCTCGCTTAGCAACATAAATTTTGTGCTCAATTGCGATCATAAATTGAGGACTACCTGCAATCAAAGCAACTGCAAAATTAAAGAGATTAGGTAAGATCATTGGTTCACTGAAATTATTAAACAGAGGGATAGAAACAAGATCACGTGAAGTGTTAATACCACATTATAATGCCTTAGTAAGGCCACACTTGGAATATTGCATCCAGTTTTGGTCGCCATGATGTAAAAAGATGTTGGGACTCTAGAAAGAGTGCAGAGAAGAGCAACAAAGATGATTAGGAGACCGAAGGCTAAAACATATGAAGAACGGTTGCAGGAACTGGGTATGTCTAGTTTAATGAAAAGGAGGACTAGGGGAGACATGATAGCAGTGTTCCAATATCTCAGGGGCTGCCACAAAGAAGAGGAAGTCAAACTATTCTTCAAAGCATCTGAGGGTAGGACAAGAAGCAATGGGTGGAATCTAATCAAGGAGAGAAGCAACTTAGAAATAAGGAGAAATTTCCTGACAGTTAGAACAATTAATCAGTGGAACAACTTGCTTCCAGGAGTTGTGAATGCTCCAACACTGGAAGTTTTTAAGAGGATGTTAGATAACCATTTGTCTGAAGCGGTGTAGGGTTGGTAGGTAGGTAAAGCAGGAGTTGGACTAGAAGACCTCCAAGGTCCCTTCCAACTCTGTTATTCTAAATTCTATTAGAAGATCTTATCTTTCCTGAATTTACCTGGGAGTAAAATCTCATTGAACCCGTATGCTGTAATTTATCATGGAAATGCATTACTCAAAAATTAAAACTGCCTCTCTTCTTGTTCTGTATAAGTCTCTTCTCCCAGCCAGGACTTCCCAATACAACATCCAGATGATGGATGACCCACACAGATCTTCAGAAGGAGAATAGCCATTGAAAGCCAACTCCGCACATTTGGACTTGCGTAGCAGCTGAGAAACACATGCCTTGAGCAAGCAAGCAGCATTTGGAAGATGTTTAACCTTTCCACTATCTATTGCTTTCCCTTTGCTGCAATTATTATCTCCTCCCACAGAATGTGTGGGTTTCTGGACTGCGAGGAAACATCAGATGGGGGGGAGGAGGAGGGGGAGGAAAAAGAGCAGTGGGAGGTTTAAATATCCCTTCCACTCACTTCTTCTCTGATTCAAATTGAGCTTTTTCCTTTGCAGCTGTTTGGCAGAGAGCCAGCTTCCCATATTTAGGACTTCCAATGGTTTTTTTTTTCCCCCTAACAATTTTTTCCCCATTTTTTTTCTACTTCCTCCTTTGGATGTTCAGAACAAGCTTGCTGCAGCAAAAGCGATGTATTTAATTCAGTGTAAATTGTTCTCTCTTTTTCATGGCTAGCTTAAAACCAACTTAGAGCAGGGATGGGATTTTTATGAGGCTGTTTAACGTGCATTTACAGACACAGAGATAGGTACAACAACACATGATTCTGAGTTGCTTCTAACTCCCAGGACTTGTTTTGATCATTTAAGCTGACCAAAAAATATTCCCAAATAGCATCAAGAGCTCTACAGAGGGAAAGTTCGCAATCTGGTCCATTCCTTAAGGCAGGGGTCAGCAACCTGTGGCTCTGGAGCCGCATGTGGCTCTTTCACCCCTCTGCTGCGGCTCCCTGTCATTCCAAATATGCATCACAACCACCAATGTGCGACACCCGCCAGCACATGATTTATTGAGCTTTTCAACCCCCGGTAGGCCAACCATGGATAAATCCAAGAAAAGAAAAGTTTCAGAGAAAACAGAACGTTTAATTCAACTACATATGCTAGTTTTGTGGCCTCTCAAGAAATAGTCAGGCACGGGAAGGGTTTTGTGGCTCCCGGTGTTTTCTTTTCTGTGGGAAACGGGTCCAAATGGCTCTTTGAGTGTTCAAGGATGCAGACCCCTGCCTTAGGGGGAAAAATGTCACTTAATGTGTTTTTCTTATCCTTCCTCACTGGTGGAAGTTCGATAGGTAAAACTCCATGAATATGGATAGCAGAGAATATAGACAGCAAGACACAACTTGAAGGTTGCGCCAGTGGCTGCAAGCAGTGGTGGTATTCAGCCGGTTCGGGCTGGTTCAGGCTAACCAGTAGTTAAATTGCTGGCTGGCTCTGGCCCTCCCCTACCTGCCCCTTCCAGGAGTCCCCACATGTCCTATTTTGGCTTCCAGGTAAGTGCAGGGATGCCTCCTAGGTTCAAAACGAGGCACGGGGTGTGTGTGTGTGTGTGTGTGTGTGTGTGTGCAGTGCCCCACCCTGCAGTCCACTTTCACTGCCAGGAGGCTGCAGGGAGGCCTACTAGGCCCAAAATGGCACACAGGGGGCGGGCGCCCCCCCCCCCCCCCCGCGGCCCGTTTTTGCTCCCAGGGGGGTGCAGGAGGCCAAATGCTGCCTGTCACACCCTCTGGCCATGCGCGCCATGGCCTCACCTACCTAGCCAGTCATTAGGGCAGAGAACTGGTTGTTAAATTATTTGAATTCCACCACTGACTGCAAGTATTCACCCACTGGAGAAGCAGATGTCTCTGTTGTGTGTTTGACAAATGTTGGACACTATTGCAACTGTCTATAACTACACAAAGGCCTTCCAGCATCTTTTGTGTAAGTGGAGCCAAAAGATGGGTTTTTGAAGAACAAACGATTGTATCAATCCTTCAGAGATAATTAAGCATCCATTTTTCTCCATAAAACTACTCAACTCCTTCCCATCTCTAGCACATCATAAACAAAGTCAGTGTTTATTAGACAGCTGTTAAATGCTCCTTCTCTATTAGCCAATCCTACCTCCGAGATTGCTGTATATAAGGTTGCTGTATATGAAAGACAAATGAAGGTCTTTTCTAGAGTTATGAACTTGCTTAAATCCACCATTTGTTGTCCTCTGAAGAAGAAACAGTGGTATGCTCTTTCCAACTTTGTCATTGTGTCAAAGGTATGCTAACAAGATGCCTTCTTGGTTGTTGTTGCTTCAAACTCTTTGTAGTGTGGGAAGCCACCCCCTCCCAGAAGAATGAAATATTTTGAGAAATATTTAAAAATGCAGAATATTATATTTCCCTAAAAGAGAAACATGTTTTTAAAGACAGAAAACAGCCCCCAAGTCTTTCTTAATAGCCCAGTAGGACTGGGCCAGCCTATCTACAAGACAAAAGACCTTTGGCTCCACAGTAATGGGATTAAGACATGGCCTTTCAGGACATAATAGGACCATTTAGCAGAAGAAACAGAGCTCACTGCATTGCACAATCTCCTAAGGACATTGCATCACCCAGCAAACTTCAACCAAACCTGGGAGCTCAGACAAACATGACCCCATACGACTCTGACAACAGCCAATAGAATACATGTTCTTGCACAGGAACAGGAAGCTCAAGTTCAAAGCCCAAGAGAAGGTATAAATACCTCTCCCTCTCAACTCCATGTGTTCAGCTGCACCAGATCATGTGCTTGGTGGTTCTGCTTCATCATTAAACCATCTTTCCAATCAGCCTCCGTGTTTCCAGGGTCTTCCTCCCGCTTGGAACTGAACCAGATGGATATTTCTTCCAACAGTAAGAAGACTAGAATTTTTGAAATTGTATCTGTGTCTTGTCTCTCCACCCCTCCCCCCAGTAAATAAATAATTTTGGATTGTTGTTCCATAGATTTGTATTTTGTTCCTCATCTAGCTTTCCAGAAGTTTTACAATTTGCCCTTTGTCCACAGAGAGCAACTCAAGTCACCATTCTTAGCCAACATAAAGTGTGAATATTGGCCAAGAAACATGTTGACACTGGCCACAGCCATGTAAAATTCATAGATTTCTTAAGCAAAAGGTTGTCCACCTTTTCTCAACATCATCTACATCTAGGACAGAAAAGGATGTAATGAAATTATTCTGTGATGTGTTGTAGATTTCAACAATTCCCTCCCATCAAATAAACAATAGCATCAAGCTAGCATTCATCTTTTCAACCATAAGGAAATTGTCAGCAAACAGTTGGGTTGCATTTACACTGCTTAAAAGATTATCAAATTGTATTCACTCTTCTTTTTGGCATATAAATGTTTGGTGCTTCAGAACATCAGGCGCAGGAAACAAATTAGCCGGTCAATTCCTGTTGCAATAATTGGTTCAACACCTAATTGATATGAAAAAAGCAGACCCTGCATTTGTGGGAAAATGCTAGAATGAAAAAAAAATCATATTTTATAGACTCATTAATCTCTGTGATTATCTCTGTGATTACCTAGGTCCTAATCTGTAGCCATGGAAGGCACATTATTAATACCGTGGGAGCAGGATGAATAGATGGTAGTTAGATTGAACAATGCCAACTAGTAGAAGCAAGGAGACCAGGGGCACAATGGTTAGAATGCAGTATTGCAGGCTAACTCTGCCCACAGTCTAGAGTTCAATCCCTCCTGCTCAAAGTTGATTCAGCCTTTCATCCTTCCAAGGTCGGTAAAAAGAGGACCCTGATTGTTGGGGCAATATGCTGACATTTGTAAACTGCTCAGGGAGTGCTATAATGTTCTGCCCCAGCTATGGACCCCAAAGAATGCAGCACACACAAACTCTATACAAAGCTTATTTTACTCAAATAACTTAGTCTTTATCATTCAAAGGCTGTTAATGAATTGTCTTAACAGCCTACCAGAATTCTAAGATAAGGTAATCACAGTCTTAATAGAGTTGGCAGAAAGCCCAGAAGCAATTTTGCAGATACGAAGGAGAGTGAACTAAAGTTGTTCTCTACAGCTTGCTGCAAGTGGCGTTCCTTCTTAAATAGGCTAAGGGAGTGGCCAATTAGTCCCAAGCCTTACTCTCGAGGAGACCTCCTCCTGAGGAGCCACTCCTGCCTTTTGGCAGCTCTGCGTGCCCATGCATTGAGAAGAGGCTCCTCCTCTTCATCCTCTTCACTTAAAGGAGGTTCTGGAGGTTCTGAAGGCCCTGGCTGAATCCCTGCCTCTGGCACCACAGCTTCTCCAGCCTCCTCACTGTCCGACTCGAGCACCAGCTGCACAGGCTGCTGGCACCACACCACACCAGCCTCCTCGTTGTTGGAATCATCTACAATCTGCACAGGCCGCTGACGGGCCACAACATATAAATCACTATCCGGTAGTGTATAAGTCTAAGTGCTTTTGCTATTTCTTGGAATGCCCTTTAACTTTACATTGAGGCTAAAAAACACAACAACAACAACAATAATGATAATGATGATGACTTGTGGGACTTTCAAATAAGATCTTGTGGGACTTTCGAATACAGACAGATTGCCATTTGGAACACAACATGCCAGACATCATGGTTGTCGAGGGCCGAAGTGTACAGTTTATTGATATCTGCTGCTTGCAATTACTGCAAGTTCGAATCCCACCAGGCTCAAGGTTGACTCAGCCTTCCATCCTTTCTAAGGTGGGTAAAATGAGGACCCAGATTGTGGGGGCAATAAGCTGACTTTGTATAAATATACAAAAGTATGAAGGCTATTGCTTAACGCACTGTAAGCCGCCCTGAGTCTCCGGAGAAGGGCGGCATATAAATCAAATAAAAATAAAAATAAAATAAATAAATAAAATATCACTGTACCAGGAGATGCCAGAGTCAAAGAAAAAGAACTGGAAAAAATCACAAAATATCGCAACCTGGCCACTGAAACTACATGGCTATGGATGAAACATGTAACAGTGATACCCATTGTCATCGGGGCACTTAGTACCATGTCCAAGAATTTTATAAGATACATCAATGAATTGGAACATCACTTGGAACATCGTACATCTTAAGAAGGTATTTGGTTGATACCTAGGACACTGGCACCAATCCATATCAACCTTTAGCACCAGTCAATGGTATTTGTGATACATTTTAAATGTTCGGTTGACTGAGTTTCCTGTTTAATGAATAAAGTAAATGATGATGATGATGATGATGATGATGTAGCTGCTCCATTGGTAGCATTCCCTGGTTGACTGGCTGGTTGGTGCCTTGCCCCTGGGACAGGAAGAAGCCGAGGGGGAGATTTCTGGGAAATGTAGTACCCAGCAGGGTGAGTAAAATCAGAGTACTGGGGAGGAAGACAACAGCTTTGAGCAGCAGAAGAAAACAGGACTGAGAAGCAGTGGAAAGAATAAAGCTGGTATGAGAAAAAGAGGCCACACTCAGGGGTGGGTTCCACTTACCTTTACTACCAGTTTGCAGCTGTTCAGAAGAAAATTCTTGTAAATAGGTTAGCAACAATATAGAAGCAACTCTGATCAGCTCACAATGTCATTCTGGTTCCTTGAGCCTGATACTCCTAAATCAATGTCTATTAGGGGGAAGTCTATGTAAGGATTAAGGCATGCGGTGGCACAGTGGCTAAGACACTGAGCTTGTCGCTCAACAGGTTGGCAGTTCAGTGATTCAAATCCCTAGTGCTGCATAACGGGGTGAGCTCCCATCACTTGTCCCAGCTTCTGGCAACTTAGCAGTTCGAAAGCACGTAAAAAATGCAAGTAGAAAAATAGGGACCACCTTTGGTGGGAAGGTAACAGCATTCCATGTGCCTTTGGCTTTTAGTCATGCTGGCCACATGACCACGGAGACGTCTTCGGACAGCACTGGCTCTTCGGCTTTGAAATGGAGATGAGCACCACTCCCTAGAGTCGGGAATGACTAGCACATATGTGCGAGGGGAACCTTTACCTATGTAAGGATTAATATCCACATGATGACATGAGCACTGTACGTACAACATAGAGCTTGGATTGCAATGCTGTACCAAGCATCTTACACACATGCTAGCATTATTCTGCATCCAGAATAATCCATTACAAAACATTTCTTTAAAAAGGACCTTCTGCTCCTTAGTTACTCCACATTCTTTCAGCACTTTGCTTAGGCTCATAAGCATATTTGGCTCCAAGGGCTCCAGCTGAATTAAATTTCGAACAGGGAAGGACACCAATGATTGTACTTTGGGACTGGCCAAATGGCACTGCTCCTGTCACATGGTAGCATGCAAAAGAAAGAGAAACCCAGGCCAGGTTGACTTGGATCTTGTCGGAGTTGACTTGGACTTCATTGAAGGAGGCAAAGAAAACAGACTGCAGCTTGGGACAGAGAGCTGAAACAGATTCAAGAGCATAAGAAGCATATCAGGAGTTCCCCAGTATGTAGGTTCCTCCCCTCTCCTGCCCTTCTGCTCCACCCATACTGATGACAGACACTAGTACATAAATAAAATAACTCTTAAGTATGTAATATGTCCCTTGTGATGTGTTTCCCTGCCAATATGAAAGATATACATTTTTACAAATATCAAGTTTGGAAAACATCCTTGAGTCTCATTTGCCTTGAATTTCAGCCAACGCTGCTTGGCTTCCCGTTGCGTGGAACAACTCTTTACAACTTTCCTTCCCCCTCCCCTCCCCCCACCCTTGGAAACTGATTGTGTTATTCTGTTGTCATTGTAGCACGGGCATCATGCAACTCTGCCGCAAACAGATGTTTGAAAAGCGAGCAGCATCTTACTTATGAGATGCTGATTACAGAAGAGCAATGAGAAAATCCCAGGTCAAATTTGAAAGATATATCGGTTGTCATAACAAGCCTAGGATGTACCTTGGTGATTTGTTAGACCTGTCTTTTGTAAACTTCTATTCATTTTGACAATGGAGAATTGTCCACGCAAATATACGGATGATGGTTGAGCAACCCTTGACTCTTCCAATTTCATGAGGCTGTGCCAAGCTTCCTGGGAGAATTCTCAGAAAAAAGATGGATCATATATTTCCAAGTTTTCTTGGAAAATTTGGAAGAAAAAAATGGAGGAGAATTTTCATCCAAGTTTGTCTTTGTGAATGGGCACTAAGAGGGAGCAGCACAGAGAACTGGCAAATTATAGGAGAAGCTTTCTTGGCTCATCCCTAACTGACTTGGATACATTCAAGAGTAGAAAGAATTTGCACCCAGCATATCTACAAGCCATGTTCTCCGATTAGAAAGTATACTCCTGATAACATTCTCTTTAGCTTTTGCATAGGATTTATACCTTCTAATTCAAATGTACATCGATTGTACATTCAATGTACATCAATTAAAGGGGCAGAGAAGACTAATACTCCAGACACAACTTACGACCACAATTGAGCCCAAAGTTTCTGTTGTTAAGTGAGGCAGTTGTTAAGTGAGTTTCGCCCAATTTTACGAACTTTCCTGCCAGAGTTGTTAACTGAATGACTGCAGTTGTTAAGTTGGTAACATGGTGGTTAAGTGAATCTGACTTCCCCCATTGACTTTGCTTGTCAGAAGTTTTTAAAAGGTGATCACATGACCCTGGGACACTGCAACCATCATAAATATGAATTACCGTACTTTTCAGAGTATAAGATGCACTTCCGCCCTCCAAAAAAGTGGGTGAAAATGTCTGTGCGTCTTATACAATGAATGTTGTTGAAGCCCCGCCCACCTGCCGGCCCCCACCCTTTGGTCTCTGCCTCTCAGCAGTTTACCTCCTTGCAGCAAACAGCAAACAGCCTGGTTGGCTTCAGCACAGTCTGATTTAGCACGAGCAGCTGATTGGCGGTTTGATAGGCCTCCTGGAATATCACCTATCAGCTGTTCCAGGCTGTGGGGATCGGCACCGCCCATCGGTGCCAGTGCCGCCCATTGCCACTGTCACCTATCACCACCTCCGTGTGCCCCATTTTTGCCCTCCGGGCATCCCATTTTCAGCTTTCGCGTACCCCATTTTTGGTCTGTTCCAGGCGGCAGGGATAGGCGGTGGCCACGGCAATTGCCACCACCTGGAATGGGCTGAAAATGGGATGTGTGGAGGCCAAAACCGGGATGCGCAGAGGCCAAAAATTGGGCACACAGAGGCAGCAATAGGTGATAGTTGCGATGGGCGGCGATGGTGTCGATGGATGGCAGTGATCCCCGCAGCCTGGATCAGCTGATTGTCTGTATTCTGGGAGGCCGATCCAACCGCCAATCAGCTGCCCATGCTAAATCAGGCTGTGCTGAAGCTGACCACGCTTTTTGCTGTTTGCTGCAAGAAGGCAAATTGCTGGGAGGCAGAGGCAGAGGCAGATTTTTTTTTTCTCGTTTTCCTCCCCAAAAGCTAGGTGCATCTTATACTTCGGAGCGGCTTATAGTCCAAAAAATATGGTCGTTGCCAAGTGTCCAAATTTGATCATGTGACCATGGGGATACTACAACAGTCATAAGTGTGAAAAACAGACATAAGTCACTTTTTTCAGTGGTGTTGTAAATTCGAATGGTCACCAACTGATGTAAGCCAAGAACTACATGTACTCTTAAGTATATATGTAAGTGTCTCCTGGTCAATGAAGAAAAAATCTACTACAATGATTATTGGCTAATGTTCCAGTCTTCTATGTCCCAATCTCTTTGCAAGAATTTTTTCTACACGGAAAGGGAGTTGCAGAGAAAACTGATTGGTGGTAACAGTGACAACATCTGTGATGTATCAGATCCAAATGTGGAGATGTTTGAGCTCTCCTTCCAGAAAGGGTGAGCCAATATTCTGAAACCTCCACTCCAAATTTTGCTCTACCAAATAATACAAATGTTTGTATTCGTTGAGCGGTTTCCATACTTGATGTGAATAAATCTAGTGCTGGAGTCTTCTTCAGTGACTGAATGTTTGTTAAATAGTAGGAGACAATATTTGCCAAAATGTTCAAAGAATTTCTGGTCAGCAGTCAATCTCAGATTTTATAATGGAGAACTCTGGAAAACAAATTTGCTTCAAGGCATCCATCCATCCATCCTTGGGTTTTTCATGTGGTGCCGATGAGTAAAAAGAATGTTGTTGCATTTGTGACAGAGGGAGTAAAAATGTAAAGCTCTGTTAAAAGTTTTACATATGACTGGATTTATGCCTGGGGATACCCTGAACAGAGCCCTTCTCTTAGTGATTTATTTGCTTGTGTTCTCAATATTGAAAACAATGTCAAGTACAGGTAGTTCTTAACTTACGGCCATCAGTTTAATGACCATTCAAAGTTACGATGGTGCTGAAAAAGCGACTCACAACTGGCCCTCACACTTACAACCTCCAGGCATGATTCACTTAATGCCACGTTACTTTGTGGTGGAAGTTCCAACCCCACCTGTGGTCCTAAGTCAAGGACTATCTGCAGCTGAATTAAGTACCTTCTTAATTTTTCACAACATTTCAGAAGAATTCTAATCTGTGGAGAAGACATTTTTGAGAAATTAAATTAAAATGAAGCTAAGATCCAGTTGTCTGGAATACACTCAAAATGCTATATCTGTGGGAAATGTTAACGACATGGTACTGAGACCAGGGGTGAAATGCTATCGGTTTGGACCAGTTCGCCCAAACCGATAGTAAAAAAATGCTACCAGTTCGAGCGAACCGGTATTTCCAATGATCAGCTGTGCCGCGCGATTTATATTAGCTAGAAAGCAGGAAATCCTACTTTCTAGCGAATCTAAATCATGCAAGCACAGCGTTCCCCCCCCCCCTCACTGTTCTACTTATCTTTGCAGACTCAGAAAAGGCTTCTTAATCCTTCTTTTTCAGCGTTGCACGGTAGCGGCCGCATGCACATGCACATGAAGCACACGTTTAGTGCGCACGGCGCATGCATGTACATTTGGTGCACCACCACACATGCACATGCATTTGGCATGCACCGCGCATGTGTGCACGAAGCAAACCAGTAGTGAAATGAACCGGTAGCAGACGTCAGAGCATTTCACCCCTGACTGAGACCCTAGTGGCTGCCAAATGATTCTGTCTGTCTGTTGTGGTCCGCCAGCAGCCTGCGGAGCTGACAGCAGAGTTGGACAGCGATGAGGCTGAGGAAGAACAGGGGTCAGTCCTGGAGGCTGGGGAAGGCCCAAATGAAGGCTCTACATCAGAGGCAGAGATGGGGCCAGGGCCATCGGGGAGTGAGGTGCGGACTCCAGAGCCTCCAGAGACTGACAGTAGAGAGGCAGAGGAACAGGAGGAGCCTGTTCCTAGTGCATGTATGAGAAGAGCTGCCAGAAGGCAAGAGCAGCTACAGCAAAGAGGACGACTCAGGAGTAGGACTAAGAGATGATTGGCCCCTCCTATAAGATTTAAAAGACCAGCAACGGCTCTTGGGCTCTTTGTCGGAAAACGTTGATAGACTTGCTCTTGTCTTGCTGCACTTATCTCTTGTCGGCGTCTTCAGCTTCTGAACTTTTGCCAAGAGAAGCCTTTGGCAGTTTGCCTAATTATACCAGGGTTGGTGATTAGACTGAAGAATTTGTGTCATGAAGAGTTCATTTTGATTTAGTTTGGACTACTCTGAGAATGAGTTTATTCTCAGCTGTTCTATAAAGCCTGTTTGTTTTCGAACTGTTTGCCTCTAATACTACCTACTTGGGCCTGGGTCACAACACTGTCTATCCATCCATTCTAGCCCATATAGCCTCTCTTTAGATGTCCTATGATTTGTATAACTGCAATCGCCCTCTTTTCATGTCTGAAGTCTCCTGTCCAGAAGGATCCATGATGGCATCGTTAGTAAGATTTTGCAGTATCCTTCCCCTGGAGTGGGGTGGGAATGGAGATTTTGCAGTATCCTTCCCCTGCCATGCCCACCAAGCCACACCCACAGAACCGGTAGTAAAAAAAAAATTGGATTTCACCACTGGAGAAAGTGTTACAAATGAATTCTAACCTGAACAAGAGCTATCACAAAAAACCATGGCAACCATTACCAATAAAAGAATATCGATAGACGATCACAAAACCAGACAGACCGGCATGCTAAATCCTCAGACGGAGACTCCAAGATATCATCCAGTGGGAAAGACTTCTATGAAAATCTTGTGGTCCTTTTTCAATGCTCCTGGACATATGGAGATCATTATAGCGGGTGAGTCAGAAATTAAGCCACTGGACGGTCCAGCTGCCAGCGTTCAAGCTGCTGGAAGGCTGGAATATAAGACAATTGTTTTTGAAACCATAAGGGATTGTTTCCAAGGAGATCACTGTGTCATAGGATTATGGGATTGTTTCTGGCGTGTGTGTGTGTCTATATAAATGTATATATAAGACTTGTCCACGAAGATAGAAGCAAAAGGGAAAAGACATAGTAAGGGCTAAAGCAGTAAAACACCAGGAACTGTATTCTCCTTAAGCATGCACTGTGCTCTCAGTGATATATCAAATAAGCATACTTTTTCCTGCTCCGGGCAGCATTAACAAATTAAAACCAAACAGCCATCCAGTTTTTGTAACTTTCTCTGACTCATGAATGAGCCTCTGGGGTTCATTTTGACATCTGTAGGTTATAGAGAATTTACCTCCTTCTCCCCCCAAAACACCCACTTGCCCCAAAATTTGAAGGTTATCTCTCTGTGAAAAGGAAGTCTTCACAAAGTTTTTGTGTGCGCCACACTATTCAAACAGAACAGGGATGGGTTCTACTTACCTTTACTACCGGTTTGCAACGGAAGCGCACGCGCGCACTTGCTTCTGTGCATGCAGAACCATGATGGTGTCCGGATGGGTGGGCAGAGCCTCCCGACGCTTTTACTACCGGTTCGCAAGAACCGGACCGAACCGGGAGCAACCCACCACTGAAACAGAAGCAATTCGCATCCTGCAAAAATAATGCAAATCCTGCAATTTTGTCACTGTGATAGCATATCAATTTCCCTAACTTATTTTTGCCCTTTGGTTGATTATTTTGCAGGATTTGTCCCTTGTTTTTTTTTAAAAAAATCATCGATGCTAAAATATCCTCTCAAGAGAATAGTTTACACAACCATCTCTCTGCTTCTGAGCAGAGATATTATTGATTTGCACCTAAGTTTTCTTTGCAACCATGAAAGGTAAGTGCTTGATTTTTAGAAATACCTGCAAGGCTTGTGCCTTGCACAGTTGAAGCTTTCAGCTTTAAGTTTATTCAATGGGGCAATCTTATTGCCAGAGGTCCATGATGGCAAACCTATGGCACACGTGCCACAGGTGGCACACAGAGCCATATTGGTAGGCACGCGAGCATTGTCCTAGTTCAGCTCTGGCGCTCATGGTGGGACCGGAAGTCAACAAACAGGCTGTTTCCGGCCTCCAGAGGGCCTCCAGGGGGATCCCCAGGCTCCACGAAAGCCTCTGGAGCCTGGGGAGGGCGAAAAATGGGCCTACAGGGCCCACCGTGCCATTGATTGCCAAAAGTGGGGGGAGCGCCAGGTTCATGGGTGCATGTGCAGGGCACATTGAATTATGGGTGTGGGCACGCACGCTTGTGATCCACCGCACTCCCCCCGCTTTTGGCACACGACGGCAAAAAGGTTAGCCATCACTGCCATAGGTAATCAAAATTCCTCATTCAAACCAGTGCTACCAGTCTTTTAAATCGGCATGGATTTAATGCGTGTGAAGCTCAGATGTGTGTAAACCTCAGATCTGCCATCATGGAATCCCTTCAATTTCACCCGTTATTGTTTATAAGCTCTTGCAAACTTATTTGCATTTGCTTTGATTTCCAACTATAGTACTGTAGTTGAAAATCAAAGCATAGTACTTCTTGAAACAATTTCCATGCAGATTATCACTTCAAATGCTCTCTTAACTTAGCCCATTTTAAGTTCTTTTTACATTTTCTTCCACAGACTAGCAGATCTTTCAACACCTCCCAAAATTTGTAGCGTTGAGACATCTTAAATTCAGCTCTAATTTCAAATTTCAAATCTTTATTGTCAGTGCACAACATATGTACACTGAGATTGGTTGAACTCCCTCAGTGCACGCCCCCTCCCAACACAATACAACTCACAGTGAAGACAGAAAATCCCTAACCCAATAAATCATATTAACAAAACGCCCAGTCCTATTGCACCAGTGTGAACATGTTACACGTTGCACCGGCCCTGCAGTCCATCATACTATGTAGTTATGATGTTATTTCTCATTCAGGAGTCTGTCAGCTCACGGATAAAACCTGTTCTTCGGCCTGTTTGTGTGGCTGGCTATACTTCTATATCTCCTTCCTGAAGGTAGGAGGGTAAAGAAGGGATGACCAGGGTGAGAGTCGTCCCTGAGAATTTTCCTCACTCTCCTAAGGCAGCGAGCCCTAGAGATCTCACCTAGTGGTATCAAGGGAGAGCCCACAGTGTTTTGTGCTGTGCTCACCACCCTCTGTAGTGTTTTTCTATCCACGGCTGTCAGACCAGAGTGTCATACAGTGATGCAATAAGTGAGGACGCTTTCTATTGTGGACCAGTAAAAGGAGGTCATCAGTTGTTGTTCCACCCTGTTTTTACACAAGATCCTAAGAAAATGGAGTCTCTGTTGGGCCTTCATGTTGCAGCTCTACATGTTACAATGGACGTTCCTCATGTTGTATGTCCTTAGGAAACCTGAAATGCTATCCAAGCGGTGACGGTTTATATACCAAATGTTCCTGCATCGTATTTAGTACTAATTTAGAGCCCTGCTGCCGAGTTTCTGCAGGCCAACTAGAACATCTTAATAATCAGTGGACGTCACTTTCCATAACAGTCACTAAAGAAGCACCTTCCCCCCCTTCAAACAATTATTTAATTTGTCTCAACAAGTTGTTCAGGAGCCTTCCTGTGTTGTCATCTAGTCATCAGTGGCACTATCAAAGGGCATTTATCCTCCCAATAAATCTGTCCACCGTTGGCGTTCTTTTCCCCTTTGTCTTCCCCTTTGTCCCGCTCAGAGCTATTCTTCTTCACTTTGTGGTTGTGGTTTTTATGCCCTCCTTCTTCTTCCAAAAAAGCAAGGCAAGACGTCAGATGAAATCTGTACGATCTCGGTTCCTCATCGCTGTTGTATCTTACTGCCTGATCAAATGCAAAATGGCACAGTGTTTTCTGTTGCTTGCTTGACTGATCTTCTCAAAAAGCCTGTAAGAGTTCCAACATTCCCAGGCAGCCTCAGGCAATTGAACAACAGCGCAAGATCACAAGGTTGCTTAATCAACTACCAACAACAACGGTAATCCAATACTCTACAGTTGTCTCTTCAATCTGATTCCTTCCCAGCACTCTGAATTATAGATCATAACCGTGGCTTAGAATATAACTAATGCTTGTTGGGCAGCATTTAGTTGCATGCACTACAACTTGTCTATCCGCATTTATTTATTTATTTATTTGCCCCAAAACTGCTTTCTTTCAAAAGGCAACTGGACTTTCTTGTTTTTGCTCGAAGACGTTTCGCTTCTCATCCAAGAAGCTTCTTCAGTTCTGACTGAATGGCAGAGAATGGAAGGATTTATGGAAGGAAGGAAGGAAGGAAGGAAGGAAGGAAGGAAGGAAGGGAGGGAGGGAGGGAGGGAGGGAGGGGAGGGGAGGGAAGGGAAGGGAAGGGAAGGGAAGAGAAGAGAAGAGAAGAGAAGAGAAGAGAAGAGAAGAGAAGAGAAGAGAAGAGAAGAGAAGAGAAGAG
>WNWU01000003.1:55287527-55300838 GCA_012654045.1 Ptyas mucosa
AGAAGAGAAGAGAAGAGAAGAGAAGAGAAGAGAAGAGAAGAGAAGAGGAGAGGAGCTGGAAGGGACCTTGGAGATCTTCTAGTCCAGCCACCTGCTCAAGCAGGAAAACCTATACCGTTTCAGATGGAATGGAAGGATTTTTGGGAAAACAGCACCTTTGGGACAACCATGACCTGGATGACTGAGAATCTCCATAGACATTTATTTATTTGATTTCCGTTTATATCCCACTTTTCATTATAGGTAATTCAAGGTAGTGAACATATATAATACTCCTTCCTCCTCCTATTTTCACCATAACAGCAACCCTGTGAGGTTGGTTGGGCTGAAAAAGATTGACTAGCCCAAAGTTATCCAATCAGCTTTCAAGCCTAAGGTGCAGTAGTGGAATTCAGCCGGTTCAGGCCGGTTCAGGTGAACCGGTTGTTAAATTGCTGACTGGCCCAGTCCCGCCACTACTTATTGGCTCGCATGCCTTGGCTGGTGCCTTAGAGTCACCCCACAGCATAGCTGCAGCTGTTCTTTGGCTCCCTTGCCTTGACCATGCGGCCACGCGGCCCAGCCTGTTTATCTGCCTTTGCCACGGCCTACAATGCAGTATCCTCCCACTCCTCTTGGCCTGCTCCCGAATGCCCACTTCGGGCTGCTCCTGACCGCTCCAGCAGCAGAACCAGTGGTGGGTTTCAAAAGTTTTTACTACCGGTTCTGTGGGTGTGGCATGGCTTGATGGTGTGGCTTGGAGGGCGTGGCAGGGGAACGATAACGTAAAATCCCCATTTCCTCCCAATCAGACTCGAGAGACAGAGAATAGATGGGGGTGGGGCCAGTCAGAGGTGGTATTTACCGGTTCTCCAAACTACTCAAAATTTCCACTACCGGTTCTCCAGAACTGGTCAGAACCTGCTGAAACCCACCTCTGAGCAGAACAGGTAAGCACAGCCATGGGGCCTCCTCAGAGAAACAGGGCTGGGAAGGGTGGTCGTCCTGTGCCCGCCCGCCAGCCGCGGTCTACCCCTATCCACCTCTGAATTTTTCACAATAGTGTTATTGACTATTACCTAGCCTTCTGGAGCATAGATGAGTAAAGACCAGGCTTAACACCGCAAACTTGGTTCTTTAAAAGGAACACTATCCCAGACTACCTGCTTCACAATTTCACAGCTGCATTCGACTAATAAAACACCTGACACATCTGGATTCAGGCTCACTTTATCCGAGTGTGATGAGGTGAGCTCCCAACACTTGCGCCAGCTCCTGCCAACCTAGCAGTTTGAAAACATGCAAATGCAAGTAGATAAATAGGTACCACTTTGGTGGAAAGATAACAGAATTCCGTGCATCTCAGCTTATAGTCATGCTGGTCACATGACCATGGAAAGGGTCTTCGGACAAGGCTGGCTCCCTCAGCTAAGAAACAGAGATGAACACCAGCCCCTAGAGTCAGACACGACTGGACAGGGGAAACTTTTACCGTTATCTTTTTATCCACCCGAATACAGCCTAATTATAGATTCAAACTTGTGGTCCAGACCATCCATCACCATCCTACATAAATGACACGCTCCAGAATTCATACTGAATCAATTCTCCAGGCAATGGCAGTATCAGGAGAAATGGATCATAGTCCAGATACCAAGGATGGGCTTCTAAAAGTTTAGCAAGGGGTTCTCTCCCTGGTTGCTGCGTGTGCGTGGCCATGGTGGGCATGGCCTAGTTGGCCTCCTACACCATGGTGGGGGGCGTTTTTGCCCTCCTGGGGCTCCGGAGGCTTACCTCAAGCCTCCAGAAGGGCAAAAACAGCCTCCCCAGGCACCAGATGCCCTCTGGAGGCTGGAAACGAAACCCAAACTTCTGGTAGGCCTGTTTTTTGCCCTCCCTGAGCCTCCGCACACACCCTGCAGTTACCTGCATCCAAAAAGGGCTGCATGGGGACTCCTGGGAGGGGTGGGGCGAGGTGGGTGGGGCCAGTCAGGAGCGGGATTTGGGGGTTCGCCGAACTGCACAGAATCTTAGCTAGAGGTTCTCCCGAACCCCTGCAAACCCCCAGCAGCCCACCCCTGGCTTTGGCCCTCTGAGGTCTTCCACACACTATTTTCTCTCTCCCTTTCCCAATTCCACCCTCTTCCAGTTGGATGAGTAAGAGAATAGGTGGAAGAAAAAAATAAGGGAAAAAAAGAATCTACAATGGCGGTGGGGAATGCAACAGAATCTCATCGGATCTTTAAAAAAAATACAAAGTTGCTGAACTTGGGATCACCCCTTTTTTTAACTGATTGGGAAGCAAAAAACTCCAAACATCCTGAAAAAGTATAATAGTAAACTACTTGCCTAATGTTGCCAAGAAAACTACACGGGCATATCTCCGTAATCACCAGGAGCCAAGTTTGACTTGAAGTAGACTTGGATCATAGTCTGGGCTCCAGGATTAACTGTCCGGTGCCCAAATCTGGAAGTACAGATAGTCCTCAGCTTACAACAGTTCATTTAGTGACTGTACGAAGTTACAACAGCACTGAAAAAAAGTGACTTATGACCAATTTTTCACACTTATGACCGTTGCAGCATCCCCGTGGTCACGTGATCTACATTTGGATGCTTGACAACTGGTTCATATTTATGATGGTTGCAGGGTCCTCGGGGACACAGGGCGAGGTTCGGCCACCTTTTGGGCCCAGCTTCGGCTTCCGTGGGGCCTTCCGGGTGGGAGGCCTGAGAGAAAATGCCTCCCCCAAGGGCCACCCACTCGCCCATCTGCTGGCTGGGGTGGCCTGGATGCGGAACCCGAGGTGGAGCGGAGGTCGAGCAGGCAGCAGCTCAGAGCAGGCCTGAAAGGCTGCCGAGCAGGGATGAAATGTAAAATTTGTTACTACCGGTTCTGTGGGCATGGTTTGGTGGTGGTGGTGGGGGTAATGGAGTGGGCGTGGCCAACTTTTTTTTAAAAAAAAACTTCAAAGCATTTTTTCTAATGCTTTGAAAACCCTCTGCTGATCAGGCAACTCAGCTGGGATCATCGGAGAGGCTTTTTAAAAAATACCTCTCTGCTCACTTCCGCTGTTGCTGTGAGCCGTCGCTGACGGTCTTTTGAAGACCGCCAGCCCGATCGCCCATAAAAGAGCCGTTTCGGCAACTGAAACGGCTCGAAAAACTCCAAGACGCGAGGGGCTTGTGAGGAGAGCCAGCGGCTGCAGGTAGAGTCCCCTGTGAGACCCCCAGAAAGTTTTTTTTGCTTCTGGGGAGTTAACAGGGTGGGACTCCCTATCCAACCCGCTGAAGCTCCGGACGACTGGGAAACTCTGCTTTAAAGCAGAGCAAGACAGCGCGGCAGCATTACCAACAACAACGAAAAATAAAGAAGATCTGAAACTTCTTATTAAACAGCAAGTATTGGAAGTTTTCTGAACTATTTTAAAGAGTTTTCAAAGTGAAAGTAATCTGGGTCTGAGAACGGGGAAAAAAAATGGCGCTTGCTTTCAGTGGAGAACAGCTGAAAGCGAAAGTAATTTGATCAGTGTATTCGGCTACATTTTAAAGTAACAAATCCGGCTGGAAGAGGCAGAAAAGCAACCAAAAATAAAATAAAATTTCTTACCACCTCTTCGGCCAAGAGGTTGCAGAAAAAAATGCTTTGAAAAGCCTCTGACGATCGCAGCTGAGCCGCATGATCATCAGAGGCTTTTTTTTTTTTACTTTTAAAAGCATTTTTTCGTCGGAAGAGGTTGTAGAAAAAAATGCTTTTAAAAGTAAAAAAAAAAAGCCTCTGATGATCGTGTGGCTCAGCTGGGCATGGGGGGGGGGGCACAGGGATTTTTGCTACCAGTTCTCCGAACCATCCGCCGCCATCGCTACCGGATCAAGCAATCCGGTCCGAACCAGGAGCATTTCACCTCTACTGCCAAGCCTCCCTGTGTCCTCTCCCCCACTGAGAAGCCTGCAGCCAGCACCTCTTTGCAGGCGCGAGAAGAGTGCAGTCGCCAGTCTTTGGCGGTGCGAAAAGCCTCCAGCTGCTACTTCCACCTCGGTTCCGGACAGCAAAGAAGTGGCTGCTGCATGCTTCACGTGCTGAAAAAGACCAGTGGCTTCCTGAAAAAGAGGCAGCAGCTGCAAGCCAGTGTGTCAGGGTGGGGTCGTGCACCAACAAAGACCGAAAGTAGCCACCCACCGTTTCCTGCTGCAAACACCTTTTTAAAAACCCTGACTCTCAGGCAGCGAGACCCAGCAAGAGATGGGGTGTCGGAGAATCACCATTGCTGTTGCTGCACAAAGGTAAGTCTAAGGCTGCAGCCACTTCCGCTTTGGCCTGCCTGCACCACCCCACTTTGCCACGAGTGACATCGAGTTGGCCACGTCCACTCAGTCACATGACCATCCCCCCCAGCCACACCCACCCAGTTGTTAAATTAGTTGGATCCCACCACTGCTTAAGTCACTAAGGTTTTGAAGCTGCCCACTGCACAGGGAGATTCCCCTTTGCAGTGTGGAGAGTTAAATATTGTTTTATGTGAAATGTGTTCCTTTCATGTTTGTAAACTACGTGGCTTGTTGCCTGCTGGCCTCGATGCAAATATGGGGGTAATATTGCAATCTGAATTCTCATTAACTTTAAATGCTGCTTGGAAGTTCAAATATGTTTCAGAAACCACGGCAGATACCAAAGCTAGATGCTGTGCACATTTTCAAATTAGCCTTTTTCTTTCTTTTTTTTTCTTTTTAAAATAAATTTCCAGTTGCATATAAACTCAGGGCTACTCCCTTATGGGGAACATCAAGCACAAGGGACGTCATTTTCTAAATACGAAACCACATTATAGATAGTAGCTGCTCTTAATAACATTTGCAGCTGACAAAAAGCAAAGTTCCCGCCGAGCTTGGGATTCTGAGTCGAGTGAAGGGGGTGGATCTTCTCTGTTCTGAAACCTGGAATGAAGAGATCGAAAGGATTGGGTTTCCCAGATCGAATCAATTGTAGAAACGAAAAGCCAAAACCACACAATGGCTTTGCTGATTTGGCAGGAGAAGCTACAGAAAGAATAGATTAGATGTCTTCATTTCTGGTGGATGCACACTTCAGTTTGGAAGCAACGCTGCCAGGGTTTTCATTCTTGTGCCAAAACTCTACATTCTTTAAGTTCTGTACGGGCAGGAGGGAAAACTTCATTTTAGCTGCCTTGATTTTGCTTTGCTTTGCTTTGCTTTCCTGGGCAGCAGTGCAAAGCAGTGGTGAAATCCCATTTTTTTTTTACTACCGGTTCTGTGGACGTGCCTTGGTGGGCGTGGTGTGGATTGATAGGCGTGGCCTGGTGGGTGTGGCAGGGGAAGAATACTACAAAATCTCCATTCCCACCCCACTCTAGAGCCAGCCAGTGGTGGCATTTGCCGATTCTCTGAACCGCTCAAAATTTCCGCAACCGGTTCTCCAGAACCTGCTGGATTTTACCCCGCCGCAAAGCCATTCCATCTCATGAAATAACCCTCGTCACCTGAGACTCGACTGGCTTGCCGGTTTTATCCTTCCCTGTTAATGCAGGAAGTTGGTGATGAGATCCAAGTGGGTTTTAACACCATGCAGTTTTTACCATTGCTCAGCAAAAGGTCACCTTTGGAACAGCTGCTAGGTGGCATGTCAAGAAGGCGGCTTAGCGAGCCAGCCAATGCCTAGATGACTCAGAACCCAATATGACACCTTTGGATCCTATTGACATGGTAGCAGTAGTGGTATTCAGCCGGTTCTATCCGATTCGGACAAACCAGTAGTGGCGGTGGCGGGAAGCTCCGCCCACTCGCCCGGACATCATCACATCCCATTTTTGATGCTCTATGCATGCGTGGAAGGTCACATTTTGGAACCAGTAGCGAAGGTAAGTGAATACCACCCCTGCATGGTAGGGTTGCATTCCAGTGAGTTAGTATTCTATTCCCATTCCCTATTCTATTCTATTCTGAAAATTGGCAATTCGAATCTCACCAGGCTCCAGATTCACTCAGCCTTCCATCCTTCCGAGGTCGGTAAAATGAGGACCCAGATTGTTGGGAGCAATAGGCTGACTCTGTAAACTGCTTAGAGAGGGCTGGAAAGCACTGTGAAACAGTATATAAGTCTAAGTGCTGTTGTGTTGTGTTGTGTTGTGTTGTATTCTATTCTATTTTTTTTTAAATTTGATTTATATGCCGCCTTTCTCCGGAGACTCAGGGCAGCTTACAGTGCGTTAAGCAATAGCCTTCATAGTTTTGTATATTTATACAAAGTCAGCTTATTGCCCCCACAATCTGGGTCCTCATTTTACCTACCTTAGAAAGGATGGAAGGCTGAGTCAGCCTCAAGCCTGGTGAGATTTGAACTTGCAGTAATTGCAGGCAGCTGAATGTTAATGAATGTTAATAACAGTGCTTTAGTCTGCTGCGCCACCAGGCTTCTATTCTATTCTATTCTATTCTATTCTATTCTATTCTATTCTATTCTATTCCATTCCATTCCATTCCATTCCATTATATTCTACTGTCACATTTCAGCAACACCTTTGGCAAGGGCTCAGGGACACCATCCAAAGCTTATGAGACCTGAGCTTCAATTGTACATCTCAATCCCAAAGAATTATCTCTCTAGTCCTCTATGGTTGCCATTGGTTCCAACTATCAACAGATTATCACTGCTGATTAGAGCAAGGGTCTCCAACCTTAGCAACTTTAAGCCTGGAAGACTTTGCTGGCTGGGGAATTCTGGGAATTGACTCCTCCAGGTTTAAAGTTGCCAAAGTTGGAGACTCCTGGATTAGAGGATCTGGAGCTTCTTTAGTTTGAAGCCTACAAGAAACTACTATTCCTTGGAAGACTGGAACACTGACAATGGGGGTTCCTAAACCAGCAAGGTTTATCCTGCTCCTGGCTTCTATCCTTACCTGATCCTGAACGCATATTGTCAAGCAATTTGAATAAGATACAGATCAAATTTGAATGAGGAAATATCAGGAACCCATACTGCAATTTCGCCATAGCAAACATTTATTTTTCCCGATTTAAACATGTACATAGTCAAAATCTCACCATGTGGAGGAGCCAAGATTTCTCCCACCTGAACTCCCAATTTGCCTATCAGCATATCCATGGAGAAGTTCCAAGGTATATTGTTTGCGTCTGAAAAGTCCTTGGCCTTCCCACTCAGGCTCCTTCCAAACATCTGGCTCTCTGAGGATTTCTGAGACCGTCTGCAGACAGATCAGCATCTAAAGAATAGTGACCCATTGTAAAACAGCAATCACCCTCTGATGCAATTACTGTTAAATCTTCCTCTACAATGGGAAGCTTAAGTTGTAAACTGTCTGTCTCATTCAGTGATGTTCTTGGTTAACAAACTGAGATTTGGCACGTAGCACACTGAATAATTTTTGACAGTTTGAGGAAGTGTCTGCTATTCCCATGTGATGGATCAGGGCACACTAACGGACTAACAGAAACTTTGTTGATATATTTCTTTGGCTGCAGGAAATGAATGCTGGCAAGACAAGGAACTCGATGTCTTCCACTTCCAGGACGCCGTTTGAAATCAGTTATTTGAGTTGCAAACTTGCTGCCTTTAAAGTTGACTTTAGAATTAAGGGTTTCTAGCAGAGGTGGGTTTCAGTAGGTTCTGACCAGTTCGGGAGAACTGGTAGCGGAAATTTTGAGTAGTTCGGAGAACCGGTAGTAAAATTTCTGACTGGTCCCGCCCCCATCTATTCTCTGCCTCCTGAGTCCCAACTGATTGGGAGGAAATGGGGATTTTGCAGTAACCTTCCCCTGGAGTGGGGTGGGAATGGAGATTTTACAGTATCCTTCCCCTGGAGTGGGATGGGAATGGAGATTTTACAGTATCCTTCTCCTGCCACCCCCACTAAGCCATGCCATGCCCTAGTTCAGAGAGCCGGTAAATACCACCTCTGAGTGACCCCACCCCCTATCTATTCTCTGCCTCCTGAGTCCCAGCTGTTCAGGAGGAAATGGGAATTTTACAGTATCCTTCCCCTGGAGTGGGGTGGGAATGGAGATTTTACAGTATCCTTTCCTTGGAGTGGGAATGGAGATTTTACAGTATCCTTCTCCTGCCACCCCCACCAAGCCATGCTACACCCTAGTTCAGAGAGCCGGTAAATACCACCTCTGAGTGACCCCACCGCCTATCTATTCTCTGCCTCCTGAGTCCCAGCTGTTCAGGAGGAAATGGGAATTTTACAGTATCCTTCCCCTGGAATGGGGTGGGAATGGAGATTTTACAGTATCCTTCCCACGGAGTGGGGGTGGGAATGGAGATTTTACAGAATCCTTCCCCTGCCATGCCCACCAGGCCATGTCACGCCCACAAAGCCATGCTACGCCCACCAAGCCACACCTACAGAACCGGTAGTAAAAAATTTGGAAACCCACCATTGGTTTCAAGCCTGTCTTAAATGGAAATGTGAAGCTTATCGACCCTGAAGTGTATTCCAGTAATGTTCTTGCAGTATTAAACGATTCATTGATGTCTGGATTCCAATTGTGTAGTTCCTCAGCTGGATTCAAACTTGTGTATTTTGGTGCAGTGATTTAAGGCACCAGGCTAGAAATTGGAAGACTTATGAGTTCTTGTCCCACTTGGGCAGAAAAGGAATTGGTTGATTTCGAGCCAGTTCTTGGTGCTCTCAGAACTTATTTGTTTACTTGCAGATGTTGCATTACCCAACTAGGTAATATCAGAGCTGTGGTGGCATAGAGGTTAGAAAGAATGGAATATTGCAGGCTATGTCTGTTCACTGCCAGCAATTCGACTCTCACTGGCTCAAGGTTGACTCAGCCTTCCATCCTTCCAAAGTTGGTAAAACGAGTACCTAGATTGTTGGGGTCAATATGCTAACTCTGTAAGACTGCTTAGAGACGGCTGTAAAGCACTATGAAGCAATATATAAGTCTAAGTGTTATTGCTATTGCTATCATCAGTGCTAGTTAGTATGGGGTTTTGCTCCCTGTTTTTTCCTCGGCAGTTCCTTGGTTAGGCAATTATTGTCTGCTTGATTGTTTGCCTGGTGTTAATCCCTGCTTATCTGGGTATTGGCGGCTGGAAAGGATGCATTCTGGTCTTTTTGTTTCCTTCTTAGGGTTTTTGTGTGTATGTGTCTCCTTTGAATGGTGTGTAAATGTGGTTTATCCTATGTGTCTATTGATGGCTGATTTGTCTGAATGCCATGCTTCCAGAAATTTCCTCATATTTTTGGATGTAGTTTGTTCAAGGGTGCTGACAGTGTCTTCTGCCTGCTTGTTCTACACCTACACTATGGTTGTTACATTCGTTACACTGTATGTTGCAGAAATAGGAGCCTTGGTGGAGCAGCGGACTAAAGCGCTGTTAAATAGCACTTAGCTGCCAGCTGCCTGCAATTACTGCAAGTTCAAATCTCACCAGGCTCAAGGTTGACTCAGCCTGCCTTCCTTCCGAAGTAGGTAAAATGAGGACCTGGATTGTGGGGGCAATAAGCTGACTTTGTATAAAAAAGAACACCGCTTGGGGGGGGGGGCGGAGCGAAAGCCAGTGGTGGGATTCAAATAATTTAACAACCGGTTCTATGCCCTAATTATTTATTCCAACAATCAGTTCACCAGTTCACTGCTCAGAAAGTTAACAACTGGTTCTCCCGAAGTGGTGCGAACTGGCTGAATCCCACCACTAGCAAAAGCCCTACAAAGCAGGTATATACAAAAGTATGAAGGCTATTGCTTAACGCATTGTAAGCCGCCCTGAGTCTCCGGAGAAGGCCGGCATATACATCGAACCAATTAATAAATAAATGTCTGCAAAAAAAAAAGGTAAAGCTCAGCAAGCTCCAAGCACTATACACTTCAACCCTGAGCTATAAATATTCTCTTACATCTCTCTCTCTCTCTCCTCCTCCTCCTCCCTCCCTCCCTCCCTCCCTCCCCCCCTCTCTCTCCCTCCCTCCCACACACACACCCCCCCCTAGAAAGAACATAAAGGCAAGCCAGTCTTCAACCTCCGTTGCCAAAACCTTGAGGAAAGAGGTTGGTCCATCAGGATGGGGGCCAATTTAATCTTGAGGGAGATTTCATTCCAAAGGGCATGTGCTGTTACAGAGAAGCATACCTCTGGAGTCTTAATAGATGGCATTGTTTAGTTGAAGGACCCAGAGTGCACCAAACCTGCAAGATGAAAATAGCCAGACCGATACTCTGGGAGACAGACAGTCCTTCAAGTAACCACGTGCCATGCCATGAAGGGCTTCACTGTATAAGTAACAACACATTCGTACATCCCGAAAGACAGACAGAAAGACAGAGAGACAGACAGATGTTAGTTATGACTAATTTACTCTCCAAAGTAGAAAATTCTACGGAACACCAACATTCAGAACATTTCCTCTTCCACCTGGAGGTGTCCTTCAGATAAATTGGACTCTATAATTCCTGGCCAGTAAGTTCAACAGATACACGTAAAAATTTAGTGAAATTCAAATTTCTTTACTACCGGTTTTGTGGGCATGGCATGGTGGGCGTGGCAGGGGAAGGATACTGCAAAATCTCCATTCCCACCCCACTTCAGGGGAAGGATACTGCAAAATCCCCATTCCCACCCCACTCTGAGGCCAGGCAGAGGTGGTATTTGCCGGTTCTCCAAACTCAAAATTTCTGCTGCCGGTTCTCCAGAACCTGTCAGAACCCGCTGGATTTCACCCCTGCATTTCTGAAGGATGCCAGGCTTGGGAAGAGCAACTTAGAAGAACTAGAAACCAAGACTTCTGTATCTGATCTAGCTTAGTATGATTCCATCCCTTTGACTTCCAGGATATGCATATTAGAAAAAGGGGGAGGGGAAAGACACTGACATTCTACAGTGCTGAAGAAATGTATATATAAGCTCCATATTATTCTATACCCATATGACTTCTTGGTCGTCCTCCACTTTAGCAGACTGTTTATCATAACCAGATGGGTTGGCATTTTGCCTTTATTTACCCAGGTTCAACGGTCCAATAAACAAGAGAAGGAGGGGGGGGGGATGTTGGCAACGGGTTTGAGGCCTATAGCTGATGAAATAACGATATGTAAATAAAATAAGGAAGGTCAAGGGAGAAAAGTCTTAGCCAATGCAGTTTTAGAAGAACATGAAATAGGAACCAAACATTTCTACTTAAATGAACTATTATACGGGTGGCCTCAATTCGTAAGCAGCATCCAATGGCTACCAGGACACACTGTTCCATAGCCATAAACATTTCACCTCTAAGAAATCTGGCTTTGCTTCTGATGTACACCCCCTACACACCCCTCTTAATCAGGAGGCACTTAAGGCAATGACATGCATTAAGCCCAAATGTCTATTCTTTTGAGTACATAATGTAACAAATGTACAGTTTTCAAAGTTACTCCAAGCACTGTTTTTGTTTTTTGTGAAGGTCCCCAAATTGTCACATTAATGTTGTTTTTCTTGAGATTTTGCTCATTGTAAAGGTTTGTTTCCCGGGTGAATTTGGATGGTATTTCAGGTTCTGCTTTTCTCTCATCAAGGCCTGATGTCAATAGTAGAGACCTTCAAATTTCTAGGTTCTATCATATCTCACGACCTAAAATGGACACCTAACATCAAAAACGTCATCAAAAAAGTACAACAGAGAATATTCTTTCTGCGCCAACTCAGGAAGCTCAAACTGCCCAAGGAGCTGCCGGTACAGTTCTACAGAGGAATTATTGAGTCTGTCATCTGCACTTCTATGAGTGTCTGGTTTGGTTCTGCAACCCAACAAGACAGACACAGACTTCAGGGGATAATTAGAACTGCAGAAAAAACAATGGCTACCAACCTGCCTTCTATTGAGGACCTGTATACTGCACGAGTCAAAAAGAGGGCTGTGAAAATATCTACAGATCCCTCGCAATCTGAACATAAATTGTTTCAACTCCTACCGTCAAAAAGACGCTATAGAGCACTGCACACCAGAAGAACTAGACACAAGAACAGTTTTTTTCTGAACGCCATCACTCTGCTAAACAAATAATTCCCTCAACACTGTCAAACTAGTTACTAAGTTTGCATTACTATTAATCTTCTCATCGTTCCTATCACCCATCTCCTCCCACTTATGACTGTATGACTGTAACTTGTTGCTTGTATCCTTATGATTTATATTGACTGTTTCCTAATATGATTTGATTGCTTATTTGTTCCCTATGACTATCATTAAGTGTTGTACCTTATGATTCTTAACAAATGTATCTTTTCTTTTTATGTACATTGAGAGCATATGCACCAAGACAAATTCCTTGTGTGTCCAATCACACTTGGCCAATAAAGAATTCATCCTGTCTGTCTGTCTGTCTGTCTGTCTGTCTGTCTGTCTGTCTATCACCATTGTCAGTATCTACACACCAACTCTCAAAAGCCTGGATGAGGACAAGGGATATTTCTATGTGGACATGGACCAGATTACTCAGACCATCCCTGCCAGTGACAAACGTGTCATTCTGAGCATCTTCAATGCTAGGGTGGAGAGAGACAGCAACAACTGGGACCATTTGCCGTTGACAACTCACCTTGGCCATTTGGCCATGGCCATCTCACTGTGGCCATGACCATCTTGCCATGGGACAAATCACTGCAGGACAATTCCATGTGGGATAACTCAACATGATAAATATTATCCACCCAAAAAATGGCAATAATGTTGAAGAAACAGTGGTGAATAACATTTATCGAGTTGAGTTATCCCATATGGATTGTCCTGTGGTAAGTTGTCCTGTACTGAGTTGGCTGTGGTAAGGTGTCTCCATAACTTGTGGCAAGATGACCACGAGATGGGTGCATGGGTTGGCCACGGCAAGATGGCTGTGGTGAGAGGGCTGTTATAAATTAGCTAGAGTGAATTGTCCTAGACCAGGGGTGAAATCCAGCAGGTTCTGATAGGTTCTGGAGAACCGGTAGAGGAAATTTTGAGCAGTTAGGAGAACCGGTGGAGGAAATTTTGAGTAGTTCAGAGAATTGGCAAATACCACCTCTGGCTGGCCCCAGAGTGGGATGGGAATGGAGCTTTTGAAATTCCCTTCTCCCAGGAACAGGGTGGGAATGGGGATTTTGCAGTATCCTTCCCCTGCAATGCCCATCAAGCCACACCCACCAAGCTACACCCACAGAAACGGTAGTAAAAAAATTTGAATTTTACCACTGTCCTAGACCCAACTAGAATGGAGTCCTTGGACTGTAAAACTAAGTAACAACGACCATGGGGTTGCTGCAACAGTCGTAAGTGTGAAAAATAGAATAGAATAGAATAGAATAGAATAGAATAGAATAGAATAGAA
>WNWU01000003.1:55317574-55330537 GCA_012654045.1 Ptyas mucosa
GGAGGGGAGAGGGGAGGGGAGGGGAAGGGAGAGGAGAGGAGAGGAGAGGAGAGGAGAGAAGAGGAGACTTAGAAGGGACCTTGGAGGTCTTCTAGTCCAACCCCCTGCCTAGGCAAGAAACCCTACACCACTTCAGACAAATGGTTATCCAACATCTTCTTAAAAACTTCCAGTGTTGGAACATTTACAACTTCTGGAGGCAAGTTGTTCCACTGATTAATTGTTCTAACTGTCAGGAAATTTCTCCTTAGTTCTAAGTTGCTTCTCTCCTTGATTAGTTTCCACCCACTGCTTCTTGTTCTGCCTTCAGGTGCTTTGGAGAATAGCTTGACTCCCTCTTCTTTGTGGCAGCCCCTGAGATATTGGAACACTGCTATCATGTCTCCCCTAGTCCTTCTTTTTATTAAACTAGACATTCCCAGTTCCTGCAACTATTCTACATACAGTTTAGCCTCTAGTCCCCTAATCATCTTTGTTGCTCTTCTCTGCACTCTTTCTAGAGTCTCAACATCTTTTTTACATCGTGGTGACCAAAACTGGATGCAATATTCCAAGTGTGGCCTTACCAAGGCATTATAAAGTGGTATTAACTTGATTGATTGATTGATTGATTGATGATGTTATCATTCAGTTGTGCCTGACTCATGGCAATTCTATGGGCCCCAGGTCTCTCCACATATTCCTATCTTGCACTACTTCTTTGAGTTGTTCTATGCTCTGGCTGGTGTCAGCTTTGATGGCGTCCAGCCACCATGTTCTGTGGAGACCTGGTTTCCTTTTACCAAAGGAAGCTCTTCCAAACATAATTGCTTTTTCCAGTGAATTCCCCCGGGTGACATGGCCAATATAAGTGAGATGCAGTTTTGTGATTTTTGGTAAAATATAAACATTCCTACAAATAGAGTTTTTGTTTGCACTTTTTCATAACGTCACTTTTGGCAAATAACATTTTCTAACCTAAATGTGGACAGGAGAAATAACTGGTGTTGAGAAGCCTCCTGAATTTTAGGAACAGCCAAGAAAACCAATGGATGGATCACTGAATAAATCAACCCAGAGTTTTGAGTCAAAGATCCTTCTTCTTCTTCCTCTTGACCTTTTGAGTCAAAGATGAGCAAGCTAAAATTACCCTACCTTGGATATATTATGTGAAGCCCAGGGATGGTATTCACTTATTTTCCCTGTTGGTTCGCAAATGTGAGTGCGTGCTGGTGTGCGTGCCTTCCACACATGTGCCCAGCCTCAAAAACATGCCTAAATAGGATGGCATAGAGCCAGGGTGGGTGGCTGGACAGACCCATCCATGATTTCTGCTACTGGTTTGGGCAAACTGGTTCGAACCAGCTGAATGCCACCTCTGGTGAAGCCCCAGATCTCTGGAAAAGGCTCTGATCACCTGGTAAAGGTAGAAGCAAAGAGAAGACGAGGAGCAACAAGATGGATGGACTCAGTTGTATCACGGGATGACTTGAAGGACCTGGGAAAGGAGTCATCGTCATGAAGAAATTCTATCTATTGGTAAATATAATAAAAATGTAACCTACCTAACATTACATATATTAACAGCTGCAAGAATAGCATTTGCTATTCTTGCAGAAATGGAAGAGTAAAGAAACACCTTCAGAAGAAGAAGTGTTATGTAAAATTTTCAATTGTGCAGAAATGGACAGACAGACTCATTTTGGAATTCAAAAATAAAAGTGAATCAACCTATTATGAAATCTGGACTAAATTTTATGAATGGTTAGACAAGAGGAAGAATGCCAAGAAGAAGGGGTAGTGAATGCCTAGAAATATATATGTCAATATATAGTGAGCTTGTGTGTGTGATATAAGTTTATTGGATATCGATATAGTTGTTTAGGAGGAATTATGTTGTACACTTGCCATGTAATGAAGTAAGATATATGTAAATGTGTGTATAGATTGAGGAATATATTATTTATTAATTTGAATTAGATGGAAATGTTAGAAACTGGATACGTCAAACCATGTCCATTGTTTTTTAAATTTGAATTATTAATAAAAACTGTTTTAAAAAGAAAGAAAGAAGGAAAAAAAGAAAGAAGGAAGGAAGGAAGGAAGGAAGGAAGGAAAGAAAGAGAAAGAGAAAGAAAGAAAAAAGAAGGAAGAAAGGAAGGAAAGAAAGAAAGAAAAAGAAAGAAAGAAAGAAAGAAAGGGAAAGAAAGAAAGAAGGAAGAAAGAAAAAAGAAGGAAGGAAGAAAAAAGAAGGAAGGAAGGAAGGAAGGAAGGAAGGAAAGAAAGAAAGAAAGAAAGAAAGAAAGAAAGAAAGAGAAGGAAGGAAGGAAGGAAGGAAGAGAGAAAGAAAGAAAGAAAGAAAGAAAGAAAGAAAAAGAAAGAAAGAAGGAAGGAAGGAAGGAAAGGAGGAAGGAAGGAAGGAAAGAAAGAAAAAAAAGAAGAAAAAGAAAGAAAGAAAGAAAGAAAGAAAAAGAAATTCTATCTATGTGGTCAAAATGGGTTGATTCTGATTTGATGGCACATAATTCATCAGTCACACAAAGAAATAGTGCAAGATCGAAAGATGCGCCGTTGTAGCTTTGAATGGTCACTAAGGTGAACTGTTGCAAATCGAGATCTACCAGTACCTAATACATATACAAATATGCAAGTATGCACACACACACACACACACAGACACACTTTCATGCTCAAGAATACGCACCCCATGCCATCCTCAATGCAGCTACCATTTAAGACACCTTCATTTCGCGTGTGTGGAATGCCTCCCACATGTTAAACATTCATTGTTCTCTCAGGATGCCACGCTCCCTATAAAAGCAACAATAATAATAATTCTGAACCAGCAAAACAAGCATATTGGAAGCTGTTGGCACCGATAAAATAAAATAAAATAAAAATGGAGACAAGGCTTCCTTTGGGAAGGGGAGAGCTGGAACGCATTTCAGAGTTTAGAGGCCTTTTGTTCGAGATTTTTCAAAAAAAAAAAAAAAACCTGAAGCGAAACAATCATTGTGCCTCCTCAGATGGTTTTAATTTGCCGGCAGAATCCCGCAGAGGCATACAAAGAAAGAGAGCAGATTTTGTGATCAATCAAAATTGGAATGATATTCGTTATCCAAACAAAAGAAAAGGGCATCGAATCTGAAATTTGGGCTGGCTAGAGAAAGAGGGAAGGGCTTCCAAAAAAAATCTTTCTTTGAAGAGGGAGCAAATCTTTTTTCTTTCTTTCTTTAAAGAGGGGAAGTTATTCGTTGGATGAATATCATTTGATTTCTGGATTCCAAAGCATATACCTCAGTGTTTCTCAACCTCAGCCATTTTAAGAGGTGTGGACTTCAACATAGCTGGCTGGGGAATTCTGGGAGTTGACGTCCATACCTCTCAAAATGGCCGAGGTTGAGAAACACTGAGATATCTGATTGGTTATCAAAGAGGGAGCCTACTTTGAGCTGAACCATGCATAGGCATCCGGAAGTTCCCAAATTATGGTCATTGAAACATGAAAAATATCATGAATGTCTCACACAATGAATTTAACTTCCAAGGATGTTGGCATTATAGGAGTTGAGTGTCCAATTGCCCATAATAAATGTTCATAGAAGACTCTTAATCTACCACACCTATTCAAGTAGGCCTCAACTGGAATTTCCATTGCTAAGCAAGGTGGTTGCTAAGGTAAAGGTAAAGGTTCTCCTCACACATATGTGCTAGTTGTTCCCGACTCTAGGAGGCGGTGCTCATCTCCGTTTCAAAGCCGTAGAGCCAGCACTGTCCGAAGTCGTCTCCGTGGTCATGTGGCGGGCATGACTAAATGCCAAAGGTGCACAGAACGCTGTTACTTTTCCACCAAAGGTGGTCTCTATTTTTCTACTTGCATTTTTTATGTGCTTTCGAACCGCTAGGTTGGCAGAAGCTGGGACAAGTAACGGGAGCTCACCCCGTTACGCGGCACTAGGGATTTGAACTGCTGAACTGCCGACCTTTCGATCGATAAGCTCAGCATCTTAGCCACTGAGCCACTGCATCCTGAGGTGGTTGCTAAGTCATGTCTAATTTTATTACTATGTTTTGTCATGGTTGTTAAGTGAATCACTGTCATTAAGTGAATCACACAGTCGTTAAGGAAATCGCAGCTTCCCTCATTGACTTTGCTTGCTGGAAGCCAGCTGAGAAGGTCATGAGTAGGGAAGCACACGATTCTGGGATGCTGCAACTTTCATAAATATACGACAGTTGTCAAGGGTCCAAAATGGATCACATGACCATGGGGATGAGGCAATGGTCATAAATGTGAGGACTAGTCATAAGTCATTTTGTTCTGACCCAGCTCCCCAAACATGACAAACCCTTTGATGTTACATCAATGATTCCTTTATTAAGAGTGCTAGCAGCCCCGGCAAAAAGTTTCTCTCTCAATGCAGGCTAACAAGTCCATCCGGCAGGGAGATAAATAGTTGTCTGCCACATCTATTCATCTCCTCCCCCTGCCTTTTATCCCCAGAGCTAGGGTGGGGCTTTGCTCGTAGCGGTGGCTCTTCCGTCCCAAGGATCGGCCCACAGATTTCCACTGCTCTCCTCTCCTCTGCCTTCTGCGCATCCACGCATCAGGCACTGGACCAAGCTGTTCCTCCTCTTCTTCATCAGTCATCTCTAGACCTGGGGGCTGTTGACTCTCCATCTCGAGCTAACGGATGGCCCAGGCTCCGCCTCTCTCTCTCTCTCTCTGACAGTTCCATTCCAGGAGTGGGTTCTAAAAATTTTTACTACGAGTTCTGTGGGCGTGGCTTATTTTGTGGGGGTGGCTTGGGGGGGTAATATGACTGGGTGGGCGTGGCCAACTTTTAAAAAAAAATTGTAAAAGTATTACTTCTACAACCTTAAGAGATTGCAGAAAAAATGTTTTCAGAAGCCTCTGAAGATCCCAGCTGTGCTGCGTGATCATCAGAGGATTTTTTTAAAGCATTTTTTTCAGCTGAAGAGGTTGTACAAAAATGCTTTTAAAACTAAAAAAAAAATAAAGCCTCTGATGACATGAGCAGGGTAAGCGAGTGGGCGAGCAGGCCGGGGACCGGTTCGGGAGCGTGGCCACCCAATGTTATTTATTTATTTTTTTAAATTTGATTTATATGCCGCCCTTCTCCAGAGACTCAGGGCGGCTTACAATGCGTTAAGGAATAGCCTTCATACTTTTGTATATTTATACAAAGTCAGCTTATTGCCCCCACAATCTGGGTCCTCATTTCACCTACCTTAGAAAGGATGGAAGGCTGAGTCAACCTTGAGCCTGGTGAGATTAGAACTTGCAGTAATTGCAGGCAGCAATTACTTACATTTATGTTTATTACCATTTATTACCGGTTCTCCAAACTACTAAATTTTTTTACTACTGGTTCTTGCGAACCGGTGCGAACCAGGAGCAACACACCACTGCTCCATTCCCTCTTACCCCCTCGGAGCTCTCAGGTTGCCTTGATGCTGACCCTGACTCCCACCCCTCCTCCTCCTCCTCTGATTTGGCTGCTGGAGGAGCCGGCAGCTGACAGGCCACAGCACATCTTTTTCCGTGCCACAACTTTGAACAGTCACGAAACAAACGGTTGTAATTGGAGCACTACCTGTAGCGGTTATTTTTCATTTTGCCCTGTGATCCAATATAACGCAACTTGCATTTCGAAATGCAACAATGACTTGATTAAAAGCAGGGGCTTTTTTTTTTCTAATATGCAAAAGTAAAACATGAATGTCGTTCCTCAGTATCATTTCCTGAAAGGATTTTAAAGAGAAAAGGGAACCTGAAAAAAGCAATGGCTCATCTACTCCAGAAGTAGGGTTTTCCCTCACTTTTTTTTTTTTACTGCAAAATATTTCAAGTAAACCCTGGTTTTTATTGGGTGCCGGGATTAATAATTGGAAAATTGGAGTGGAAGAACTCAAGGCACAGACAGGACTTGGAAGCAATGGTTAAAGTGATTTGCTGTATTTTTCGGAGTATAATACACTGGAATATAAGACACACCTTGGGTTTTGGAGAGGATAATAAGAAAAAAGCTGATTGGGGGTGGATCGGCCTACCGGAATACCTCCAATCAGCTGTTCCCAGAGATGAATGTTAGCAACAGGTTTGTTGGTTGTGAGCTTTGCGCCTTGCTTTTTTTTTCAGCCTCTGAAACCTCTGTTTCAGAGCCTTTTTTTCCCCCCAGCCTCTGAAATCTCCATTTCAGTGGCTGTTTATTCAGTTTCTTAAAACTCAGTTTCAGAGGCTTTTTTTCAGCTTCTGAAACCTCCATTTCAGAGACTAGTTTTTCAGCCTCTGAAACCTCCATTTGAGAAGCTAGGCAGGGCTACATTCAGTGTATAAGACACATTCAAATTTTCACCCTCTTTTGGGGGGGGGAGGTGTGTCTTATACACCGAAAAATACGGTAATTCTATCATTACCATCACCAACCCTCTTTGCTTCACACATTTTTGGGGGAATACATTTAGCACAGAACAAACATCAATGTTTTTTGTTGGGAAAAATTAAAGGCACTGTAGCCAACACCCAATTTATTCCTCTATGAGAGAAAAAAAATCACTAAAAATATATTATTACTGGGTTTTATCATCCTGTGTATCCTTCAGATCACTACATACAAGCATGTACAAGTTCACCATTCATAAAACTGTTTTATAAATGTTTATGTTTTAATGCGAGTCGTTACAGGATTAGCTATATTAAGCAAGATTGGATGCTGAGTTGTTAATCAGATTGCAAGTATTTGGCATTTATTGGAATTTTTTAAAAACGTATTTCATATATTTAAAAGATTTGAAACCTGCATCTGAAGCCATCAACAATAAAAACCAGCATTTAAAAACACACACAATAGATCCATTCAAACCAGCACTTCATAAAACAAGCATAAAATCATATGGGAATTGTACAATGAAATATTTATTTGTTACAGATGATCTAAGTAATTTGCAAAGTTATTGTAATTCATTTATGATGTTGTCTTTACATAGGACAACAAAGAGATGTATATTAAAGCTTTATGACTTAATTTTTGTTGTGTAATCAAACATATGTACAGAGTGCTAAATAAAGCTATGAAGAAACATAATATCTCATTTCTTCCAGTACATAAGAACTGGCAAGGCAACAGATAAAGAGTTGGGAAAGATAAAACAAAATACATAGGAAAATGAGAACATTCAAATAATCTGTCTCTATCTTCTACTCTTATACAATATCATATAACTAATCCTGTAAAATGTAAAGTGTCCCTTGGATTTAGCTCAGTTGCTGTTGACTACATGGAAAATCCATGTAATTTTCTTCACAACAATAGGAACAGCACTTGGACTTATATACTGCTTCATAGTGCTTTCTAGCACTCTCTAAGCTCTCTAAGCTGTTCATTGTTGAGGGCAAGATGTTAGTCAGCATCTTGCCCCCAACAATCTGGGTCCTCATTTTACTGATGTTTGTGGCCCGCCAGTGGCCAGCGGATCTGGTGGCAGACTCAGACAGTGAGGAGGTTGGGGAGGAACATGGGCCAGTCCTGGAGTCTGGGGAAGGCTCTGACGAGTGCTCTGCGTCAGAGGCAGAGATGGGGCCAAGGCCGTCTGACAGTTGTCAGCTGCCTTCAGAGTTGGATATCAGTGAGGCAGAAAAACAGTTGGAGTCTGTTCCCAGTGTGCGCATGCGCAGAGCTGTCAGGAGAAGGGAACAGCTAAGGAACAAGGGCCGACTCAGGAGTAAAGCCACAGGTGGACAGTGAATGGCCCCTCCCAGAGGGAATAAAGAAGAGCGAAAGGGGAGGGGAGTTTGCAGGAAACAATTAGTTTGCTTAATTGGTTCGTGACTCTCAGAGACTTCTTGCCAAGTTTTGAAGATATTGGCCTGGCAGCTCTCCAAGACAGATAAGGTCTTTGACTATAAATTCTCCCTTGAAAGACTTTGCTAGATGTGAATGACAGGAATTCACAGTAACTGAATAAAAAGGGGGTTTTGTCGGGACAAGGAGTCTGCTTCATGCTCTTGGGAAGCCTAGGTCAGAACACTGACCTCAGAAGGATGGAAGGCTGAGTCAACCTTGAGAAACGAACTCCTGGCAATGAGCAGAGTTAGCCTGCAATACTGTGTTTTAACCACTGCGCCACCATGGCTCATATGCGCCACAATGAAGAAGTGGTTCGTCACAGTTTCCTTGAATTGATTTTGACTTGCTTAGAATTTATTTATTAGTTTGTTATTCTGCCTTTATTACTTTATAAGTCAATGGTCCCCAACCTTTCTGGCTCTAGGGACTGGTTTTGGAAGAAAAATTGTCTCCTCTGGACCATGGAGGGGAGGATGGTTTCACATGCCACCTAGATTCCACACATGCACAGATGAAGCTTTGCTCATTTGCCCGTCACTTGCATGGCCCAGTTCCTAACTGGCTACAAACTGGTACTAATTCATGGCCCGTGAGTTGGGGACCCCAGTTATAAGTAACTCAAGCTAGCGGACATACCTAATACTCTTTCCTCCTCCTATTTTCCCCATAATAACAACCCTGTGAGGTGGATTGGGCTGAGTCACTGGCCCAAAGTCACCCAGCTGGCTTTCATGTCTAAGGTGGGACTAGAACTCACTGTCTGCTGGTTTCTAGGTGAGTGCCTTAACCACTACGCCAAACTGGCTCTAGAACGATCTACAGCTCTAGCGTTTCCTCATTACATCTCACTGTCTATTAATTCTTACCCTGCTTCCTTTTTTGAAAACAACCCAGGTCAAATGCTACTGCCATCTAGCTGGGCATGACCAGGGTTGGGCTGCTGGGGGTTCGCAGGGGTTTGGGAGAACCTCTAGCTAAGATTCTGTGCAGTTTGGACAACTCCCAAATCCCACTCCTGGCTATCCCCAACCACCCGGCCCTGCACCGACCCCCAGAAATCCCCACACAACTCATTTTGAATGCAGGTAAGTGTAGGGCGCACACAGAGGCTCGGGGAGGGTGAAAAAGGGCCTACTGGAAGTTTGGGAAGGCCAGAAATAGGCCTGTTTCCAGCCTCCAGCAGGCCATTTTCACCCTCCTGGAGGCTTGAGGAAAGCCTCCGGAGTCCGGGGAGGGCAAAAATGCCTCCCCCCCCCATTGTGGTGCAGGAGCCTGACTAGGCCACGCCCACCATAGCCATGGCCATGGCCACCAGCAACTGGGCAGAGAACCCCTTGCTAAAATTTTTGAAGCCGACCCCTGGACACAACTAATATCGCCCTGTATCTGTTGTTTACTTCCAACTCAGAAGCTTGCTGTCACAACCTATTATAATTCCTTAGATTTGAAACATGTTTGTTCACAGGGGGTCGTTTCTCTGAAAAGGTTTCAGCTGAATTCAAGCAAAAAAATAAAATAAAATAAAATAAAATGCAACACCTTCAAAAGTGAACTTGTCTTTGATAATATTCTGTGTCTTCTTTCTGTTTGATTTTCAGTGTCAATCTATCCATTTCTGCACAGTCTAGTACCGTGATGGCGAACCTATGGCATGGGTGCCACAGGTGGCACGCGGAGCCATATTGATGGGCATTTGAGTGTTGCCCTAGCTCAGCTCCAGTGCACGTCCATGCAGTGGCCAACTGATTTTCAGGCCTTCCGGTCCTACCGGAAGTCAGGAAACTGGCTGTTTCCGGCCTCCGGAAGGCCTCTGGGGGGATGGGAAAGGCTGTTTTTGCCCTCCCCAGGCTCCTAGAAAGCCTCTGGAGCCTGGGGAGGGGGGAAAATGGGCCTACTGGGCCCACCGTGCCATCACGTGCCAAAAGCAGGGGGAAGTGTGTGTGTGGGGGTCACATGCGCATACGTGGGAGGGCAGAGCACATTGAATTATGGATGTGGGCACATGCACCATGACCCCCCACGCGGCACACAACAGCAAAAAGGTTAGCCATCACTGGTCTAGTATCTTCTTAATTACCTCTTCATCTTGCGGTGTTTCTTCATCTTTCCAATATTGTGCGAATATTGTACCAGCGTTGGAAAAAAGGGGTGGAGCGTAAGAACGGAATCTGTATGGTTAATCAAACTAAATACCCAGACAACACGATGTTTATTAAGCACTAAGAAATGTAATGAACAATAAATTGATAACATTTATTTTTTTTAAAAAAAGAATGAACTTGTCTACTGTGAAAAATAAATGCAACGAGGGAAGATTTAACCTAATCCAATCTTTTAATCTAATTAGTGTCCCTCCAAATGTAGTGAAGCCCACGATAACTGGAAAGTATCAAGCTGGGAAAGTTGAATCTGGCCTTGTTTAATCCAAGTTTTTTTGCTTATCCAAACTGCCCTACCATTTCCTCAAAAGTTGTTGTTTTGGGTCCTTTGCAGCACACTGAAAACTAGCTTGCAGCTATTTGTACAAGTTTGTTTATCTTTTTCCCATGGACTTAATTACATCTTGTCAGGCCTCTACTCAAGCATGCAATGCAGCTGTTGGCAGACGCTGGAGTTCTAAACCGCTGCCTTGCAATTCACGGGCAAGAACCTTGCTTACCTCTATCCAGCCTAGGAAACAAAGCCTTACTGGAATTAGGCAATGTTGTGGGCTATGCTGCAATCTGGTTACCCGCTGGTCGGGGATGTTTTATCAGCCAAAGTGGAGCGTATTTTTTGCTTAAACTGGAAATGTCTGCATAAGGCACAGATCTCCCGTCTCTGGCTTTCAGTCTGAAATTAGAGCATTATTGGGATCGGTCAACACAGTCAGCCAGATATTTAGACTGGATTTGACATTTTTATCCACGTATTGAGTCCTTCCCAAGGATCTGGAATAGGAAGTTGTTGCCATTTGAAACAGAGGTGGTATTTATTTATTTATTTATTTATTTATTTATTTATTTATTCATTTATTCATTTATTTTATTTATTTTATTAGGCTTATATGCCACCCTATCTCCAACGGACTCAGGGCGGCTCACAACAATAAAAACCACAATCCATTATGCAAGTTAAAATACCTAATTAAATCAAATACAATTAAAACCCATAAAAAACCCCATCAGTCCAGGCCGGGGGACTCAAATAATCAGGTTTTTAATTTGCAGCGGAAAGTGCGAAGATCAGGGGCCAGCCGGAGCCCCAAGGAGAGTTGATTCCAGAGGGTGGGCGCGCCCACAGAGAAGGCTCTACCCCTGGGGGCCGCCTGCTGACATTGTCTCACCAATGGCACCCTGAGCAGGCCCTCCCTATGGGTGCAAACCGGGCGATGGGATGTTGTTACTGGCTGCAGGTGGTCCGCCAAATATCCTGGGCCTAAGCCATATAGGGCTTTATTTAGCCGGTTCGCACTGGTTCGTGCTAACCGTTGGCGGAAATTTGCCCAAGGTCGCTGAACCGGTAGCAATGGCTGTCTGGCCACGCCCCCAAACCAGTCCCCTGGTCGCCGGTTGCCCCACCCACACTGTTCGTCACCACAATGTTCTTCGAACACACGCATCCCATTGCCTTGCAAGTCCAATAGGATGCGCATGCGTGAAGAACATGGCGGCGACAGCAGCAGCTTTTTCCGCAACCTTCTATACTTTTTGGTGACCTGCAGAGGCTTCTTTGCCAGCAGCTTTCCAGCAGTGGCGGCTGATTGGGGGCCGCCAAAAACTCTAGTCAGCTTGCCTTCCGGACTCTGGACCACCCGCCACGGAAGGTAAGCATTCTGAACAAAGAGGCGATGGTGGGGGAGGAAGTGTGGCTAGGGCCAGGGCCACTAAAGGAGGGGAAATGGGGGCAACTGGCGAAGGGAGGGTGGGGGTAGACAGGTGGAAATTCCAAAAATTTTCCTACTTTTCCTGTGGGCGTGGCTGGGTGGCGGGGTCATGTGACTGATTGGGCATGGGTGTGAGTGATGTCAATTTGGCCACACCCACCCACACATGCCCCCCACCTAGCCACACCCACTGAACTTTTTGAAACCTACCACTGATTTGAAAGTTTTAAAGATGTTTGAGATGGTACAGAGTATTTTTGAACATGGGACTTGTTTTACAAGTGGTTGGATAATAGAGGTAAAAATTAGGAGTAGGAAAAATATTATCATATAAGCAAAATGATCCAGGCAATATGCTGTTCATAAAGCACTTATGTATGCAAAGTAAAAATGTATAAACAAACTGTTAAAAAAGAGTGTTAAAGGTATTGTTGTAGGATATAATCGGCTCCAAGTAAAGTCACCTTTTGCAATTGACTAATGGTGATGTTGTCAATGCTGAGAAAATGCAATGGTGCTCCAGCTGTTTTGGAATTGCACCCTATACATCTATTAATAGTGGTACTATCTTTGCTTCTTCTTCTTCTTCTTTTTTGCCACAGAAGAAGTTTGCACTTCTGTTTGTCCCAGTCCTGGATCCTGTTGCCCACTTGTCACCAGATGTCCAGGAATCTAGCGCTGTCCTTGTTGACCCAGGCAATGATCAATCTGGAATAGGTTTCTGCAAGCTGCATCTCATCATATTATTTATGGGAGAGACATTCTTCATCCGGCACCTCTGATGCAACCTGTCCAATATGGTTGAACTGCTGGCATAGCTCAGAGCACACAAGTGCCACAACCACATCAAGGTAGTGCCTCACTGGGGGACATTATTATTGGATTGTTGCACAGTCAGCCAGATGTTCAGACTGGATTTGGCAATTTGGTCCATCTATTGAGTTCTTATTACGGTTGGTTAGATGGTTTTGGAAAACTGCAAGACAGGGAAGGCCACCCTGAAGTAGTTTGGATTGATTACAAGAAGGCAGTTGGCTCCCTGCCACGTGATTGGATAATGAAGCGCTTAGAAATAAGAGTCAGTAGGAATATCAGAATATTTGTGCAAAGATTGATGGCACAATGGAAGACAATTGTGATCAGAGGAGAGGAGAGGAGAGGAGAGGAGAGGAGAGGAGAGGAGAGGAGAGGAGAGGAGAGGAGAGAAGAGAAGAGAAGAGAAGAGAAGAGAAGAGAAGAGAAGAGAAG
>WNWU01000003.1:55339313-55365179 GCA_012654045.1 Ptyas mucosa
TAGATAGATAGATAGATAGATAGATAGATAGATAGATAGATAGATAGATAGATAGATACTGTACATACTGTACATACATACCTTGATCAGGTGATCCAAGGTATTAGGTAACTTCTTGGAAGTTACTCCCTAAATTCTGTGTTGGGTAAACTTGCTTAGGCCGCAGAGTAAAGGTCAGGGGATTATACATATTTATAAGTATCTTCAAAGATTAAGATTCCTCACAAATTTAAGTAGCTAAGTCTGATGAGGCTTGGTGTTTAAGTCTTTTCTTGTTTCATTTTCAAGAGCAGCCCACTACTTCCAACCTGCTGGATTCTTTAATAAACAGAGGAAACTGTATTTTATCTTTTTATCTAGTGCGAGAAATAGATTTGCCTCCTGGTGATGCACCTACTATATACCTCGTTCTTAAAAAGAGAAAAGGAAACCTTGAGAAAGGGACTGGTCCTTCTCTCATAGTATCACCTGTGGGCTTTTAAGCTTGTGCATTCAGGCCAAAATTTAGTCACTGTCCTAAGTCAGAAATGATAATGGAATATCTGTCTTAGAAAGGTGATGGACCAGCCTGTCCCATCTTATCAAGTTGGAGATACAAATTTCTCCCTCTCAGGGTGGCACATAGATAGTGAAATGCTTTGCCTTATTTTGAGGTAGCACGATTTGTTTAGCATTGGTTTTTCTCTCCCCAAAACTTGTTTGGTCAGTTGTCAGATGACATGAGAGACAACAAAGACAAAAAACCCACCACCTATCCTGTCTATGTGACCAAATTAGGAGAACATAAGTTGGGTGGATGCAGTCGCTTTCTTGGCAATTCATTAAGTTGCTGTGGTGATCTTATTCCCACATTTAATCTGATGTTTCATTATACAGTGGTGGGTTTCAAAAAATTTTACTACCAGTTTTGTGAGTGTAGCTTGGTGGGTGTGGCTTGGTGGGCGTGGCAGGGGAAAGATGCTGTAAAATCTCCATTCCCACCCGACTCTGGGGCCAGCCAGAGGTGGCATTTGCCGGTTCTCTGAACTACTCAAAATTTCTACTACCAGTTCTCCGAACTTCTTAAAATTTCCGCTACCGGTTCTCCGAACTACTCAAAATTTCCGCTACTGGTTCTCAAGAACCTGTCAAAACCTGCTGGATTTCACCCCTGGTTTAGACTAGAAGATCTCCAAGGTCCCTTCCGACTCTGTTATTCTGTTATTAACTGTGGCTATTCCAACAACTGGAGGGGAAGTTGTATTCCTGCAATAGCCAAAAATGAATTTGAATTTGGCAAAACCTACAAGATTAAGTGAGTTTTGCCCCATTAAGTGAATTACTGTAATTGTGACAGTAAAGTAACACAGTTGCTAAATTAATCTGGCTTCCCCATTAACTTTGCTCGTCAGAAAGTCGTAAAAAGGGGATCACATGACTCCGGGATACTGTGACCGTCATAAATCTGAATGTAAATCGCCTGACCACGGGGATGCTGCAATGGTCTTAAGTGTGAAAAATGGTAATAAGTGACTTTTTTCAGTGTCGTCATAACTTCGAACGGTCACTAAACAAACTGTTGTAAGTCAGGGATTACCTGTACTGGGACATGTTAGTGCTCAATGGTGAAATTCGATTTTTTTACTACCGGTTCTGTGGGCGTGGCTTGGTGGGCATGGCAGGGGAAGGATACTGCAAAATCTTCATTCCCACTCTACTCCTGGGGCCAGCCAGAGGTGGTATTTGCCGGTTCTCCGAACTACTCAAAATTTCCGCTACCGTTTCTCCAGAACTTGTTAGAACCTGTTAGATTTCACCCGTTAGTGCTACATTTAGTGGGCCATGAGATCCAATAACTTTGGCCATCCAATAACTCCAGGAATTCAGTATTCCATCCATCAAACTTTCATCGTAATCTTCTTAATTGAGGTAATTTCTATCTCTTCCATCAAACAAAAAAGTAGACAAAATGCAGGGGAACTTACACTCTGGGAAATACTGTATAAAACGGTTTCCATTTTAGGAATGATCGCTTCCAGCAAATAAGCAGTGCATTGTTTTATATCAGCTACTTTGCCTTTTTGAAAATTGCAAGAGGAAATTAGTAATTAAAGGCTTCTCTCTCCTCCTGGAGACCAGAAACCTGATACCAGAGCAAATTAAGAAAAGCCATTCACAGGAAAATTAAGAAGCTATTCATCCTTAATATCTCACAGTGGACATCAACAGAAAACAATAAAATGGGTAATGAAACGCTGCAGTGCAAACAGGACCCTCTGAATTAATTCTGGAGATGACTTTTTTTATAAGTACAGGAAGACTTTTATCAACAAGTACCATAAAGGAAGGCCTTTTTTGTGGGAAACCAGATTGTTTGTAGATAATATGGTATAATATTATCTAAGTCAATAGAAACTTCTGTTTAATTTTATGACTCATATTTGGATACTAAGGAAGGAAGGAAGGAAGGAAAGAAGGGAGGGAGGGAGGAAAGAAGGAAGGAAGGAAGGAAGGAAGTTCCTTGATTAAAGGTAAAGGTTTCCCTGGCACATATGTGCTAGTCGTTCCCTACTCTAGGGGGCGATGCTCATCTCCGTTTCAAAGCCGAAGAGCCAGCACTGTCCGAAGACGTCTCTGTGGTCATGTGGCCGGCATGACTAAATGCCAAAGGTACATGGAACGCTGTTACCTTCCCACCAAAGGTGATCCCTATTTTTCTACTTGCATTTTTAACGTGCTTTTGAACTGGCAGAAGCGGGGACAAGTAACGGGAGCTCACCCCATTATGCAGCACTAGGGATTCAAACCGCTGAACTGCCGACCTTTCGATTGACAAGCTCAGTGTCTTAACCACTGAGCCACCATGTCCCAAAGGTTCCTTGATTAGGCTTCTTGTTTGATTGTTCATCGGAGCTAGTAGTTCTTTGGGATATTTTTTATATAAAGGTTTCCCTGTCAGTCATATCTAACTCTAGGGCATGATATTCATGTCCATTTCTTGGCCAAGGGAGCCTGTATTGTGCAAAGACAATTTCCACAGTCATTTGGCCAGCATCGCTATATGCCAAAGGCACATGGAACACTACTGTTACCTTCCCACCAAAGTGGTACCTATTGATCTATTTGCATTTGCATGCTTTTGAACTGCTAGATGGGCAAGTAATGGGAGTTCACAAAGAGTCTCCATTTCAGAAGCAGTGAAGAAGTAAAATAATCCTCATACTTCCTAATAATTCAGTGGAAAATCTCTCTGCTTTTCTGTTGCTTGGATGTTTTCCAGCCAAATGAGAAGACATTCTCAAATTATTTTACCGCTTACCCTTAGAATCCAGCTTGCCAAATTTAACCCTGCAGAGAACATCTAATGCTAGCGAACAATGAAAATAAGTTGACTTGCTTTTTCTTATTGGGACATTCGTTTTAACATAAAATGAATGAGAGTGTAACTCTTTCACTGCTCATTAATTTATAAGTTAAATGTAAATTTGTATTGGGCAACACATTAGAGGAATGGATCCAGATCCTATATTTCTAGGAAAGAAGGTAAGTTCTGGAAAAGGACAGTCAAACAACTCCCACTAGCAACAACTTAGCAAGACATCCAAAGGTGCTATTCAGCCAGTTCTGACAGGTTCTGGAGAACCGGTAGCAGAAATTTTAAGTTAGTTTGGAGAAGCGGTAAATACCACCTCTGGTTGGCCCCGCCCCCATCTATTCACTGCCTCCCAAATCCCAGCTGATCGGAGTCCCAGCTGATCAGCTGGATCGTCTTTTGTTGCCCTGCACAGGAGAACAGAGCTGGAAAGCAGGTTAGTGGGGTGGGTAGGGAATGGGGATTTTACAGTATCCTTCCCCTGGAGTGGGGTGGAAATGGAGATTTTGCAGTATATCCTTCCCCTGGAGTGGGGTGGAAATGGAATTTTTACAGTATCCTTCCCCTGCCACACCCACCAAACCACACCATGCCACAGCCACCAAGCCACGCTCACAGAACCGGTAGTAAAAAAAAAATTGAATACTACCACTGAAGACATCCCCCAAAACAGGGGTGAAATGTTCCCGGTTCAGACTGGATCAGGCGATCCGGTAGTGATTGTGGCAGGTGGTTCGGAGAACCATTAGCGATGGCGGCGCAATGCTCCGCCCACCCACCCGGGTGTCATTACTTCCTGGTGTTAACCAGGAAGTAATGTGTTTTTTACCCTCTGCACATGCACAGAAGGTTTTGCATATGTGCAGAGGGTCTGCATGTGACGCACACACTTCCAAACCGGTAAAGAAGGTAAGTAGATTTCACCCCTGCCCCAAAAGCTGGAAAAAACAGGTCTGCCTCTCATAAAAAGCGGCAACAGGGACATACAGAGAAAAGGCTACTCTTTCAAAGCAACCTGGAGTTCTGTTTTTTTGGGGAGGGATGATCTCATTGTGTTTTGTCTTCTGTGTAGGAGGAGAGACCATTCTGTCCTTTTGGCCAAGCTAGCTTCTTCTCGGTTCATCCTGTACTACTTCACTATTTCTAAAAACCAGAGAAATCATGAATTTCAGGTCATTTATCAACCCAGTATTGGAAAGCCTGTAAAAGGATGATCAGGGAGGGATTGTTCCATTAATACATGAAAGACTATTTTCCTTTTCTTCAGAAGGGTAAGACGGTAATGCCAAGGCATGCATCTTGCAAATGGCCTTGTCTTCACAGTTTTATAGATGGTCAGAAGAAGAAATTGCCAAAGGTTGGCAAAGAACAAGGCAACACTGCGTCCTGCATCTCCATGAAATGAAATCTGGGTGTCTTGCAAGTAATGAGACATGGAATGTCTGTCTGGAGATATTAACAGTAACAGAGTTGGAAGGTACCTTGGAGATCATCTAGTCCAACCTCCGGCTCATGCAGGAGACCTGTACTAGGGATTCGAACCGCCGGAACTGCTGACTTTTCTGATTGACAAGCTCAGGGTCTTAGCCACTGAGCTACCTAGTCAAGCTATTAATTAAAACAGGATTAATTAAATTAAATTAAAAAGGATTGATTAAATATTCATTAAAACATTAAAACAGGAGCAGATTGAGACAGACTAATGCTCACTCCTTAATCTGCCATAAGCAGGAGGAGACACAGGTCTGAAGTCTATAATATAAACTGAAGTTTGTAGTATAAATCCTCTCCAATCTACAGCTGAGGTTGTGAGGTAACTGTGAGAGGGACCTTGGACAGTAACTGTGATAGTAACTGTGAGAGAGACCAGTGGTGGGTTTCAAAAATTTTACTACCGGTTCTGTGGGTGTGGCTTGGTGGGCATGGCAGGGGAAGGATACTGTAAAATCTCCATTCCCACCCCACTCCGGGGGAAGGATACTGCAAAATCCCCATTTCCTCCTGATTCTGACTGGCCCCGCCCCCATCTATTCTCTGCCTCTTCAGTCCCAGCTGCTCAGGAGGCAGAGAATAGATGGGGGCGGGGCCAGTCAAAATTTTTACCACCAATTCTCCGAACTACTCAAAATTTCCACTACCGGTTCTCCAGAACTGGTCAGCACCTGCTGAAACCCACCTCTGAGAGGGACCTTGGAGTCCTAGTGGACAATCACTTAAACATGAGCCATCAGTGTGTGGCAGCAGCCAAAAAAGCTAATACAATCCTTGGTTGTATAAACAGAGGCATAGAATCAAAACCATGTGAAGTATTAGTATCGCTTTATAAAGCCTTAGTAAGGCCATACCTGGAATACTGCACCCAGTTTTGGTCACCGCATCACAAAAAAAGCTGTTGAGATTTTGGAAAAAGTGCAGAGAAGAGCAACTCGGATGAATAAAGTCCTGGAGATTAAAACATGAAGAACAGCTGCAGGATTTGGATTTGGCCAGTCTAGAGAAAGAAGGACTGGGGGCATGACAGCAGCATTCCAGTATTTGAGAGGCTGCCACAAAGAGGAGGGGGTCCGTTTATTTTCCAACGCACCAGAGGGCAGGACAAGAAACAATGGATGGAAAATACTCAAGGAGAGAAGCAACCTGGAATTAAGGAGGAACTTCCTAACAGTGAGGACAATTAACCAGTGGAACAGCTTGCCTCCAGAAGTTGTGAGTTTACACCATTTCAAAGAAATAGTTGCCCAATCTCTTCTTGAAAACATCCAATGTTGAAGCATCCACAACTTCTGGAGGCAAATCATCCCACTGATTAATTGTTCTCCCTGTCAGGAAATTTCTCCTTAGTTCAAGGTTAGTTTTCTCCTTGATTAGTTTTCATCTGTTGCTTCTTGTTCTGCCTTCAGGTGCTTTGGAGAATATGTATATTCTGTACCTACATTCTATACGAGAGAGAGAGAGAGAGACAGAGAGACAGAGAGACAGAGAGACAGAGAAAATGATGATGGTGATGGTGATGATGAGAGAGAGAGAGAGAGAGAGATGTCTGGCATATTTTCTAAAACTCACTGAACTGTGCATTTGCAGAACTGCAGTGCAAAAATTGCAATTAGATCTTGGCTCATTTCCAAGGAGTTAAGCAGGATTGCAACAGGTAGACTGAATAGACTGTGAGGTTGATATATCAACTTAGAGGATGGCAAAGAATTTTTTTAATTGTCAAAAAAGCTAACCCCCCAAACTAAACCAACAATAGACTCTTCTCCACAGACACACACAGACACACACACAAACACACACACACCCCTCCTCAGTAACCATAATAGTACCTTGGAGGATGTATAATGGAAGAGATTCAGACTTAGAGTAAATCCAGCAAATTCCGTTTGGACAAATTCATTGTGGCTCATTTAAATCTGGTTCCAACTCAGATTAAGACAAAAAAGAAAAGAAAAGAAAACTGCATGGACAGGCTTCTGAATGTGTTCAACAGGAATCTAGATTGGCTGAGAAGTTTTAATTTGAGCATTTGTACAAACTGAGTAAAAACCACAGAAGACAGGCTGGGTTCTTTTTTTCCTTCCTGGTATTTTGCCACAAATGTAAAGCCTGTGGTTGTTGGTTTTTTTTTTTTTCAGATCAACTGAGTGTTGATCCATTGATTGTGACAGGAATTGACTGACCAGTTTGTTGCTGGAGCCTGATGTTGTAGACTGAGAGGCTGAAAAGGAGGGACTGGCCTAAAGTCACACATTCACTGGAGCTTTTCAAAAATAGACTGGACAACCATTTAATTGAGATAGTATAAAGCCGTGATGGCGAACCTATGGCACACGTGCCACAGATGGCACGTGGAGCCATATCTGAGGGCACGCGAGCGTTGCCCTAGCTCAGCTCCAGCACGCATGTGCGTGCCGACCAGCTGATTTTCGGGCCTTCCGGGCCCACCAGAAGTCAGGAAATGGGCTGTTTCCAGCCTCTGGAGGGCCTCTGGGGGGAGTGAGGAAGGCTGTTTTCGCCCTCCCCAGGCTCCTAGAAAGTCTTTGGAGCCTGGGGAGAATGAAAAACGGGCCAACCGTGCCAAAAGTGGGGGAAGTGGGGGAGGAGCACACGCACACGCGCAGGAGGGCAGGGCGCAGGGGGCATTGAATTATGGGTGTGGGCACACAAGCGCACAATCCCCGCGTGCTCCCCCTGCTTTTGGCACATGATGGCAAAAAGGTTAGCCATCACTGGTATAAAGTCTCCTTTAGCAGAAGACTCAGCAGGGGGCTGGACTCAGAGGTGGTATTCAGCCGGTTCGTACCAGTTTGGACGAACCGGTAGCAGACATCGTGGGTGAGCCCGCCCACCTGCCCACCGGCTCTATGATGTCCTATTTAGGCATGTTTTCAAGGCCGGGTGCATGTGCGGAAGGTGCAAAAAGTGCACAAGTGCATGAAGCAAGCGTGCGCACATGCGGCAAACTGGTGGTAAGAATATTGGAAACTCACCACTGGCTGGACTAGAAGACCTCTGAGGTGCCTTCCAACCCTATGACTCGATGTTCTATAATTCATGTGAAAGGAGGGACTATCCCAAAGGTGTTTTTTCAAAAGGCAACTGGGCTTTCCTTTGTTGTTGTTTTTTCCTTGAAGACATTTTGCTTCTCATCCAAGAAGCTTCTTCAGTTCTGACTGAATGGCGGTGGTGGAAGCTGAAGAAGCTTCTTGGATGAGAAGCAAAACATCTTCAAGGAAAAAAAATGAAGAAAAGTCCTTTTGAAAAAGCACCTTTGGGACAACCATGACCTGGATGACTGAGGATCTCCATAGACATTAAGGAAGGATTAGAACTCACAGTCTCCTGGTTTCTAGTATAGTGCTTTAAGCACTGGACCAAACTGGCTCTCTCCATATATTCCTTTAGATCAGGGGTCGGCAACCTTAAACACTCAAAGAGCACAAAGGTCCTAACCGGAAGCCCCCATTCAATTCTGGAGCCAACCGGAACTCCAGTTCCCCCATCATAGTCTCCTCCTAGCATGGCGTCGTCTGGTTCCCCCACCATAGAGACTCTTCCTAGAGCAGCGTCCTTTTTCCTCTACCTGTCCTAACCGAAAGTCCTATCAATTGTGGAGCCGACCACCGACAGGGAGCTACAGCAGAGGGATGAAAGAGCCACATGCGGCTCCAGAGCCACGGATTGCTGACCTCTGCTTTAGATAATCAGGCTGTATGCCATGATATTGTTAATCCTTTAAGGCAGTGTCGGCAAACCTTTTCGGCACTGAGTACCAAAACAGGAGCATGTGCGCATGTGTTTCCAACATGAGCATGTGCACTGGCCACCTGGTCTTCTGGTTTCTGGCACATGTGTGTGTGCGAAGACCAGCTGGATGGTGCGCATGTGCATGCCAGAAACTGGAAGATCATCTTCCTGGCACACGCATGCACACCAGGTGGCTGCTCTTCCGGTTTCCGGCACTCCTGCATGGATGAAGTCCGGCTGACTGGTGCACCAGAACTCAGAAGAGCAACGTACGATGGCTTGCGTGTCCGCAGAGATGGCTCTGCATGCCACTTTCGGCATGTGTGCCATAGGTTCGCCGTTACGCCGTTAAGGCAAATCAAACTAGGAAACTAAAGTCATGCACGCTAATGGTACTTTTATTATAAGGTTACGGTTACAGAATCTTACAAGTATGAATGTACTTCCTCTCTCCCTCCTTTTATCTTCGTGGGAATTAGGAAGGGCTTTGTCTGTGATTCTTACTCAGACTACAGTTCTTCCCAAGACTCTGATTTATTTATTTTTTTAATTCTGATAGTGTCCAGTAGGAAAACGGCCAAAGAAGAATAAAAGCAAAATCCTTTAGAAGCAAAAGTAGACTGTGAAGTATAAAGTTGAAGGAAATCTGTTCATGCTTGATATTTTCCAACATCAATGTTGTCTGAGCAATAAGATCCTTTTCTTTTAAAAAAAAAAGTTTGATTTGGAAAGTACGTGCTGAAAGCTGTGGGCGTGAAATTCCAGAAAGTCAAAATGCAACAGAAGATAATACAGATAGTCCTCGAGTAACAACCACAATTGAGCCCAAAATCTATGCTGCGGAGTGAGTTTGTCCCATTTTATGACTTTTCTTGCCACAGTTGTTAAGTGAATCATTGCATTGGTTAAGTGTCCGCTCTGAAGCTGGCCTGACTGAGGCCATCTTGGAGGCTTCAGTGTTGCCACAATGGTGATGAGGGATAAGGAGGAGGGAATAGAGATAGCTGGGTATTTGTAGCCAAAACAAAATAGTTTCCCCTGAGAACCAAGGACATTCCCACAGGTGGCTGAAAAGAGAAGGAAAGAAGTTTCTAAAGACCCGGACAGCACCTTGATTGGACCATGTGACTGATTGTTTGGGAAAGGGGGGAAAAAACTTTACTTTTAATTAAGTGAAAACCGTGGGAATCTTTAGAGTCGGTTTTCACCAGTCTGTGCCAATATATGTCCAATAAAACTGTTCTTTGAGGAACCTGCTTGCCTCGGGGTTCTGTTTGCTATGGATGTATTACTTGGAACCCTGACATTAAGTCACTCCTGGTTGTTAAATGAATCTGACTTCCCGTTGACTTTGCTTGTCAGACGGTCGCAAAAGCTGATCTCAGGATCCCAGGATACTGCAACCGTCATAAATATGAACCAGATGCCAAGCATCTAAATTTTGATCATGGGGATGCTGCAACGGTTGTAAGTCTGAAAAGAGGTCGTAAGTCACTTTTTTCAAGGCTGTTGTAACTTTGGTCACTAAATGTACTGTTGTAAGTTAAGGACTGTCCATAATTACACTGGAAAAACTAAATGGCCAGAGTGCAATCCCAGGTAGGCTCTCTGTTTTCAAAGTAACAAATTCCTACCAAACTGAATGGAGCTTGCCCTACCGGTTGCATAGAATTGCTATTCAAGATCCTACACTACACGGACAAAATTAACAGTTAAAACACACTTCACGTAGTCCTCAATTTACGAGATGTCGCTTAACAACCATTGGAAGTTATAGACTATCTGAAAAAGGGGACTTACGACCCAGATCTCAAGTTCCAATGGTCACAGAAGCACATTTCAGGCACTCGGCAACGTGGGTACATTCACGTCTGTTTGTAGCATTTCTCGATCACATTTTAAAATGGTTTTGCTGAAAACTGGCACTCCCGATTTTCAGCAAAAGTACGCCATAGCGAACGATGGTTTTGTGTAATGGATCTGACCCAGAACTCCTCTCCGGACATGAGTTTGAAGGAGGAGGAGGAGTTTGAGTCAGCAGAGGAGTGAGTCAACAGAGTAGAGCGGGCTATTGTTCAGGATCGGGGCTCAGAGACTGTTAGCCTGACAAAGCAACTTCAATTGGTTAATCGGATGCACAGGCTGAGGCTGAGCGAGGTGACCCACAGCTTCAGCAAGTTGGCCAGGAGGCTCCAGGGTTAGGGTTGGGGTTGGGGTTGGGGTTGGGGCTAGGGCTAGGGCTAGGGCTAGGGCTAGGGCTAGGGCTAGGGCTAGGGCTAGGGCTAGGGTTAGGGTTAGGGTTAGGGCTAGGGCTAGGGCTAGGGCTAGGGCTACGGTTAGGGTTAGGGTTAGGGTTAGGGTTAGGGCTAGGGCTAGGGCTAGGGCTACGGTTAGGGTTAGGGTTAGGGCTACGGTTAGGGTTAGGGTTAGGGTTAGGGTTAGGGTTAGGGTTAGGGTTAGGGTTAGGGTTAGGGGTGAAGTCCATCCCTCCTCCCGATCCAAGGACACGTAGAGCAGAGAGAAGACAGGCTCAACACTGGTCAGCTAGACTACTCATGAGGAGGCAACCTCTCCTCTTGTGAAGGGCTGCACTGGCATCGCCTACCTAATTCTGCCCCAAGAACTTGAGCATTGCTGGACCAACATACCCAGTTCCGTGCCTTATTGCTCATGCCGTGTATCCTGTCCTGTTCAAATCATGGACTGTTTTCCAGGATTTCATGTGTGCCTGTTGGACTAGGTTACCTAGTGACTCCTGCCTGCTGACCTCGAACCTGTGCAAAGGGAGTCCTTTCTGAGGACCTGTTTGAGGGATTTGAATAAACATCTGTCGAATTCTTGCTGTACGTTTGTGTGTGAGGGGAGCATGGCAACACAGTTTGCTTAGAAACCAGTGCATTTGCCTAATAACCGCTGCATTTGGACTCATAGCCGTATTTTTTGGAGTATAAGACACACCGGAGTATAAGACGCACCTTAGTTTTTGGGGAGGAAAATAGGGGGGGAGGGATTCTGCCTACCAGGTATTCATTTGGCTAGTCCCAGCACATTAGTTCGCTCGCTGCTTTTGAGGCTGGGGCTGGTTCTAAAGCACAGCTGATTGTCGGAAGGAGCAGCAATTAGAAAAGCAGGCAAAGCACGGAAGATCGCTTTGCTCATGTTGGGGCTGAAAAACAGCTTCAACAGCTGATCCTCGGAGGGAGCTCCAGTGACTAAATCAGGCAAAGCACAGAAAGGGTAAGAGAAGGCAGCAGCTGTTCCGGGTAGCCATTATGGGCACCGCGTGGGGTTACATTCGAAGTATAAGACACACCCAAATTTTCAGCCTCTTTTAGGAGGGAAAAAAGTGCATCTTATACTCAGAAAAATATGGCAATTGCTGCATTCACTTAATGACCACTGCCCCCAAAAATCATAAAATCAGTCACATGAGTGCCCTGTTTTAAACCCTTATGACATGACTCTAATGGGCAGACTTCATTATGCTCATAATTCAAGGACTACCTGTATATAAATAAAATTGGACCAGTTGCTAGAAGTAAAGCATTCAAGTAAAAACACAAGTCCTTTCAGACAAACTCTCCACACTAAGTGCTTTCTCCCTGCTAGGCTCTGTTTCTTGAACTTGCGTCCTGTTTTTAATCTATTTAAATGACAAAGACAGATGGAAAAACCACATTCTAGCTCAGATAGGTGATTGTCAGGAATATGAAAGAGACCTGGACCTGCTCTGCACCAATGGACCAAATGAAAATAAAATGTGGCTTTGAAGAATCAGTTGGCTAGATGCAAAAAGAAAAAAGAAAAAGTAGAAAGTGAATGAGGATAAGTGGAAGCAGAGCTATCTATTAAAGGCACCTTGGAGAAATAATGGACTTCATTCAGGGGAAAAAAATCCGAAATGAATACCTGTTTTCTATTAAAGAAAGATTTTTTTTAACAATATTAAAATCCTTGAGACCCATAGCTTGTCTAATAATTAGCCTTCTCCGATCTGGTGTTCTTCAGATGCGTTGGACTACAATATCCATTATGCTATTCATTCTGGCTGGAGATTATGAATGATGTCATCCAATACATCTGGAGAACACTAGTTTGAGAATAAGTATTTAGGAGATCCTAACTTTCTGATAATCTTTCTTGATTGTAATGATGATCATGGGGGTTGTAGCTACTCAACTGGAATGTTTTTTCTGTTACATTTTTGTGGTTGTGGATTCTGTGCAAATTTTAGCCACCATTTTCTCTCTCCGACTATGTCAGATTCCATTCAAACAGATTAACAGAGTTGGAAAGGACCTTGTAGGTCATCTAGTCCAACCCCCTGCCCAAGCAGGAGACCCTACACCATTTCTGACAAATGGTAGTCCAATCTCTTCTTGAAAGCTTCCAGTGATGAGGCTCCCACAATTTCTGAAGGCAAGCGGTTCCATTGGTTGATTGTGCTCAATCTCAGAAAATTTCTCCTTATTTCCTTATTTGAATCTCTCCTTGATCAGTTTCCATCCATTATTCCCTGTTTGGCCTTCAAGTGCTTTGGAAAATAGCTTGACCCCCTCCTCTCTGTGGCAGCCCCTCAAATATTGGAACACGGCTATCATGTCTCCTCTGGTCCTTCGTTTCACTAGACTAGCCATGCCCAGTTTCTGTAATCGTTCTTCATATGATTTAGTCTCCAGCCCCCTAATCATCCTGGTTGCTCTTCTCTGCACTTTTTCTAGAGTCTCAACATCTTTTTTATAGTGTAGGGACCAAAACTGGATGCAGTACTCTAGGTGTGGTCTTACTAGGGCTTTATAGAGTATTATTAGTACCTCTCTTGATCTTGATTGTATCCCTTTGTTAATGCAATTTAGGATAGCATTGACTTTTTTGGCTGCCGCTGCACACTGCTGGCTCATATTTAGCTGGTTGTCCACTAAGACTCAAAGATCCCTCTCACAGTCACTACTATTCAAATCTATTCATTTGCTGGTTTCTACCAATGCAGTTGACAAAGATATTCACCCATACTAGCCATCTCTTCACCTTGTAAGGAAATGATGTAAGAATACTCCATACAATAATGTGTTAAACCATGTGACTCATACCTTATAGCTGTGATATTGTTCAGACAAAATCCTACTCACTGGGTTCCAAAATGAATGAACCATTCACTGCACACATTATTATTATTATTATTTATAGATTTTGTACACTGCGTCTTATTCAAGGCACAAATGGATAGGTTCAAATGATCTCACTTTGGATATGTCCTGCAAAGATCTAGCTCTCTAAAGAAGTCTATGATCGTGGGGAAAATGGAAGGAAGGAGAGGAGGAGGATGACCACGTGCAAAATGGATTGACTCAAGGAATCAACAAATATCCTGTTGGATAAAGGAGATACAGAATGCTCTTCAACATGGAATAGATGCTATCAACGGTTAGAAACACAAGGTAGAAGTTGGAATGTGAAAGCAGCAGATTAGGTGGACATGGAAAGAGATATTATTTTTGTTAATATCGATATAGGAATGTAAATATTAGAATGATGGATAAGATGACATACTAGAATATAATGGTCAGAAACTATTGTACAACACTACAACTGTTTAAAATAGTATATAAGTTATTCTGTTTTTACTTTTATCTTATGGTAAGTGGAATGCCACAACAATTACACTCAATATATTCAACATATTCATATGTAAACAATAAAAATATATGTTTTTTAAAAAAGATATCCTGTTGGAAGACCAGAAGGATCAAGTTGGGAACAGATCCTCCTGGAGAAAATCTCTCTCTGTAGTCCCAAAGAGTCAACATTAATTTGACGGCATTTGAAAGCATCAGTCAGTCATATGCCACCAACTACCAAGTTTTACAGAACCATAGGATATTTAGAGTGGCTATTGAATATTCTGTAAGTGTCCTGTCAGTGCAGGAATCAAAAGCAAAGCTTCTCCAGTGGTCCATCAACTATCTTAGTAATTGTCTCTACTCAGGGGGTGGGCTTCAGATCCTTTAGCAACAGGTTCGCTGCCCAGTTGCTGAGTTTTTTGCCCTCCCCAGGCTCCAGAGGCTTTTCTTGAGCCTCCGGGAGGGCGAAAACAGCTTCCCCTGGGGTCTAGAGGCCCTCCGGAGGTTGGAAACAGGCCAGTTTCCGGACTTCCGGAACTTCCGGTAGGCCCGTTTTTTGCCCTCCCAGACCCACGTGGCCCCTGCACTTACCTGGAATGATGAACGGGCCACATGGACACTCCTGAGAGTGGACAGCCAGGGGTGGCATTTGGGGGTTCACCAAACCCCAGCGATCCTTGACTAGAGGATCGCCCGAACCCTGCCGAACTCCCAGGAGTTTGTCTCTACTGCTCTACTGCTATTTCTACTGCTGAAATGAGAGCCAGTTTGGTCTAGTGGTTAAGGCACCAGTTTAGAAACTGGAAGACCATGAGTTCTAATCCTACCTTAGGCATGAAAGCCGGCTAAGTGACTTTGGATCAATGACCAGGAGACTGTGAATTCTAGTCCCACCCCGTACCTAAGTTAAGCGTACATGCCAAGTTTAACTCCCAGAGACAAACCTGGCTGCTGAAGTTTATACTAAGTTTCCTGAGAAGTTACAGCTTTGAAATAATTGTGCTTCTCCAACTTGGCATAAAATAGATATGATAGCCAAGATAACTGAACTACTGGTTCATATGTTCTGTTTATTTCTTAGCCACCCACCATTACCCAGAAGAAATCATAAAAGAGAAGGTGATATGATAGCGTTTTTCCCCCTTCTCTCTCGCTTAACAATAGTTGGCCACTGGTTTTGGCTTAGACTTCTTTGCCCTGGTATTCATCTTCCTTTCCCCATGACTAATATGACGTTTCGGCATCTGTGGGCATTGTGGGCAGACCTTTTGTCTCGTGGACTTCTCAGAAAGCCAAACCTAGATCTCAAAGGAATAATAGAAGATAAAACCCAGAAGATATTTTTGTCAGTGCACAATCTCTTCTGTTTCCTATATTTTATTTTTAAATGGGGTAAAACCAATGCCCTCCCACTGAATTTAGGATTTAAAAACCAGGACATTTTGCTTTTCCCAAACGCCGAAGGAGGCTTTTGCATGGACCTGGCCTGCCCTTCGATCATGTCTCTCCTATCTTGGTTTTTGAGAAGGAGTCTGGCCTACCATAGACACTAAGCTGCATGTTGGCCCCATCCTCAGGAATCTCTAGGCTTTTTATGCTGGAGAACACTTCTGGAATTCTGAGAACATGCTGTAAGGAAAGCCCCAAAATAGTTGTGGTCAGAAGGAAACTGCCCATTCATAAAATGATCGCTGTGGGAGATACTACCAGTTAGAAAGCTCCAGTTTTCCAACATAAACATTCCCCTGCTATTGAAGGATACTCTCTAGCACATCTCTTTGTATTTGCTGTTTTTGAAAGGTCAATGACCAAAAAAGGGAATTCCGGATGCCTATCAGTCATTATTTGGACACGAGATTAGGTGGCAAACAAATTTCATAAGTAAATAAATAATTTCATCTATAAGGAGCTGTCAACAAGCTTTCAGAAGATAAAATTTCTTCTTGCTCCCAGACTATACTCCAATAACCTGTTTTGCAAGATCAACACAAGTGGACAATCTTTTGCAGGCAGGGAGATGGGTCCATTTTGTTAACAGGATATGAGGGTACATGGCAGGGAGGTAATATTGCCTCTAGATAAGATGGGTGGCACACAAATCAAATCAAATCAAATCAAAATCAATCAGAATAATAACAGAATAAGAGCAGAACAGCAGAACAGAATAGCAGAATTGGAAGGGTCTTCTTGGGGGTCTTCTAGTTCAACTCCTGCAGAAGTAGGAGACCCTATACCCGTGATGGCGAACCTATGGCACGTGTGCCACAGGTGGCATGCAGAACCATATCTGTGGGCAGGCAAGCATTGCCCTAGCTCAGCTCCAGCTGATTTTCGGGCCTTCTATGCTCACCGGAAGCCAGGAAACAGGCTGTTTCCGGCCTCCAGAGGGCCTCTGGAGCGGTGGGAAAGGCCGTTTTTGCCCTCCCCAGGCTCCTAGAAAGGCTCTGGAGCCTGGGGAAGGCGAAAAATGGGCCTACCGGGCCCATCGTCCCATTGTGTGCCAAAAGCGGGGGGGAGGAGAATGTGGGGGGGATGTCGCGCACACATGCGGGTCGCATTGAACTATGTGTATGGGCACACATGCGCGCAACCACCACCCCCTGTGATCCCCCGCTTTTGGCACGCAACGGCAAAAAGTTTAGCCATCACTGCCCTATACCATTCCAGATAAGTGGCTTTCCAGTCTCTTCTTAAAAGCCTCCAGTGATGGAGCCCTGGCAACTTTTGAAGACAAGCCAATCCGCTGGTTAATTGTTCTCACTGTTAGGAAATTTCTCCTTAGTTCCAGGTTGGTTCTCTCCTTGATTAGTTTCCATCCATTGTTTCTTGTCCTGCCCTCTGGTGCTTTGGAAAATAGATTGACCCTCTCTTCTTTGTGGCAGCCCCTCAAATATCATGACACTCCTAGTCCTTCTGTTCACCAGACTACCCAATTCCTGCAACCGCTCTTCATACGTTTTAGCAATCAACCAGTCACTGGCAGGGGTAGAACCAAAAGTATATTTACATTAGTTTTGGGAATGTTAGAGAAGGTTTAAAGCAAAGTCACAGTGTTAAGCCTATCATATGCTTCAAAAATCTACTTTAGACCTTATATTAAAAAATAAGCAAAAAACATGAGATTTAATGGCACCATCCTAGGATGCTTTGGAGGTAGAAAATGGGAGTAGGGCTTTCTTCAGTGGTAAAATCTAAAATTTGTTACTACCAGTTCTGTGGGCGTGGCTTGGTGTGGGGGGGTTGATGTGACTGGGTGGGCGTGGCCAATTTTTTTTTTACTTTTAAAACCATTTTTTCTACAACCTCTTCAGAGAAGAAGTTGTAAAAAAATGCTTTCAAAAGCCTCTGACGATCCCAGCTGAGTTGCCTGATCGTTAGAGCCATTTAAAAGAAAAAAAGGGTTTTTTCTTTTAAAAGCCTTTGGTGATCCCAGCTGAGCCACGCGATCATCAGAGCCTTTTTTTTTTACTTTTAAAAGCATTTTTTCGGCCGAAGAGGTTGTAGAAAAAATGCTTTTAAAAGTAAAAAAAAAAGCCGAACCGGGAGCATTTCACCCCTGGCTTTCTTGCAGATCTATGTTATTCAACCATGACCAAACAAAACAGATGAAGAATATCTTGAATTGCTGTTGCCTCTGGTCAAACTTTACCTTCACATCAGGAAAAAGACTAGGCTCAGACATATATTACTATTTTTATTCATAGTCTGTATTTGCCAAGTCCTTAAGCACAGTGGAAGGGTGCGGTGCCTCAGTGGCTAAAACACTGAGCTTATCGATCGAAAGGTCGGCAGTTCTTCTGCCAACCTAGCAGTTCGAAAGCACATAAAAAATGCAAGGAGAAAAATAGGGACCACCTTTGGTGGGAAGGTAACAGCATTCCATGCACCTTTGGCATTTAGTCATGCCGGCCACATGACCACAGAGACGTCTTCGGACAGTGCTGGCTCTTTGGCTTTGAAACAGAGATGAGCACTGCCCCCTAGAGTCAGGAACGACTAGCACATATGTGCTAGGGGAACCTTTACCTTTACCTTAAGCATAGTGGAGTTAACCTTCTGACAACAATCTGGCTGACAATTGATTGGTTGGATGCTGGACTTGGTTAAGTGGCTGAAGAAAGTATGGGAGCGCAATCAGGGTTCTTTCACAGATCAAAAAAAAAATGCAGCCTCATGCACATGCCCCTTCTGTAGATCTTTAGCTCTCTTCACAACATGCAATAAAATATAAGATAAAGAGAAAACATAATGTAAAGGGGGTCGAAAAAGTGACTCCAAATGACTCAGAGAGAGCAACTTCCTGATTCAACTTTTAACACAGCTTAAATGTGTATCTTTTTTAAAACAGTCAACAAATCTAGTATGGGCCCTTTCATCAAGTGGCTGACACTCAGTTTTGTCCTTTCCCAAATGGTTGTTTTGGGCCCCAAACAGGTGCATTTAGCTCAATGGTGCTCTCTCTCAACCTCCAAGCACATCAGGATGCTTTAAGCTGTCCTTGATGCTTCAAGACATTCTTGGAAATAAAGATGATGCTAGAATGGCTTTCACTTAATGGAAAATACTGTCTGGAGGAAGGAGGAGGAGGAGGGAAAGGAAGGGGAAGGGGAAGAGGAGGAGGAGGAGGAGGAAGAAGAAGAAGAAGGGGAAGGGGAAGGGGAAGGGGAAGGGGAAGAGGAGGAGGAGGAGGAGAGGAAGAGGAAGAGGGAGAGGAAAGAAGAAGAGGAGGAGAACGAGGAGGAGGAGGAGGGGGGAAGGGGAAGGGGAAGAAGAGGAGGAGGAGGAAGAAGAAGAAGAGGAGGAGGAGGAGAGGAAGAGGAAGAGGAAGAGAAAGAGGAAAAGGAAGAAGAGGAGGAGGAGGAGGACAAGGAGGAGGAGGACAAGGAGGAGGAAGAAACTTTCGTTTTGGAAAACATAAATGAGTATCCACAGGTAGGTCCCTGGGATTTTTTTTTTAAAGTTGCCCTCCTGATATGGGTGTTCTCCGAACAGATTGCAAAAATAAACAAAAGGACAGTGATGGGAGCCCTCCTCAATTTTGCAGACACACTAGCCACAGTGAAGGCCAGTCACATTGAGGTGAGACGACCATTCATACAGAAAGCTCCCAACTCCCAAGATGAATAGCTCTGTATTAACCACATTCAGGCCAGCTTAGATAACAGAACGGGGAGATGGGGTGGAAAGGCTTCAAGGAAATTAAAGGAAAACAAATGCGGAACAGATGTTGGGAAGCGCCCTTTCATTCAGAGAATAATAAATGGGTCCAGCGGCCTGCCAGACGGGGTTACAAAGGGCAGGAACACCAAGGTCACTTAATAAACAATTAGAGTTATTTAGGGTGGAATCAAATGCTAACAGAGACAAAGCTGGGCCACTGACATTTGAACATAATCACATCTTCTTTGTCTCTTAGTTTATGAGAGCTGTTTATTTTTATTACCAATATTTTCACAGTCACTTTCCCTCAAGGAAAGCTACCTCAGGATTTCCCTGTATTGGGCTATCAGCAACAGCCTAGGCTACATCCTGTTGGTAGAGCTTCCATGAATGAACCTAGTTCCCATGAGGAAACAAACCTGGACCACCAACCAACACATCAAATGTGCCATAAGTCAGTCAGCCAGCTGCCCTCGTACCCTGGCTGAGCACATTCCTTCAGGATAAATGGGATCATCAATCAATGACTTCCCTATCATCTTAAGGCTGATAACAGGCCCAAAACGTTTCATTTTGTGGTTATGAACTTTCAGCTCCACTGGGAAAAAAAGGACTCCAGACTTAGTGGACTTCTCATCTGCCTAACTTTTCAGATTGCAATGCTCGTAATAGTATTCTGCTGGCACTGTTGTCGTGTTCACAGCGCTGCGATTGAGGCCCGGCTGCTGATTGTGACAAGTGCAGCTTGAGGTCTCTGGCCTGCTCTGAAAGCATCTCTGATGATCAAAAGATCTGCATGGATTGTGGGCTCCTTGGTTGGTTTCTCCAAAGCACCCGAAGGCAGGACAAGAAGCAATGGATGGAAACTAATCAAGGAAACTTATCAACCTAGAACTAAGGAGAAATTTCCTGACAGTTACGACAATTAATCAGTGGAATGGCTTGCCTCCAGAAGTGGATGCTCTAACACTGGGGGCGCTTTAAGAAGAGATTGGACAACCATTTGTCTGAAATGGTTTAGGGTTTCCTTTCCTGCTTGAGCAGGGGGTTGGACTAGAAGACCTCCAAGGACCCTTCCAACTGTCAAGATTCCAAGTAACACCCCTGATGAAAGAAGATTCCGAGGCTTGAGTTTCCTCAAAGTTCCATTTTATTAGAGATGGCATATTGGCACATCTGGGAAAACCCAAATCTGAATGCTTCCAGGTTTTCCCCACCCAGGGAAAAGTTCAAATGCCTGCCCAGCCCCCACATGTCCATCACATGGTCCAATCACAGCACCATCCAAAACTGGAGATGCAGCTGCAGGGCACTGTGGCCTTGACTCTCTGAGAAAAGAACGTTGTTTTGACTATATATCACCCATATTCTATACAATCCCCCCTCCCATTTTCCCAACAGTAGAAAATGTGGCAGGCCTGAAGGCCTAACTGTAAAAGATGGCTTCCAGGTCTGACACCAACTCTGTTAGTTTTTCTTTATTGTTTATTTCATTATTCCGCTAGGTACTGGTGATATTACCTAGTTGGCAATGAAAAATCTACAAGAAAACAACCCATTGTAGAGAGCACCAAGGACCCCACAGTTCAATCCTGAGCTACCAATATTCTCTTCTATCAGTATCTACATGGATTGTTCTTTGCATACTATCTTGTTGGGACCAGTCCAATTCAGCTGGCAATTAGGCAGAGCAACGATATCCTATCTCCGTGATGGCGAACCTATGGCACGGGTGCCACAGGTGGCACACAGAGCCATATTGGTGGGCACGCGAGCTCAGCTCCGGCACGCATGGTTGTGCACCAGCCAGCTGATTTTTGGCCTTCTGGGCCCACCAGAAGTCAGGAAACACACTGTTTCCGGCCTCCGGAGGGCCTCTGGGGGAGTGGGGAAGGCCATTTTTGCCCTCCCCAGGCTCCTAGAAAGGCTCTAGAGCCTGGGAAGAGCAAAAAACGGGCCTACCGGACCCACCGTGCCATCACGTGCCAAAAGTGGGGGGAGCACAGGGGGGGGCAGGGCGCATAGAATTATGGATGTGGGCACGCGTACATGTGACCCCACCACGCTCCCCCCGCTTTTGGCACGCGATGGCAAAAAGGTTAGCCATCACTGTCCTATCTGATCAAGAAATCCCTAGATATGTGGATTCAGTTCTGCCATTCTATAGATTTAAGGGATAATACAATCGGAACTGTGGGACAGTCGTGTACTTTTGTCTCTCTCCAGTTTTCTCCTTTTGTTCCATGGAAGTAAATGGAGTTGAAGAAGGAAAGCCTGCAGTTGAGAAATAGCTCAACACAATTCTTGCTGTGGATACAATCTGGCACACTTCACTGATCCTTTGGTTATTTGGCATACTCAGGGGGTTTGGATCTGCCCAATAGCTATTCATCATTTTAAGCTACTATGGACATGGGTCTGCCCCTTTGGTCACTAGGCATTCAGCCGTTGGCCATATTGGCATAGATTGCAGAAGAAACTAGAGGACTAATTCTTATAAAGGCATCTGCCTGCATAAATCCTGATTGGTGCTTTCCATGGCACTCATCAAGACTTAGGTAGATCCCTTATAAACATAGATGTGCTCTTGAAAGAGGTATAATCCTGTGCTACAGAGAAGATAGATTTAAACCACAAAAGAGATCCAGTTTCTGCCAACTGTTGGTAGTTGTGTCACCATTTAGGCTTTCCACTGCTATCCCGAATGAAGGGTTTCAATAAATCTGTTCTACTGCATGTGTTCTTTTAAGCGACTACTTCCAGATGTTGTTGGCCACAAGGTCAGTATTGAACTCCTTGGTTGTTCACTACGGACATTTCCATTTCCTTGCAACACAGGCTGAAGGTTCTGCTCACGCATTACTGACCACCCAAATCAATCTTACATAAAATGTTACAAAATATCTTTTTTTCTTTAAAGGCTGACATTCTGTGTGGAACAGAATAGTGACAGAGCTTCCCCGGTTGCATTAATGCCACAGTGCGGATGGGTTACAAAGGGGGAAAACATCTAAAAGAAAATGCAATATTCCAGACTAACCACAAGATGGCTCTGGTATGCTACAAACGAAGAGTCCTGTCCACTAAAACTCCCGGGAGACCGAAAAGAGGTTAAAATATTACAGCCCCCAAGTTTATTCTGAAGAAAAGATTGCATCTTCATTAATATAGCTTGTATCAGTGATGAAATCCAATTTTTTTTACTACCGGTTCAGTGGGCGTGGCTTGGTGGGCATGGTGTGGCTTGGTGGGTGTGGCTTGGTGGGCATGGCAGGGGAAGGATACTGCAAAATCTCCATTCCCATCCCACTCCAGGGGAAGGATATTGCAAAATCTCCATTCCCACTCCACTCCGGGGCCAGCCAGAGGTGGTATTTGATGGTTCTCCGAACTACACAAAATTTCCACTACCAGTTCTCCAGAACCTGTCAGAACCTGCTGGATTTCAACCCTGGCTTGTATGATGAATAGAAGTTGAAATTAAATACTTAAGTTTGTAATTTATATAACACAATAAAGAAAGGATTTTGCATAAGACAGACTATAGAAATCAAAAATGCTAATGCTAATTCCTGGCAATATTTCTACAGAAAAAAAAGGCTTTCTAATATTCCACTTCAATTTCTTGGAACGCTCTTAATTTCATGGACATTTTCATGGTGTTAATCAGAAACTGCTGAGGACAATCAGTCTTTCATCGGTAAATCTTGTCCTTATGTGTTTCCTTAACAAAGACAAAACTTATTGTATATCCAGCCAGGGAGAAGCTGGAATAATCTGACCATGTACCCATGTATGTGACAGAGAGCCATCTTTCCCTTGTGGTAATGTAGATTGTGAGTTTGAGACTGCTGGTTGGCATCCAGCCTGCAAAGCACAACCTCATTTATCGGGGATGGAGAATTAATCCTACTGAAATGCCAAAAAAGCCAATGCAGTCCTAGGCTGCATTAACAGAGGGATAGAATCAAATGTTAATACTACTTTATGATGCCTTGGTAAGACCACTCTTGGAATATTGCATCTAGCAAAGCGTGTGCGTGAAGCGAACCGGTGGTAACACCGATTGGAACCCGCCACTGAGGAGACCCTATACCAGTGATGGCTAACCTTTTTGCCATCGCGTGCCAGGAGAGGGGGGGGGAGGGTTGTGCGCACACGTGCCCACACGCATGTGCGCGCAACCCCCCTACCCCCCTCCTGGCACATGATGGCCTGGTAGGCCCGTTTTTCTTTCTTACCTGGCTCCAGATCCTGTCTATTTATCTGGGAAGGCGAAAACAGCCTTTCCCACTCCCTTGGAGGCCCTACGGAGGCTGAAAGTGGGACAGGAAGTGACATTTTTTGCTGTCCCCAGCCTCCAGAACCTCTCTAGGAGTCTCTAGGAGCCTCTCTAGGAATCTCTAGGAGCCTCTCTAGGAGTCTTTGGAGGCCGGGGACAGCAAAAAACGTCACTTCCTGTCCCACCGGAAGTCAGGAAATGGGCCCTTTCAGCCTCCGTAGGGCCTCCAAGGGAGTGTGAAAGGCTGTTTTTGCTTTTCCCAGGTAAATAGACAGGATCTGGAGCCAGGTATGAAAGAAAAACAGGCCTTCCCCACCCACCCCAGTCCCTCCAGAGGCAGGAAACAGCCTGTTTCCCTACTTCTGGTGGGCCCAGAAGGCCCGAAAATCAGCTGGCCGGCGGGCGCATGCGCCCCAGAGCTGAGCTGGCGTGCCCACTAATATGGCTCCGTGTGCCACCTGTGGCACGCGTGCCATAGGTTCGCCATCACGGCCCTATACCATTTCAGACAAATGTCTGTCCAGCGTCTCTTCTTAAAAGCCTCCATTGATTGAGCACCCACAATTTCTGGAAGGCAAGCTGTTCTATCGGTTGATTGTTCTCCCCGCTAGGAAATTTCTCCTGAGAACAATTGAATATGGTTCTTTAAAACAGTCATTCGTGACTGTTTTAGAGAATCACATTCAATATTGGCCTTAGGGCCACTTTAGATGGCCTAAGGCCATGACTAAGGTTTGCTGAAAAGAATAAAAGTAAGTATAACCATAAAAGACATCACAATGACTATCCACTAACATGGAAACGTTTGAGGTATAATAGTCTAGTATTTGTGATCGTCAGCTGAAAATCCATTTCCCAATACTGACCCCTTCTGGAGTCATTATCTTGTTACTTCAGTGAAAGCAACCAATCTTTTTAATATTATTATTCTTTTGATCTCAGAGCTGTCACCCAATGTATAACGCAAGACAAGTGTCAGCTCATTTATTGATTTACAGATTGAGGTATGGGATAGTAAGAAGGGCAGCGAAAAAGACTGTAACAGTGTTTCTCAACCTCAGAAATTTTAAGATGCATGGACTTCAACTCCCATGAATGAGTCTGTGGCCACAAAATTCCCACGGTAGGTTTCGTACTCAGACAATGAGCAGATAGTGTGGAGGACAGAATTGGGATTAAAGAGGATAAGAACAAACCACAGATGTGGTCAAAACAGACATCAATGCATCGTTGAAAGACCTTTGGAGAAAGCTGGAAATAGCTAAAGGAAACTAAAAGATTTAAAAGAAACATTTTAAATCAATATCTTTTAATATTGAAAAAAGGCTCCAGTCAGTACACACATGGACTTAATATAAGCATTATCAAGATGAAAAGTATTCTTATTACAAAAAATTAAACTATGGAATGAAACAGTTATTAACATTTGTGTAAGATAAAATTTCTTACAGTCTCTATCAGGAATACAGGTATCTTTGACTGACAACAGTTCATTTAGTAACTGTTCAAAGTTACAATGGCACTGAAAAAAGTGACTTATGACTGTTTTTCACACTTATGACCATTGCAGCATCCCCATGGTCACATGATCAAAATTCGGATGCTTGGCAACTGATTCATATTTATGACAGTTGCAGTGTCTCCGGGGTCATGTGATCCGCTTTTGCGACCTTCTGACAAACAAAATCAATGGGGAAGCCAGATTCACTTAACAACCATGTTAGTAACTTAACATCTGCAGTGATTCACTTAACAACTGTGGCAAGAAAGGTTGTAAAATGGGGCAAAATTCACTTAACAAATGTCTCACTTAGCAACAGAAATTTTGGACTCAATTGTGGTCATAAGTCAAGGACTACCTGTATGCTGTTTCTTCTTTTTGAGAGGTAGGACCATCTAGGTTCCGGAATCCTAACTTTCCTCTGTTGTTTGACAGCTAAATTATCTCTAGTGGTAGTCCTCAATTTATGACCACAATTGGGATCAGAATTTCTGTTGTTAAGCAAGGTGGTTGTTAAGTGAGTTGCACCTAATTTTTTAACCTTTTTCAGCATTGTTGTTAAGTGAATCATATGGTTGTTAACCAAATCTGGCTTCCCCTATTGAGTTTGTGAGGGGGGAGAGAGAGAGATGGAGAAAGAGAAAGAGACAGAGAGAGAGTAGATAGATAGATAGATAGATAGATAGATAGATAGATAGATAGATAG
>WNWU01000003.1:55366878-55406580 GCA_012654045.1 Ptyas mucosa
TAAGGATACAAGCAACAAGGTTACAGTCATACAATCATCAGTGGGAGGAGATGGGTGATAGGAACGATGAGAAGATTAATAGTAGTGCAGACTTAGTAAATTTTTTGACAATGTTGAGGGAATTATTTGTTTAGCAGAGTGATGGCGTTTGGGAAAAAACTGTTCTTGTGTCTAGTTCTGGTGTGCAGTGCTCTGTAGCGTTGCTTTGAGGGTAAGAGTTGAAACAGTTTATGTCCAGGATATGAGGGGTTTGTAAAAAAAAATAAAATAAAAGTAAGAAAGACAACAAAGCAACAAAGATGATTAGGGGACTGGAGACTAAAACATATGAAGAATAGTTGCAGGAACTGGGTATATCTAGTTTAATGAAGAGAAGGACTAGGGGAGACATGATAGCAGTCTTCCAATATCTCAGGGGCTGCCACAAAGAAGAGGGAGTCAAGCTATTCTCCAAAGCACCTGAGGGCAGGACAAGAAGCAATGGGTGGAAACTAATGAAAGAGAAATCCAACCTAGAACTAAGGCGAAATTTCCTTATAGTAAGAGCAATTAACTGGTGGAACGGCTTGCCTTCAGAAGTTGTGGGTGTTTCATCACTGGAGGCTTTTAAAAAGAGACTGGACAGCTACTTGTCTAGAATGGTATAGGGCAGGGGTGTCAAATTTGCAGCCTCATGTTGTCCTTATGTGATGTATCATGACTTTTTTCCCCTTCATTAAACCAGGGGTGGTAGTGGCCAGTGCATGATGCATCCAGCCTGTGGGCTGCGAGTTTGATAGCCCTAGTATAGGGTCTCTTGCTTGAGCAGGGGGTTGGACTAGAAGACCTCCATGGTCCCTTCCAACTTTGTTGTTCTGTTAAGATACTGGGTTGGCGCACTTGCAATGAATTAACTTTTTTCCTCACGACAAAGTGAATTTCACTTTTTTTTTATTTAAAAAGTTTTTCAAAAATACAAACATTTTCTCCCTCCTCCTCCCACTCCCCCTCCCTCCTCCCTTCCCTCCCCCCTCGCCCACCCATTCCCCCTCCCCCTCCCCCACTCCCCCCTGCCCGGACTTCCCAGAACAAATACAGGGTATAGCATTTAACAATCATAAGCTAAAATAAGCTAACATTTTGTAGACTCCAAATTCTCACTAGATCTTTAACTCCACATAGTTCAAATAACTATAATCAGAAGCTAAAAATTAAATTAAATATTTCATTCATAAGCTATTTGGAACTTTTTAGTCTGGTACTTGTTTTGAATATAGTCAATCCATCTTCTCCACTCCAGTACATATCTTTCATTTGAGTGATCTTTCAGGTACGCTGAAATTTTTGCCATGTCTGCCAAATTCCCTACTTTTAACATCCATTCCTCAATGGTAGGTAACTCTTCCTTCTTCCAGTAATGTGCCACCAAAAGTCTAGCTGCTGTTATTAAGTTTAGAATCAGCTTGGTCTCTATAACCGTGAAATCTGTAAATATGTCCAACAGAAAAAACCGTGGGATAAATTTTATCTTTTTCTTTAAAATATTTTGAATGATCCACCATATTTTTATCCAAAAAGCCTTAATTTTTTTACATGTCCACCATATATGATAATACGTAGCATCTTCACATTCACATCTCCAGCATTTGGGTTGTAAATACAGGCTAGATTTTTAGGATCTAAGTGCCATCTATAAAACATTTTATAAAAATTCTCTCTTAAATTTTGGGCCTGCGTAAATCTTATATTTCTAAATCATATTTTTCCCACATTTTATGGCACGTATTAGGAAAAAATATATTTACAACATTGGGTGTAATTCTTGACGCTGTCTACTTAATGCATAAACGGACAGAGACCGATGCCTTTAAAAGACGCAGTGGTGAAGGGTTAAGGGTGGGATATTTTTTCTCAAGTTAGATAAATCAAGATAGTATTTACACCATAACAGACTTTTTTCCCCCTCTGCAGTTCCCTGCCTTTTGGGAAAGCTCAAAAGAGCATCCCATAAAAGAGGCATTTTTATAAGCACAGTCTTTCAAAAGTGGCAAGGAAGAAATAAATTTGGCTGTTTGCAGAGCGGTTAAAAACCATTCATCACCTGATTTGTGTTTGATATACTGTATACAAGTCATGCTTGTTTGATCAGTTTTGGGGTGCCGGGGAGGGGGTAGGGAGGGGGGGGAGAAGGTTTTTAGTTCCTGGAAGGTCACCTTGCACCTCTGCGGTTTGTCTCTTGACTATGTGAGCCATTAAATGCGTGCTGCATTTTGTGTGGGATTTGCACTCTTAATTAAGCCAGACATTTGCTGTTTATGCATGCTGTAATTACAAAGTCTGGGTCCTTGTGAGAGCTACGATCAATTTAGATGAGTTACAGGCATCAGCCCATAGCCAAGGTTTCAATGTAAACCGTTTGTAACGCCTTCACCTGTATAATGTGATCAGCATATTTCTCATGTGCAAACGTTCTTACCTATTCCAATTACATTGCTTAAGCTGGGGGTCTGCAACCCACAGCTCAGGAGCCACATGTGGCTCTTTCGTCCCTCTGCTGCGGCTCCCTGACGCATAAAATATGCGTCACAACTGCCAATGTGAGAAACCTGCCGGCATGTGATTTATTGAGGTTTTTGACCCTTTTTTTTTTTTTGGTAGTTCAAAACGTTTTTGTTGCATGCAGTAATAAAAATTTGTCTTCTCTGTAGCAGTTCATTGATTTCATAAATGCAACACACTATATAGCGCTGATGGCTAACCTTTTTGCTATCACGTGCCAAAAGTGGGGATCACGTGGCGGGGTTGTGCACGCGTGTGCCCTTACCCATAATTCAATGCACCCCACCCCCACCCCCGCACTACCCCCGCTTTTGGCACATGAAGGACCGGTGGACCCGGTAGGCCCATTTTTTGCCCTCCCCAGGCTCCAGAGACTTTCTTGGAGCCTGGGGAGGGCAAAAATGGCCATTTCCCGACTTCAGAGGGCCCCGGAAGGCCTGGAAATTAGCTGGCCGGCGCACTTATGCACACTGGAGCTGAGTAGGGCAACGCTCACGTGCCCACAGATATGGCTCCGCGTGCCACCTGTGGCATCCGTGCCATAGGTTTGCCATTATGGCTATATAGTATTTTTATACATAACATAAAGGTAAAAAATGATATATGCAGTGTTATCTTCATTTTAGATGTCAAAAGGGTTTTGTGGCTCCCAGTGTTTTCTTTTCTGTGGGAAACGGGTCGAAATGGCTCTTTGAGTGTTTCAGGTTACCGACTCCTGGCTTAAGCCAATGTCTCTCAACCTTGGAAATTTTTAAAACACAAGACTTCAACTCCTAGAATTCCCCACGCAGGTAGTCCTCGACTTACAACCACAACTGAGCCCAACATTTCTGTTGCTAAGCGAGACAGTGGTTAAGTGAGTCTTGGCCCGTTCAGTGAATCACTGTGGTTGTTATAGCGAACTTACACACAGTTGCTAAAGTGAATCTGGCTTCCCCATTGACTGCTCGTCAGAAGGTCACAAAAGCTGATCAGATGACTACGGGACACAGCCACCGTCATAATTACAAGTCAGTTGCCAAGTGTCTGAATACTGGTCATGTGACCAGGGTGGGTGTCGCAAAGGTTGTAAGTGTGAAAAAACAGTCATAAGTCACTTTTTCGGTGTTGTGAATTTCAGCCACTACTAATGATTGTAAATTGAGAATGATCTGTATTCATGAATTAGATTCCAATTTAATTAAAGCAAACGCTTGGCAACTGACTTGTAATTATGACGGTGGTCATGTAATCGTGGGACACTGCAAATGGCTGTAAATGTGTGTTAGTTGCTGATGGCCCAAAATGCTATCAAAGCTTTGGAACTGGGTTGTAAGTACCTTTGGTGGCAATGGGTTCATTTTTAAAAAAAAAAAATTATTTATATGCCTCTCTTCTCCAGAGACTCAGGGCGGCTTACAGTGCATTAAGCAATAGCCTTCATACTTCTGTATATTTTATACAAAATCAGCTTAGTGCCCCCACAAACCGGGTCCTCATTTTACCCACCTTAGAAAGGATGGAAGGCTGAGTCAACCTTGAGTCTGGTGAGAATTGAACTCGCAGTAATTGCAGGCAGCTGGATGTTAAATGCTGCCTTAGTAGGAGGCATTAGCCATTCAGGCTCCTTTTAACAACACTGTTCCTTAAAGCTAAGGGGGAGAAAGCATTTTGTACCTAATTTTTTTTTTCTACTTGTGTTTGGTGAGTGTGTTTTTTTTTTTAAAAGATGATTGCATTTTTAGATTGGAGTCAAGGTTAAGATACTGAACAGCTTATTGTATGACTCATTCCAAAGATTTATGCCTGTCTCTATGATAAGTATAATAAAACCTCTGTGAGTAATGATGAAACACAGCATTTTCCACTTGTCGTAGCTGTCTGTTATCATAACCCCTGCTGGATTATTTAAGCAACCAGGATCTGTCCAGGCGCTCCTGAAAACAAAGGAACGTTTCATCGCCCAAAAGGGAATTAAGGAGACCTATCTCTATACCAACCTCTCATCTCAATCATTTACTCTATCGTTTACTCATCAGAGGCCACAGACACGAAGGGGCCAGGTTATTTCTTTCAGTTCTGAGTCCAAGAAGGGAAGAGAAGGAAATACCGGTATTCAGTTTTTCTAAAGTAATATAGTTTATAGAATTTGCCTTGTGGATCACTGCATTTTATACACCGTGCGTCTCATCCATTTCTATGTCTATGGATGACAGCAGCTGAAGAGCCATTTGACTTAGACTTAGAATAACTTAGAATAACTTTATTGCAGGGGTGAAATCTACTTACCTTCCTTACCAGTTTGGAAGTGCTCGCACATACAGGAGCGCACAGACCTTCTGCGCAAAACCTTCTGCGCATGGATGGATGTATGGATAATTAAATGGATACATGAATGAATGAATGAATGATCAATCAGATGATTGGTTGGATAAATAAATGATCTTGCTGATGAACAAAAGGCTGAAAGTCCGAATCAGCCTATGGGGTTAGTTGAATAAAGTTATGAAAATATGATCTAGTTCAATTACAGAAGGAGAAAAGAGCAGGAAATAGAAAACTAGAATAGAGTTTCAGATAAATTAGGCAACTTGAGGCCCAAAGTTCATTTATACTGTTGTAAGATGTCCCTCAGAGATTAGGTGGGCAAGTATTAAATCATATTTGCAGTTAATAACGTTTGCACAATGTAGTTTATTCCTCAGAAACAAAATCAACATTTTAATCTTAGCAAAAAGCTATTTTATGGTCACTGTAAAAATCCCTGTCCATAACAAACTGTGCGTGTTTCAAAATGGCCACATGGGAACGTCATGCAAAGGTCACAGTGAATTAATGTCACAATATCTGACACCAATATGTAAACCATGGCATCTCCATAATGAAATCATCCCATATGTGACATCGTAAATGTAATTTTGACCTTTCTTTTATTTTTAGATAACAGCGAAGGGAAAAAAGGCAATTATTGACAATCCAAGTGAACGTCAATAGTTCCCGTGCTTCCTGAAAGTGCATTTTCAAAACCACTGTTTCCAGAATTGGCCAGAATGTAAGCAATCATAACATAGCTTTTCTTTGTGTGTTTAATAAAACAGAAATATAAGCCTCCTTTGACCTCAGTGGAGTCTGAGGGTAACTTGTAAAGAACAACTTCAAAACATTAAAAACCCAAAGGGAAAAAAGGCAGCAAAACAAGATAGAAAGGGGAAGGAAACCAAACCATTCCCAAAGTGAATTGAAACAAAAATAGTATACCAAAGTGGAAGTAAAAGTGGCTTGTGGTCTAACAACCAATCATGGCTTGGACTTTCTTCCAAGCTGAGCGTGACCACAGAAAATGTCCAAATTTTTCTTTCCTCCCATTTCTAACTGATGATAATCCAGCACAAAGGCAAGCATTCACACACTCAGAACGGCCAACTCATCTGGGCCAGTTTACCAGTGGGACAATTTAATCGTGGGATAATTCAACAAATACAAAAGTTAAATTAATTTTGACCTGTGTCCAATAATTACAATAAAGGAAAGAAATACAAGAGTTTTGATGAATAATCTTGGTGAAAACATGGTCACCAATAATAAAAGTAACTGACAGGCACAATTTATCATATAGAATAGAATAGAATAGAATTTTTTTATTGGCCAAGTGTGATTGGACACACAAGGAATTTGTCTTGGTGCCTACGCTCTCAGAGTACATAAAAGAAATGTTCATCAAGAATCATAAGGTACAACACTTAATGATAGTCATAGGGTACAAATAAGCAATCCGGAAACAATATCAATATAAATTGTAAGGATACAAGCAACAAAGTTACAGTCATACAGTCATAAGTGGAAGGAGATGGGTGGCGGGAACAATGAGAAGATTAATAGTAGTGCAGTAACTAGTTTAGTAACTAGTTTGTAACTAGTATTAGTAACTAGTTTGACAGTGTTGAGGGAATTATTTGTTTAGCAGAGTGATGGCGTTTGGGAAAAAACTGTTCTTGTGTCTAGTTATTCTGGTGGGCAGTGCTCTATAGCTTCGTTTTGAGGGTAGGAGTTGAAATTATTATTATTATTATTATTATTATTATTATTATTATTATTATTATTATTATTATTATTATTATTTTATTTCTATACCGCCCTTCTCCCGAAGGACTCAGGGTGGTGTACAGCCTATTAAAAGCACAAAGACAGACATCAATTAAAATAATTTAAAATTATTAAATAATTTCGGCTCAATTTAAAAACCCCAAAATTTAAAACACCCGATTTAAAATCATTACGTTGATAGCCCGGCCTGGCGGAACAACAGGGTCTTGAGGGCACAGCGAAATACCCGGAGGTCGGAGATCTTACGCATTTCCGGGGGCAGTTCATTCCACAGGGCTGGGGCTCCCACAGAGAAGGCCCTCCCGCTGGGTGTCGCCAGCCGACATAACTTGGCCGATGGCACCCTGAGGAGACCCTCTCTGTGGGAGCAAACTGGCCGGTGGGAGGCTGTTGGTGGCAGAAGTCAGTCTCGAAGGTACAGTTTACGTCCAGGATGCGAGGGGTCTGTAAATATTTTCACAGCCCTCTTTTTGACTCGTGCAGTAGACAGGTCCTCAATGGAAGGCAGGTTGGTAGGAACTGTTTTTACCATCTCAGATAGGTGGCTATCCAAAAACTTCCAGTGATGACGCATCTACAGCTTCTTGGCTATGTACCCGGGCCTGAGGCCAGGAATGTGTGAAGGGCTCATTTTCTGGCTTTCCTGTTAGTTGCTTAATTATCTTAGCTCCTGTTTCTATTTATATTTGGGATGTTTCTACCATTTTATTGTTTTTAATTGTTTTGTAATTATTTGGTTGAGTTGAGCGGCTATAGAAATTGAATAAATAAATTAGAGTCATAAATAAAGAGTCCTGGTGCTCATGTTTCTTTCATCTGGGTGCTGCCCCATCCATTGTTCCTGAAGCAGCTGAAACGTTTTGCAAAATCACCAGAACCTTAGTGTGGGGCAGGGAGGAGTAGAGGGGAATAAAAAAAAAATCAAAATGACAACTGTGACAACATGAATGGAGTCGTGTCCCCTTTTAGTGCAGCCATGTAAAAAGGATGGAGCTTCAAATGAACAGAGAATAACAGAGATTTTATAAGTGACTTTGGAGATCTTCTAGTTCAACCCCCTGTTCAGGCAGGAGACCCTAACCCATTCCAGACAAATGGTTGTCCAATCTCTTCTTAAAAACCTTCAGTGATGGAGCACCTACAACTTCTGGAGGCAAAGCATTCCACTGATCAATAGTCAGGAAATTTCTTCTTAATTCTAGGTTGCTTCTCTCCTTGATTGTTTTCCATCCATTGCTTCTTGTCCTGCCTTCAGGTGCTTTGGAGAATAGGTTGACCCCCTTTTCTTTGTGGCAGTCCCTCAAATATTGGAAGAATGCTATCATGTCACCCCTAGTCCTTCTTTTCACTAGACTAGACATACTCAATTCAGTGGTGGGATTCAATTTATTTTACTACTGGTTCTGTGGGCGTGGCTTGGTGGACGTGGCTTGGCTTGGTGGGGGTGGCTTGGTGGGGGTGGCAGGGGAAGGATACTGCAAACTCTCCATTTCCACCCCACTCCAGAGGAAGGATACTGTAAAATCTCCATTTCCACCCCACTGCAACGGAAGGATATTGTAAAATCTTCATTTCCACCTCACTCCAAGGGAAGGATACTGTAAAATCTCCATTTCCACCCCACTTCAGGGGAAGGATACTGTAAAATCTCCATTTCCACCCCACTCCAAGGGAAGGATACTGTAAAATCTCCATTTCCACCCCACTCCAGGGGAAAGATACTATAAAATCTTCATTCCCTCCCTAGCCCTCCCTTCCCTCCTCCATTCCCTTTCCAGCTCCGTGCAGGGTAACAAAAGAAGACCCAGCTGATCAACTGGGACTCGATCAATTGGGACTCTGGAGGCAGTAAATAGTTCAGGGGCGTGGCCAGTCAGAAGTGGTATTTGCCGGTTCTCCCAACCACTCAAAATTTCCGCTACCGGTTCTCCAGAACTGGTCAGAACCAGCTGAATACCACCTCTGACTCAATTCCTGCAACCGTTCTTCATATGTTTTAGCCTTCAGGCCCGTTATCAACTTTGTTGCTCTTCTCTGAACTCTTTCCAGAATGCACAGTCATGTCCATCATCTTGGTTTTTTTCCCACCACTGCTACTACCAAAGATACACCCATGGACATCCCTGTACAGGAAGTCTTGACTTACACCATAATGGAGCCTGGAATGTCTCTCATAACTTATGATAGCTGTAAGTAAAGGCAGCAATGTAACCGCACCTCATTTTATTACTTTTTTTGTGGTAGTCATTAAATGGATGCAGCATCTGTTAAGCGAACATAGCAGTCGGGATAACCTTGGGAATCCATATTGCCTTTCCCAGGGGAAGATACTGTTCAAAATAAATATTTATTTGCCAACCCTGCTATTTCTTATTATTTGTTTTTACTACAAGCCACTTGGACGTTGTTATGAAATGGGCTTGCAACATTCTCTGAGCACCGAGTCCCCCTCTTCTCCTAAATAACTATCCAGTTTGCTTATATTGCACAAGACATTACTTGCATAACAGCAACTAAACAGCAAGTATCAACCTTGGCAACCTGAAGACCCGAAGACTTCAACTTCCAGAATTCTCCACCCAGTAAAAAAATTGGAGAAAAGAGAAAAGGATAAAGTCAACTGTTTAAGCCCTTAGAGCAGGGGTGCTATTCAGCAGGTTCTGACAGGTTCTGGAGAACCGGTAGCAGAAATTTTGAGTAGTTTGGAGAACCAGCAAATACCACTTCTGGCTGGTCCCAGAGTGGGGAGGAATGAAGATTTTGCAGTATCCTTCCCCTGGAGTGGGGTGAGAATGGAGATTTTGCCGTATCCTTCCCCTGCCATGCCTACAAGCCACGCCCACCAAGCCACACCATGCCCACAAGCCATGCCCATAGAATCGGTAGTAAAAAAATTTGCATTCCACCACTGTCTTAGAGTTCATAGAATCTAGATTAGTATTTCTTAACCTTGTCAACCTGAAGATGTATGGATTTCTGGCAAGGGAATTCTGGGAATTGAATTACTTAATTATTTAATGACCATCCCGAAAAATGATGTAAAAATCAGGTCAATCACGTGATGATGTAATTCTGGACTGTTACAATTTTCCAAAGCACCAGAAGGCAGGGCAAGAAACAATGGATGGAAATTAATCAAGAAGAAAAGCAATCTAGAACTAAGGAGAAATTTCCTAACAATGAGAACAATTAACCAGTGGAATGGCCTGCCTTCAGGAGGGGTGGATGTGCTCCATCACTGGAGGCTTTTAAGAAGATACTGAAATGGTATAGAGTCTCCTGCTTGTGCAAGAGGCTGGACTAGAAGGCCTCCGAAGTCCGTTATAACTCTATTATTCTGTTCTGTTACAATCATAAATTAAGAACAACATGTATGACAGCAATAGCAATAGCACTTAGACATATACCGCTTCATAGTGCTTTTACAGCCCTTAGTAACCACTAAGCGGTTTACAGAGTCAGCTTATTGCCCCCAACAATCTGGATCCTCATTTTACCCACCTCGGAAGGATGGAAGGCTGAGTCAACTTTGAACCTGGTGAGATTCGAACTGCCGAACTGCAGCTAGCAGTCAGCTGAAGTAGCCTGCAGTGCTGGACTCTAGCCATTGTGCCACCTCAGCTCTATGATCTTAGCTTCCCCCCACCCACCCACCCTCTATATTCTCTATAACCTCTAAGATTCCCCTGCTGGAATTCAGTGGCAAATTAGAGATAAATGGACCATGACTAGGTTTTATTTTGTTATTTATTTTGTTCAGTTGGCTAATTTCATTTATTTTCGTCAAATCCAACAAAGGGACGCAAACGCATATGTTCTAGCCTTGCCCCTTTATAGTGAGGTCATTGTACCATAAACATGCTTTCTCAACCATTGAAAAAAAAGTATTTAAAAAGTAGGTGGAGAGACATCACTCCACCCTCATTTTTAAACAATTCTAAAAGGCCACAAAGGACATTTGGTTAGAATCCGTTGTGTACTTACAGACTAGCAAGCGAAGGAACCGATCTTCTGCGAATTTGCACAGAAGCCAAGGAACAAACTAACAAAACACACAGCTTTTAAACACCTCGTCACCCCCGATGTAGCAACCGTTCTTTTTCATTGTACGTTCACACCTCATTGCAACACAGTCAGGGTGGATGAAAAGCAGGTCTGGGGTCATCAGGATATGGCCCAAAAAAGCTCCCACTGGTAGACCCAGGTTGCCTGTAATAACTGAATGGATTGTGGAGCTCAAGTGATCCGGAATAATGGCTTGGTGGGGGGTGAAATGTAAAATTTGTTACTACCGGTTCTGTGGGTGTGGCTTGGTGGGGGTGGTGGTAATGTGACTGGGTGGGCGTGGCCAACTCTTTTTTTTTTAACTTTTCAAAGCATTTTTTCTAATGCTTTGAAAAGCCTCTGCCGATCAGGCAACTCGGCTGGGTTTGTCAGAGAGGTTTTTTGGTTTTTTTTAAAAAACCCTCTTCGGCCAAGAGGTTGCAGAAAAAAATGCTTTGAAAAGCCTCTGACAATCCCAGCTGAGCTGCGTGATCATCAGAGGCTTTTTTTTTACTTTTAAAAGCATTTTTTCATCGGAAGAGGTTATAGAAAAATGCTTTTAAAAGTAAAAAGAAAAACCTCTGATGATCACGCGGCTCAGCTGGGCATGGGGGGGTGCAGGGATTTTTGCTACCAGGTCTCTGAACCACCCGCCGCCATCGCTACCGGATGATCCGGTCCGAACCGGGAGCATTTCACCCCTGGCTCACAGCCTTTTGGGCACCAGGGACTAGTTCTGTGGAGAGAAGTTTTTCCACAGACTGGAAGGGGCGTGGTTTCACATGCTGCCTGCATCCCACGGATGAGGCTTCAATTGTTTGCACGGCCCAGTTTCTGACATGCCAGGGTCTGGTGCTGGTCCAGAAATCAGGGGTTGAAGACCCCTGATCTGGAATACATTAAAAAATATTGATGTTGAACACTTCAGAACCATCCATTAGAACAGGGGTGTCAAACTGGCAGCCCGCAGGCTGGGTGCGTCACGCGCAGGCCACGCCTGCCCCAGCTCCACAAAGGAGAGAAATGTCGCAAAACATCACGTGACAGCAATGTAAAGCGGCGAGCTTGACACCCATGCATTAGAAGGTGCTATATTGTTTATCAGGCATTTGTTGTGTTTGCTGCACAGTTAAGAGCCAGTTGGATAGCATAGCAACTAAAGTACTGAAGCGGGCAAGAGACGATGGATAGATTATTTCTCTTCTTTGTTGTTGTTCTTGTTTGCTTTTCCTTCTCTCTCTCTCTCTCTCTCTCTCTTTATCCTTTTTTTTAGGTAGGTGACATGACTAGAAATTAGGGAGGATAGAAAGAAAATGTTTTCAGTAAAAGGTGACATGATTAAAAGTGAGAATAAGTGATAGAAATAAGAGAAGGGGGAATGTTAGTGTAGACATTTTTATGTAATAAAATAAAAGTAACAATAAGAGGAAATATGGAATAATTAAATAATGACAGATTGTAACTCATTATAATTGTGTATCATTATTAGAAATATATAAGTTGATTGATTAATTTTACTAGTTTTATTTGTATTAGAATGTATGACACTCAGGTGCCACACTGTCCACCCATTGATTTGATATATTTGCAAAAAAATAAAAAATAAAAAACTTTTTTTTAAAAAAAGAGCCAGTTGGGAGCCAGTTGGAAATACATTAATTACAACCATTATTTGATAGAACATGTATGTCCTAAACAAGCTATCCGCAATAAGCAAAATATGTAGCTTATAACAGTGGTGGGATTCAAATAATTTAAGAACTGGTTCTCTGCCCTAATGACCAGCTGGGTAGGCGTGGCTCGGTGGTCATGTGACTGCATGGGCGTGGCCAACTCAACGTTACTCACGTCCATTGGCGCTTCGCTTTAGCCGTTACAATGTAATAAGGGTTAACCAGAAAGAGGCAGTTTCTGTAAGCAGGGCAATAAAGATTAGGCTAGAAACAACACCAGAATGTTTCCTTCCTGCCTTCCTTACAGGATTAGTCCTGTAAAGTGGAAAAAAAACAAAATTAGATTTCTTCCAACAACCGGTTCTCCGAACTGCTTAGAAAGTTAACAACCGGTTCTCCTGAATAGGTGCGAACTGGCTGAATCCCACCACTGACTTATAACACTGCCAGCCTACCAAAAGATGAACCATCTTTCATCAGAAAAAAATAGCTTATGCTACAGACCTTCTGGTTTGAATCCGGAGATGGGCAGCAAAAATGGTGTCACATCTGAGGGACAAAACAAATCAGGGGCGATAGGAAAAATTGAGTACAGGTAGTCTTCAACTTACAACCACAATTGAGTCCAACATTTCTGTGGCTAAGTGAGACATTTGTTAAGTGAGTTTTGACCCATTTTTACGACCTTTCTTGCCACAGCTGTTAAGTGAATCACTGCGATTACTAAGTTAGTAGCATGGTTGTTAAATGAATCTGGCTCCCCCATTGACTTTGTCAGAAAGTCGCAAAAGGGGATCGTGTGACACTGAGACCATCATAAATATGAGTCAGTTGTCAAGTGACCGAATTTTGATCACATGATTATGGGGAAGCTGCAAGGGTCATAAATGTGAAAAATGATCATAAGACACTTTTTTTCAGTACCATTGTAACTTCGAACAGTCATTAAATAAATTGTTGTAAGTTGAGGACTACTTGTATATACAGCCTGGAGGACAGAAAGGAAATGAGTGACGTGATTGAAACTTTTAAATATAAGGGTATGAATAAGGTTCTAGAAGGCAGCATTTTCTTTCTTTCTTTTTTTAAAATTTTATTAATTTAAAAACCCTTAAAGTACATTTACAAATATAAGTAAAATAATATACAACTAGTATCATAGTAATGACATCTAAATGCATTGTCTGATTTATTACAGCATCGATAGCCTATATTCCTCAATATATATTCATTTTCTCACCTTATATAACGATATTATTTTATTGATATCTAGTAATTCTTTGGTTAATCCTCAATTAGTATAGAATTTTATTTTTCTCTTTTAGGATCTTCCTTTTAATTGGTTTTTCTTTTCTTTTCTTTTTTCCTCTAACCATTGATACCACCTTTGCCAAACCAGATAGTAATCAAATTCTTCCTTTCCTTGAATTTCCTTGGTGAGTCTGTCCATCTCAGCACATTTTTAATATTAAGCAAAAATCAAGAACATGGAGCGCATACTCTCAAACTGACAGAAGGGAAAATATGTCTTGGTATGTCTAGTTTAATGAATTGTAAGGGATGTCTAGTTTAAGTAAAAGAAGAACCAAAGGTGACATGATAGCAGTCTTCCAATATTTAAGGGGTTGCCACAAAGAAGAGAAGGAGTCCAGCTATTCTCCAAAGCACCTGAAGGCAGGACAAGAAGCAATGGATGGAAAATAATCAAGGAGAGAAGCAACCTAGAAATAAGAAGAAATTTCCTGACAATTAATCAGTGGAATGATTTGCCTCCAGATGTTGTAGGTGCTCCATCACTGAAGGTTTTTAAGAAGAGATTGGACAATCATTTGTCTGTAATAGTATAGGGCTGTGATGGTGAACCCATGGCATGCGTGCCACAGGTGACACGCGGAGCCATTTCGGTGGGCACGTGAACTCAGCTGATTTTTGGGCCTTCTGAGCCTACCGGAAGTAGGGAAACAGGCTGTTTCCTGCCTCCGGAGGGCCTGGGGTGGGTGGGGAAGGCCCGCTTTTTGCTCTCTCCAGGCTCCAGAGCCTCTCTAGGAGGCTGGGGAGGGCAAAAACGCCCTTCCCCACCCCCCTGGAGGCCCTCTGGAGGCCGGAAATGGCCCATTTGCTGACTTCTGGTCCCTTCTGGAGCCTGGGGAGAGCAAAAAACGGGCCTAGTGGGCCCACTGTGCCACCATGTGCCAAAAGCGTGGGGAGCAGGGGGGTGTCATGCACACATGCGTGGGGGGCAGGACGCATAGAATTATGGGTGTGGACACGTGCACACGCTCCCCCCGCTTTTGGCACGCGATGGCAAAAAGCTTACCCATCACTGGTATAGGGTCTCCTGCCTGAGCAGTGGGCTGGACTAGAAGACCTCCAAAGTCCCTTCCAACTCTTTTATTCTCTGTTAAGTTGAAGCTCCATCCTTTTTATATGCCTGCACTAAAAGGGGACAAGAACCAACCTAGAACTAAGGAGAAATTTCCGGACAGTGAGAACAATAAACCAGTGGAACCATTGGCCTTCAGAAATTTTGGATGTTCCGTCACTGGAGGTTTTCAAGAAGAGATTGGATAGCCATTTGTCCAGAATGGCATACGGTCTCCTACCTGAGCAGGGGATTGGACTAGAAGACCTCCAAGGTCCCTACCAACTCTGTTATTCTGTTGAGCTCAAAATAACATTAAGAAAGTATTATTTCATAGAATAATACTTTCATAGTAGAAGCTTGGAACCAACGTCCAGCAGCAGTGGTGGAGCAATCATCAGTAATCGAGTTCAAACATGCTTGGAATGAACACATCATCTGACAAAAATTAAAATTTAAAAATGGTAAAAATAAAATAAATTATGATAATAATAAAATTAATTCATTCATTAAAAAGAAAACAGCAGCAAAATTAAAGAGCTGACTTTCATGGACCACTAGGCCTTTTTTCTGCTATCAGTTTCTTATGTTTCTATAAATCAGAGGTGGGTTTCAGCAGGTTCTGGCCGGTTCTGGAGAACCGGTAGCGGAAATTTTGAGGAGTTCGGAGAACCAGTAAATACCACCTCTGACTGGCCCTGCCCCCATCTATTCTCTGCCTCCCAAGTCCCAGCTGATCAAGAGGAAATGGGAATTTTGCAGTGTCCTTCCCCTGGAGTGGGGTGGGAATGGAGATTTTACAGTATCCTTCCCCTGACATGCCCAACAAGCCATGCCACGCCCACCAAGCCACAGCCACAGAACCGGTAGAAAAAAAAAATTGAATCCCACCACTGCTATAAATGCTAGCTAACAACAAAAGGAAGCATCACAGCATAGTCTCAAGGACTCAGCAGGTGTAGTAAAAGGATTGTGAAAAACCAGTGTCTGCCATCACTTTGAAGCTAGATGAATCAAGGATCTAACCCTAAGCTAGTTCTTATATTTCCTGCCCATGGACCTGAAAGAACAAAGGGTTTGATAATCTTTCTTCCTGGAATACCATTTTATCTGCCAGGTATAATCCAGATCAAGCTTTCAAAACATACAGATGAGATCCAGGAGAAGATAGGTGATTTGCCCAAAACCAAAACAAAACCCTACCTGTTTTACCTGTTTTGTTGTTAGTTGCGAAGTCGTGTCTGACCCATCAAGACCCCATGGACAACGTTCCTGCAGGCTTTCCTGTCCTCTACCATCCCCTGGAGTCCATTTAAGCTCACACCTTCTGCTTCAGTGACGCCATCCAGCCACCTCATCCTCTATCGTCCCCTTCTTCTTTCGCCCTCAATCTTTCCCAGCATTGGGCTCTTCTCCAGTGTGTTTACCTGTTTAAGGTGTGCAAATTCAACAAGTAATTTTTCTCCAGTGAAAAATCTGATAACTCGGTCTTGAAGATCACATTCAGAGCTCCAAATAAATAAAGTCACTGGACAATCATGGATAAGGCTATATATCTCAGCCTGGCTTATAACTTATTGTTGTGTAAGAAAATAATATAAGAAAAGAGAGAAATGATAATAATCTTTGTAAGATATGAATGAAACTCCCTTTTTACAATCCTGTAGTTCCTTGATTCAGGGTAGAGTCGGGGCGGCTGGATGAAGATGAGCATTTACTGGCTGACTGCCCTTCCTGATGCCTATATGGAGTTCGCAGCAGATTTTTTTTTCTTTGAACCCTACGGGAGAAATATCTGCCCCTACCTAGGACTGAACTCTCCACCTTCCGAATGGGAGGCAAGAGTCTTCACCACTAGGCCGCCACACCACTCCATGTGTTATGAATGTAACACATTTTTTAAAAATGGTTAAGATCCTTCCAGATCCTTCTAGGGCAACTTCTATGATCCTATAGAAAGATTCGGAAGCTCTTTTAATTTATATTTCTATAATACTATATAACTGGCCTCCGTAATTAGACATTTGGCAAAGGATTCCAAAATTAAATATAATTAGACCTGATTTTGCTTATGAATAGCCTAAGTCAACATAGAAAAGATAGATGGCTCGCCAATTCCTTTTGATTTATTATGCAGTGTCAAGAATCTGCTTGAAATAAGCTTTTAACTGTATTGCAACTGGACTTACACAGATGAAGCCATGGATTTAAACTGTCTGCTTCATCAGAGGCCATGCTGAGTTCCTTCCAGGCTGAAGCATAGCCAACTTTCTCTCTTTCTCTCCAGACTTGGCTGTGATACGTTTAGTGAACGTTTCACAGAGAAATAGAAACATGCTGGCTGATTGTTAAACAGCCCAAAGAACTCCCCCCCCCCAAAAAAAATCCCTTTGTCCTTAGGTTTAGTACACTTTCTTAGAGATTGTTTTTGGATACGGATAGAAGTGTTTGCTCTTATTGATACATTCAATGTTGAATACTTCGATCAAATTATTGGGGAAGAATGTTCTTAATTATTGCAATAGAGTTAAAATATAATATGCAATCCAAGTGTGTTGGAAAAGCAAGAGCCAATGAAATTAATGGGACTTAATCCAGTGGTGGGATTCAAGTAATTTAACAACCGGTTCTCTGCCCTAACGATTTCCTACAACAACCAGTTTGCCAGACTGCTCAGAAAGTTAACAACCGGTTCTCCCGAAGTGGTGCGAACTGGCTGAATCCCACCACTGACTTAATCCCTACTAGTATGGGTAATCATGGTTGACTGGATATCTGCAACCTTAGGGATTGTAAATTTTATATACATACACACACACACACACACACACACACACATATAAAATTTACGTACATGTATATAATTTACATATACTGTACATCTGTACATCTTTTTGTTTTGTTTTCATGACCCTGTAATCCCTTTCATCAAGGTGGAACTGAACGTTTTCTGGCCAGATGCCCTTCCTGACACCTATATGGAGTTTGCAGCAGATATTTTCCCTTTGCATCCCGACAGCGAAACATCTGTCACTGTCTAGGTTTGAACTGTCAACCTTCCAAGTGGGAGACAAATGTCTTCACCTCTAGGCCACTACGCCACTCACATATATGTCTTAACTAATATATATATAAATATATTCTCAAGTTTTCGTGGGTGTGTATATGCAAAAAATTAAAATCTCGGGTGTTTTCCCGCATCTTCTAGCTTCTAAACTAAACAAGAGCCTGAAGACGACAGGGTTGTGAACCTGTCGAAACGTTGCTAGAAAGAAAAACTTTTAAGGTACTGGTAGGATTTTAGCTAAGGTTTTAGCTTGCAGAGTGCTCTGTAAGGATTTTTAGAAGATTTTAAGGTAGGATTTTAACCAGAATTTTAAACATTTTAACTAACTTATTTACTATGATGCGGGAAAACACCCGAGATTTTATTTTTTTGCATATATATATACCATGTTTCCCCAAAAATAAGACCCTATCTTATATTTTTATGAACCCCAAAATACCACCCTCAGGGAGGTCTTATTATTTTGGGGCACATGGAGCAAGACGAAGCTCCTCTTGCCATCTTACCTGATTTCCAGCTCTGTATCCTTAATACTAACCAGATGAAATGGCAGGGACCGGATGTATATGTAGTTAAATATTTTCGGGGAGGGACTTATTTTAGTGCATGTGCTCAAAAGCCCAATTGGGCTTATTATCCGGGGAGGTCTTATTTTCAGGAAAATAGTGAGAGAGAGAGTGTGTGTGTGAAAGAATTTATTTTATATATATATATATATATATATATATATATATATATATATATGTATATATATGTATATATACATACACATACACACACATACACACACACATATTACACACACAGATGTGTGTGGATCAAATTTACATTTCGCTGATAAAGAAATAAAGGGAGACTAGTATAGATCTATTTCAAGTTATTTAGCTCTCATCAGCTAACCATACCCTTACTCGGATTCGAATTTAGGCTGCCTGCATATTAGGCAGTTGTATTAACCTCTGAGCCACAAGTTCTCCTCCTTTCAGTCATCAGCTTGATATGTTGCAAAAAAAATATGTAAAGTAACTTCAGACTTTATCCCCCTGTCTGTCCATCAGAAGGATAACTGAACAGAACAGGACCAAAGTCGATAATGGTGCATGTGTTCCCAGGTTCAGTTTATAGTTCAGTTATGATTGGCTGGAGAATTCTGAAAGTTGAAGTCCACAGATCTTAAAAGTTGGACACCCAAGCCTAAGCAAAGCCTGCTCATTGAGTTTCAAGTGAAACTCTAACGCCATAAGGTAGAAACAAATGAGAGATCTGAACATATCTTCAGACCAGACTTTTAAACTTTAGTTGCGCACCCTGCCAAAGAAAACATTGTTTAAAAAAACAATGTGGATTAAAGTTAAACTGCCAATAAGGACAATTACAAGAAAAAAAAATAGCAGTGAAAAAATTAAGGGCATGATAGCTAGGGAACAAATTCTGTGGTACCCCTCTTTCCTTGGTGCAGATGCTTATTTTGCTTAATGAGTAATCCAGGCTTGACACATATCTAATGTTGCAATGTATATTCTAAAACCATAGGGATTTTGACACGTTGCTGTGATGCTACTGTGGTTAGTCGGAACCTTTGCGGGCAACCACATTTACTGCATCAAGGGTGAACTCGTAGTTTGTCTTCGTCAAGAATGGGCTGTTTTCTTTTGCCAAAGTTCCATAATTTTCTATATTTATTTGCTAACTTATTTTAGTATCCAAGAGCCATAGGCGGTATGGCCAATGAAGACGTGATGTGATAGGATCAGCAAGGATAAGATTTTTTTTGAATCCCTTTGAGAGATCTGAGGAAGGGGTTTTACTGTGTTGTTTGTCTGGGTACCTTCAAGTCCTGGCAACTCCATACATTCAGACCAGGGGTGAAATCCAGCAGGTTCTGACAGGTTCTGGAGAACTGGTAGGGAAATTTTGAGCAGTTCAGAGAACCGGTAGCGGAAATTTTGAGCAGTTCGGAGAACCAGCAAATACCACTTCTGGCTGGCCTCAGATTTTGCAATATCCTTCCCCCAAGAGTGGGGAGGGAATGGAGATTTTGCAGAATCCTTCCTCTGCCACACCCAGCAAGCTACACCACGCCCACCAAGCCACACCCACAGAACTGGTAGTAAAAAAATTTGAATTTCACCACTGATTCAGACAAGCCAGCATGTGTTTCATGGCAAGATTTTCAGAAGTTGGTCACCCTAAGGCAGAAAGAGGGGTGGAGGGATAGAGAGAGAGGAGAGGAGAGGAGAGGAGAGGAGAGGAGAGGAGAGGAGAGGAGAGGAGAGGAGAGAGAGAGAATAATACAAAAAGATGCTGAAAAAATGGGGTCCAGAAGAGCTACAAGGTTGGTAGGTGGGTTAAACTTCTGTGAAAAACGACTTAAAGGAACTTGTTCTGTTTAGCCTAAAGAAGAGAAGATTAAAGGGAAACGTGATACTCAAAGATTTTATGATTCTGTTGCTTGTCACAGACATGCTTCCTCGTCCATTCTTCCCATGACAAGGGGCTCAGGCACAGGAAATGGAGATTTTTTAAAAGCCTTTTTATCTATGTGCAGGATTGTCTTTCGGAGTGTATACTATATACACAAGCTTGTAACTAATAATGGAGAAATCAGAACTTGGAAGGATGTTCAAAGTGCTTAAAAAGAATTGATGTGTTTATTGAGATTCAAGGAGGACTGTGCCAAACCATTCTTCAGTTTGAAAGTTAGCATTATTAGCATTACATATCATTACTGCCTAGTGCCCAAAGGCTGTCCTGGAAGTTCATAAAGTAGAGGTTGAATTATGTACTATAAAAATAGAACAAATTGAATGTCAAAAAGTGTTAAATTGAAATTAGAGAGAGGAAAAAGCAAAGTCAAATTCTAGAGAAGTATGAACACCTGAGCACATGTCTAAAAGAAAAATATCTGAAAAATACAAAAACTGGATTTTGAAGTCTTTACTTCCATTCAGGAGAGTACAATAAAACTCTCGTTTTACGACCCTGTAATCCCTTAATTCGGGCTAGAGTCAGGGCGACTGGATGGAGCTGAGGATTTACTGGCCAGATGCCCTTCCTAATGCCTACATGGAGTTCACAACAGATATTTTTTCTTTGTGCCTTAGAAGAAAAACAACTGCCGCTACCTAGGATTGAACTCTCAACCTTCCGAGCGGTAGGTGAGCATCTTCACCATTAGGCCACCACACCATTCATTTGGGAGATTACAATGCAGTGCTACAATTTAGTATCTTGCCAACAGTGTCAGCCAGTACAATCTATAGCCAGGATTCCACCACTGAAATGATTCTCATATCTTCTGGCCATATATCTCAAATGATTTGATGAAGATATCTGGAGAAGGATGTGGAGGGAGAGTGAAATGGAGAACCTTAAAGAGAAAGTGGTTGCTAAAATGTTGAATTTATGTTTACCGACAAAGAAATAAAGGGAGATTAGTATAGATCTATTTCAAGCTATTTATCTCTTATCAGCTAATCATATCCTTCTGGGATTCAAACCCAGGCTACTTGCATATTAGGTAGATGTATTAACCTTTGAGCTACGGACTCTCCTCACTTTGCTGGATATACCAGATTAAGTGTTTTTCTGGTGAGACCAATCTATCAGGCAACCTGGTCTACCCAATTATAGGACAGAAAAAACAGAAGTAGTATGATCTGTCCCATAATTGGGTAGACCAGGTTGCCCTGATAAACCGGTTTCGCCAGAAAAACCCTTAGTGGTTGCTAAAAGTTGACAACTTGATGGCACAGGTTCAATCAAGCAAGCAATCAACCAATATTAACCAAGGCACCTAAAGGCCAGACAAGGAATAATGGATGGAAACTGATCAAGGAAAGATTCAACCTAGAAATAAGGATAAATTTTCTGACAGTGAGAACAATCAACCAATGGAACAACTGGCCTTCGGAAGTTGTGGGAGCTTCCTCCCTGGAGGCTTTCAAGAAGAGACTGGACTGCCATTTGTCAGAAATGGTGTAGGGTCTCCTGCTTGGGTGGGGGGTTGGACTAGTTGACCTACAAGGTCCCTTCCAACTCTGTTAATCTAATCTAATATTTGGGGCTGAGCTAATGCTCTGTTACTTTTATGTTTCTTTAGCGAGGAATGATCCTGACTTAAACAAATCCTGCTGAAGGGTTTTCTCAAGTCATTCTGACTCTTGGACTAAATCTACTTCTACAACAAGAGTAAAGCATGTTCCACGAACGATCTTTTAACCTTTGCGTCAGCCTATGCGATGTGAGAATGGAACACAAACTTTCTAAAGGGAAAGCCACACACCTTTTCAAGCCTCCAAAGAACTGTTCTCGGTTGAAACAGCTTTTGGCTTTCACTCAGCTGCAAGAAGACACGAGAAGTCTTAACGGTTCTTTCTGGGGAAAATAGAGCCTGTTGAAAAGGCTTTCCTTCTAATATACGAGGTCTTAAATTGGATGCGTGACTAGTCCTACTGAAAGATCCCTGCTCACTCAGCTACTTTTAGAGACTTGAGTGCATTTAGCACCATAATCTAAAACGGATTTGTAACTGCGTTCAGCAGGATATGCTTATCAACAGCTTTATGCTTGGATTTTCTGCCGTACTGTGAGCGTGCTCCAAAATTTAATTTTACAGAAGGGATTCATTTGGATGTATAGAAATGTTGGCAAAACATGTAAGGCCCCATATACACTTACCAATGAGTATGCCTGGATCAGACTCTAGAAAGAGTGCAGAGAAGAAGCAACAAATATGATTGGGGTAAAAGGTAAATGCAAAGGTTCCCCTCGCACATATGTGCTAGTCGTTCCCGATTTTAGTGGGTGGTGCTCATCTCCATTTCAAAGCCAAAGAGCCAGTGCTGTCCGAAGCTGTCTCCATTGTCATGTGGCAGGCATGACTAAACGCCAAAGGCACACTCAACGCTGTTACCTTCCCACCAAAGGTGGTCCCTATTTTTCTACTTGCCTTTTTTACGTGCTTTCAAACTGCTAGGTTGGCAGAAGCTGGGACAAGTAACGGGAGCTCACCCTGTTACGTGGGACTAGGGATTCAAACTGCTGAACTGCAGACCTTTCGATCGACAAGCTCAGCGTCTTAGCCACTGAGCCACTGCGTCCCTTATGATTAGGAGACTGGAGGCTAAAACATAGGAAGAATGGTTATAGGAACTGGGTATGTCTAGCTTAATGAAAAGAACGACTAGGGGAGACATGCTGGCAGTGTTCCAATATCTCAGGGGCTGCCATAAAGAAGAGGGAGTCAAGCTATTCTTCAAAGCACCCGAAGGCAGGACAAGAAGCAATGGATGGAAACTAATCAAGGAGAGAACCAACCTAGAACTAAGGAGGAATTTCCTGACAGTGAGAACAATTAATCAATGGAACAACTTGCCTCTAGAAATTGTGGATGCTCCAACACTGGAGATTTTTCAGAAGAGATTGGACAATCATTTATCTGAAATGGTATAGGGTTTCCTGCCTGATCAGTGTTGGACTAGAAGACCTTCAAGTTCTCTACAAACCCTGTTGTTCTGTTCTGTCCTGTTCTGTCCTGTCCTGTCCTGTCCTGTCAGACCACAGTGACTTACAAGTCTGGAGCATTCTCTTCTTTTGCCCTTAACTCTGAATTGATACATATGAAAACTGCATGCATACACATCCATATACTTAACATAACAATGCAGAGGAGACACATTATATAAATTAGTAGGATAACATCTCTTGCTCACCAGGATGCAACATACACAGTCCTTTCAACATCTTCTTACCATAACAATGCAGGGTAGTGAAAGGGTCTTGAGTGTAAAAAAAACTTTGCTTTTGAGCATCGCACAAATTTTCTAGCTGTTCCCTTCCTGTCTATTCATTGACAAACTTTATGTTGCTAGTACCAATGACTGCAATAGCAAAAACCTACACAACTGCAGTCAGAGGCCCATTTTAAAGATATACAGGTAGTCCTCAACTTTTGACAGTAATGGAGCCTGAAAATTATGGTAGTAAGTGATAAAGCAGGTCATCATGTAACCAACCCAACTTTGTGAACATTGTTTGCAGCTGTCATTAAGCAAATCACCATGGTTGTTAAATGAATCCATGGTTATTAAGCAAATCCATTGTTTGCTATTGGGAAGTTTTGCCAAAAACCAGAAGTAAATGCCAATATTGTAAAATTGTCAAAATGTTGCCCAAAATGTTGTAATTTATGGTCACACGACCGCAGAACACTGCAAATGACCTGGCAGATTGCTGAACTCCCGAAATGGGGTCACATGACTTTAGGGGGTGCAGCCATTGGAACTTTGGGACCAGGTCATAAGTATTTTGGCGGGTGGGTCCTTTGTAACTTTGAACAGTAGCTAGCTATATTATCTTCCTCTAAAATAGGGGTGTCAAACTCGATTTCATTGAGGGCCGCATCAGGGTTGTGTTTGACCTCGGGGAGAGCAGACATGGCCAGGGTGGGTGTGGCCAGTTCGACATCACTCAGGTCAGAGCACCTGTAGTGGCCCAAGCACTCTGCCAGCAAAAATGGACTTCTGAGCTCCATTTTTGGCTGCGACTGCCTCCTGCAACTCTCTGCTAGCGAAAATGGAGTTCGGGAGGGCCACATGCAGCCCCACCCCCAGCTCCATCTTTGCTGGCAGAGGCTCCATAGGCCGGTCCTTCACTGTTTACAGGGTGGCCCTGTGAGCCAGATCGAAGCATCCTGCCAGCCAGACTGGCCCCCAGGCCTTGAATTTGACACCCCTGCCCTAAAAGATAATATGAAATTTCTCCATAAATATCTGAAAGTCTCCAACGCACAAATCTCCCCCTCCCACATACACACACACACTAATCTCCTTTGCAGACACGAAACACTCATTTACTCACAACTACTAGACCGAGAAAAATTAACATCTGGCGGAAAAGACTTCATCATTAATATCGTTCGACCCCCCTGATCGGATAAACACAAGGTTTTTCATCACAATCCTTATTAGCAAAGATTTCACTCTTTTTCCACCATTAGTTGGATAAATGCAAAGTCCGATAATGTAATTTTTTTTTTTACTGGGTTAAGCCAAAAATCATTCACAAAGTCCATCGTGTTAAGCCAAGAATTAAAAATATCCGCTAAAACGCTTCTCACTTCTGAGCATAACCATTTCCTGGAAAAATCTGGGTTGAAGAACTGTCAAAACAGCAACCAATCAACACAAAGCCCACAAAATTAATGACCAATCATGCTATCAAGAAACTTTTTTTTAAATCAAGATCCAATGTTCTATACAGACATTCACAACAATGCCCAGCTTTTTTTTCCCCTTAGATTGGAATCCATCCTTCACATAAGTAATGGTCAGACTTCCCTCAGTGTTGTGAGGTTTCTTTTCTTCTTGCGACTATAGAATTCTTATTTTAAAAGGATCGTTTATTTAAAACTGCCAAGTATGTGAATTCATTTCTTCCCTCCCTCTTTTTTCTGTATACAAAAAGAGTGGAGAGGGAACTAATGCAAAAAAATGTTTATTTAACTATTCTATTTTTTTATTATTATTAAGTGGCATGCTGTTGTAGTTTACAACATGCTAACATTTTAAACAATTAAAATGCTCACTAAATCACAGTGATTAAAATACAGAATATTAAAGTGATAAAACAATAATAGAACAAAGTTAGGTTCCGGAGCAATTAGAAGGTTCTAAATAAATGTGGGAAGAGACTTTTGTTTAGAAAAGAAGCTATGAAGCAAGGGAAGTTAAGAAGAATTTCAATTTTTTCCCCTTTATTCTCTGGAGGTATTGTCTTCCTCCGAGCATGGTAGTAAATGCATTAGTTTAATATGGTCTGCTCATGAACTATCTGAACAGGTAAGACTTTCACCCAGAGAGTGAGACAAATATCTCATTAAAATTCTTTCCTAAGACGTGACAGTACTTGGTTGAAGATCCATATCAGAAGTGACAAGGTTGGTTTACATTCATAATTCTTCTGGGTTGTAAGCCCACATCTCAGAGGCATCAGGTGGAAGAAAATTGACATGCAGACCAATTAAAACCCATTCACAGTTATGGTGAAGGGTTAGATGGGAAAACTGAATCCCTGCCATGCATGGAAAGGAACCTGCACCAGTGTTCATGCAAACCCTTTTGAGGATAAGTTTTAAAAACTGTCCACGTTAAGCAGCAAGTCTCTACGCCTTTCCTAGTTTTACCTAAGTATCAAAGACTAAAACTCAGGTGTGTCAATGAAGTTGGGGGTCAAAACAGTCAAGATGGCAGTTCCAAGCTCTCTCTCAATTTTACACATGCAATGCGTAAAACAAATGAGTGGAGTTTGACTTATGGTTGTAACCACTATCCTGATTACTTTTTATCACCTGCACCCCTGCTAAAATTTGTATATTAGGAATGCAAAGCATACTCTTAAAACAAAGTTGGGTTTGTTAGATCAGGCGCAGGAAAGAAGACAAGACCAGCGGGGTCTGTTCAACAAGTTTTATTCAGCTCTTAACTAAGTCAGAACAGACAAACGGCTGTGCTGCCGGAGCCCTTTTTATAGCGCTCCGGCAGACCAGCCGTCCAATGACAGCGGTTTAACTTTCCCGCCCGGAGGATTAACCAATCCCCGGCCGGATGTCCTTATAAGGACATAACAGGGTTTACTTCAGTGGTGGGTTGCTCCCAGTTCGCACCGGTTCGTAAGAACTGGTAGTAGAAATTTGTAGTAGTTCAGAGAACTGGTGATAACATTGGCTGGCCATGCCCCGAAACCGGTCCCCGGCCTGGTCGCCACTCGCTTACCCCGCCTACCTCATCAGAGGCTTTTTTTTTTATTTTTAAAAGCATTTTTTCTACAACCTCTTTGGACAAAAAAATGCTTTTAAAAGTTTTTTTTAAAAGCCTCTGATGATCATGCGGCTCAACTGGGATCGTCAGAGGCTTCTAAAAGCATTTTTAGAAGAGGTTGTAGGGAAAAAAATGCCTTTAAAAGCCTCTGGCGATCCCAGCTGAGTTGCCTGATCGTCAGAGGCTTCTAATGCATTTTTTTCTGCAACCTCTTAAGGTTGAAGAAAAAATGCTTTTAAAAGTTTTAAAAAAAAAAGTTGGCCACGCCCACCCAGTCACATTTCCACCACCACCACCAAGCCATGCCCACAAAATAAGCCACGCCCACAGAACCGGTAGTAAAAAAAATTTGAACCCACCCCTGGTTTACTTGACTAAAATTGTCTATTTCCCAAGAATCTGAGAACAACCTGTAGCCAAGTTGTTAACTTTGCATTTAAAAAACAAACAAACCGCCTAATGCAAATCTACAAATAAATTCATTGTCGCTAGTCACATTGTTAATCCAGTGGTTGAAATTCCCCACTTCGGCTAACCAACAGGAAAGAAACTGAGCTAAATTGTGTGTTTCCTCCAGCACGATACTCAATTTTATTGTGTGCTTGGGGCCTCATTCCATAAGTAACAAGTCTCTCAAGAGTAGGTTGGCTTGAATGACAAAAGCATCAGTCATCATAAGAAGGCAATAAAGATTAACAGAGAAATAACATTCCTTGATAATCTGTGCATTTACATAAGACCAATGGAAATATCTGGACGCACAACAAGGTTTCAGAAATAAATTTGTTCCATCTGGGGCTTTCCAGATGTATTAAGAACACAGGTAGACCCCAATTTACAATCACAATAGGACAGTAGCCTCTATCCCTCCTCTATGCTCTGAATTGAGCATCATTAGGTTACCATTAGTGGAAAGAAGAGGAATTTTTATCACTCTATCGAAAGGTCGGCAGTTCAACGGTTCGAATCCCTAGTGCCGCGTAACGGGGTGAGCTCCCGTTACTTGTCCCAGCTTCTGCCAACCTAGCAGTTCAAAAGCACGTAAAAAATGCTGAAATAGGGACCACCTTTGGTGGGAAGGTAACAACGTTCTGTGCGCCTTCAGCGTTTAGTCATGCCTGCCACATGACCACGGAGACGTCTTCGGACAGCGCTGGCTCTACACCTTTGAAACGGAGATGAGTACCGGCCCCCTAGCATCGGGAACGACTAGCACATATGTGCGAGGGGAACCTTTACCTTTACCTTATGAATACTGAGTACCACCGTAGACAAGGAAAGAGGGAGAGAGTATCTAGCTTGTAAAAACACAACCCCAACCCCCTGTGGACTTGCAATCCACAGGAACATTATTTATTCTTTATAATCCTGTTTCTTTTAAAGCTTCTTTCACAGAGCGATTATTTGTCAAATTTAATAGGATTGCTCATACGCTTAAAAGGATTCATGTTCCAACCGCTTCTCTAAATGCTCTTTTCAGGCTTAATTGATTTTTTTTTATATGGGCAGATAAAAGTATTTTATCGGTAATCACTATGGCTGTGAAATGCATATTCTTTCTGTAATCTGCTGGAACGTTGCACTACCACAACTGGTCAGACTGAACACTTATAACAAACACTGCTTGGGTTCACACACATCATTGTTAGCCTTAATTTGTTGAACTGTGGTTTATTGGCTAGACCACATTTGGGTGGATTCATACAACACACTAAGCTCTAAATCACAATTTAATAAACCACTGTGTTGGGTTCATATAACGTACCAAACCGAAACCATTTTTGTTAAGGGAACTGGATCTCAGCCCTAAACCGTATTTTACAAACCACAGTGGTGTATTCATAGATAGTAGTAGGCCCAAACCAAACAAATTGCATTATGGCTTAACAGAATGAGGAAATTTCGCCAATGGTGCATATATTCATTATATCTGGATTTCTTTTAAAGAATTTTTTATTCCACTTTTATTTTTTATAAATAACTCAAGGCAGTAAATATTTCCAGGACAGCTTCCTTCTCTTATTTTCCTCACAACAACAATCCTGTGAGGTAGGTTTTGGCTAAGAGAGAGTGATTGGCCCAAAGTCACCCAGCTGGCTTTCATGCCTAAGGCAGGACTAGAACTCACAGTCTCCTGGTATCTACTGTATGATTTCCCTTCACCATTAGACCAAACTGGCTCTTTGAATCTTTGACAGAACCTATTACCAGTCCTACAGTTCAACTTAGTGGTTTATTGATCTCAAAGATTTATAACCTGTGTGTGTTACCATTATCTGGTCATCCTTGGGAAGCTATGCTCTGAACACTTTTGCATCTGGTCTTACAAGTTAGAATCAACTGAGCCAAGAGGAATGAAATGGAAGTGCAATCCTATCCAAGTGATCTGTAGAGATTCTCAGTCATCCAGGTCATGGCTGTCCCAAAGGTGCTTTTTCAGGAGGCAACTGGACTTTCTTGTTTTTTCTTTTGAAGACGTTTCAATTCTCATCCAAGAAGCTTATTCAGCTCTGACAGGATAGCGGTGAATGGAAGGATTTATATACCTTGCAGACAGCTGGTCATCTGCATCGGGGTGAAACGCTCCCGGTTCGGACCGGATCGCCTGATCCGGTAGCGATGGAGGCGGGTGGTTCGGAGAACCGGTAGCAAAAATCCCTGCCCCCCTCCCCCCATGCCCAGCTGAGCCGCACAATCATCAGAGGCTTTTTTTTAACTTTTAAAAGCATTTTTTCTATAACCTCTTCGGCCGAAAAAATGCTTTTAAAAGTAAAAAAAAAAACCTTTGATGATTGCATGGCTCAGCTGGGATCATCAAAGGCTTTTAAAAGAAAAAAAACCCCTTTTAAATGCCTCTGACGATCCAAGCTGAGTTGCCTGATCGGCAGAGGCATTTAAAAGAAAAAAAGCCTCTGCCGATCAGGCAACTCAGCTGGGATCGTCAGAGCCTTTTGAAAGCATTTTTTTACAACCTCTTCGCGGAAGGGGTTGTAGAAAAAATGGTTTTAAAAGTAAAAAAAAAAATTGGCCACGCCTACCCAGTCACATTACCTTCCCCCCACCAAGCCACGCCCACAGAACCGGTAGTAACAAATTTTAGATTTCACCCCTGATCTGCATCCTTTTCAACAACCCTCTAAAAGGCTGCAGATTACCAGCTGTCTGCAAGAAATATAAATCTTTCCACTGTCAGTTCCTGTCAGAACTGAAGAAGCTTCTTGGATGAGAAGCGAAACGGCTTCAAAAGAAAAAGAAAAACCAAGAAAGTCCAGTTGCCTCTTGAAAGGGCACCTTTGGGATATCCAAGTGATGTTCTTGTGTCATTTTGCTCATGACACCAAATAATGTAACCTCACTTGCCTCCTTGCAGACAACCCATGTAACCAGGGGGAAAAATAAAGGGCGTTTCCTTCTCCAAAGACTTTGAGCCAGTTCAAAAGCAGCTCTAGAGATCTTTGATCCTCATGATCATGTGATCAAAATTCAGACACTTGACAACTGGTTCATACTTATGACGGTTGCTGTGTCCCAAGGTCAGATGACCCTCTTGTGCAACCTCCTTACAAGTCAATGAGGAAGCCAGACTCACTCAACAACCGGGTTACTGTGGGAGGAAAAGTCGTAAAGTGAGGCAAAACTCATTTAACAAATGTCTCACTTAACAACAGAAATGTTGGGTTCCATTGTGGTTGTAAGTCGAGGACTACCTGTATTCCTGTATAGCTTACAATCCACACACACAGGGGTGTCAAACTCAAGGCCCTGGGGCCAGATTTGGCCTGCGGGATGCTTAGATTTGGCCCATGGAACCACCCTGGAAACAGCAAAGGACCAGCCTGGAGTGCCTCTGCCAGGGAAAACGTAACTTGGAAGGGTTGTGTGAGGCCCTCCCGAGCTCCATTTTCCCTGGCAGAAGGTTGCAAGAGGCCTTCACAGCTGAAAACGGAGCTCAAGAGCCCATTTTCGCTAGCAGAGGCACCGTGGGCCACCACAGGCACCCCCAACACAAGTGATGTCAGGCTGGCCACGCCCACTCTGCTCCCCGAGGTCAAATACAACCCTGATATGGCCCTCAATGAAATCGAGTTTGACACCCCTGCACATACAGAAAAGAATTGATCCACTTCCTTGACCCCCTTCAATCAAATATTTATGACCAAAATAATAAGAAGAAAAAACAGAATTCCAAAATATTGGTGCCCCTCCAAGCGCCTACAGTCCACATAAATGCTTCATTATAAATCATAAAGGTCCATCCTGCCTCATTAGACCAAAGGCCTCTCTATCTATTTATCCACAAAGGTCAACAAGATACCAACAAAACACCAAGCAACAGACCCAAATAACTTGCTCTTGCTCTAGTTCCCTAGCAACCACTGATTCATTAAACCAAACAGTTGTGACGGGTCAGTCCAAACACAGCCTGCTATTGTATATTCAGACAAGTAGTATGCAAATACACCGAATATCTGTATTTATAAGGGAACAGTCCATATTTGCAGCTTCTCCTATCATCGCTGACCCCTCTCCAATTTTTGCTTCCAGGCAGTTCCATTTACACAATAGGCTTATCCATAATTAATTGAGTTGCCGTTTGCTGAGTTGAACCAATTTGAAGGATTCACATGATACAAAGAACCAAAAGGGCCAGATTTGCACATCGCTCTACATTAAAATGGTTTTGCTATATGTAGTCATTGCCTTGTTAAAATTTTCCCACAGAAAAGTATGTGAATAATTGGAAAAGTAATTGTGCATTGGAAAAATCCATCCCAAAACTACCTAAGAAGATATTGTCAGTATATCTTCTAAAACTAGGCAAAATATCACAGATTTATGCACAAGCTTTGAAGTTCTCCAGAACCTAACGTGTTTCCCTGAAAATAATTATATATTTTTAACCCTGAAATAAGTGCTTGGCCTTATTTTCGGGGAGGTCTTATTATTTTGGGGTACGTAGAGCAAGACGGGGCTCCTCTTGCTGTATTATGCCTGATTTCCAGCTCTGTCTCCCTAACCCTAACCAGAGGAAACGGCGGGGACTGCCTGCGCATGGGTTTATTTTCGGGGAAGGCTTATTTTTGAGGGGCTTATTTTGGGAGGTGCTTAATTTAGCGCATGTGCTCAAAAGCCCGGTTGGTCTTATTATCAGGGGATGCCCTGTTTTCAGGGAAAAATGGTAGATTCTGGAAGACAAAGATCTTAAAGGCACCAATGACTGGGTAGGGTATTATTTCCAGAGGGGTGTGACATGTGGTAAGGCCAATTCCTTGAATGGGTTGTAGTGGTACTCAGGTCCTTTTGCTCTCCTCCCTCAAGCTCACCTCAGATCTCGCTATCTCAGTGAACCAATGTTCAGATGAACAATTTTTAAGTTGCAAATGCTAAAAGTTTAGTGAAAGGTGGAGCATGAAGACTTTAAAATGTGAAACACATTACAGGTAATCAGAGGTGGGTTTCAGCGGATTCTGATCAGCTCTGGAGCACTGGTAGTGGAAATTTTGAGTAGTTTGGAGAACCGGTAGTAAAAATTCTGATTGGCCCCTCTCCCATCTGCTCTCTGCCTCCCAAGTCCCAGCTGACCGGGAGGGAATGGGGATTTTGCAGTATCCTTCCCCTGGAGTGAGGTGGGAATGGAGATTTTACAGTATCCTTCCCCTGCCACGCCCACCAAGCCACGCCCACCAAGCATGCCACGCCCACTAAGCCACACCCACAGAACCGGTAGTAAAAAAATTTGAAACCCACCACTGCAGGTAATCCTCAATTTACAACCACAGTTGGGACTGGAGGTTCCATTGCTAAGGAAGGAGATTGTTAACTGAGCAGCATACAATTTCATGACCTTTTTTGCCACGGTTAAATCACTATGGTTGTTGAGTGAGTCATGAGTCTGTAAGTGAATCAGACTTGCCCCATTGATTTTGCTTGTGGGAAGTCAGCTGGGAGGGTTGCAAATGGCAGTTTTTTAATTGTATTGTATTGTATTGTATTGTATTGTATTATTATATTATATTATATTATATTATATTATATTATATTATATTATATTATATTTTTAATGTTTATTTTATTTTATTTTTTATTTTATGAATGAAAGCAAATACCCAGGATAACGTTGCAGGATCCAGTCTGAGTCAGTCACCAGGACTGGTAGTTGGTTGGTTGGCTTATTTGGTTGGTTGGCTTATTTATTTCTTTATTTCTTTATGCATTTATATAGCTCTCTAGCTTATAACCCACTCTGGGCGGGTCCCAAACAAAAGTCAAAGCAACAAACAAAACCATCTTAAAACTATAAAACTAAACACATTAAAAACAACAAAAAGCTGGTGCCAAGTCAAACTTCCCCTGTGCAGTCATCCCATCTTCTCCCAGTGATTGGGGAAAAGCCAAGTCCTCATAGCTTTACAGAAGACTGAAAGGATGGAGGCCAGCCAAACTTCGGGGGTGGGGGGCAGAGAGTTCCATAGGGCAGGGTCTACCATGGAAATGCCAGCTTCCTAGCTCCCATCAGATGGCTAACGTGGCCTTAACATCAAATGTTTTACACCTTTGTGAGTGTCTACAAGGTGTCTCCTCCTGAGAAGTTTTTCTCCACGCCTTTCCCTATTAAATACATAAGAACATAAAATTATCTGCCACAATGTCCTTCCTGTCAATGACTACTTCTGCTTCAACCACAACAATACATGAGCACAGAATAGATACAAACTCAAGGTAAACTGCTCCAAACTCGATTGCAGAAAATACGACTTCAGCAACAGAGTGGTCAATGCCTGGAATGCACTACCTGACTCTGTAGTTTCTTCCCCAAACCCCCAAAACTTTAACCTTAAACTGACTACTGTTGACCTCACCCCATTCCCAAGAGGTCTGTAAGGGGCGTGCATAAGTGCACCAGCGTGCCTACCGTCCCTATCCTAATATTCCTTTTTTACTTACTCTTTTCATGTATTCAAATTATGTTTATGCTTTCACCTGTTATCTTATATAAGCTTGACAAATAAACTTATGATTATGATTAAATGGCTAGCTGCAAAGTTAACAAGATTTGGCCTGTCACCTTAATCAGTGATTGGTACCCAATCTGGCCTAAAATTGACAAGATTTTAATCAAGTGCAAATTGAAGATTTTTCCTTCCTATGGTAACATTAGGCAGCCCAAAGGTGCTTTTTCAAAAGGTAACCAGACTTTCTTGGTTTTTTCCTTGAAGGCGTTTCGCTTCTCATGCAAGAAGCTTCTTCAGTTCGGACGGAATGGCGGAGGATGGAAGGATTTATATTCCTTGCTGTCATCTGTACGTTAAAATGCTCTCAGAGAGTCATTGAGACCACTTGGAGGTTTATCTGTGCCCTCACACCTGAATAGTGCAAACAGGTGTGGAAACCTCCTGGAGCTGCTGAAAGGACTATGGAAATTAAATTAGAACATAGTAATAAATGTGAAAACCAGTTATAAGTCACTTTTTTTCAGTGTTGTTGATACTTTGGTCACTAAACGAAACTGTAATTCAAGGACTGCCTGTATTATGTGCTCTATATGCACACACACCCATACACATAGACAAAGCAGGGGTGGGCTTCAAAAATTTTAGCAAGGGTTCTCTGCCCAGTTGCTGGGTGGGGGTGGCCATGGTGGGCGTGGCCTAGCCAGCCTCCTGTACCACAGGGGGGGGGAGGTGTTTGCCCTCCCCGGGCTTCAGAGGCTTTCCTCAAGCTTCCGGGAGGGTGATAATGGCCTCCCCATGCTCCGGAGGCCCTCTGGAGGCAAGAAACGGGCCATTTCCAGCCTTCCCGAACTTCCGGTAGGCCTGTTTTTTGCCCTCCCCAAGCCTCCGTGTGTGTCCTGCCCTTACCTGCATCCAAAATGGGCCACGTGGAAACTCCTGAGCGGGATGGGGTGGTCGAGGCCAGCCAGGAGTGGGATTTGGGGGTTCTCTGAATTGCACAGAACCTTAGCTAGAGGTTCTCCCGAACCCCTGCAAACCCTCAGCAGCCCACCCCTGACACAAAGTATACAAAATGGATAAATAAATACACTGATATTGCCCAGAATTCTGGGGATGAGACCTACCGAACATTACACTTTCCCAATCCCTTTCAAAGGTTCTGCAATCAGCTGATTTTTCAGGGCTCTAAAGTGGTGGCCACAAATTAAATTGTCCAGCCCCTTCTTGTTTTCAAGGGGCAGCACCCACCCACCCCCTAATTCTCCACTCCATCCATAAGAGGAGACAAGCGTCGAATAGTAATGGACAGTAATGGCTCTTTGGGGTCCATTGTGAAGTCAGACAGGAGTCAGCTCCATTGTGTCTGAAACCTGGAGAAGCCAAACCAAACCAGAGTGGGGGGGGAAAAACCCCACAGGATTAGAAACAATGAATAAAATACAGGCCTGTGGGTGTGTGAGTGAGCGAGTGGGGTGGGGAAGGAGGGAGGGAGAGCTTACATCATTTTTAATTAACTCTCATTGCAATTTAAATATCTTCTCTGAGTGTGCTTTTGCTTTCCTTGTGCAATTCCCTCTCCTTTTCACCCCCAGTGCACAAATGTACATCCGCCATTGACAACCGTGTCCAGTCTTATCACTTAGGCTGTATCTTTACTGTGGCCATAGTGATTCTTGCTGTCTCAGAAGACTCCAGAAAACACCAACACCGCCTCTGTTGATCCACAAATAGTCACTCATTGTTCCCCTGATGGAAACAGGCTCCCTTTGATGAAGGGGGGGAAAAAGGAGGGAGGTGGAATGCTGATTATTTCAGGAAGCTCATTATTGAGAGAATCTCACTTTCGTTCTCGTCTAGACATTCAGGCCTTGTTCCAGCATGTCAGTCACTCTGAAGCTCAATGCACATTTTATTTTATTTTTTGTGGAAAAAGGTGGGGGGGGGAATCAATTCAGAGCCCCTTCCTGTCTTGGGAGCACGACTGTTGCAATTTCACAGACAACAGCAAACACCGATGATTCCAAAGGAAGGTGAACTTGGCTTCCCTGATCATTAAGGAGCTTGGGGTTGATCCGTTTGTAAATTGGGGGAAGGGAGAGGGATAATTCCGTTGGCTCCCAGCAATTTGAGCAAATCCAATTTTTCAATTCAAAAAAGAATTGAGGCCTGTGAACTATGGTGCTGGAGAAGACTCCTGCGGGTCCCTTGGACTGCAAGGCGATCAAACCGGTCAGTCCTAGAGGTGATCAACCCTGACTGCTCTTTAGAAGGCCAGATCCTGAAGATGAAACTCAAATACTTTGGCCACCTAATGAGAAGGAAGGACTCACTGGAGAAGAGCCTAATGCTGAGAAAGACTGAGGGCAAAAGAAGAAAGGGACGACAGAGGATGAGGTGGCTGGATGGAGTCACTGAAGCAGCCACCGTGAGCTTAAATAGACTCCAGAGGATGGTAGAGGACAAGAAGGCCTGGAGGAATGTTGTCCATGAGGTCGCGATGGGTTGGACATGACTTCACAACTAACAACAACAATAATTTTTTCAATTTTGCTTTGATGACCATATCTTGGTTCCCCATTAAAGCAATCACCAGAAGCAGAAGCCTAGGATCAGAATCTTGGGCACAAATATGAACTTCCAAGTGAAATGACCCATAGCGTTTTCATCTCAGGTTTCAAGGAGACTTTAGGAACAGGCAATCTCAGGGCCACCCATCTGCCCAGGTCATCATACAAGCCTTGATGTCCTTCAGATGTCACTTGGAACTGAAAAGCGGGCCAGTTCCTAGCCAACTAAGCTCTGCTGTAAGTTCAGTGTGGAGAAGGTTAGTTAGTGTCTATAGTAGGAACTTGTTTATTGATTAAATTTATATGCCGCCCATTTCATTATCAAGAGATTCATATAAACAAGAGTATATAAACATTAAAATATTAAAATTAAGAGGCAATTGGCCCAACGTTACTTTTCCAAAAGGCAACTGGACTTTCTTGGGGGGTTTTTCTTGAAAACATTTCACTTCCCATCCAAGAGTTTCTTTTAGTTGCTTTAGAGACTCTCCATAGACAAGAGGAAATTGGGTAAACAATGAACCTCTAAGAGGCTGGCCGCGAGGCTTCGGCCCAGTCTACCCAATGCAAAGAGGAAACATCGGGCCAGCGTGGTCTACCCAGTGCGAAGCGGAAACATACCAGCAGTTTGGGGAAGTAGCGTCAAGCTGGCCACGCCCACCCAGTCAGCCATGCCCAGTGAGTAGCATCAAGCTGGTCATGCCTGTCCAGTTGGCCAGACCCATCCAGTCAGCCACGCCCACCCAGCCCCTCAAGGTCAACCACAGCCCTGGTGCAGCCTTCAATGAAATGTGAGTTTGACACCCCTGTTCTAAAGGGTAACAGTCATGACAGAAAAGTCTCTTCTTCCAGACCCCACCCACTAAAACTTGCAGAGAAGAAGTCATTTTCTATGCAAATACCCTGGCAGGTCTTGATCCTGGATCATACACAATACTCCAAATATTTTTTAATTCAAATTTTCTTTGTGCGGTATCATATCATGATTACTTTCAGAATCAGGTCAGTTTTCTTTGTTTCTCTCCCGTTCCTACATTGCAGAATGCAAGTTGAAAATGCAAGAGATGCTGAGTAGAAGGGAAATAGGGCAACCGGATGAGTTATTGTCTCACTGGAGTTCATGATCTTTCTGTTACTAACTACCTCTAAGATAAATACAAACCATAATTTGTGGTCTAACCTCTCCCCTCCCACCATACCAGGGGCAGCGTTTGACAAGACGTTGTCACTCAATCTCATGATGCCTCCCCCTTTCTGAAATTAATGGTTGAAAAACTTGGCACGTTCATTCTCAAATCACTTCATTGTCTTAGCTTATTTAAGACCGTTATCAAGATTTGGAAGTCTTGCAAGATTTTGCCTTTTTTTTTAAAACAAAATCATTTGAGGATTTTATGAATGACGTTTGAAAATGTCTTGGTGTCTTAATGGTAGATCAAGCCATCAGGCAATCAACCCTATAAGAAAGTTAAAACTGCTGGGATTGACATTAGCTACTAATGGAATTCTGAAAATGTGACTGTGTTAGTTCCCCCCCCCCCCATTTTTTATACTCCAGTAAATTAGGAAGGCATCTATCTGTGCCCCTTCCAAATATTATTGGGGAGGCAGGATATGTTATGGGTCTCTTCTCTTAAGGAGCTCTATCCAATTGGTCCAAGAAGAAGGGCCTTCTCTGTGGTGGCTCCTTCCCTGTGGAACATCATTCCTGAAGAAATAAGACTGTCCCCCATCTTGACTTCCTTTTGAAAGGGCCTGAAGATATGGTTTTGCCAGTGGGCTTATGGATGCCAGGATGATAGGGGGCCATCAAGTGGTTGGCTTGATTGTTGTCCCCAAGGGTGTAGGGACGATGAGCTTGTTGATCGAAAGGTCGGCAGTTCAGCAGTTCAAATCCTTAGTGCCGTATAACAGGGTGAGTTCCCATTACTTGTCCCAACTTCTGCCAACCTAGCAGCTTGAAAGCACGTAAAAAAATGCAAGTAGAAAAATAGGGACTACCTTTGGTGGGAAGGTAACAGCGTTCTGTACGCCTTTGGAGTTTAGTCATGCCAGCCACATGATCACAGAAATGTCTTCGGACAGTGCTGGCTCTTCGGCTTTGTAACGGAGATGAGCATTGTCCCCTAGAGTCGGGAACGACTAGCATATACTGTATTTTTCAGACTATAAGACACACCGGAGTATAAGACGCACCTTAGTTTTTTGGGAGGAAAATAAGAAAAAGGCTGATTGGGGGTGAATTGGCCTCCCGGAATATTCTGTTGGTTGTGAGCTCAGCGCCTTGCTTTTTTTTTTTTTTCAGCCTCTGAAACCTCTGTTTCAGAGACTTTTTTCAGCGTGGCCAGCCAGGGGTGGCATTTGGGGGTTCGCCAAACCCCAGCAATCCTTGGCTAGAGGATCGTCTGAACCCTACCAAACCCCCAGGAGTCCCTGCCCCGGCCATGGCCCACAAGTTGGGACCCCTGAATTAAATCGCTGGTATGAATGTGTTGTCAGGATGGGGGGGAGGGATATTATGTATTTTTTTTATTTCTTTTATATTGCACTTTTAGGTCCTGTAAGCTGCCTTGAGTCGCCATGTGCAAGTAAGCGGCAATATATATTTTCTAAGTAAATAAATAAAAATGCAAACATTTGTTACATCAAAAGCACGTTGTGTTGTGGCCTGTCAGCAGCCTGTGCAGCTAGTAGTTGATTCAGACAGCGAGGAGACTGGTGTGGTGCTGCGCCAGCAGCCTGTGCAGCTGGCACTCGAGTCAGACAATGAGGAGGCTAGAGAAGATGTGGTGCCAGATGCGGGAATTCAGCCAGGGCCTTCAGAACCTCCAGAAGCTCCCTTAAGTGAAGAGGACGAAGAGGAGGAGCTTCTTCTCGATGCACGGGTGCGCAAAGCTGCCAAAAGGCAGGAGTGGCTCCTCAGGAGGAGGTCTCCTCGAGAGTAAGGCTTGGGGTTAATTGGCCACTCCCTTAGCCTATTTAAGGAGGAACGCCGACTGAAGCAATTTGCAGGGAACAACTTCGTTCACATACCTTCCTGTCTTGTCCTGCTTATCAGCTTCCTGCAAATTGCTTCTGGGCATTCTGCCAACCACAGTAAGCTTTCAGTTATTATTCTTTGAACTCTTGGCAGCTGTTAATGCAGTTAATTAACAGTCGTTGTTGTAAAAGACTGGTTTATTTAGTAAACTAAGGTTTGAACCGACTTTGTGTGTGCTGCGTTCTTTGGGGTCCGTAGCTGGGGCAGAACACGTTGCCAGTCTACCTCGATAAACAAGTAATTCAGTCCTCATCAAGTTTGAAGGACAACCCCGTAAGTCTTATCTGGAAATGAATGAGCTAATAAAGTAGAAATCGTTGGACAGCAATAGCCTGTTATGTAGATCATGTGAATTCGCCATAACAGCTAAGTGAATAGTGACTTCAGCAAAAAGTGCTAGCCATAACTTCAACAAAATCAGACATGCCAAAATTTACAATATATTAAACTAAATCAGATCGGTCCCCACAAGAAATGAATCCTTTCTTTTTCTTTTCTTTTTAATCTCTTTTTCTTTTCTTTTCTTTTCTTTTCTTTTCTTTTCTTTTTTCTTTTC
>WNWU01000003.1:55407491-55419356 GCA_012654045.1 Ptyas mucosa
GAGTAGAGTAGAGTAGAGTAGAGTAGAGTAGAGTAGAGTAGAGTAGAATAGAATAGAATAGAATAGAATAGAATAGAATAGAATAGAATAGAATAGAATAGAATAGAATAGAATAGAATAGAATAGAATAGGACCTTGGAGGTCTTCTAGTCCAACCCCCTGCCCAGGCAGGAAACCCTACACCACTTCAGACAAATGGTTATCCAACATCTTCTTAAAAATTTCCAGTGTTGGAGCATTCACAATTTCTGGAGGCAAGTTGTTCCACTGATTAATGGTTCTAACTGTCAGAAAATTTCTCCTTAGTTCTAGGTTGTTTCTCTCTTTGATTAGTTTCCACCCATTGCTTCTTGTTCTACCCTCAGGTGCTTTGGAGAATAGGTTGACTCCCTCTTCTTTGTGGCAGCCCCTGAGATATTGGAACACTGCTATCATGTTGCCCCTAGTCCTTCTCTTCATTAAACTAGACATACCCAGTTCTTGCAACTGTTCTTCATATGTTTTAGCCTCCAGTCCCCTAATTATCTTTGTTGCTCTTCTCTGCACTCTTTCTAGAGTCTCCACATCTTTTTTACATCGTGGCAACCAAAGCTGAATGCAATATTCCAAGTGTGGCCTTACCAAGGCATTAGAAAGTGGTATTAACACTTCACATGATCTTGATTCTATCCCTCTGTTTATGCAGCCCAGAACTGTGTTGGCTTTTTTGGCAGCTGCTGCACACTGCTGGCTCATAGCTAAATGGTTGTCCACTAGGACTTCAAGATCCCTCTCACAGTTACTACTATTGAGCAAGGCACCACATATACGGTACCTGTGCATTTTGTTTTTCTTTCCTAAATGTAGAACCTTACTTTTTTCACTGTTGAATTTCATTTTGTTAGATAGCGCCCAATGTTCAAGTCTGTCAAAATCCTTCTGTATCTTGAGCCTATCTTCTGGAGCGTTGGCTATTCCTGCCAGCTTGGCTTATTTATCTGGCTATTTATCTGGCTATCTTCTGGAGTGTTGGCTATTCCTGCCATTTCAGATAAATGACTGCCCAGTCTCTTCTTAAAAACCTCCAGTAATGGAGCGTCCATGATTTCTGAAGGCAAGTTGTTCCACTGGTTAATTGTCCTAACTGTTAGGAAGTTTCTCCTTAACTCCAGGTTACTTCTCTTCTTGATTAGTTTCCAACCATTGTTTCTTGTCCTGCCCTCTGTTGCTTTGGAAAATAAATTGACCCATTCCTCTTTGTGGCAACCTCTCAAATACTGCAATACTGCTGTCACCCCTAATTCTTCTTTTCTCTAGACTAGCCAAACCCAAATCCTGCAACCATTCGTCATATGTTTTAGTCTCCAAGGCTTCGATCATCTTAGTTGCTCTTTTCCAAAGTCTCAACATCTTTTTTTGTAGTGTGGTGACCAAAATTGGTTGCAGTATTCCAGGTGTGGTCTTACTAGGGCTTTATAAAGTGGTACTAATACTTTACGTGATTTTGATTCTATGCCTCTGATTATACAACTCGGGACTGTATTAACTTTTTCTGTTTTATCTGGCTGATAGATGTTATCTATTGGATATGGAATTGGGTATGTCTAGTTTAATGAAAAGAAGGATTAGGGGTGACATGATGGCAGTGTTCCAATATCTAAGGAGCTGCCACAAAGAAGAGAGGGTCAACCTATTCTCCAAAGCACTTAAAGGCAGAACAAGAAGCAAAGGATGGAAACTAATTAATCATGCCAGACTAATCTTATTGCATTCTTTGACAAAGTGACAAAATTAATGGAATTCTGTCGATATAATTTACTTGGACTTCAGTAAAGCATTTGATAAGGTAGACCATAACCTACTACTAGATAAAGTAGAAAAATGTGGGTTAGACAGCATCACCACCAGATGGATTCGTAACTGGCTGACCAACTGCACTCAACGTGTAATCCTCAATGGAACTGCATTTACATGGAGGGAAGTATGCAGTGGGGTACCCCAGGGCTCTGTTTTAGGCCCAGTGCTCTTCAACATCTTCATCAATGACTTGGATGAGGGGATAGATGGGGAACTCATCAAATTTGCAGATGACACCAACCTAGAAGGAATAACCAATACTCCAGAAGATAGGCTCAAGATACAGAAGGATCTTGACAGATTTGAACATTGGGCGCTATCTAACAAAATGAAATTCAACAGTGAAAAAAGTAAGGTTCTACATTTAGGGAAGAAAAACAAAATGTGCAGGTACCGTATATGTGGTACCTTGCTCAATAGTAGTAACTGTGAGAGGGATCTTGGAGTCCTAGTAGTCAACCACTTAGATATGAGCCAGCAGTGTGCAGCAGCTGCCAAAAAAGCCAACACAATTCTGGACTGCATAAACAGAGGGATAGAATCAAGATCATGTGAAGTGTTAATACCACTTTATAATGCCTTGGTAAGGCCACACTTGGAATATTGCATTCAGTTTTGGTCACCACAATGTAAAAAAGATGTTGAGACTCTAGAAAGAGTGCAGAGAAGAGCAACAAAGATGATTAGGGGAATGGAGGCTAAAACATATGAAGAATGGTTGCAGGAACTGGGTATGTCCAGTTTAATGAAGAGAAGAGGGAGACATGATAGCAGTGTTCCAATATATCAGGGGTTGCCACAAAGAAGAGGGAGTCAAACTATTCTTCAAAGCACCTGAGGGTAGAACAAGAAGCAATGGGTGGAAACTAATCAAGGAGAGAAGCAATTTAGAACTAAGGAGAAATTTCCTGACAGTTAGAACAATTAATCATGGAACAACTTGCCTCCAGAAGTTGCGAATGCTCCAACACTGGAAATTTTTAAGAAGATTTTGGATAACCATTTGTCTGAAGTGGTAGTAGAGTTTCCTGCCTGGGCAGGGGGTTGGACTAGAAGACCTCCAAGGTCCCTTCCAACTCTGTTGTTCTATTCTATTCTAATTAAGGAGAGAAGCAATCTAGAACTGAGGAGAAATTTCCTGACAAAACAATTAATCAGTGGAACAAGGTGGAAGGGACCTTGCAGGAAACTATATCATTCTGGACAAATGGCTATCCAGACTCTTCTTAAAAGCCTCCAGTGATGGAGCACCCACAACTTCTGGAAGCAAGCTGTTCTACTGATTGATTGTTCTAACTGTCAGAAAATTTCTCCCCTGAATTTCTCCCCTGAATTAAATGGTCTTCTTTGGTGCCCGTGCAGAATTCGCACTGCACCGGGGTGAAACCCAGCAGGTTCTGACAAGTTCTGGAGAACCGGTAGCAGAAATTTTGAGTAGTTCAGAGAACCGGCAAATACCACCTCTGGCTGGTCCCAGAGCGGGGTGAGAATGGAGATTTTGCAATATCCTTCCGCTGGAGTGGGGTGGGAATGGGGATTTTGCAGTATCCTTCCCCTGCCATGCCCACCAAGCCACACCACGCCTACCAAGCTACACCCACAGAACTGGTAGTAAAAAAATTTGAATTTCCCCACTGCACTGCACCTAAAGATAGTTCCAGAATCGCAACCAACCGAGAGGTTAAATCAAATCAAGAAGCTCTGATCTAAGTGGTCCACAGTTAGTTCTTCCATTCTTCAAGCCATGTCTGAAGGCTAACATTACAGAGCCTAACAATCGGTCCTTAGATGGAATATTCAAATATATAGAGAAGTTAGCAAGATGCTGAGCTATCAGGGCAATCCTGAATGATTGCCAAACACACTGTTTCAACTTTGTTATTAACCCCAAGCAAGACACGTGCACTTCTCTTGGGGGTTTTGAGGTTTCCTGACATTTCGTATGATTGGACTGCACATAAACAGAAAAGGAAAATTAATTGCCTTTATGGGAAGAGCATGTAAAATGGAAAGTCGGCAACCGAAGCAAAAAATAATGGAGTCCAGATTGGACATTGTTTGTTTTAACTTTCTGTTGTTATTGTTACCTTTGGGTGTAAATATAGGAAGAGGCTGGGTCCTGGAAGCAAACTATATACCTACCATATGCATAATCATAATATTTTGCCTAGATGAAACTAGATATAGAAGAAAAACAGGAATATATCATTATTGTTGGGACAACTGATCTTCTCTTGCCCCGCGGGCCAAATCTAGAAGTAAGCTGGTCTGCACTAAACATTATTAATTACGGAATGACATCATTGATCTCCCAAAACATCTGGATAGGTATCTTTAGAGATATCGTTCATTTAGCATTCATTCCAATGACGCCTCTCCTTAAGTCCTACTGGGCTGCCTCATTGTGGCATATAGAGGGCTGTTTCTGGATGGATGAGCAAAGAATTTTGGGAATGTATATTCCCAGTAGGGTCACTCAAGGAATGAAGATCATCCCAGCTGCCCAACTAAAGCAAGCAGGTCTCTATGTTGGACAGCAATGATATATGGGGAGTCCTTGACTTATGGCCATAATGGAGCCTGCCCCTCGTGGTCATAAGTCATAACAGTTATAAATCAGTTCACTCATGTGACTGGCCTGATTTTAGGACCTTTTATGCAACAATTGTCAAGCAAATCAATCGATCAGAGTAGAGATGGAAGGGACCTTGGAAATCTTCTAGTCCAACCCCCTGCTCAAGCAGGAGACCCCATATCATTTCAGACAAGTGGCTGTCCAGTCTCTTCTTAAAAACCTCCAGTGTTGAACAACTTCTGAAGGCAAGCTGGTTAATTGTTCTCACTGTTAAGAAGTTTCACTTTAATTCCAGGTTGCTTCTTTCCTTGATCCGCTTCCATCCATTGTTAATTCCATCCATCATTAAGCAAATCCATTGTCTGCTATTGGTTTTTTTTCTGGACACTGGATGTAAATGCTGTTTTCCATAAAAAACATTGTAAATCGTGATCATGTGATTGCAAACAGCCGTAAATGTAGGCCAGTTGCCGAGTGCCTGCCACAGAGTCATGTGACCATTGTGGGGCCTCATTGGGCCTTCAGAACTGGGTCATAAGGACCCTCAGAGAGGTCTGTTTCAATTTTTGAATGGTCACTAAGCAATCAGTCATAAATTATGGACTACCTGTAGGAAGATCCTGAAAGCAAATTACCAAGGGTATATTACATTGAGAAAGCAATAGTATACCATTCCTGTATTTTGTTGAGAAAACCCCATGGATAATCAAACAAAGTTCTCCCTCAAGGCACAGATTATTGAGCTTTAGAGCAAATTTCTCTCTTTGGGCATTCTAATCCTGTGTAGTCCTTTACTCATGAAGTCTTCTGAACTTTCAGCCATCAATCTCCTATGGGACCTGATGGAAGTTTGACTTCATTCTGAAGATCCATCTTAACGAAACTCAACAATTATCCTTTCTATTCTCCAGCATTTTTATTCTAATATAAATTACATCCAAGATTGATTGGGACTGGTTTGATGATCAACAATGAGTATGGGTGAAATTTATGAGATGCCTAAATAGGCTAAAACATATGATGAACAGTTGCAGGACGTGAGTATATCTAGTCTAACAAAAAGAAGGGCAAGGGATGACATCATGGCAATCTTCCAATTTTTGAGGGCCTGTCACAGAGAAAAGGCGGTCAACCCATTCTCCAAAGCACCTGAGAGCAGGACAAGAAGTAACAGATGGAAACCTATCAAGGAGAGATCCAACCTAGAACTTTCCTTACATATTACAACCTAGAAATTTCCTTATAGTGAGAACAATTAATCAGTGGAATGGTTTGCCTCCAGAGGTTTTTGGTGTTAGACAGTTAGACAGTTGAAACCAGTGGTGGGATTCGGCCAGTTCGCACCACTTCGGGAGAACCGGTTGTTAACTTTCTGAGCAGTTTGGCAAACTAGTTGTTGGAATAAATCATTAGGGCAGAAAACCGGTTGTTAAATTACTTGAATCCCACCACTGGTTAAAACAATTAATCAGTGGAACAACTTGCCTCCAGAAGTTGTGAATGCTCCAACACTGGAAGATTTTAAGAAGATGTTGGATAACCATTTGTCTGAAGTGGTGTTGGATTTCCTGCCTAAGCAGAGGGTTAGACTAGAAGACCTCCAAGGTCTCTTCCAACTCTATTATTCTTTTATTCTGTAAAAAGATTGGACAGCCATTTGTCCAGAATGGTACAGAGTCTCCTGCTTGAGTAGGAGATTGGACCAGAAGACTTCCAAGGTCTTTGCCAACCCTGTTATTCTGTATTCTATACCCCATCTAATTTATTTTGACTAGGAAGAAAAACCCTCTCCATTTCAGCGAAAGCAACTCCTTGAAATGAGGCACCTATTCACAGAAACATGTAGGTCTGTTGCAGGTTATGATATCATCTGGTGACCATGAATCTCATCTCATGCCAAAACAGGTCTGCGCTTGACATTAGATACATACATGCAAAAATAGTATTTGTTGGAAGATAGCTTGCTTCAGTTTTGAGCTTTTTGAAGCCAGGACTTAAGATGGAAGTTACAACCATGCAGCCAAAGTCCTGCCTTGTAAAATAAATAAATAAATAAATAAATGGTGGGGCTTAGATCACAATAGTGTAGCTGCCATCTTGAATTTTTGACACCCTTGTGGATATCACTGCAGATTATATATAAACAACGGAGGAAACATGTTCACGAGATTTTGGTCTCTGAACCTCGGGGGGGGGGGGTAACTGCGACACACCAATAACTGTAATATCACAGCACTGTATTTCCTGGGCCAACTCCGTGTGAATTTGGAAGTGGGGTATTAAACCCTGAGTCATGAGTTTACTCAGGGGTGGCCTTCAAAATTTTTTGCAAAGGGTTCTCTGCCCGGTTGCTGGGTGGGCGTGGCCATGGTGGGCGTGGCCTAGTCGGCCTCCTGCACCATGACAGGGGGTGTGTTTTTGCCCTTCCTGGGCTCCGGAGGCTTTCCTCGAGCCTCCAGGAGAGCAAAAACAGCCTCCCCAGGATCCGGAGGTCCCCTGGAGGCCGGAAATGGGCCCATTTTCATCCTTCCCAAACTTCCGGTAGGCCCGTTTTTAACCCTCCTCGAGCCTCTGCGCGCACTCTGCACTTACCTGCATCCAAACGGGCCGTGTGGGGACCCCTAGGAGGGGCGGGGTGGGGTGGGCGGGACCAGTCAGGAGTGGGATTTGGGGGTTTTCCGAACTGCACAGAATCTTGGCTAGAGGTTCTCCCGAACCACTGCGAACACACAGTAGCCCACCCCTGAGTTTACTAGTCAAGATATTATAACAGGAATAGTGGGGAGATTTGATGTCATTCTAGGTGATAGATGCACATTGGTTATCAAGCTTAAAGGAAATGGTCGGAAGATCCAAAACAGATGTTGTAAAACAGCTACATTTCACTTTGATGACTAGCAAAATCACAACCAATTAACCCCAAAATTAATTTTGTGCATGATAATATATGAACTGTGTTTCAGTTCCCCCAAGAATTCCCAGACTGCCTACGGAATGACTGGAAAAGTTGCTGTACAGAATCCTGTCTCGCTTGTCCACATTTCCCAAGGCTTGTTCGAGATTCTGTACATTGGCCAGGAAATAATGTGCAATTCCCATTTGATGTACAGATTAAGCTCACATTCTCTGTGAGAGTTGTGGACAACGACTGGTTATTTCACACATGCACAAGTCAGCTCTGATTATCCTTAACATATACACGAGTTTTATTTCTTTCTTTTTTCCCCCCCTCAAAGGTCTTTATACTACTGCTTAGTCTGGGACAGAATAAATCTACACTTATCTTCACCAGTTCTAATTCAGTTGCATGAAAGCAATTTGAAACTTTACAGAAAAGAGAATATTAGACAAATCTTCATACAATACAATACAATACAATACAATACAATACAATACAATACAATACAATACAATACAATACAATACAATACAATATGATGCTTTATTGGCCAAGAGTGATCGGACACACAAGGAATTTGTCTTTGGTGCATACGCTCTCAGTGTACATAAAAAGACAAGATACATTCGTCAAGAATCATAAAGTATAACACTTAATGATAGTCATAGGGTACAAATAAGCAATCAAATCATACTAGGGAACAATCAATATATATTGTGAGGATATAGCAACAAGTTACAGTCATACTGACTGACATAAGTGAGAGGAGACGGGTGATAGAAATGATGAGAAGATTAATAGTAATAGTAATGCAGACTTAGTGAATAGTTTGACAGTGTTGAGGGAATTATTTGTTTAGCAGAGGATGGCGTTCGGAGAAAAACTGTTCTTGTGTCTAGTTGTTCTGGTGTGCAGTGCTCTATAGCGTCATTTTGAGGTAGGAGTTGAAACAATTTATGTCCAGGATGCAAGGGGTCTGTAAATATTTTCATAGCCCTCTTCCATGAGTGGAATATGGTGATTTTGTTCCATTTAGTGAGAAAAGTGTGAAAAATCCTCCGTCCAGAAGAATGTTCCCAATACATATGTTGAGAAGATGTCAAGAACTGTTTCCAAGGGAGTAGTGTTCCTGCCAAGGATGTATCCTGCCCTTGAGAGACCATTGAAACATTTCTTCTTCTTAGTTAATTGAAAAAAATTAATTGGTTGTCTCCTAGCAGTCATTTAGTAGTTGACTACTACTTGTACATAATAAAAACTCCTTAATCTCAAAACACATGGACAGACTCAACCATAGTTTCAGCAAGGAAACTGTGAGCATCCTAGACCAAGCTAAATCCAGAAAGGCTAGGGAATTGCTGAAGGCTTCTCATTCAGATGCAACAGCCATCAATAGACACTAGAGATAAAGTACATTTTCACACTATTTAAAAGGGACAATAAACAAACTTTAAAAAAAAGAATCAAAAAGACCAGAACACATCCTCTTTAGCAGCCAACACCCAGATAAGCAGGGATTAATACCAGACAAACAATCAAATAAGAAAACAATATCCTAAATCAAGAAACCACCAAGGAGAAAATAACTATCAGGGCAAGTGACCACATATAAACTGGGAGCAAGCCAGTAGTGGGTTGCTCCCGGTTCTGTCCGGTTCTTTAGAACCGGTAGTAAAAGTGGCAGGAGGCCCCACCCACCCATCTGGACGTCATAATTGATGATCTGCGCATGTGCAGAAGTACACACGCTCCCATTGCGAACTGGTAGTAAAGATAAGTAGAACCCACCCCTGGAGCAAGCCCCACATTTATTAGCACTGATGATGTTACTTAGCTGGGTAACGGGACATCTGCAAGCAGACAACCAAGCTCAGAGAGTACCGAGGCCCCCACACTATCCACAAATCTGATAGCGAATGGCAAACGGCTGCCAGTGGCATGTACATAGTATACAAAGTACAGAAAATTAAAAAACTAACGAATATGAAAAGGAATACAAGAAAATAAAAGATAATAGAATGGTGTTCATCTCTGTCATTCTTGCAGCCGCTTCAAGTTTTGAGAAGATGAAGAAAGGAACCATTTTTCCTTTGGTTGGTTGAAAATGTTTGTCTGAAAAGTTTTCAACCAACATTTGTCTGAAATGGTATAGGACCGTGATGGCGAACCTATGGCACACGTGCCAAGGTGGCATGCGGAGCCATTTCTGTGGGCACGCGAGCCGTTGCCCTAGCTCAGCTCTAGTGCGCATGCATGCGCCAGTCAGCCGATTTACAACTGGCCCCACCCACACTGTCCCTCCCCTCCCAGGAGTCTCCACGCGACCCCTTTTGGATGCCAGGTAAGTACAGGGCTCATGCGGAGATTCTGGGAGGGTGTTTTCGGCCTCCGGAGGGCCTCAGGTGGGTGAGGAGGCTGTTTTCATCTTCCCCAGGCTCCAAGAAAGCCTCTGGAGCCTGGGGACAGCAAAAAACGGGCCTACTGGGCCCACTAGAAGTTGGGAAATGGGCTGTTTCCAGCCTCTGGAGGTCCTATGGGAGGAATGGGGGGACATTTTCACCCTTCCCAGACTCCCAAAAAGCCTCTGGAGCCTGGGGAGGGCAAAAAACAGGCCTTCCGGGCCCACCAGAAAAACAGGCTGTTTCCAGCCTCCGGAGGCTTCAGGGAGGCCTGCTAGGCCCAAAACGGGGCACAGGGTCATCGTGCACACATGCACGGGGGTGGGGGTTTGCACGCATGATGACTTTGTGTCCCTTAGGGGGTTGGGGTGTGGGGGCCATTGAATTATGGGTGTGGGCACGCACACACGCAACCCCTCCACATCCCGCCTCCCCCCCCCACTTTTGGCTTGCGACGGCAAAAAAGTTAGCCATCACTGGTATAGGATTTCCTGATTGAGCAGGGGGTTGGACTAGAAGACCTCCAAGGTCCCTTCCAACTCTGTTATTCTGTTATACATTTATATTTCACGTTTCACTCTCCTGAGATCACTTTTACACCGTAGACACAATTATGTCCGGAAATGCAGATTGATTCCAGGAAGCATTCAAATTTTGTATATAAGAAATTCCTTTTTTGCTGTTTAATTTTTAAAAATCTACTCATATACTTTCATGAATTCATTCACGTCACAGATATTCTTGAATGGATTTTTTTACATCCAAACCAATGGATTGTTGCCTGCTTCTTTCATAGATCAAGGCTCGGTTTCCTTAGTACTTAAATTATCTCACTTTAATGCTGGTTTTGAAACTGAGTCTTCTGTTCGGTGCATCAAAAGGGAAACTCTATCGTCTTTTTTAAATAAAAGAAACATGAAAGCCAAGTTTGCAGGGAAGGATATCAGATTGGCTGATTCAGCTGGAAAGCGCATTTATAGAAACAACTACATTTAATTTTTGGCGGAGAAGAACATCTCGTGAAACATCTCAGCAAACATTTGCTCGCCTGGAGTAATGGACTGGGAATTGATTATATTGGATCCCACGGAGGGATTTTTGGAATGGTCTATTCTTCAGAATAATTAGTAATGGGCTTTTCAAAGTGTAGCTAAATGTTATCCGAATTTCGATAGGAAATACTGGAAGTTAAAACAATATGTATATTAATGCAGATTTTGATTAGCAAGGCATTTTTATTTTGGAAATAAAAGGCTGCATTGATTTTTATTGTAGTGCATCCTACACTATAAAATAAACCTGGATGTTTGGCATGGAAGTTTTAATCAACTGGAAGGGAATCCCCAAAGTGCTTTTACCAAAGGCAATTGGACTTGGTGTACCCAGTTGGGTAATGAAACATCTGCAAGAAAACAATCAAGTTCAGAGAACACCAGTTCAACCCTGAGCTCCATATATTCTCTTGATAAAACAAACTCTCAGGACCTGATAGTCACAACAGGAGCCCATTTATATATGCGTTCATCAATAACATTGGTTGCAGACATTCATTATATCAGAGGATAATTAGAACTGCAGAAAAAACAATTGCTACCAACCTGCCTTCCATTGAGGACCTGTATACTGCATGAGTCAAAAAGAGGGCTGTGAAAATATTTACAGACCCCTCGCATCCTGGACATAAACTGTTTCAAGTCCTACCCTCAAAATGACACTATAGAGCACTGCACACCAGAACAACTAGACACAAGAACAGTTTTTTCCCAAACGCCATCACTCTGCTAAACAAATAATTCCCTCAACACTGTCAAACTACTTACTAAGTCTGCACTACTATTAATCTTCTCATCATTCCCACCACCCATCTCCTTCCACTTAGGACTGTATGACTGTAACTTTGTTGCTGGTATCCTTACGATTTATATTGACTGTTTCCTAATATGATTTGATTGCTTATTTGTACCCTATGACTATCATTAAGTGTTGTCCCTTATGATTCTTGATGAACGTATCTTTTCTTTTATGTACACCGAGAGCATATGCACTAAAGACAAATTCCTTGTGTGTCAAATCACATTTGGCCAATAAAAAAATTCTATTCTATTCTATTCTATTCTATTCTATTCTATTCTATTCTATTCTATTCTATTCTATTC
>WNWU01000003.1:55453004-55497518 GCA_012654045.1 Ptyas mucosa
AATAGAATAGAATAGAATAGAATAGAATAGAATAGAATAGAATAGAACAGAATAGAATAAAATAAAATAAAACAGAATAGAATTATTATTTTTTTGGCCAAGTGTGATTGGACACACAAGGAATTTGTCTTGGTGCATATGTTTTCAGTGTACATAAACTGAGAGCATATGCACCAAAGACAAATTCCTTGTGTGTCCAGTCACACTTGCCAATAAAAATTCTATTCTATTCTATTCTATTCTATTCTATTCTATTCTATTCTAAATTATTGAGTAGTGCAGTGTCTTATAGATGAAGCTCTCGCCTCACAATCAGGAGTTCCATCCTAGGTAGAGGCAGATATTTTTCTCTCTGGGCACAATGAGACTATATCTGCTAAAAAAACCATCTACATTGGCGAACAGGAAGGCATGCTATCACTCAGCTCCATTCAGTTGCCCAGACTCCATCCCGCAAGGAATTATGGGGTCATTAAAAGAAGAATATGATGATGATATCTGTTATAAATTATTAGCACGTTGACAAACATTTCCATTAGTGTATGACTGGGATTTGAAAGAGCAGATAGAAAGAATATCCATGATATTGACTTATAAGCCTTTGGACAAAAAAAAAAAAAAAAGATTGAAGTCTTCACTTAAGCCAAAATTGGGTCTATAATTACATGAAACATTGGGACTGCGCTCAGAATAATCAACCCAGGCGGAGAGTCAGTTACACTCTGGGATCTGAGGCCAGAACCTGCAAGATTGGAGCTGAATAAGCAGAAAAGGATGGTAAATAGTTGAAGAATCTGACTGATTTGGGGGGGGAGGGAAGCATATAGAGGAGACAGACAAGTTGAAGCACGCAGCTCATGCTGGGTAACTCCATGAACAATTACTCTCTGAAGACTACGCCTAACGTACAATTATTGTTTATGCTGGAATCCTAGGACACGGCCATGTTCCAGCCTAGGAGGGAAGTATGATCCTTCTAACTGACTCACCGCAAGAGAATAAGGAGTCAGCCCAGGAGACCTCTGGACCCAATCCCACCCACCTCCTTTGCTATCTTTTGCTTCCCAAAATATGTTCTGTGTGACCAGCTCAAAGATGGGGAACTTGCCAGAGGTTGCTTAACGTGAGCTCCCAGAGTCTTACCATTGTCTGTACTTGCCAGAAGTTATAGTCCAAGAACATCTGGAGCAGTGGTGAAATCCAATTTTTTTTACTACTGGTTCTGTGGGCGTGGCTTGGTGGGCATGGTGTGGCTTGGTGGGCGTGTGTTGTGGCCCATCCGCGGCCTGTGCAGATTATAGCTGATTCCGACAACGAGGAGACTGGTATGGTGCTGCATTAGCAGCCTGTGCAGCTGGCGCTCGAGTCGGACAGTGAGGAGGCTGGAGAAGATGTGGTGCCAGAGGCAGGGATTCAGCCAGGGCCTTCAGAACCTCCAGAAGCTCCTTTAAGTGAAGAGGACAAAGAGGAGGAGCCTCTTCTCAATGCACGGGCGCGCAGAGCTGCCAAAAGGCAGGAGTGGCTCCTCAGGAGGAGGTCTCCTCGAGAGTAAGGCTTGGGGCTAATTGGCCACTCCCTTAGCCTATTTAAGAAAGAACACCGCTTGCAACAAGCTGTAGAGAACAACTTTAGTTCACTCTCCTTCGTGTCTGCACAATTGCTTCTGGGCTTTCTGTCAACTCTAGTAAGACTGAGATTACCTTATTTTAGAATTCTGGTAGGCTGTTAAGACAGTTCATTAACAGCCTTTGAATGATAAAGACTTATCATAATAAGATAAAGACTTATCATAAGATAAATAACTTAATTTGAGTAAAATAAGTTTTGTATAGAGTTCGTGTGTGCTGTGTTCTTTGGGGTCCGTAGCTGGGGTAGAACAGCGTGGGAGGGGAAGGGTACTGCAAAATCTCTATTCCCTCCCCACTCCAGGGGAAGGATATTGCAAAATCTCCATTCCCACACCACTCTGGGGCTAGCCAGAGGTGGTATTTGCTGGTTCTCCGAACTACTCAAAATTTCTGCTACCAGTTCTCCAGAACCTGTCAGAACCTGCTGGATTTCACCCCTGATCTGGAGGGCCAACCATGAAACTTCTATATTTTCCAGTTCAGCATAGGGAAGAACGTGACTGTGAGATAAGCATTTGGAGAGTGATAAGATAAAAGCTTTCACAGCTGAGCTATAGATCACAGGCAGCTGAGGCTATGGCCACCTACTAGGACCACCCAAAATAGACATTTTGAATTAACTATGATAGGGGATCTAGTGAGACTTTGCTCCTGTGCTTATAAAAAATTACATTTTGTTCCTTGTGGAAAGCTTACTTTAAATTAACCTCAAATGGGTTTCTTTCCGTTTATAAGAAATCCTATTAATACCTTTGTCTTCGGAACATCTATCCGCGGCAATGACTACCAAATCCTTTTATTATTTGAATAGGAGTCAGAGAAATTCTTACTTTAAGCTAAGACTGCTACTAAGGGCATCTTGCATGTGATTCTATAAAAAAGATTTATTCAAATGATATATTCTGGATTGACATGATGTTGTTCAATGAATCAGGCTCCCTGATTGACTTTGCTTGTCAGACGGTTGCAAAAGGTGATTGCATGACTCCCGGGACGCTGCAGCCATTATAAATATAAACTTAGAACTTAGAATTCTTTATTGGCCATGTGTGATTGGACACACAAGGAATTTGTCTCCGGTGCATAAACTCTCAATGTGCATACAAGCAACAAGTGACAGATCATGATCATAATTATGATCTGTTGCCAAGCAACTGAATTTTGATCATGTGACCATGGGGAGTCTGCAACAGGTATAAGTGTGAAAAATGATCATAAGTCACTCTTTTCAGTGCCATTGTAATTTTGAATGGTCACCAAACAAATACTGTAGTTGTAAGTCAAGGACTACCTGTACCAGTGGTGGGTTTCACTTATCTTTGCTACCGGTTTGCTCGCGTGCGTGAGCTTGTTTCGCTCACACGCGCACCACTTCTGCACATGTGCAGAAACTTCTTCACATGCTCAGAGCGTATTTGATGATGTCCAGGTGGGTGGGCGGAGCCTCCCACCGCTGCTGCTACCAATTCACCCAAACCGGGGCGAACTGGTAACAACCCACCACTGACCAGTTCCTCCCGATTCGGTCCAGTTCTCCCGAGCCAGTAGCGGTGACGATATGACATCACCGAACCAATTCTCCCCCCCGCTCCCCCCGCCCTCCCAGTGCCCCACCCACCCCCCACATTATTCTTACCTTGTATTTGGCCCCACCCCCAATCTATTGCTGCCTCCTGAGTCCCAGTTGATGGCTAGAGAGAAAAAAATTGTTTAAACTCTTGCCGCGGGGCTTCAAAAGGCCGCCCTACAGCTGATCAGTGTTAAAAGAAAACAAATGAGTAGATCAGTGCCTGCAAAAATACACGAGTAGATCAGTGCCTGCAAAAATAAATGGGTAGATCTGTACAGCTCTGCAAGCAGTTAAAAGCCTGGTAGACCAGTACCTCTGCTAAATCCTAAATAATTGTCACATGACCATCAAACCACACCCACAAAATAAGCCACACCCACAGAACCGGTAGTAAAAAAATTTAGAACCCACCCCTGCCACTGACCTGTACCCAGAAGTGAGCGAATAATTTTTGAAAACTGTCAGAATGACAGTTGTGATGCTTTTCAGCCTTCGGAAATAATAAAACTAGGAAAAACCTTTTTAAAAATATGGCTTGCGTGAAATTCGTTATTGGTAAATACAGTGGAAAACCTGTAATGCACCAGATGCTAACAGATATAGTGCACGTAGCAGGCCAAATCAGGGTCTCTTTCCTGATTTAAATTGGCCTTCCTAAAACACAGCTCCAGTGCTTTTTCAAACAAATACTAAACCATTTTTTCTAAGAAGATCACTTAAGATTTGACGGTTGCTGTAGAAAACAGGGATTGGGGATTAGGTAGACACATGCCTCTGCAAAAGCCAGATATACTTAAAATGTGACTATATATCTTGTTTACTTAACCCTAATAATTGCAGGATTAATATTAGGAAATGTGTTAAATTTACATACAGTTGCCTGAGAAAGAAACTCTTTGCAAATAAGCTTATGACACCATCTCTTTTTTTCCTGTATTCCCTTTCCTTTAGTCACTCTTCTTAGTGATGATTAAATAGGAAGAGTTTACAATGCATTTATTTCCTACGATTAAGTTATGCTGAAAATGGTTATGGAGGAAGGAAGGGAGGGAGGGAGGGAGGGAGGAAGGAAGGAAGGAAGGAAGGAAGGAAGGAAGGAAGGAAGGAAGGAAGGAAGGAAGGAAGGAAAGATCTATAGAATGTCAAACTTCCCTGTCAAATTAAAATTTCTCCTGACTGAGGACAATGCTGACACTTAAATCTTACATTTGCCATGAGAACATATGGCAAAAATTACCTCACACACAAGAGGGCCTAGAATGTTTGTTCTAACTACATTTATGAATCTTGCACATTATAACTTTTATAATTGCCAATTTTTTCTACTCTTCTCATCATAATTACAGGGCAAGAATCTTAGACCAGTTTGAAGGACATTCTAGGTGTGTGTGTCTTTGTGTGTATTCAAGCTAATCTTCCAAAGGTTCACTATTTCAGCAAGACAAAACCAAAAAATATTTCCAACTCAACAGTGCTTACAGAAAAGAGAACAAAGTTTTTTAAAATGGCACTCATAGTCCTCAGACTTGAATACTGTTAGTATTGCAACAGTTTGCTTAGTCACCATTGGAAGTTACAACAGCACTTTTAAAAAAGTGACTTATGGCCGCTCCTCACACTTACGACCGTTACAGCATCCCCTTGGTCCACATGATCAAAATTCAGACACTTAGCAACTGATTCGTATTTATGACAGTTGCAGTGTCCCGGGTCACCTTTTGTGAATTTCTGACAAACAAAACTCCATGGAGAAACCAGATTCATTTAACAACTGTGATACTAACTTAACAACTGCAGTGATTCACTTAACGACTGTGCCAAGAAAGGTAATAAAATGGGGCAAAACTCACTTAACAGTTGTCTCGCTTAGCAACAGAAATGTTGGGCTCAATTGTGGTCGTAAGTCGAGGACTACTTGTATTTCTGAGAATCTGCAGGGAGAACTGAACTACGCAGACTGAAAAGGTGGCCTAAGGATATTTCCAGTGGTGGGATTCAAATAATTTAACAACCGGTTCTCTGCCCTAATGACCAGCTGGGTAACGTGGCTTAGCGGTCATGTGACCATGTGGGTGTGGCCAACTCAATGTCACTCATGTCGATGGGCGCGTCGCCTTAGCTGTTACAATGTAATAAGGGTTAACCGTAGAGGCAGTTTCTGTAAGCAGGGCAATAAAGATTAGGCTAGAAACACCACCAGAATATTTCCTTCCTGCCTTCCTTACAGGATTAGCCCTGTAAAGTGGGAAAAAACAAAATAAGATTTCTTCGAACTGCTTAGAAAGTTAACAACCAGTTCTCCCGAATAGATGCGAACTGGCTGAATCCCACCACTGGATATTTCTGAGTCTTCTAAAAGACTTCTGCAAAGAAGAGTGGGAGAAAAATCCCGAAGCGTGAACCACAGTTGACCACAGCAAATACTTGGAAGTTGATATTTCTGCTAATGGAGGTGTTACAAAAATATTTCCAAATTTCTGCAAAAGAAATGGTCTTGTTCATTGCTCCCTTATTTTGAACCTGTTAATAGCTACATAGTAGATATTACAATAAATTGTAAGGATTTTAATAATGTTTTACTTTTACTTACTTACTTACTTACTTACTTACTTACTTATTTATTTATTGGTTCGATTTATATGCCGCCCTTCTCCGGAGACTCAGGGCAGCTTACAATGCATTAAGCAATAGCCTTCATACTTTTGTATATACCTGCTTAGTAGGGCTTTCAACCTACCCAAGCGGTGTTCTTTTTTATACAAAGTCAGCTTATTGCCCCCACAATCCGGGTCCTCATTTTACCCACCTCGAAAGGATGGAAGGCTGAGTCAACCTTGAGCCTGGTGAGATTCGAACTTGCAGTAATTGCAGGCAGCTGATGTTACTTAACAGCACTTTAGTCTGCTGTGCCACCAAGGCTCTTGATTTACTTGATGAAATGTAACAAACAAGGTATAACGAATGCAGCAGAGATAATACAATAAAATATACATTAAAACGAACTAAAACTAAAGAAATCTGTGCATCTAACAGTAACAGAGTTGAAAGATACCTTGGAGGTCATCTAGTCCAACCCCCTGCTCACGCAGGAGACCTGTACTAGGGATTCGAACCGCCGAACTGCTGACCTTTCTGGTTGACAAGCTCAGGGTCTTAGCCACTGAGCCACCTAGTCACCACATGGAAATAAAGATATCCATGAAATACTAATACTTACATATTTAACTAATATGAAATTTTAATATTTAATAATAATTAGCTAATAATTAATAAGAATTAGTTAATATATAATTAACTCTGGACTATATACAAGATTATCTATTTTTCTTCTTTACAAATTCAATAGTTTAATTCAGTCTCCTGGGCTTTCATAAATGCTTGAAAGTGGAGGCAGAGTAAAGAGGTTTCGGGTAGCGTTTTAGTTTAATAGGTTGAAACGTCTAGAAAAAAATTGTATATTATTTGTTGATCCCCCCCGCGCATGGTGTAAATTGTCTCTAATTCCTCTGTGCCAGTGTTTCTCAACCTTGGCAAATTAACGACGTCTGGACTTCAGTTCCCAGAATCCCCTAGCCATCATGCTGGGAAATTGAATTCCAGACATCTTAAATTTCCTAATGTTGAGAAATCCTGTGCAAATCAGGAAATGGTGGTTTATGCCATTCTTCCAGCATACTATAGGGTTGTGCGAGGATATTCTCTTTCTTTCGACATTTCTCGGGACATATGGGTATAATATCAATGTAGAAATTTCCATTGTTTCTTTTTTTATATAGTCTTTAAGGGAGTTTACAGGCTCTTTGTGCCACCGGTAGCATCTCATCTGCAACTGGTCTCAGGGTAGAGACGTATTGGTACTTTGACAAGCCTCTTCTGACGTCAAGGCCAAAGATGATGAGCAGAGTTTGCCTTAATGGCCTCCTTATCCACCAAATTCAGTGATTTTTTCCCCCTCCCACATTGGACTGAATGACTTCTGTTGGCTAATATGGGAGGAAGGAAACGAGTGATTTCAGAGACATCATGTCCACCTAAAAAACCCCAAAACTCACATTCCCTTGTCTCTGTTAACCACCACAAGCTGCAGAAAGAGAGATTTCTCCCACAAAACAAAGGAGATGCTACTGAAAACCTTTTTGGAAGGGCTGCTTTTGGGAAGACATGCCAGAAACCACAATCCAACCCATAAGCAAAGCCAACGTACAAAAATTAATTTTGCTGAAAAACTTAATTCAATTAATTTAATAAAGGGCAGTTAATCCGATACTTCCCCTTGCAATTAATCATTTTTCCATCATGTTAAAATTACAGAGCAATCATTACTTTTGGAGGAATTTTCAGCTTTCATGCTTCCTCTCTCTAATTATTCCACAGGAAAAGGATGGATGAATGGATGGATGGATGGATGGATGGATGGATGGAAGATTGGAATATCTCCCTGTTATTCATCAACCCCATCCAACCATCATTTTGGAGATGGGAGGAAGTCACACCAAATACAGAAGCTCCCAAACCATATCAAAAGACCAATTTTCAGACAGTCAGGAAATGATGGGGATTTATTCAACATTTTAGGCCCTAAATGTTTTCTGGGCAGAATCGTATAATTTCTCCTTTTGCCCTGGCTCTCTGCCTCCCAGAAAATAAACAGAGCAGAGTAGATCAATTTTGTCTAAACTACAACACAACATGAGAATTGTTGAATTAACTCTAGAGAAGGGAAGGTCATTTGTCTTAGGTTAAGGCATTTTTTTTCCTTCTGCTATCTGCTCCTAATTTATATCAGTCCTGCTTCTAAAGGTCAGCCTTCCCTATCGTACGGTTTTCCAGTTGTTTGAGATTTCACCTTCCATTCTCTCCTGCCAGAATTGCCAACACATGACCAATAATCAGTTAAGAGAGCCAGAATCCTACCTACCTATAAACTTAGTTGTACAAAGCTGTTCCATGGAATCCTCATAGGTAATTGTAATATTGCACCAGTTTGTTGAATGCAATGCATGATCCATTGGTGGGGTGGACCCAATTACTCTAGCACTTCCTGATCTGTTTACGACAATGAGCAGTAGTGTGTGGACTTACTCTGTGTGCTCTCTTTTCCATCACTTTTGCTTGCTTCATGTCTAAAATATTGCTAATCCGAGGTTGCATCCTTCTGCTTTTCTTTCCAAGCTCTCAAAGGTTCTTCCTAGTAGCTAATCAGGTCCTAGGCTTTCCCGTTGATCGATCTCTTTTCTGTTATACTTTAAAAACCTGCTTCACTAATCCTTGCTCAAGTCAGATTCTTAGTCTCAGGAATCCTCAGATAAGAAACAGAACACCTCAACCTCCTACTTAAATGAGCTTCATGTTACTGTGTAGACTGTGCACCATGAGTGGAAGCATGATTATGCAAGCTTACTTGGACTTCAGTAAGGCATTTGATAAAGTAGACCATAACCTACTACTTGATAAAATAGAAAAATTTGGGTTAGACAACATCACCACCAGATGGATTTGTAAGTGGCTGACCAACTGCACTCAACGTGTAATCCTCAATGGAACTGCATCTACATGGAGGGAAGTATGCAGTGGGGTACCCCAAGGCTCTGTTTTAGGCCCAGTACTTTTCAACATCTTCATCAATGATTTGGATGAGGGGATAGATGGGGAACTCATCAAATTTGCAGATGACACCAAGCTAGCAGGAATAGCCAATATTCCAGAAGATAGGCTTAAGATACAGAAGGATCTTGACAGACTTGAACGTTGGGCACTATCTAACAAAATGAAATTCAATGGTAAAAAAGTAAGGTTCTACATTTAGGCAAGAAAAAATACACAGGTACAGTATACATGGTACCTTGCTCAATAGTGATGACTGTGAGATGGATCTTGGAGTCCTAGTGGACAATCATTTAATTATGAGCCAGCAGTGTGCAGCAGCTGCCAAAAAAGCCAACACAGTTCTAGGCTGCATAAACAGAGGGATAGAATCAAGATCATGTGTAGTGTTAATACCACTTTACAATGCCTTGGTAAGGCCAGTATTTGGAATACTGAATCCAGTTTTGGTCACCACAGTGTAAAAAAGATTTTGAGACTCTAGAAAGAGTGTAGAGAAGAGCAACAAAGATGATTAGGGGATTAGAGGCTAAAACATATAAAGAATGGTTGCTGGAACTGGGTATGTCTAGTTTGATGAAAAGAAGGACTAGGGGAGACATGATAGCAGTGTTCCAATATCTCAGGGGCTGCCACAAAGAGGAAGGAGTAAGCTATTATCCAAAGCACCTGAGGGTAGGACAAGAAGCAGTGGGTGGAAACTAATCAAGGAGAGAACCAACCTAGAACTAAGGAGAAATTTCCTGGCAGAACAATTAATCAGTGGCTTGCCTGCAGAAGTTGTGAATGCTCCAACACTGGAAGTTTTTAAGAAGAGATTGGATAACCATTTGTCTGAAGTTGTGTAGGGTTTCCTGCCTAAGCAAGGAGTTGGACTAGAAGACCTCCAAGGTCCCTTCCAACTCTGTTATGCTATTCTGGTCTGTTATTCTGAGCCCCTCACTCTACCTAATGGCCAGCTATGAGCTATGACCTCTCTTATTTGACCATTCCCTAGGCAGCATCTCTTTGCTCCATCTCCTAAGCAATGATGGCTAACCTTTTTGCCATCGTGCGCCAAAAGTGGGGGGAGCGCGGTGGGGTCACACACACACGTGCCCACATCCATAATTCTATGTGCCCCGCCACCCCGTGCTCTCCCCACTTTTGGCACGTGATGGCACGGTGGGCCGAGTAGGCCCTTTTTTTTGCTCTCCCCAGGCTCCAGACCCTTTCTAGGAGCCTGGGGAGGGCAAACATGGCCTTCCCCACCCAATCTAGAGGCCCTCCGGAGGCCGGAAACAGTGTGTTTCCTGACTTCTGGTGGGCTCAGAAGGCCCGAAAATCAGCTGGCTGGCGCACGCATGTGTGCCGGAGCTGAGCTCGCGTGCCCACCGATATGGCTCCGCGTGCCACCTGTGGCACCCGTGCCATAGGTTCGCCATCACGGTCCTAAGGTCTTTCCCACATACTGCTATACATAGTTTACTCACATTTGTGAATTTGGGTGACTGAATATCCCAGCAACATAACTGGACCTCCAAGGCAGTGGTGGGTTGCCCCCGCTTCGGACCGGTTCGCAAAAAAACGGTAGTAAAACCGGTGGGAGGCTCCACCCACCGGCCCAGATGTCATATTGAAGAGCCTTGGTGGTGCAGCAGACTAAAGTGCTTTTAAGTAGCACCAGCTGCCTGCAATTAATGCGAGTTCGAATCTCACCAGGCTCAAGGTTGACTCAGCCTTCCATCCTTTCTAAGGTAGGTAAAATGAGGACCCAGATTGTGGGGGCAATAAGCTGACTTTGTATAAATATACAAAAGTATGAAGGCTATTGCTTAACGCATTGTAAGCTGCCCTGAGACTCCGGAGAAGGGCGGCATATAAATCAAATTAATAATAAAATAAATAAATAATAATAATACATCATGGAATTCAAACACTGGCAAAACCATTCGAGTCTGTCTTCCCTTTCAGAATATGTCGTGATCGGAGGTTCAGTATAAAAAAGAACACCGCAGGGGGGGGAGGACGAAAGCCCTACTAAGCAGGTATATACAAAAAGTATGAAGGCTATTGCTTAACGCATTGTAAGCTGCCTTGAGTCTCCAGAGAAGGGCGGCATATAAATCGAACCAATAAATAAATCAATAAATCATAGGCGATTTGCGCATGCGTGCAAACTGGTAGTAAAGGTAAGTAGAACCCACTCCTGCTCCAAGACCTGTATTTTCCCTGACAGAGACAACAGGGAGCCACATGACATAACCTTGAAAGCTTAACACCCTACAGCCAAAAGCTCAAGCTAAGCTTCCAAGCAAGCTTGCGTAATCCTGCCTCCACTCATCATGCGCAGCTGTTCTCGATCCAAAAATGAGAAGGATAGCACCACAGAGACTGGACTCCATACTGTGCTGTGCCATAGATTTCAATCATTATTAAGTGAATTTTTAAAATTGGCTAGCTTTGCAAACCACACTAAGCCATAAATTAAATCGCAATCATTTTGTCTGTCCGGGTGCCAATTAAAAGACAGTTCAACTTCTTCTGCAGGAGCCCCCCTCACTGCTGCAATTTAGGAGGAGAGTTGGAGCATATATTTATACCTGACTCTTTTAGAGTTTTATGTTACATGTGCGTGTGTGTGTATGAATGTACCGTATGTATGTATGTATAACGGTCCAGAATGTTTCCGGATTGCACAACATATAAATTGTCTTAAACCAATAAATATAAACAAGCCATGATTTGCAACCCACAATGGCTGGGTTTATATCCCACATCTACCCACAGACAAGACGAGAGTAAATTGATACGATGGCTGCCGTACAGCTTTATATCACCTGAATGTGCTGAAAGTTATTTCTGGAACCCCTTCTTTTATATCTGCCCACCTTATTTTGCTCCAGGATACAAGATTTCATTCCAGAGCACTTTCCTCCTTGAACCAAAGATGCTTTTCCAAAAGGCAATTTATAAATCCTTTCACTCCCTTCCAGTCAGTTAGAACTAAAAAAAAAAAAAAAGCTTCTTGGATGAGAAGGGAAACATTTTCAAAGGAAAAAAAAAACAAGAAAGTCAAATTGCACCTTGGAAAAAGCATCTTTGGGACAACCATGACCTGGATGATTTTTTTAAATTTGTTATTTATTTTATTTATTTTAGTTTGTCAAACGTGTACGAGATAACAGGTATTAAGTATAAACATGGACATGAGCACATGAAATGAGTACCAATAAATGGGGACAGTAGGACAGGGACAGTAGGCACGCTGGTGCGCTTATGCACGACCTCTTAGAAATGGGGTGAGGTCCACGGTAGACAGTTTAAGGTTGAATCTGTGGGGGTTAGAGGCAGTGGTGGGTTTCAAATTTTTTTACTACTGGTTCTGTGGGCATGGCTTGGTGGGCATGGCATGGCATGGTGGGCGTGGCTTGGTGGGCATGGCAGGGGAAGGATACTGTAAAATCTCCATTCTCACCCCACTCCAGGGGAAGGATACTCTAAAATCTCCATTCCTTCATCAATCCAGGGGAAGGTTACTGCAAAATCCCCATTTCCTCCAGATCAGCTGGGACTCAAGAGGCAGAGAATAGATGGGGATGGGGCTAGTCAGAATTTTTACTACCAGTTCTCCAAACTACTCAAAATTTCCACTACTGGTTCTCCAGAACTGGTCAGAACCTGCTGAAACCCACCTCTAGTTAGAGGAAGTAACAACGGAGTCAGGTGGAGCATTCCAGGCATTGACCACTCTGTTGCTGAAGTTGTATTTTCTGCAATCGAGTTTGGAGTGGTTTACATTGAGTTTGTATCTATTGTTTGCCTATGTATTATTGCGGTCGAAGCTGAAGTAGTCATTGACAGGTAGGACATTGTAGCAGACAATTTTGTGTATTACGCTTGATTGATTGAGTTGATTGATTGATTGATTGAGAATCTCTATAAGCATCTTTCCTCTCTGAACCAGAAAGACCAAAATACCTATAGTATCTATTGCTCTGGTGGAAAAAAAATTGGTAGTTTTGTTCATTTCTTTTTAACAGTATACAGAATGTCATTAAAACGAGAGCAGTATGGTTCTTCAGAGCAGTGTTTCTCAACCTTGGCAACTTCAGGTTGGGTAGACTTCAGCTCCCAGAATTCCCCAGCCAAGCATTAAATGTTTGAGATTGAGAAAACTGTTGTAGAAGGATATCATTCTAGAGAAAAGTCCCATCACTGAGAAGGCACACTCCCTGAGTCCCAAAGATGACAGGACCTGAAGCATGCCCATTCTGTCGGCCAATTTGTGGTTGTTGGTGCCAAGCAGCAACCCTTTGCTAATAATTCATTCTCTGAATCCAGTATATTCACGTTGAAACACAATAAATGCAAATGGTGTGCTACCATCTCATCACCATTATCAATCCAGATAGGACTGATAATGGCAAGGACAATTCTAAGCACTCCTAGTATACTTGTAACACCTCTGTTAACACACAAGCTGCACTGATTGCTGGGTTGTGTCCAGGTCCAACTCAATAGCAATAGCACTTAGACTTATATACCGCTTCACAGTGCTTTTACAGCCCTCTCTAAGTGGTTTACAGAGTCAACCTATTTCCCTAAACAAGCCACGCCCACAGAACTGGTAGTAAAAAAAAAATTGGATTTCACCACTGATCTGGTGTTTCCTTGACTGGGTTGCTGTTTACAGTTAGCTTGTTCGTTTGAGTTGGTAGTTTCTTGACTAGGGTATTGTTTGCTTCTTAATTGTTGGTCTAGTGCAGTGATGGCTAACCTTTTCTGGATCGAGTGCCCAAAGTGCGCACGCACCCACATGAATGTGCGCACATGAGCCTGAACCACCAAAATGCAATGTATGTGCATGCCCTCGCATGTGCCCCACCCCTTGCACATGCACATGTGGCCCCCGTGCACGCGCCCTGCCCCCCACACATCCATGGAAGAGACCTAAAGATCAGCTGGCCAGCGGGAGGCACGCATGCATGCGCAGCAGAGCTGAACTGAGGCAATGGCTCACATGCCATCAGAGAGAGTGTTGTGTGCCACCTCTGGCACGTGTGCCGTAGGTTTGCCATCACGGGTCTAGTGTTAATCCTGGCATTCTGCTCATCTGAGTGTTGATTGCTGGTGAGGAGGTGGTTAGATCATTTTGTTTGGGCTTTTTGATTGTCTCTTTTGAATAGTATGTAGAGTTTGTTTATCTCTCCATGCCTGTTGATGGCTGATTTGTCTGAGTGGCAGGCTTCCAGTAATTGTCTAGCATTTTTTTGGACTTGGTTTAGTCTAGGAAGCACCAAAGTTTCCCAATTGAAACTATGGTTAACCTCTTTCCACGTGCTGTGAAATTAAGAAGATGGCTATACATGACATTAGGTAACCCAAGGCCCTCCAGAAATTGCCAAACTACAATTCCCAGCATTCCTCTATATGGAACAAGTTGGCTGTGCCATCTGAACATTATAGTTTAGCAAACTCTGCAGAACCAACCACTCCTTATCCCTGTACTAAGTAAAAAATCTTCCCCTGGTTGAACTGATCACGGTTACAAGAACTCAAATAAGGCTGTTTCGCCGTTACTTTATTTCCACAACAGCCAAGGACTTTTCCTCACAAACTGTTGGATTGAATAACTACCATCAAGCATGAAACCTACATCCGGCCATGTTGGTTCTTGGGACCAAACTGAGCATTCCATTCTCTTCTGGAGACTTTTCTTCTCTATTTTTGAAAGCCTAAAGCAACCTCAGGAGGTAGTCAGTCTGAACGAAGTAAGGGCTGATCGTGAGAGGAAGCTTCTTTGAGTTTTCCCTTCAGGTTGCTTTTCATCTCTCCGGGCCCTTGTTTTTTTTTTTTTTAATCTGCAGGGGGAAATGTCAGAGGCAAGCGATGGCAGGAGAAAAGAGAAAGAAAAAAGAAAAAGACAAGAACAAAGGGTTAAACGGCTCGGGCTCCCCTTTCTTGCTTTCAGAACCAGGCAGGCTGCCAAGGCTTCTTTTGGCTTAAAAAGAAACAAAACCCAGGAAAATAAATTGGAACATTTTCTTAGGTCTTTTTAGACCAAAATAACTATTTTGTCTAGCCATAGATACCCACAATCCTCCCGTTAAAGGCTTCCAAATAAAAGAACATTTTGCTGAATGGAAGTGATATAATATTGCTGGCTTGCACAGAGAGGAATAATGCAAATAATCTCTCATATCATTTTGCGGAGAGATCTAGGCGAACTTGCGCTGTTTATCAGGGCCAATGAAAACTTGACTTTAAGTAGTCACTCTTGATATTGAAAAGGGACGTGGTGGCTCAAAAGGGACACGGTGGCTCAGTGGCTAGGATGCTTAGCTTGTCGATTGAAAGGCTGGCAGTTCAGCGGTTCGAATCCCTAGTGCCGCGTAATGGAGTGAGCTCCCATGATGTGTCCCAGCTTCTGCCAACCTAGCAGTTCGAAAGCACGTAAAAAATGCAAGTAGAAAAATAGGGATCACCTTTGGTGGGAAGGTGACAGCATTCCATGCGCCTTTGGCGTTTAGTCATGCCGGCCACATGACCACGGAGACGTCTTTGGACAGTGCTGACTCTTCGGCTTTGAAATGGAGATGAGCACCACCCCCTAGAGTCGGGAACGACTAGCACATATGTGCAAGGGTAACCTTTACCTTTACTATTGATATTGATCTTGGAATTCTGCATGGCCTTCACAACTGTCGCGCGTTAGTTAAGAGGACCAACCTGCTCTCAGTCTCATGAAATCTTATGTGAAGTTTTATATGAAATCAAAAGCTTCACATGAGCGAATTATTCATAGGAAGTTGCCGAGCTCTCTTGATTGCCTATAAACTAGATTGTGGTAAAAATGATCCTCAAGTTACGGCCACAACTGAGGCCAACATTTCTGTTGATAACTGAGACAGTTGTTAAGTGAATTCTGCCAGTGGTGAAATCCAATTTTTTTTACTGCCGGTTCTGTGGGCGTGGCTTGGTGGGGGTGGGGTGGCTTGGTGGGCATGGCTTGGTGGGCGTGGCAGGGGAAGGATAATGCAAAATCTCCATTTCCACCCCACTCCAGGGAAAGGATAGTGCAAAATCCCCATTCCTGCCACACTCCAGGGGAAGGATACCGCAAAATCTTCATTCCCACCCCACTCTGGGACCAGCCAGAGGTGGTATTTGCCGGTTCTCCAAACTATTCAAAATTTCTGCTACTTGTTCTCTGAACTACTCAAAATTTCTGCTACTTGTTCTCTGAACAACTCAAAATTTCTGCTACCGGTTCTCCAAAACCTGTCAGAACCTGCTGGATTTCACCCCTGAATTCTGCCCCATTTCCTGCCACAGTAGTTAACTGAATCACTGCGCTTGTTAAAGGTAATAACACAGTTGTTAGAAGCTTCTGACTGGATGGTGGGGAATGGAAGGATTTATATACCTTGCAGATGCAAATGACCAGCTGTCTGCAAGGAATATAAATCCTTCCAATCCCCATCATCCAGTCAGAGCTAAAGAAGCTTCTTGGATGAGAAGCGAAATGTCTTCAAAGGAAAACTAGTTGCCTCTTGAAAAAGCATCTTTGAGAAAACCAATGAAGCTTTTTGCAGAAAATACAGATCTAGCTTTCAGTCTCCTCTCTTTTCCCCCCCAAATTATTGCAATATATATAATCATTTCATAAAACTGTTTAAGAGAAAGCAATCAAACAGTAATGAGAAAAAGAAACATAATTTTCATTTATTACATGAATATTGCCGTCCATGTCACTATCTTGAACATCATTTGGTGATGTTTTTCATGGGACCTTAATAGAAGAGGTTTCTTATGGACTGGACTATGGACCACGGACTGGGCTATATTTCCATTAAATGGCTACAAAGCTGGTTGGACAATCGGGGCTCCCCAAGTGTATCCAATGCCTATGTGTTAAACTGGAAGGAAGTGTTGAGTGGCATATCGTGGCTTAGTTCTGTTTCCCATTCAACATATTTAGGATTGGGAGCAGGGGTGGAATCCAGCCAGTTCTATCCGGTTCTGGCGAACTGGTAGCGGCAGCTGCAGAAAGCTCTGCCCACCCACACGGACGTCATGACGTCGCTTTTTTGTGACATTTTAAGCCTCTGCGCATGCGCAGAAGGCTTTGTGCATGTGCAGACAATGGCGCATGTGAGTGGAGCTAGCGGCGCGCACACAGGTGGTGGGTTGCCCCTGGTTCGCACCAGTTCTATAGAACCGGTAGTAAAACTGGCGGGAGGCTCCGCCCACCGACCCCAACATCATCAAAATGCTTCTGCGCATGCGCAGAAGAGCACACGCAATTAGGAGGCATTTCACAGCAGTAGGACTTTGATCACAGAATCATGGCCACCATCTTAACTTTTTTTGCTGACACTGGGGGGCAGGAAGTTAAAAAAAAATTAGAAGAGATTTTGCCCTGAAGTCTAACAAGAAGAGGAAATAGAACACACAGAAATAGATGCACACGGTACATGCCAGTTTGTTGCTCCTCTGCCTATGTCTAGTTGACCCTTTCAAAATTAAACCCTGCTATCCAAATGCTTAAGTCACAGAAAAAGCTCCTGACCTTTCTAACCTCTGTCAAAAATTGTTTATTGCACCACCGTTGTTGGGCATTCCCCTTGTGGGTTCCTACCTTGGATTTATTACTTCAGAGCCTAAACCGAACTTCCTGACCAGCAGAGGAAAACACCATTTATTTCTTTATAAATAGTCGTCCTCCTCAGTGAAATGTGTAAATATGCCCCTCCCCCTCTTGTTTTTCTATTCATGAAAAAGGAGGAGGAGAAGACGTTTCCCATTGATGAGAAATGGCACCGTAGTTGCACAGTTTTGTTTTTTTGAAAGGAAACCTTGGAGGATCCCCCTTTCTGTAGAAGAGCTGGAGAACTTCTGAGCTGGAGAGAAGCAATCTGGAATTAAGGAGAAACTTCCTAACTGTGAGAACAATTAATCAGCAGAACAAGTTGTTTCCAGAAGTTGTGGGTGCTTCCCACCGGAAGTTGGCAAACGGGCCATTTCCGGCATCCGAGAGCCTCCAGGGGGGTGAGGAAGGCTGTTTTCGCCCTCCCCAAGCTCCTAGAAAGGCTCTGGAGCCTGGGGAGAGAAAAAAATAGGCCTTCTCCACCACCCCCCGAGGCCCTCCGGAGGCAGGAAACAGCCTCTTTCCCTACTTCTGGTGGGCCCAGAAGGCCCGAAAATCAGCTGGCCAGCACACACATGCACGCCGGAGCTGAGCTCGCGTGCCCACCGATATGGCTCGCCATCATAGATATAAGGTCTCTTGCTTGAGCAGGGAGTTGGACTAGAAGACCTCCAAGGTCCCTTACAACTCTATTCTGAATTTGAACTTATGCCTGCTCAAAGGCTGAAATGAAACTTACCATCCATGCATTTGTCCAAATGGGTGTTCTTCAAAACGTACTTCAGAAATGACCACTCACTGTCCAAGGTTGGGTGAGATTCATGAGATCTTAAAGCTTGAGCAGAGAGTTGAAGGAATATTCTTAAATTTTGGCAGATTGAAAATTATTTTGCTACAATACGGCAAATGGCCAGAAAGTTTTGGTGCCTGAGGTAGGCACATTCCACTTCAATATGCTGAATGAAAGCATAGCTGCAATAGTACTTATTCCTTCCTGAAATAATATGTATTATTATACCTTTTAAAGGTAAAGATAAAGGTTCCCCTCACACATATGTGCTAGTCATTCCCAACTCTAGGGGGCAGTGCTCATCTCCGTTTCAAAGCCGAAGAGCCAGCGCTGTCTGAAGACGTCTCGGTGGTCATGTGGTCGGCATGACTCAATGCCAAAGGCGCATATAACGCTGTTACCTTCCCACCAAAGGTGGTCCCTATTTTTCTACTTGCATTTTTTTACGTGCTTTCGAACTGCTAGGTTGGCAGAAGCTGGGGCAAGTAATGGGAGCTCACCCCATTACGCGGCACTAGGGATTCAAACCGCTGAACTGCCGACCTTTCGATTGACAAGCTCAGCGTCTTAGCCACTGAGCCACCGTGTCTCTATTATACCTTTTAGGATCTCACTAAAATCCTTAATTGTTCATGCTTAATATCTCATAGCCCATTTCTTTGGGTTTTTTTTTCACTAACGTGTTTTTTTCCCCTCAAGTTCGTTCTCCAGAAATAGTGAAAAAAATTGTGTTTGGGAAGTTCACATTGTCATTCTAAAAATATGCAAACGAAGAAAGACTTCCCTTCTAATTTTGGCCCCTTAGAGTAGTGTTTCTCAACCTTGGAAGCTTGACGTCCACCCAACTTCAAGCTACCAAGTTTGAGAAACACTGCCTTAGAGAATAAAGAGCAGAGAAATTGGAATTCACACGGTCGCTAAAATACACGAGCCAGAAAGGAAAAGCTAAGCACTTTCAGCAATAGTTGTGTTTTAATACAGGTAGTTCATTTAGTGACCATTCAAAGTTACAACAGCACTGAAAAAATGACTTATGACCATTTTTCACACTTATGACCATTGCAGGATCTGCATGTTCACGTGATTTATATTCAAATTACAATGCGTTATTGCTTAACGTATTGTAAGCTGCCCTGAGTCTCCGGAGAAGGGCAGCATATAAATCAAATTTTTTTTAAAAAATGCTTGACAACTGACTCACATTTATGATGGTTGCAATCTCCCAGGGTCTAACTTTTCACAGACCTTTGACAAGCAAACTCAATGGGGAAACCAGATTCACTTAACTGTGTTGCTAATTTAACAGTGATTCTGTTAACAAATGTGGCAAGGAAAGTCATAAAATGGGGCAAAACTCTTTTAACAAATTTATCACTTAGCAACGTAAAATTTTGGGCTTGATTGTAATCGTAAGTCGAGGACCACCTGTATGTAAGGGGCTGCCACAAAGAAGAGGCGGTCAACCTATTCTCCAAAGCATCTGAAGACAGGATAAGAAACAATGGATGGAAACGAATCAAGGAGAGAAGCAACTTAGAACTAAGGAGAAATTTCCTGACAGTGAGAACAATGAATCAGTGGAACAACTTGCCTCCAGAAGTTGTGGGTGCTCCATCACTGGAAGTTTTTTAAGAAGAGATTGGATAACCATTTGTCTGAAACGGTATAGGGCCATGATGGCGAACCTATGGCACGGGTGCCACAGGTGGCACACGGAGCCATATCACTGGGCACGTGAGCTCAGCTCCAGCATGCATGTATGTGCTGACCAGCTGATTTTCAGGCCTTCTTGGCCCACCGGAAGTCGAGAAACAGGCAGTTTCCGGCCTCCGGAGGACCTCCGGGGGGGTGGGGAAGGACATTTTCGCCCTCCCCAAGCTCCTAGAAAGCCTCTGGAGCCTCTGGAGCCTGGGGAGAGCGAAAAACGGGTCACCGGAAGTCAGCAAATGGGCTGTTTCCGGCCTCCGGAGGGCCTCCAGGGGGGTGGGGAAGGCCGTTTTCGCCCTTCCCAGGCTCCTAGAAAGGCTCTGGAGCCTGGGGAGGGTGATAAATGGGCCTACTGGGCCCACCGTGCCATCGTGTGCCAAAAGCAGGGGGAGCGCAAGGGGATCGCGTACACATGCATGGGGGGCGGGGTGCATATAATTATGGGTGGGGGCACGTGTGTCCACAACGCCACCGTGCTCCCTCTGCTTTTGGCACGCGATGGCACCACTGGTATAGGGCTTCCTGCTTGAGCAGGGTCTTAGTCTAGAAGACCTCCAAGGTCCCTTCCAACTCTGTTATTCTGGTATTCCATTTACGTTACTCTGCAAAACACGATGTATAAATATTTTTATTTTTATTTATTATTTTTGTCAAACACGTAAGAGAACAAATATAAGTATAAATATGATTACAGATACAGGATAAGGATACAAATACATGGGGACAGTAGGACAGGGACGGTAGGCACATTGGTGCGCTTATGCACGCCCCTTACAGATCTCTTAGGAATGGGGTGAGGTCCACGGTAGACAGTCTAAGGTTAAATTTTGGGGGGTTTTGGGATGAAACCACAGAATCAGATAGTTCATTCCAGGCATTGACCACTCTGTTCCTGAAGTCATATTTTCTGCAATGAAGTTTGGAGCGGTTTACCTTGAGTTTGTATCTATTCTGTGCTCGTGTATTATTGCGGCTGAAGCTGAAGAAGCAGTGGTGAAATCCAAATTTTTTTACTACTGGTTCTGTGGGCATGGCTTGGTGGGCGTGGTAGGGGAAAGTTACTGCAAAATCTCCATTCCGACCCCACTCTAGAGCCAGCCAGTGGTGGTATTTGCCGCTTCTCCAAACTACTCAAAATTTCCGCCACCGGTTCTCCAAAGTGCTCAAAATTTCCGCTACCAGTTCTCCAGAACCTGTCAGAACCTGCTGGATTTCACCCCTGTGAAACAGTCATTGCCATAATAACAAAAAATAAGCATAATTACATCACAGATCCTATGAATTGCCTAAACTACCAGCATGCTATGCGTTCCTTTCTAGCGTCTTCGTTCTGTAGGTCAGGCCCTACACTAAATACCTATTTTAGAATACTTTCATCAAATTTGAGAGGCATATCTTTGCGATGGAAGCCAGTCCGGGGCTTTGCTTCATCTTTTGCAAAACCTTTTTTATAAATCAGAGAGAGAGAGAGAGAGAGAGAGAGAGAGAGAGAGAGAGAGAGAGGGAGAGAGAGGGAGGGAGAGAGAGGGAGGGAGAGAGAGGAGGGATGAGCGGACTGGGAAGTATAATTTATTGCACGGAACAGAAAGTGCTGACAACTCTGAATGAATCTTTCTTCCTTTCTTCAGGTCTTGCTCCAGTTGTTCCAACGGCATATAAAGATTAGTCATCAGTAGGAATCCCAAAACAATAATGACTTCCAAGAAACTCCTGGAAATGATTAGAGAGGGGTGGGGAGGGGGATGGATGACACAGAGAGAAGAGAGGCATGGTGGGAGGGAGAGGGTAGGATAGAAGAAGAGTGACTTTCAAAAATTTACACAGGGAACAGATTTGCTGAGAGAAAGGGTGACATCTTCTGCTCCCAGTAGGGCTTTAATTTCTCCTGCAACAATGGCTCCTCTTTCTCTCTTAAGATCTGAAGGATGGGCCACTGCGGAAGGCTGCTGAAGATCCTGCTCCATTGGACACTTTGCAAAAATAATAGCCATCTCCATTTCGCTTTTATAAACTGCTTCATATATATGTCATATACCACATTTTCTCCTAAATTTCACACAGCAAGGCAGGCCTTGCCAAAGGCCACCCAGTGAGCTATTGTTTGTGGTTTCATATCATTCAGAGATGTCATAACTCATAATCTGGTACAACCTTAGGTCACATCTACTCGTTCTTCCCCGCTGCATCCGAGCGCCGCGTGACGGGATGAGCTCCCATCCTTTGCCCAAGCTCCTGCTACCCTAGCAATCAAAAGCATGTAAATGCGAGTAGATAAATAGGTACCACTTCGATGGGAAGGTTAACAGCGCTCCATGACATCATGCTGGCCACATGACCACGGAAGTGTTTTCAAACAGCGCTGGCTCAATGGCCCTTGAAATTGAGATGAGTAGCGCCCCCTACAGTCAGCAAGAATCTCCAGGAACTCCTTTCCTGTCCTATCAGTGTTGGTGGGAGTATACAGTCTTATTGATTAGACTGTTGCAAGAAAGTCATAAAACAATAGAAGTCTGTAGAGATTCTCAGTCATTAAGGTCATGGTTGTCCCAAAGGTGCTTTTGTCAGCAGGCAACTAGACTTTTTTCTTTTGAAGACATTTCGCTTCTCATCCAAGAACCTTCTTCAGCTCTGACAGGATAGTGGGGAATGGAAGGATTTATATTCCTTGCAGATAGTTTATAATCTGCATCCTTTTAGAGCAGGAGGCTCTAAACTCAAGGCCTGGGGGCCAGATTCAGCCTGCAGGGTGCTTAGATCTGGTCCGCAGGGCCACCTTGGAAACAGTAACGGACCAGCCCTCGCAAGCTCTGTTTTCGCTGGCAGAGTTGCAGGAAGCCATCACAGTTGAAAACAGAGTTCGGGAGCAGGGGCGGGTTTCAAAACCCTTCGCTACCAGTTTGCTCATGGGCACACGTGCGCACAACACTTCTGCACATGTCTCCCGCCACTGCTGCTACCGGTTTGCCTGATCTGAGGTGAACCGGTAGCAATCCACCACTGCTCAGGAGACAGTTTTCACTGGCAGAGCGCTCAGGCTACCACAGGCGCCCCTGAAATGAGTGACGTTGAGATGGCCCACCCCACCTCAACCCCCTGGCCGGCTGCTCTGGCCACACCCCCCTCAACCCCCTGAGGTGAAACACAACCCTGATGCGGCCCTCAATGAAATCGAGTTTGACAGCCCTGTTTTAGAGGGTCGTTGAAGCACTTGGAGGTTTATCTGTGTCCTCAGGGTCACCTGAGTAGCGCTCCTGGTACCTGTAGTCTGCAATTTTTCCCTCTGGAAATCCATTCCTACTCCCACACCATCTTCAAAAGAAAATGCCTTCAAAAGGAAAAACAAGGAAGTCCAGTTGCCTTCTGAAAAAAGCACCTTTGGGACATAAAACAATAGAGTTAACCACAGATATTTCTAATTTAAAAGTCAATGAAAGCGAAGCCCCCCTTTTATTCTACTGCCATTCTGAAGGTCCTCCATCTTAGGACCTTCATTCCAGTCGCACCTTTGTTCTCAAATATAGCAGAATGCTGGGAAAAGGCTGGGAAAATGACATGGGATATCAGGAGTTAAGTATAGATATGCCAGAGAGCAGGGGTGGGTTCTAAATTTTTTTACTAATGGTTCTGTGGGCGTGGCTTATTTTGTAGGCATGGTTTGATGGTCATGTGACAAATAATTCTTTAGGATTTAGCGGAGGTACTGGTCTACCAGGCTTTTAACTGTTTGCAGAGCCGTACCAGTCTACCCATTTGTTTTTGGAGCGCACTGGTCTACCATCACACTGCCTTCTATCGCTGATCAGCTGTAGGGCAGCCCTTTGGAGTGCCTTGGCAAGAGTTTAAACAGTTTTTTGCCGCTCTGCCACCACCAAGAGCATTGGAAACAGCTTTCAGGCAGCTTGGCCTCAATTGCCAATCTACCACCACTGAGCGATTTACAAGGAGTGGATCGGTTCTAGACAATCAGTTGAGAGGCTTCTTGGCTTCTCAATTTAAAGCTAAGGTGTCTTGTTTTTTTTCTCTCTTCTTTATCAAGTGAACCCTGATTTTTTCCTTCTAGCCGATCAGCTGGGACTTGGGAAGCAGTGAATAGATTGGGGGCGGGGTCAGGCAGAGATGGTATTTACCAGTTCTCCAGACTACTCAAAATTTTCACTACTAGTTTGCAAGAACCGGGAGAACCGGTAGCAACCCACCACAGCCAGAGAGGGCTAACATGCCTTGGTTACATGCTATTTGAGCAGGACTACCATTTTTTTTTAAAATGGGGTTTTTTAAACCCACAGTTTGTCTCCCACCTTGATCAACAAAAGATACACCATTAAAAATACAATATAAATACAATACATATAGTCCTATAAATATAGTCCTCGACTCACAACCATTCTTTTCGTGACCATCGAAGTTTCAATGGCACCGAAAAAAAAATGACTTGAGTCCTTTTTTCCCCCCCCCCCCCCCCCCCCAGTAAAACCAGCCTCATTAGCTTTATTTATGAGCATTTCGTCTATGAAATGAACTTTTTTACAAAGGTATGACTGTATTTTTCTGGGCTCGTGAGGTATATAATATAGTCCTGTCAAAAGTTGCCATAACTTATTCCGATATTATGAATTCCTTCCTTTTTAGCAAAACGCTAGTGGTGTTTTTCAGTTAAGGTGAGCTGTTCTTGCACTTTTCATCAAAGGCCTGTTATCGCACAACGTCTGCAACCAATTGGAAGGCCTCTATATGTGGTTGTTCCTTTTACAACAAAAATAGAAGTCTTTTCCTTGAATTCATTGATGAACTCTTGAATAAAGGAAGCATTTTGCGAGGGCAGGAGAGGGAAGAAAGAGTGTGGTCTTTTCAAAGAGATTGAAGAAAAATCATCAGTTAATGGAGAACGTTGGAAGTCTAATATACATCCAGATCAGGGGTGAAATTCAGCAGGTTCTGAAAGGTTCTAGAGAACCGGTGGCGGAAATTTTGAGTAGTTCGGAGAACCGGCAAATACCTCTGGCTGGCCCCAGAGTGGGGTGGGAATGGAGATTTTACAATATACTTCCCCCAGGAGTGGGGAGGGAATGGGGATTTTGCAAAATCCTTCCCCTAGGAGTGGGGAGGGAATGTGGATTTTGCAAAATCCTTCCCCCAGGAGTGGGGAGGGAATGGAGATTTTGCAGTATCCTTCCTGTGCCACGCCCACCAAGCCACACCCACAGAACCAATAGTAAAAAAAAGTTGAATTTCACACTGATCCAAATGTAATACTTTAGTATTAGTGACTACTTTATCTCTGGCTCCATTTATAAAAAAATGGCCTGAGATGGTATTAAACTCAATGGTGGTGCTCAGAGCCGACATCTGAACATCTCAGGTATAATTCCTGCCAGCTCCGGACAAAGTTTATTTAAAACCACGTCAACCAGTGGTCCCCAACCATCGAGTGGAGCTTCATGTGTGAGTAGAAGGTGCTTGCGTCAGCGTGCAAAGTTTCACTCGCATGAGTGGAGGGCACTGGCGCTTGCACTTATGCGCAAAGCTCTGTTCCAGGGGTGTCAAACTCAATTTCATTGAGGGCCAAGTCAGGGTTGTGTTTGACCTCGGGGGCCAGGCTCCTATGGTGGCCCGAGCTTCCTGCCAGTGAAACCAGGCTCCCTAACTCCGTTTTCAGCTGCAATGACCTCCTGCAACTCTCTGCAAGCCAAAACAGAGCTCGTGGGCGCCACGTGCGGCCCTCCCGAACTCCATTTTTGCTGGCAGAGGCACCACGGGCCAATCCTTGGCTGTTTCCAGGGCGGCTCCACGGGCCAGATCTAAGCACCCCGCAGGACAGATCTGACACCTGGGCCTTGAGTGTGACACCCCTGCTCTATTCCCTTAAAGCTGTAATTGCAGGATGAATGACGGTGGAATGGCAGCGATCCTAGGATTATACAATACAAAGCAATACGCTGAGATTTATATTTAATGGCAAAGTCCAAGAGTCCTGCTTTGGTCCTAAAACAGTGAAAATCTGTGAAGAATAAACACTATAATACTCGACTATTTGCAGGGGTTTCTCAACGGAGAAATCAATGGGGGGAGGGTGGAAATTTTCTCCCAAGGGGGAAAAAGTTTAATCTAACGCCAGAGTTTAGAGAGATCTTTTGAAATGGTGACTTCATGCAACCAACATATGTTTAACCCTGAGCCGCTTATTCAGACAAGCCCCCCCACCCATGTCAAAGACCAAGCTTTTGTCGTTCTTGTTGTTTCTTAAATTAAACATATCAAATGCATTTTAAAACAATAAGCATATTGAAAATATACACTAACATCTGTGTTTGGGGCACAAGCCAGAGCGACAACGGCTGGTTTGCATTACCCACAAGAAATCAAAGCGTCCAGCAAAGTAGACAAACTATAGCTGGAAAGGGATTAACTATGTTCAAGCAAAATTTTCACTCTTCCTTTCGCTGGGGGTTGCTGATGTAATTGACGTTTTTTGAACTGTGCAAAAAGAAAGAGAAAGAGAGAGAGAGGCCTCCATTTTAAGATCACCCATTCCCTAATTTAATATCTAGAGTGGGGAACACATTGTAGGGGGAAAAAAATAAAACCGGGGGTGTTTTTTCTCCAGGAGAGTCCATTTCAGAGGTGGGTTTCAGCAGGTTCTGACCAGTTCTGGAGAACCGGTAGCGGAAATTTTGAGTAGTTCGGAGAACCGGTAGTAAAAATTCTGACTGGTCCCGCCCCCATCTTTTCTCTGCCTCCCAAGTCCCAGCTGATCGGGAGGAAATGGGGATTTTGCAGTAACCTTCCCCTGGACTGGGGTGGGAATGGAGATTTTACAGTATCCTTCCCCTGCCACGCCCACCAAGCCACGCCCACAGAACCAGTAGTAAAAAAAATTGAAACCCACCACTGGTCCATTTCTAGCGATAGTCAACCTAATATTAAAGCAGATAAATCTTTTTGTCTTTCTTTCCTTCTAAATTTTAAACACAGTCCATCTGACTTCCAAATTGCAGCAATAAATTTCAGGAATGGAAAGGACCACAATATACTTCTGCCCCCTTAACCTCCATTCCCACTTCGTGTTTTTCAAAAAGATATATATATATCCAAAGTTGAAAAGGCTATTATCCCTGGGATCCAGTGGTGAAATCTAAAATTTGTTACTACCAGTTCTGTGGGGTAATGTGACTGGGTGGGCGTGGCCATTTTTTATTTATTTTTTTACTTTTAAAACCATTTTTTCTACAACCTCTTCGGACCCTTTCAAAAGGGTCTGACGATCCCAGCTGAGTTGCCTGATCGGCAGAGGCTTTTTTTCTTTTAAAAACCTCTGCCGATCAGGCAACTCAGCTTGGATCGTCAGAGGCTTTTAAAAGAAAAAAAGCCTCTGCCGATCCCAGCAGAGTTGTAGAAAAAATGCTTTTAAAAGCCTCTGATGATCCCAGCTGAGTTGCCTGATCGGCAGAGGTTTTTAAAAGAAAAAAAGCCTCTGCCGATCAGGCAACTCTGCTGGGATCGTCAGAGGCTTTTTTTTCTTTTAAATGCTTTTGAAAGCATTTTTTACAACCTGTTCGCCGAAGAGGTTGTAGAAAAAATGGTTTTAAAAGAAAAAACATTGGCCACGCCCACCCAGTCACATTACCACCACCACCACCACCACCCCACACACACACACACCTTTTTTCGGCTGAGTTCTTATTATATACAGTAACTCTAGGAGAAACATGGAAATTAGATAGTTGTTTGAGGACAAATTTGTTCTAAAGAGCACATCTCAGAATTTGGAAGCTCAGTCATTCTGATCACCACAAAATAAATGGAATATTCTACCAATCAGCTCTTGGTGATCTAAAACATTTTCTGGAATAAAGAGGCCGAAAAAACCTCCACTTCCTTTAGAATATTAGTCTGTAATCCATGCAATGCCAATAATAAATCCAAATTTCATTGTCTTTGAGACATGGCATTTCCAACAATGCCACTAATTTTCCGAAACCTTTCATACTTCTGTAGTAATAAGCAATAATCAATTCATTGGGATGGTGGTCAAAGCCATTCAGAAGAAGAACCAAACCAAATGATTGTAGGCCAGCATTCTGCTCACCAATAGCTAACCAAAATGTCTAAGAGAAGCCCACAAAATGCATGTGAATGTAATAACGCTGTCCTACTCAACTGATATTTAGTGGCACAGCACCCCAGATGCTGGGGCCATTTCAATCTTTGTTCCCCAAATTATTACTTTCATGAATTACCAGAGGTATTATTACAAGTTCTACTATTGCTATTGGCTTCCAAGGCAGTAAGCAATTGAAGTCAAATTCTGGATTCAAGATCAAGAATCATCGGTTTAAATAGCTGGTGATGGGAATGACTTCTGTATAAGGTTACAAAGAGTTGATGCCAAATTCTAGACCAGTGGAACACAATCAGGGCCAAATGCTTTTCTCATCCTCCAATTTGTTCCTGAAATATAACACTAGTATGACGAAACAGAAAATTGTGAAATATAATTGTGAGAATCATGTTTATTATATTTAATTCTAATTTAATTGGATTTTAATTAAATAACTCAGCAGGTAGAAACCTTTAGCCTCCTTTATCTGACCTGGAAATACTTAGCAGTGTTGGCTTTTAATTAGTTTTTGGATATCAGACCACAGGGAAAATCTAGAGCTGTAGAAATATCCAAGGTGGCAAGCTTCCATATCTTTGCCAAGAAAATGAGATGGCCATAGTCACCCCAAGGATAAAACATCCCAACACAAACTGAGCAACATGGTATATGCAGTACAATGCAGTGAGCTAAATGCAGATCGGGGTGAAATCCTCCCGGGTCGGACCAGATCGGGCGAACCGGTAGCTATTGTGGCAAGTGGTTCAGAGAACCGGTAACGATGGTGGTGCGAGGCTACGCCCCCCAAACCCGGGTGTTGTTACTTCCTGGTTTTAACCATGAAGTAATGTGTTTTTACCCTCTGCGCATGTGCAGAAGGTTTTGCGCATGCGCAGAGGGTCTGCGCGTGGCGCGTGCACTTCCGAACCGGTAAGGAAAGTAAATAGATTTCACCCCTGGTGCAGATCTATACATTGGAGGAAACAAAACAACCACTTCATAAATGCATGGCACAACATAGGAGAACAAACCCATCAGGAAAAAGATTCAGCAGTCCGTCTGCATTTAAAAGACACAGGCCACTCTTTTGAAGACAGAAAAGTCTACATTTTGGACAGAGAGGACCGCTGGTTTGAAAGAGGGATCCAAAAGGCCATCTATGTCAAAACAGAACAACCCTCTCTCAACAGAGGGAGGGATATGACATCATCGATCTCCAAGAAGGTGTCACGCCCATTTGCATTACTCAGGTGACTCTAATGACATAGATAAACCTCCAGGTGATCTCAATGACTTTCTAAAAGAATGCAAATGACCAGCTATCTGCAAGGAGTATACATCCTTCCATTCCCCACCTGATCCTTCAGCCAGAACTAAAGAAGCTTCTTGGATGAGAAGCGAAACATCTTCAAAGAAAAACCAGAAAGTCCACTTGCCTCTTACAAGCACCTATATAGGATCGTCAACCCATCGTAAAGCTCAATTCAAGGAAATTTTACCTTACTCCATCACATCAAGGTTGGCTATTGTCAATTAAGTTATGGTTGGAGGAAATGACACAACAACACATGGACTTAAAACCAGAGCTATTCCTACTGGATATCTTACTAGAGAAAATTAGTAAATTAGTAAAATATGATTATACATGTAACAAGGATTGTTTATGGACAAAATTGGAAAGCAGAGAATATACCATCGGAGGGAGAAGTAATTAAAAAAATTTTGGATTGTGCAGAAATGAATAGATTAACTATGATGATAAAGGAAAGAGAAGATTCAGAATATTATAAGATACGGAATCAATTTTATTATTGGTTAGGAAAGAGATACAAATAAGTTTTAAAAGAGATTGGGGGGGAAATGCTGTAACTAGAATATTATATTAGTGGAAAATCTTTGTAATGGATTTGGTGAGGTGGAAGATAGAAGAGGTAGAAACAGAATTAAACTTTTGAAGATAACACCGAAATGTCACATGGAAGAAATGAATGATGTACTAAATGTTTGTTTGTCTTAAAAAATTAAAAACTTCTTTTAAAAAAAAGGGTTGGCTATTGTTCACCTTTTGCTACTTTCTTTTCCTTGGGCCTTCATTCCTGTTGGACTATTCTTCCCAAGTTGTCACTTCATGATTAAGTACAAGCCTCCAGTCTCCAAATATTGTTCACCCTAAATTGGACCAATCTATGTCAATTTTCTGCCTTCTGCATGTTTTTAATTACCAACTCCCCAAAGTAAGATCAATGTGGGTTGTAGTTGGAATACAGTGCCAAGTTCTGGTCACCAGGATATGAAAAAGATGTTGAGATTCTGGAAAGATTGCAGAGAAGAGCAAAGATGATTGGGGAGTTGGAGGTTGAAAGATATGACGAACGGTTGCAGGAACTGGGTATGTCTAGTCTAACAAAGATAAGGCCTAGGGGCGATATGATAGTAGTCTTCCAATATTTGAGAGATTGTCACAAAGCAGAGGAGGACAATCTATTCTCCAAAGCATCTGAGGGCAAGACAAGAAGTAATGGATGGAAACTTATCAAAAAGAGAGCCAACCTAGAACCAAGGATAAATTTTCTGACAGTGAAAACAATTAATCAGTGGAATGACTTGCCTCCAGAAGTTGTGGGTGCTCCATCACTGGGGTTTTTTAAGAAGACACCAGACAGTCATTTGTCCAGGATGGTATAGGATCTCCTGTTTGGATAGAGGGTGGACCAGAATACCTCCAAGATCCCTTCCAACTCTGTTACTCTGTATTTCCAGCACATCTTAGAAGACACTAAAAAAAGGAGAATTGAATAAGGCCATAGTGGTCTAAATGAAGAGATCATCTGAAGCAGGGGTGAAATGCTACCGGTTTGCACCAGTTTGCCTGAACCGGCAGTAAACAAAAAAGCTACCGGTTCGTCCAAACCGGTGTTTCCGATGATCAGCTGTATTTATATTCGCTAGAAAGCAGGAAATCCTGCTCAGGCTTCCTGAGTCATTAAAACACACAAATAGTCCCAAAAACCTCTTTTATTGCAACAGCTGTGAAATACGTTCAGTCACAGCTGAGTCCCAATTAGTTGCAAAATGTCCTTCTGGAGAAGTCGTTTGGGATAATCACCAACCTTTATCTTCCTTGACATTCTGCCAAAGACCTACTTGGCAAAGCCACACAGAGTCCAGAATCAAACAGAGATGCTGACTGGGAACAGAATTAACAATGTTGCTTTCCTGCAAAGTGCCCATGTGCCTTTGCTCCTCTTTTAAACCTTTTGGGAGGGGCCAATCATCTCCAGGCCTTACTCCCGAGTCGTCCCTTTTGTTTTAACTGTTCATGCCTTCTGGCATGCGCACACTAGGAACAGGCTCCTCCTGTTCCTCTGCCTCTCTGCTGTCCGACTCCGGAGGCTCCGGTGTCCACGCATCACTCTCAGATGGCCCTGGCCCCATCTCTACCTCTGATGCAGAACCCTTGTCCAGGCCTTCCCCAGACTCCAAGACTGGCCTATGTTCCTCCCCAGCCTCCTCACCGTCCGACTCTGCTGCCAGCTCTGCAGGCTGCTGGCAAATCACAACAGCTTTCTAGCAAATCTAAATCACGCGGCACAGCTGTTTCCCCCCCCCTCACTGTTCTACTTACCTTCTTAAGCCTCCTTTTTCTGTGCCGTGTGGTAGCGCCTGTTGTGTGCATGCACACAAAGCACGCATTTGGCGCGTACCACATATGCGCACACAGCAAACCAGTGGCAAACCTCGGAGGATTTCACCACTGATCTGAAGTGATATAAAGCAGCTTCCTAAGTAGACATCTGCAGTTCTCCCAAAGAAACCCATGAGGTTCAAGAATGCTTCTACTTTGGCATCAGGCTCGGAGCCCTTTTTGCATTCGAAAACGTAATTGGTTTTTTTTAAAAAAAAAAAACCAAGCACTGAGCAAATCTCCATTGGCGCTAATATGATGCATAATAAAGCAATTCCGTATCAGGGTGGTACATATGCCTGTCAGTTAACATTACAATGCTCAATGTCAGTGCCTGATTCAAATGACAAGACTAGCCGTCTGGCTTGTTACATTTAGATGAGATCCTGTGTGCACAGCAGGAAATCTTCCCTGCCCCCCTCTCTTTTCAAGAGCTTTTGATTGAAATCAAGTGCACTGATTTGAAAAGAGTTAGATTTTACAGTGCTGGGTTTCTGTATAGCTGCAGAGATGATCTGTAATTAAAGTGCAGATGGATTTTGGTCAAATAATACCAGATGTTATACTTACAACTTCTCAAACCCTCTCCATTTATTAGTCCAACTCCACTCCCTACTGCGAGGAAATTTCGCATTGCACAACCGATTGACTCGGGGTTTTTGGGGCAGTGATAGAATTGGACACAGGTTAAATCAGAGTCAGAAGATTATGAAGGAGAAAACAGACAAGCCTTTAAGCCAGATTGTCTATAAATTAAAGCTGGGGGTTACATTTCTATAAAATCAGGCTGGGGATCCACTCTAGCAAATGTAGCTGCTGGAGTCTTTCATACCTATTCTCTATTCACTACCCTTTGTTGTTAGTTGCGAAGTCGTCTCCAACCCATTGCGACCCCATGGACAACTTTCCTCCAGACCTTCCTGTCCTCTACCATCCCCTGGAGACCATTTAAGCTCATGCCGACTGCTTCAGTGACTCCATCCAGCCACCTCGTTCTCTACCGTTTCTTTCTTCTTTTGTCCTCAATCGTTCCCAGCATTAGGCTCTTCTCCAGTGAGTCTTTCCTTCTCATTATGTAGCCAAAGTATTTGAGTTTCATCTTCAGGATCTGGCCTTCTAAAGAGCAGTCAGGGTTGATCTCCTCTAGGACTGACCGGTTTGATCGCCTTGCAGTCCCAGGGACTTGCAGGAGTCTTCTCCAGCACCATAATTCAAGGGCTTCAATTCTTTGACACGCAGCCTTCCTTATGGTCCAACTTTCACAACCATACATTGCAACTGGGAAAACCATAGCCTTGACTATATGCACTTTTGTTGGCAGGGTGATATCTCTGCTATTCATTACCCTACCTACTATACTTGAAAAAAATACTCTATACATAATAATATTGAAGGAACACTGTAGACTTCATAAATACATTGGTCCTTTCCTCTTTCTAATGAACACAAGGTCTAGAAGAGTTAATATCAAAGCTTGGTTAATCTCATGGCTTGCTCTTGAAAGATGTTCAAATTAATTCAATCCTGGTTAAGCAAGAAACCCAAAGGAAAAGACCATCTTAAGAAACATTTTACTGGGAGAAAAATAAAGTTAGCATAGGTACCATTGTTATGGACAATTGGATATGACAATAAGATTTAGATACTTTCTTCAGGAGAAAACCAATACTGTCCAGGTGAGGAACAAGTCATATACCATATACCAGACTGATTAGTAAAACGGGTGGCTCATAAATCTTCAATTCCACTCAACAGTATTGTCCTATGACTGTTCGTGACAGATATTCTTCAAGCTCTTTAGAAACTCAGTCTATAAATCTGATTCAGTGTATTGTGTGAACCATAGTACTGTAATTGTGATTTTGAATCCAATGAGGCTGTTCTTGCTGAGACATTATTAATTGGAGATAGATTTTGGCCCCACTGGATTACAAAATACAATAAACGTAGGGCCACAGTCCAATTGATTAAAGCTTCTTCCTGCTCCCAGATGTGGCCCTCCTGATTTTATCATATATAAAATGATCCACAAATGATCCCCATCTTTTAATTCAAATATCATGAAAAACAGGCTGTCCTCAAAATTTTCATACATTCTAATTTTCACAATTGGCTTACCTGTGGATTATCCATTTTTCATGATGTTTGGGTTAAAAAAATAGAGTCAGCTTCTGGATGGGCTTGGAATGGACAACAGCAGTCCTTAAACAATGTGCCATAGATCCAATTAAATAGGAGTACTTTGATTAAAAAGGTGTTCACAGATAGTTCCTTCCCATTTTTTTTCAAAACATCAAGAGTTGACGTAAATAAGAGTTGCCAAATTCAGAAATGCTTTAACATGAGCAAGATTTAATCCCCCTCCTTCGGTTGTTCTTGAGGGAAAATTGCAGTATATTCTGTTCAGACAAAGACTTTGTCTCTAAGGTGAAGGAGTTATGGAAACATTAAACCATGTTTTATTAAAGGACATTAAACATTGTCCTTGAAACATAGATGTCCAGTTAAGCAATAAATGGAAACATTCAACAGAGAGAACCAAGTCAGAAATAAAGAGAAATTTTCTGACATTGAGAACAATCAGTGGAACAACTTGCCTCCTAAAGTTGTGGGAGTTCCATCACTGGAGGTTTTCAAAAATAGATTGGGTAGTCATTTGTCCAGAAGGGCAAAGGGTTGGACTACAAGACTTCCAAGGTACCTTTCAACTCTATGATTCTATGATTCTGATTCTATGATTCTATGATTCTATGATTCTATGATTCTATGAGTCTATGATTCTATGATTCTATGATTCTATGATTCTATGATTCTATGATTCTATGATTCTGATTCTATGATTCTATGATTCTATGATTCTATGATTCTATGATTCTGATGCTATGATGCTATGATGCTATGATTCTGATGCTATGATGCTATGATGCTATGATGCTATGATGCTATGATGCTATGATGCTATGATTCTATTCTACTCTACTCTACTCTACTCTACTCTACTCTACTCTACTCTACTCTGCTTTCCATGTCACCTGAATTCATTTTATTAAGAGTTATTATTATACAGCCACTGTGATTTTTTCTCTCTGAATCTGGCTAAGTCCTTATACTTTATAAAATAAATAGTACTTTGACCACCGCGATTTTATAACCATTTAGCTTTTTACCATATTTATTTACTCTCTCCTGATGTCATCTTTTTTCAACTTAAAAAAACTAATAATTGTAATAAAGTTATTGATTGGTAGCAGCATTTGTCATTCAACAAACAAATCCATCACGAGAGTCTGACATAATACGTCTGCTATTGAATTTTTTTGTACAGATACATACTTAAATTGAAAAAGAAAGCTTACAATGAGGAAATTTACAGTTTAAAAACTCATGGAGCTCTGTTCCAAGAATGAAATGAAATTGGCTTGTGTTTTGTTCTTTTAGTTATCGACCATTAGACTGGGAAGCTGGGACAAGTATTTTTTTAAATTATTAATATTTTTATGCCGCCCACTCTCCGAGGACTCAGGGCGACTTACACCAAAGACAGTATACTAAATAGCATATTGCCCTCAACAATCTGGGTCCTCATTTTGCCCACCTCGGAAGGATGGAAGGCTGAGTCAACCTTAAGCCGGTGAGATTTGATCCGCTGATCTGCTGAACTAGCAGTCAGCTGAAGTAGCTGCAGTACAGCACTCTAACCACTGCGCCACCTCGGCTCTTTTGTAATGGGAGTTCATCCCGTTACGCGGCCCTAGGGATTCGAACCGCTGAACTGCCGACCTTTCGATCGACAAACTCAGCGTCTTATCCATCGAGCCACTGCGTCCCTTTCATTTTTGGGTTAATCTGTTTGTTTATTTCTTCTTACAAGCACCATTAAAATAAACATCTGAACATTTGCACTAAGCGACAAAAACCCTTCTCCGACACGAGTTACAAGAGAAACGGGAAACAAGTCATTTAAACAAAACTCCCATTTAATTTTATAACTCCTGAGCGGACTCTCTGCTTTGAGAGCTCCAAATCCATTTGCCCATCCAGGTGCACCCAGTCTCCCAAATCCAGTTACAATCCTTACCTTTTTGGGGGGGGAGGGGGAGGATGGGGAGGGTGTATATGCCTTTCCTTTGTGCTTGCCTTGAAGTTTGGTCTGTTAAATATTAGCCCATGACCTTCTGCTGATTGGCTTCAATTAAGCCTCTGGATTTCCTCTTCCTGAGCCTAAGTCAAGTTACAGTGGAAGAATAATAAAGGCAAAAAGGAACGTGTTGCAGCCGTCCAAATAATGGCCTCTGATTGTCAGCAATGGAAAGTGAGCATGACTTGAAGATCCCACCCACTGGGAGCCTTGATGGCATAATTTATGGGCAGCCTTTTGAAACCACCAGTAGCTCAGGCAGCCTGTTTCTTCTCACGCTTGGGGAAAAAAATAGCCCCCTCCCCCCCAGGGTCTCCCAGGATAGGAAATGGAGTGGGGTGGGAGTTTAAATATAATAATTGGAGGAAACCTAAGTATTTGGGCCAAAGGAGAAAAAGCAGGCTGGTGGAGGAGGGAGGGACGGAGGGACGGAGAACGGGCAGTTCTCACTGTAAAACAAAGCAGCAATGTTTCAGGAGGAGGATATCTGACATAAGATACTAATCATAATTTCCCTGGATCCAGTTATCCAAACAGAATATGCAAAGCCAAGTGTTCTTGAACAGAACTGTAAGTCTATTCATTCCAATGAGGGAGAAGAAGACTTCCAGTCTCTGACTATTCTGCACCTGTAGGCTGTTTCTTCCTATCCCTATTTTGATAAGGACTCCTAATTTTGTTTCATCATTCTGGTATTAAAAACAACATAAAGACAAGGGCAAACTTATAAAGATTAAAGGCGAAGGTTCCCCTCGCACCTATGTGCTAGTCGTTCCCGACTCTAGAGGGCGGTGCTCATCTCCGTTTCAAAGCCGAAGAGTCAGCGCTGTCCGAAGACGTCTCCGTGGTCATGTGGCCGGCATGACTAAATGCCAAAGGCGCACGGAACACTGTTACCTTCCCACCAAAGGTGGCCCCTATTTTTCTACTTGCATTTTTTACGTGCTTTCGAAGTGGTAGGTTGGCAGAAGCTGGGACAAGTAACGGGATCTCACCCCGTTATGCGGCACTAGGGATTCGAACTGCTGAACCTCCAATCACGACATATTCTGAAAGGGAAGACAGACTCGAATGGTTTTGCCAGTGTTTGAATTCCATGATGTATTATTATTATTTATTTTTTTATTATTAATTTGATTTATATGCCGCCCTTCTCCGGAGTCTCAGGGCAGCTTACAATGCGTTAAGCAATAGCCTTCATACTTTTGTATATTTATATAAAGTCAGCTTATTGCCCCCACAATCTGGGTCCTCATTTTACCTACCTTAGAAAGGATGGAAGGCTGAGTCAACCTTGAGCCTGGTGAGATTTGAACTTGCAGTAATTGCAGGCAGCTGAATGTTAATCAGTGCCTTAGTCTACTGCACTGCTCAGGCACAGTATTATCAGTAATAAGCAGCCATTTGAACTGTGATGAGTTCAAAAAATAAAATCCACATTAAGGAAAATAAGGAGAAATGAAGATTTATAAAATAATATGGGAAGACACAACTATATTGTTGTGTACACTTGCCTTTAGGTGGTCTCCAGTAGTGGTAGTATCTGTCAACTGCAGGGAAAATCAAGAGATCCTAGCAATTCAAATGAATATAAAGATTTATTGTAAACTTGAGCTCTATAAGAATCTGAGCTACTAACGGTCAAAGGACATAAGCATATCCTTAGTTAGTCTAATAAAGATACTTTCATATTACAGGTATCAATTTGTCACCCTTGTTGAAAAAATACTCTTAATTCAAATGCTAATAAATAACACATATCAATAATCCATTGCTACAATTCGGGTATAGAATAGAATAGAATTCTTTATTGGCCAAGTGCGATTGGACACACAAGGAATTTGTCTCGGTGCATACGCTCTCGGTGTACATAAAATAAAAGATATATTGATCAAGAATCGTAAGGCGCAACACTTAATGATAGTCATAGGGTACAAATAAGCAATCAGGAACAATATCAATATAAATCTTAAGGATACCAGCAACAAGGTTACATCATACAGTCCAGGGGTGGGTACTTACTACCGGTTCGCAATGGGGCCACTCACTCTTCTGCGTAAGACAGAAGCTTCTGCGCATGCACGGAAGTGTTTTGATGATGTCAGGGTCGGTGGGCGGAGCCTCCTGCCAGTTTTACTACCAGTTCTATAGAACTGTGCGAACCGGGGGCAACCCACCACTGATATAGTCATAAGTGGGAGGAGATGGGTGATAGGAACGCTGAGAAGATTAATAGTAATGCAGACTTAGTGAATAGTTTGACAGTGTTGAGGGAATTATTTGTTTAGCAGAGTGATGGCGTTCGGGGAAAAACTGTTCTTGTGTCTAGCTGTATTGATTTGTTCTTGCAGAAGTATATGCTTACGCTTTAGACAGCTCCTGAACCTCCCAAGTCCACAATTCTTGATGTAGATTCCAAGAATTGGAGATAGAAAAACATGTGCAAGTTGAAGAGACAGCAATCAACCCCGTGTTATTTTAAACACTCTTGTTGATTTCAGCCCCCAGTGTGGCAGTAATAGGACAAATCATGAAACATACAATGCTGCTATCAATTACAACGTTTGCATTTGCATTTTGTTTAGCTCAGGAGAAGCCGAAGATGCTTGATCTGCCACTATTGTTAAGATATCTCATTGTTTAGATCTCCCTCGTTCATCATCCAGCAAAGAGTTTTGTGGCTTGGCACTTTCTCAAGCCTGGAAAGTATGACTCTCTGGGTGGAGTATGTATCCATATTTTCTATGTGAGCAGCTTGGGAACGCTGCTCAGTTTTTGTGAAATTAATGTGCAAATGATCAGCCATCTATGTGCTGTGATGCAAAAGAGGCATTTTTTTCTGCCTGCACTTATAATTCCGCCTCTCAGCCACAAAAAAATACTAATGGGAAGCTAATCAGGACAATAAATTAAAACCTCGTACACAGTAGAAATCTCTTTGGAAATAGACAAGATCTGCAAGCCATTCTCTGATGTTGAGTAACTACTGTTGCTAATAAAGGTTACAACATTTTTCACATGGAGAGTGTTAACGGACTTCTCTAAAAGGACTGCTTATCCAAGGATATTTGTCTCTCTAATGTGGGGAAGGACATGTGGTGGAGCTGAGACCTTCGTTCTGTCTGCCCCAAATCCTCTCTGATCATGCCGATGAATCAGAATTGCCCTGGTCTAGGCAGGATGTGATCTCTTGAGTAGCATCATTCGGAGGGACTGTCTCTTGCTGGTTACATCTACCCAACCGTCTAATGTCGTCTAATGGTATCAGGGGACAACCCACGATGTTTTGTGCTGTGCTCACTACCCTCCGTAATGTTTTTCTATCCACGGCTGTCAGACCGGCATGCCATACCGTGATGCAATAAGTGAGGATGCTATCTATTGTGGACCGGTAAAAGGAGGTCATCAGTTGTTGTTCCACCCTGTTTTTACACAAGACCCTAAGGAAATGGAGTCTCTATTGGGCCTTCCTGGCCACCTGGATCGTGTTGTTTTTCCAGGTGAGGTCTTTGCTAAGATAGACTCCCGGGAATTTAAAGGAGGAAACTCTCTCCACACAGCCCCCCTTGAAGTAAAGTTGGGCAGGTTCCTCTCTCTTCTTCTGGAAGTCCAACACTATCTCCTTTGTCTTGCTGACATCTGGTGGGATCCAGAAGGAGAGCTTTCTCCATGGTGGCTCCCTCTCTCTGGAACATCATCCCTCTGGAAATTAGACTGGCCCCCACTCTAACATTCCTTCAGAAGGCGCTGAAGATGTGGTTCTGCCAGCGGGTCTGGGGAACCCAGAGCAAGATCATCATCATCTTCTTTTAAAGACCCCATAATCCCTTGACGGATGGAGTCTGGGCAACTGAATGGAGCTAGCAGAATGTTTTACTGGCCAGATGCCCTTCCTGTTGCCAACACAGAGTTTTGTTCAGCAGATATATTCTCATTGTGCCCAGAGAGAGAAATATCTGCTTCTACCTAAGGATCAAACTCACAACCTCCTGGTTGTGAGGCGAGAGCTCCACTTCTAGGCCACCATACCACTCCAACCCAGGGCAGGATGGAGCTCATTAAATGGCTGGTATAAATGTGTGTTGTCGCCAGGGAGGAAGGGGGGTTATTGTTTTATTATTTTTATTATTTTATTTTTATTATTTCTTCTATATTGTGCTTTCATATCCTTGTAAGCCACCTTGAGTCTCCTTGTAGGAGTAGGCAGCAATATAAATTTTCTTATTAAATAAATTCTTTCCACTACAGCAATCATCTCTCAATGGCCTAATGGTCTATGTTTCTTTATCACCTACTAGCTGATAACCCGGCCTTGCCCAGGTATTTATTTGTCCCAATCCTGTATTAGACAGGAAGAGGAACTTCACCCTGAGCCCTGATTTCGGCGAGAATTAAATTAGTTAAAAATGTTTTCCCTGTGTCCCCAGAAGCATCAAGTAAAATGATACCACCTTGTTGTTTTGCTAGCTGATCCATGATCATTTGGGATGCTTTTTTCTGATCTTGATTTAGAAGTGGCTTCTTGTCCGTGATATATGCACTGAGCTGTTCGACGTTGCAGTTCTTTTCTCGTATGTAATCTGCGTGAAGTACATCGTGTCGTAGTGGTGTAGGCAGGCCGAGTTGCAGTAATGTTTTATTGATCATGGCCATACATTTGTCCTCAAGAATAATCAAAGCCTTGTTGAAAATGTCCAGACAAAATGTAATTTCTAATGTTACATTTTGTAGAGGGAGGGAGGGAGCCCCCTTGTGCAGTACTGTGAAGCCAGTACCATGGCAAGTCCACTGTGCTGTACAGTAGAAGCCATTTTAAGGCACAACAGGCTGCATCTTAACAGAACACCCCCCCTGAGGGGTGTTAGGGGTGTCTTACCCCCACAGTATTTGTTTCCAGAGAGTAAGTCATCTGTGTACCAAGTTTGGTTGAAATTGCTCAAGGCGTTCCAGAGTTATGCTGGAACATACACACAACTATAGATAGATAGATAGATAGATAGATAGATAGATAGATAGATAGATAATTATCCCTACTTTGTAGATTTAGGAACCAGGGAGTCTATTCTTAATCAAAGCTCGTGATTCTATACAGGACTTGTTTCTGAGCAAACATGTCTCTATCTGTAGCAATTAACGTGTTGGATTAGACTTGGGAGGATCAGGGTCAACTCAACATGCTTAACCGTGGAAATTAATGGATGATTTGGAAAAGGTCATTCTCACTTTGCTCTGCCTATCTCCCATAGCAATTCTTGTGGGGAAAATTTAAAAAAAGGAGTACTACATGTATCACTACATGAGCCGTGGTGGTGCAGTGGTTAGAATGCAGTACTGCAAGCTATTTCTGCAGACAGCTGGTTGCAGTTCAGCAGTTCAATTCTCATTGGCTCAAGGTTGACTCAGCCTTCCATTCTTCCGAGGTGGGTAAAACGAAGACCCAGATTGTTGGGGGCAATATGCTGACTAAATCACTTAGAGAGGGGTGTAAAGCACTGTGAAGCGGTATGTAAGTCTAAGTTCTATTGCTATCACCTTGAATTTCTAAAATAGCATGTAAAGGTAAGTTGTTGGGAAACCTTTGGGCAGACCAAGCTACAGGTAATCTTCTACTTACAATCACAGTTGAGCTCAATATTTCCATTGCTAAGCGAGACAGTTATTAAATGAGTTTCCCCCCCCCATTTTGCGACCTTTCTTGTCACAGCTGTTAAGTGAATTGCTGCAGTTGTTAAGTTAGTAACGGTCGTTAAGTGAATCTTTCTTTCACATTGACTTTGTTTGTCGGAAGGTCACAAAAGGTGATCACGTGACCCCGAGACACTGCAACTGTCATAATTACAAGTCAGTTGCCCCTGAATTTTGATCATGCGACCATGGGGATGCTACAATGTTCTTAAGTGGGGGAAATGGTCATTTCACTTTTTCAGTGCTTTTGTAACTTCAAATGGTCACTAAACAAAAGTTAAGAACTACTTGTATATCAGATACAAGTAGTATCTGATCTCGCTGAGCTGAGGTGGCGCAGTGGTTAGAGTGCAGTACTGCAGCTACTTCAGCTGACTGTGTTGTGACCCTGACTTCTGAGCCTGTCCTAACAGAGGAAGAGGACTCAGAAGGTGATGGGAAGGAACTGACAAGGCCTCCCTCTCCAGGACCCTCCTTTCTGGCAATGCCTCAGGTTCCATCCGAAGGCCAGGAGAAACAGCCGGAGATGTGCCAGGAGGAAGGCATATTGGAGCACCCATTGATAGGGAGCGATGATGATGAATCCTGGCTTGATTCCAGGCAGCATCAGAGGGAGAGGCATGCACAGCAAAGGAAGAGGCGTGGGAGGGCCAGAGATTGAGCTGAGTCACTGAGCCACGCCCCACAAGGGATAAAAGTGGGTGGGATTGCTCTTCAGGCTTTGTGACGGACAAAGTTCACACTCTGATAGTCACAGCGTGATCCCTGAACTTCGGCTTGGATATATTTTGGACTGAACATTGACTAAACTCTTGTATTGTAGATAATTTGTTGCTCCTGGAATGGACTGAAGATAAGCCCTCTCCTGTTTTCTGGGAGTGCAAATGGACTTGGCAGGCATTTTGCAGTTAGCTGCCAAAACCCTCGTCTGCCAGGAATTCTAATCTGTTTACCTAATAAAATATTGGCAGGCATGCTTGGTATTATGTTTACCTGTGTGAGGAAGGGGGTAAGAACAGACTGCTAGTTCAGCAGTTCAGCAGATCAAATCTCACCGGCTCAAGGTTGACTCAGCCTTCCATCCTTCCGAGGTGGGTAAAATGAAGACCCAGATTGTTGGGGGCAATATGCTAATGCTAATGCAATATGCTAATATGCAATATGCTATATGCTAACTTTATAAACCACTTAGAGAGGGCCGTAAAGCACTATGAAGCGGTATAGACGTCTAAAAAAAAAAGATGGTCAGTTACAGTAAAGGACAACATACACATACATCTACACATACACTCCAGTTCCTCCTACGCAAGCTAACCACACTATCGGTTGACCCTTCCTTTAAAGCTGCAAGGACAGGAAAGCATACTACTGTATATTTTAATTTTGTTAGACATCAACAAAACACACTCGCTAATCTACATGTTCAACAGAAGTGGATTTCAGCAGGTTCTGACCAGTTCTGGAGAACCGGTAGCGGAAATTTTGAGTAGTTCAGAGAACCGGTAGTAAAAATTCTGACTGGCCCCACCCCCATCTATTCTCTGCCTCCCGAGTCCCAGCTGATCGGGAGAAAATGGGGATTTTGCAGTAACCTTCCCCTGGAGTGGGGAGGGCATGGAGATTTTACAGTATCCTTCGCCTGGAGTGGGGAGGGAATGGAGATTTTACAGTATCCTTCCCTTGCCATGCCCACCAAGCCACACCCACAGAACCGGTAGTAAAAAAATTTGAATCCCACCACTGATGTTCAACTTACGTTCAGCACTTTTAAAAAATCCAATAAAATGTCTCAAATATATACTTCGTGTAATTCTCCATAGCCCTTTGAAAATGTCACTGAATGCATTTATTTATTTATTTATTTACTTTTCATGTCTCAGTCCTGCCATAATCAAAGACTTACCTAGAGGCTTACCCAGAATATAAAAACCAAAATTAAACGCATACAGGATGATTATATTAACTACACTGAATTGATTTCATTTTAGCTCATACCGGGTCTCAGTAACTTTGGAAAAGGTGGGTCCTGGAATCCCATACCAAGACCTCTATGACCCTCACCATAGAGAAAAGTCACAGACTCCAATTTACCAGATGAAATTAAAAAAGGGACTGAAGGCTTGCTGAAATCCACGAACATCTGGGAGCACAGGAACTAAATATGTATAGCTTGACACAAGAAAATAAACATAAATTCAGATGGAGTAGAACTGTTGAAGTTCACTGCAAGGAGTTCAAATCTATGGGTACCAACTGAACCACTATCTTAGGGCCAGATTGCATCTCAATGTGTCTATTTGTTTTGTTTTGGGGTTGTTTCCCTCCCCCCCCCCCTATCCGTTACTGAGGGTGGCTTGAGCTGAGTTGAGGGTCAAAGGGAGGGAGCTTTCATTTCTTGTTCCCCTGTGATCAACCAGGGTGCAATTGATCTCCATACTACTGGCAGGAAGAGCAGAAGTGCTTGGGAACTGGGAAGACAAGATTCATAGCATCGGTTAAGGGTCTGCTTTGGGGGTATACATTCATTGCATTACATTGCAAAAAAGAAAAAAAGAAAGCATTGTATGTTAAGAACTTTTATTGTGGTTTCTTTGTAGATGTCATAATACCCAGAGAGATAGGCATTCGGGAGGAATAATCACATGTGGTCTGAGACATGAACAGAAGGAATGCCCCCTCCCCTCCATCCTCTGAAGAAGCATCCCTGATTAGTGGGCAAGTCATAGACCCAGTCTGAAGGATCAGAGGAGGATCAAACAAAACATCTACAAAACCTCACCAGACTAGAAGAGCAGCCAATGAGTCAGTCAAATGGGAAGTTGTTGGGAAGCGGTTCGTAAGTTGCAATCTTTCCTAACTCTCCAAGCTTATTTGCGACCCAGAGGACACAGAAAGAGAATCTCATATATTTTTAGGACAGGACAAGACAGGACAGGACAGGACAGGACAGGACAGGACAGGACAGGACAGGACAGGA